>JAUMJJ010000087.1:6307500-7507500 GCA_033556795.1 Tapera naevia
AGTAACACCATCATAAAGCCAATAATGCAGCCGAAAACAGAGTAGAAAAATTAAAGCACAAATAAAAAGAAAAAAAACCTAGAACAGGAGAAGGAAGAATACTCAAAAGGAAAAACACATGTTGCTAAAATGAGGAACTGTACAAGCAAAAATAAATAGAACAAATAGAATAAAAACATGGACAGAATAGGAAATATAAACTAAATCATGAGTTTCTGAGTCAGGAGATACAGACCTTTCTAATCATGATCACACAACCTTGGAAGCCATGGCTTCAGGCAAAGTCTCATAAGACTTCCCTGCAAAGTGACCTTTGACCCTTACAATTTACAGTTTGTCTACACTAAACGTGGAGATTTTAAAGCGTCACAAGTTCTCATGTTCCTCTGACCACTACTTAACAACATAACCGGCAATCTGCAGCGTTTCTTGGGTATAACTTGGAGCCTATGAAGAACTGGAACATGTTAAGAGTTGTTCTTGGACCTTCTGTTTTTGTTTTAAAGCTTGAAGAGGTGCTCTCCTGCCTAATTTCAGGTTTTAGGGAATTAATTCCTTTCCCACTATAGTGTCACCAGTTGCGCTCCTGGAACTTCAGGGATGTGCTCTGCAGGTTTGTGGTTTTTTAAGAGGTTTTACTAAATGTACATTTAGCAGAAAGGAGACTTTATGTTGTTGTTAAGTAAAATGTATGTTTTCAGAATCAGTGGATACAGGATGCAGAAGTGAAAATTGAAATTAATTGGACAATAGTCTGTTCCCTTCCTTCAAAGAAAGCTGGCTGAATGCTGAGAAGCCAAATACAAAAGGGTTAAGATTCACTATTATGTGGCCTGTGAAACCATTTTGTATTGTCCTCTCCTACCATCTGCAAACAATTCCTGCCCATCGTGATCCTATACTTTACATAAGGACAGCCTGAGGATTTTAAGGAGGGACAACATAGTAAAATCATGCTTTAAAGCAACTCCGTGCTGGATTGACTGTGCTTAAGAGAACAGTGGAGGTAAAGAGAAGAAAGCTTTAGAATTGAACTTCCAGAAGAGAAAAATATCACACAATCGCTCAGTGTTTCCATCTCAGTATACAAATTTTTATTTTATATTTGCCCAAATCTTTCTGTAGGGAACATAAATGCGGTTTGTCTAAGAAGGGAGTTTTCCTTTGTGTTTCAAAGAAGGCATCCTTAATGCTTGTTTCAGAAGATTTTTTTTCAAACACTTCTATTGCAATTGCTTTATTTTTTAATTTGACCATGAACTATGTAGCCACTCTTCATTTTATGCTGCTCTAAAAAAGAAAAATTCCCTACCAATCCTATACAACCAGCACAAACAGAATGAAATTCTATTCCTGCTGAAAACAGTGGGAGGTCCACTGTTGACTTTTAATAGGTTTAATAATTTCCCCACCAACTCCAATTCATTCTTGTCTTGTACTGTAAATTACCAATCACATCAATAAATGCAAAGCTGATGTAAAGGCAGGTAGAATTCCTGCTAAGTCTGGCCAAGTAATTTCCTTTTTTTCAGCAGGAAATGTCAGGATTTGGCTGCCAAGATGTGTAAGAGGTGTGGAGTCCACCTTTCTCAATATGGTGTTAACCCTTGAGTATTACACCAGTGCTTCATCCTTTTAAAATCCACATACAGAACTCTCTAGGTCACTGAAGCCCACTGTCTGCAGTCACAGACCATCAGTCATCCATACTTTCTCTACCTGGAAGGATGCACAGGAAAACACACGGACTGCTTAATGGCAATGTAGATAGTAAAGCAGAAAAGGTGTATTTTGATGTTGCGTTTCACAGGGAAGAAACAGGCCAGGAAAGAGTATGTATTTGCTCAAGCTAGCAACTCTACTGCTGATACAATTTTACAGTCTTCTGCAGTCACTTGCAGGCTTAAACACAGAGTAGTTGCATTTAGTTTTGAAAGGATTATATTGGAGCCTTCTCTGCACTGTTTGCAAAACAAAGCCAGCCAGCTGGCACGAAGGGAAACAGGCTATGCTCTACTTCTTTGCACCCCACAGCACACCGAAACATTTCTCCCAATTAAGGGAAAGTTTATTTTATAAAGACTTTGGGGATCCCTTTAGATCTTTGGAGAAAGCTGATTGTACCACATTTACTTCATACCTCCTAGAAATATTTAAAAAAATCCCCACCCCACACTTTCTTTTTTCTTAATATAGGTATATTTAAAAGGATTCTCAAAGGTCATTTGCATTTCAGCTGTGTGCAGCCGCAAGGGTACCACAAGTACCACTGTATTTTTACACCAAAGAGTGCATGGCAGCTGATGTTGCCAGAGGGCAACAGTGAAACTTGTGGGAGTCTTAGTACAGACACTTACCAGGAAGAACATCAGGCCAGTGCTCAGCATGGCATTCTAATGTACTGCGGGGAAGGAGATCGCTTGGTAGCGGACACATTAAATCAAGACCTGTTAGGCTTACAAGTTCAAATGGGTAAAGCTGATGTATTTATGCTTAGGTGTGCGCTTCATATGCAATATATCTGGCATGAGGGGCTGCTCTGAGTTCTGCTGCAAACTGCTAGAGAGAGATAAAGGAGCTGATGCAAAGCACAGTAAGAAAAGGAAAAGAAAAAGCAGGAAATGTCTGTCCCCTGAAATGTCTGTCCTTCTGTGGAAATGATGTGGTGATAGCTCTGTCTTGCTATTGAGTTTTCTCTAAAAATAAACTGCGATGTTATTTGAGCTCTTCCAAAATGTAACATGCAGAAACTACAAGAAGAATTGGGACAGAGCAGAGAAGCAGAGAGAGAAAGGTCAGCAGACTGGCACCATTTGGGGCTGCGTCTCCTCGGATTACTTGGTAATGCTTCTTAGAGCAAAAACTCTGGTTCCTCTGGCAGGAGACTAGCAAGCATCCTCAAAGAGCAATAGAGTGGCCTTTCTAATGACTAGGGTTTTCAGAACTCGAACAAATCTGTGAGTGAGACATAACTGGCTGGAGGATGAAAAATTAATTCAGGACCCTTGAACAAAAGTAATTTCCCTCAGTCTTTCCAGCTTGCTCAAGTTCAACCTCTTTTCTTCTCCAAGAATGTTTTTATTTCAGTTTATTTGGTTTTAATTCTTACACACAACAAAGTATTGATCTTTCTGGGGTGCCCTAACAGTATTAGTTCATTTTCCAAGTTTAGTTATTAAGGCTCCGCCTAACATTACAGAAATTTGCAACAGAAGTCAATAAAAATTTGGATGTGATTCTCCTTGATGGCTAGCAGCACCAGAGTTAAAAATTAAATATGTGATCATCTGAACAAAATGCAAAGCTTGCTGAATGAGAACTGACTAAAATTGGACTGTAAAACCCGACGATGCAGACTGCAGGAGAACCGCTAGATGACGGTAACGTAACTCCCGCAGCTGCAGCTATTCCTGGAGCTCGGCCAGGAGCTGCTTGGGGTTTCCTGGCCTACTGGAAAGTAAAACTTTAACTGAACATTCCCACTTCTCTGACAGCTCACCTGAATACTTTCATCAACCAGAAAGCCTGCAGCCAGGACTTGAACTTCTACACCTGGGGGGCTTGAGCAAATTGATCTGAAGTGCTGCTGTTGCAGGAGCATAGAAGCGTTTTGTTCAGCTGGGCAGTCACAAGAGGCTGACTCTGCTCCCTGTCTGCAGCTGCTATATCACCCTGAAAGCTGGTCTTAAAAATAATTAAACACTTTTCTAAAGTTATTTTTCCATGAAAGCAACCGATGTAGTTGCTGCAAAGGTAATGCACAGCTGTGTTCTCCAGCTTATCGAGTTCGAGAACTGGCCACAGCATGACCTCTGTGCTTTCATTTGACCAAGTTACTAACTCCTTTGTGCCAGCACATCTTTTAGAGGCATATTCTGCAGTCAGAGGAATGGGGAAGGGAAAAAAAAGCCATGAAGAAATTCAGTCCTGGTTTCTGCTGGGCCAATGTACTTGTAAGATCAGGAAGCAAGTTCAGATCCTGAGTGACAAGTGGGATGCAGGGAATGCAGTCCAGCTGATGATTTCAGTTCTGTGATCTTAATTGCCAACTGTTGTTTCATGGAGAGTAGATAACTCCCCCGGGATTGACGATACTGTCTGTTGTCAATGATACGTGACTCATATGATGATGACTTTACTAGATAGTCAATACTACTCAAGTTTAAAATTTTTATTAGAAAAAAATGTTCTCATTCAAAAGTTTTTAATTTCCAGCTCTGCAAAAGCTTTTTCCTCCTAAGATGACTTCCTCAAAATACTATTCATCATCTGGTGAGGAACAGTGTTCATGTTAGCAGTTGTGCTTTATAAAATTAGTTTAAATGGGTTAATTTAAAAAATAGGCTTATGAACACAGACATGATGTACTACAGCAGATCAGAGAAAGTATTGAGGAGGAAAAAATGAAAAAAAAAACAGAATTTCAGTGCTCAGGAAAAAATGTGCACATGCTATGAAGATGAAGGAGACAGGAGCAAAGAAAAGAAGACTAAACAATGGAAAAGGGAAAAATTATCTAGTAGCCAAACCACAAAGCTGTAAGTCAGAAGCTGCAGGCCTTCTAAGATGTCTTCTCACAAACCCAAACTATGTGTCTTCAGAAAAAGTCTCTTTAAAATTGTGCCTGAAGGGCCGTCACTTTTGCAAAGGGATTTGTATCAAAACATGCACTTAGAAGACTATAGATGCTAATAGCGTTGGCTCGTATTGGTTTCTTGTCCTTCTAAAACATGCTTGAAACACAGCTGGAGTCATCATCATAGCAAAACACAGTTGTTTTTAATGGTGATACAATAGAAATAGGTCAGAACTGAGTCATTTGGCACTAGCTGACTTAGAGGCTAGACATGTCACAGTTTCACCCTTCGAAAATGTCAGTTCTGAAATCTGTGGAGGAGAGGCACTATAGAAATACAGGGCTGTGCCACACTGCCAAAGGAAGACTTAAAAGGGAATGAAAAAGACCCATCATTCCATGAAATATCTGTTTTAAACTGCTATCAAATGAAACAAATTATGATTTAGTCGTCATTTAGAAATTGTCTGGTGATAAAGCACAAATCAATTTCAGATTTAGGTTAGAGCTCTGGGCAACGTAGAAGAATTTATCAAATGATTGATTTTTAGATAGCATCTGTTCTATCCATTTGTGAAATCCTACAGGAAATACACTCAGCAATGTGACCAAGTAATATTTTAGTTTATCAGATTGTCTGTAATCCAGAAAACTTTGGCTTTCTAAGGGGGAAAAAGGATGATTTTCAATTGCTTCTTCTGCTACTTTGTCCATTTTACTAGTAATAATTCCATAATGCTATGATTCAATAATAGCAATTGGGTCCTTGCTCTTATTGTCCATTATAAAACACCATTAGAAAAATGATTAAAATATTAAATTTAAATGTTATTTTCTCTTTGTGTGTGTGTGTGTACTATTATAGCTCCTTGGATGTTTTCTTCACCTGTAAGTGATTTGTGCATTTTTTCCTTGCTTTTTGCAAACATAAAGTATCTATTACCTGTTATTGCATTCTACATCAGTAACATCATCGTTAATTTCCAAAAGTATCAATAATTTTGAATTCTTAGTATTTCTGGCCAACAGAACCTTTCCTGAAATTAATGTTGTATTTCTACATTGAGGAAAATATCTTCTATGCAGTATCCTTGCAGTTTGTCGAGATGTACATGTGCTTTTTTCATGAATCTTCAAAAATGGGAACTGGGGAAGGAATGGCAAAATAAATTTCTACTTTTGTAAGTCTTCTTTATTTTTGCTTTGCTTTTTCACTCTCACTAGGAAAAGTGGGAGCCTGAATGTCAGACCCTAGCAACTGAAGGAAGAATCCCCTTGTTCCCCGAACAAGTAATTCATGTATGAACTACAAAATGCCAATGTGTCTTGTATCTTCCCACAAATGCTGCCAATTGGCCCAGAAAGAACATGGCTAGGCAAACAAGAAGAGCTGATTTGTTAGATCTAGCTCAAATGTCAGCTTTACTTCTGAGTTTGAAACTATTGCTGTAACATAGACAGCATGTAGGTTGTAGGTTTGCTTTTCTCTCTCCCTCCAGCTGCCTTAATGCCTAGCTCTGCTATTTACCAAATGCAATGGTGGCTGCAGAGCAAAAGTGGCCTCTGTTCAACAAATCCATCCGCAACGATCTGAATATGAAGCTCACCCATCCCAGAACTATACTGCATTCCACCAATCTCCCATCTAGATCCCAAGAGCTGAAGTTATGTGGGTAAACAGGACTTGAAGAAGATGACGATTTGTCCCACTTTTCAGAAAATACAAGGAGGCTCTGGACTTTCATCACACAAGACCATCATGGCCCCAGCTGGTTGTGAATGTCTGTGTTGTGGATGCCTACACCACACACTGCTTTGACTTGTGAGTTGCTGGTCTGAAACCGTTGCTTTGGAATGGCTCCCCTCTTTGCTGATAATTACTTAGGGGTATGATTTGGCTTCCAAGACTTTTAATCAACTTGTAATTAGTGTAATTTACCCAACTATTGATATTACTCTTAGCAAGGTCCTGGTGACAAAAAGTGTTCTTAAATTTAGTTGATGTAACAAGACTGAACGTCATAAACTATTATGTTTTCTGCAATGTGGTAAACTTGCAAGAACTCTCTGCTCCCAGAATCATAAGATTACATTAAAATCAGTGTTTTAAGATGAAAGCCATCTGATTATAACTGTAATGTAAGAATGTAGAATAATAGAATAATTTAGATTGGAAAAGACTCTTAAGACTATTGAGTCCACCAATTAACCTAACACTACAAAGTCCACGAGTAAACCATGTCCCTAAGAACCACAACTTTTAAATACCTCAACCGCTTCTCTGGGCAGCCTGTTGCAGTGCTTGACAAACATTTCAGTGAAGAAATTTTTCCTAATACCCAATCTAAAACTCCCCTGGCACAACTTGAGACCATTTCCTCTCATTGTATCACTTGTTGCTTGGGAAAAGAGACCAATACCCACCTCGCTACAACCTCCTCTCAGGGAGCTATAGAGAGAGATAAGGTCTCCACTCAGCCTCTTCTCCAGACTAAAAACCAAACCAGTGCCTTAAGCCGCTCCTCATATGACCTGTTCTCAATATGTGCCTTGAAACCTTAAAAAATGCTTCAGACTGGACATAACTAACATTTAATTTTTAAAAATGTGTATTCTAAGCAGGTAGGTGGTTGAGGCCGTTTGCATGCTGCCCATGCCTGCAGCCACATGGAGCAGCAATTCCCCACCATGCTTCCCACTCCCCACATGCAGACTGCACGTGTGCCGCCCCGCACAGCCTCTGCCAGGCATTAAGGCGATGAATGCGTGTGCTGCAGCATCAAACACATTTCACGTGGAAAAAGGACCATCCATTAGGAAAGCAGAGCCATGTAATTGCGCTTTTGAACATATGTGCAGAACCACAATGAGCTCTTGGAGCAGACGAAGGGAATTTTTTGAGAAACTCCTTTCAGAAAGTGATCTTGCAGCTGCATTGAGGAAACCTTTTGATTATAGGGGCTCCAGGGAGACCTCATGGCAACCATCCAGTACCTGAAGGGGCTACAGGAAAGCTGGAGAGGGACTTTTTACAAGAGTGTGGGGTGATAGGATGAAGGGTAATGGCTTTAAACTGGAAGGGTGAAGACTTACGTTAGACATTAGGAAGAAATTCTTCACGATGACGGTGGTGAAGCACTGGCACAGGCTGCCCAGGGAAGCTGTGGGTGCCCCCTCCCTGGAAGTGTTCAAGGCCAGGTTGGATGGGGCTTTGAGCAGCCTGGTCTGGTGGGAGGTGTCCCTGCCCATGGCAGGGGAGCTGGAACTGGATGGGCTTTAAGGTCCCTTCCAACCCAAACTGTTCTGTGATTCTGTGATGTTCGAGAGGATGCGGTGGCGGTGAAACACAAGCGGAGCCGTTCACGCTGAACGCGAACTCCCGCAAACCCAGCGACGCCTCAACCCGCGCTGGCAGGAGCTCTGCTAACACGCAGTACCGGCACCCCCCTCGATGCCGCCCATGCGGCAGTCGCCGCGCCAAGACCCCGCGGCAGGCGCAGACGATGCCGCCTCGGGGGTCACACGCGACCCTCGCCCCGCCCCGCCTCCTCCCAGCAACGCCCCGCCCCCACACCCCTCCTCCTCCCAACCACGCCCCCTCACGCACACAGCGCCCCGCCAACGCCCCGCCTTCTCCAGCCGCCCGGCTGGGCCGAGGCCGCGCCGGGCCGTGGCGTCACCGCGCCGGGCCGTGACGTCACCGGTGGGCGCCGCAGTGCGGGCACGAGGCGGCAGAGGGGGGGGGCTGGAGGGCCGCGCCATGGTTCGTTTCGGGTTGACCGTCGTTCGGCAGTGAGTACCGCGGCAGCGACAGACACATGGACAAATGCACAGAGAGAGACGCGCAAGCGCAGACAGACAGACACACACACACACACACAGGCAGACACACACAGACAGACACTGCTGCACACCCTCACCCACTGTGTCCGTCAGTCAGTCCGGCGGGCGGGGTGAGGGTAGGGCGGCCCGAGCAGGGGGAGGGGGTCCCGGAGGGGCTGGGTGGTCGTTGCCTGTAGCGTTACCGGGGCTGACCCAGTGCGTGAGCCGGCCCTCGTTCACCCCTCAGACCGTGTCGGTGGGGTTTGGTATCGGTGGAAATGCGGGGTTGTGCGTAAAATTAGCAGGCGCTATTTGTGAGCTCTTAGGTGACTGGCTGGTCATAAGACTTGTCTCCTGCCAAAAGCTTTCAGGTGGGGCAAAGAACTCATTTAGGAAGGATGGTCTTAATATTTGTGCTGTGAAGTGTTTAAAGACTGGCATTTGTGACTTGTTCAGAACTGTTTTGTTTCAAGCTGTAATGTATATTGACAAATATTTGTGGTTAATCGGGCTAAGCAGGTTCAGCTTCCTGCAATTGACGATAGTTACCTGTTTAACTGTTGTGAAAAACAGACTGTTATTTCTTCTTCAATATAATGCAGTTTAATACTTGGTCAGTCCATCTGGAGCAATGACTTTTTTTTTTCTGATTTTCCTCCTATTCATACCAAAAATTCCAGCAAATAAACTCTCTAAGGCTTGTTTTGGAGTTTTTAGAAAGCAGTATCCTTTATTTCAGTGCTGGGTGCATGAAGTAATGATTTCCGTCAATCATGTGTAATGAGACAAGAACTGGGGACAGAATATATTTCCCACTTGCATGCATATGTATAAATTTTCACAGAAATCTTATACATTTTCTGTTACTTCCCAAGGAGTAATTTTAATGTTATTGTGAACTTCACAACAGCCAAATCTCTGTTAATCGGAACCAATTTTCTGAATGACCTTGCATTTTTAGATAAAGACTGGAAGCATAGGTGATTGTTGAAGAGGGCACATCTGTTCAGCACGTATCATACTTAACACAAGAGGTTATAATTTCTCTTTGAACAGTGTCTGGAAAAACGCTGTTTGGAAAAAAACATACTATAAAAACCATGCTATCAGAGGAGCGTTCTGTCTGACTTTCAAACAATACATTTGCTTAAATGAAACTTAGCTGAAGTTAATTAGAAAACCGGTTCTGTAGAAAACTAATTCCACTTTAGCTTTAATCAAAATATTCCACATTTTGTAGTAGTAACTACTTTTTGTATCACTACTAAGAGTTACTCTTGACTTCCATTAAAGCCCTGAATCTGCTGACTTGGTGCTGTAGTTGCAGCCTTACTTTTACATCAGCTAGAAAACACGTGAATCGGAAACATTTTGTTGAACTTGAAATCTTCAGATTGTACTCTTGCAGACTCTTCAGAAATATTTCAGTTCATTCACCAGCAAATGGATGGGAGTTAATCCATTAGCCTGTGGTTGCCTGTGCTATCTTAACTTGGAAAACTGCACATTCTACTCTTCCCCCAGCAGGATGGACTACATCCGTCCTGTTGTGTTTTCCTCAGGAGGCTGGAAGTAGCTGTCAGGACGTAGGGTGAGCCTGAAGAGTTAAATTGCTGCCCGCTGTGCTGGAAGGAGTTTAAAGTGTGCTAAAATACAATGTTTTATCTATGAAGTACTGGCCTTCTGTGGTCACTTAGGGGCTGATCTTGAGGACTTCCACCCAGCAGTGTTGATAGTGCTTTCTATAAAATCTAAGCAGCACATTTGTCCTTTATACTGCAAGAACTTATGTGTATGACATTTTAGTCAGGTGAGAGGTCTCAACATAAGTATGCATGCTTTGCTTTATTCCTGTTGAGTTTAGTTGTTAACATTTTTCTCCCTGAATATCTGCATATGTATTTATTCACTGTTCTCTTGAAAGAGTCAGTTACAGTTCTTAAGATAGGATATTCAAATTCCTGAAGAATTCTAGTAGTTTTCTACAGCTCTGGCTTCTTAATGCTGTGTTACTTCATGATATGCAACGTACTCTGCTGCAGTCTTCAATAATCTCTTGAATTGGTGTCCCTTTAAAGCATAGAGGTCCAGTTGGCTAGTACGTGCCTTTCATAGGACTTCAGAGTCTTCCTGCTTCTTCTCTCTCTCTAGCATTGTCTTAATAGATAAAATATTTATGATAAATTTAAGAAATTGCATTCCTTCCTTTTATTTCATGTAGGTTTGTCTTAATAAATACTGCATGATATGAAGTTCAGCAAGGCCAGGTGCTGGTTTCAGCACTTGGGACACAACAACCCTGTGCTGTGCTAGAGGCTTGGGGAAGAGTGGTTGGAGAGCTGCCTGGCAGAAAGAACCTGGTGGTGCTGACTAACAGCCGGCTGAACATGAGCCAGCAGTGTGCATAAGTGGCCAAGACAGCCAATGGCATCTTGGCCTGTATCAGAAATGGTGTGGCCAACAGGACCAGGGAAGTGATTGTACTCCTGTAATCAGCACTGGTGAGGCCACACGTCAAGTACCGTGTTCAGTTTTGGACCCCTAACTACACGAAGGACATTGAGGTGCTGGAGCACTTCCAGGGAAGGGCAACAAAGCTGGTGAAGGGTCTGAAGAACAAGCCTTCTGAGGAGAGGCTGACGGAGCTGTGGCTGTTTAGAAAAGGAGGCTGAGGAGAGACCTTACTGCTGTTTACAGTTTTTGAAAGGAGGGTGTAGTGAGGTGGGTGTTTGTCTCTTCTCCCAAGTAACAAGTGATAAGACAAGAAGAAATGGCCTCAGGTTGCCCCAGGGGAGGCTCAGATCAGACATTAAGAAAAATTTCTTCACAGAAAAGGTCATCAGATGATGGAACAGGGAAGTGGTGGAGTAACCATCCCTGGAGGCATTTAAAGGATGGGTAAACAGGTGCTCAGGATATCGTTTAGTAGTGGACAGGTAAGGTTGGACGTAATCTTAAAGGTCTTTTCCAACTGAACAATTGGGGTTGGCTACTTGAAAATGTTTTTGATTCATTGTAAAGTCTTCAAATATGTCTTTTTGAAAAGAGGCTGTGCTGTACTCTTATTATTTTTCATTTTGAGATTTCCCTGTCTCCTGTTGCTATCTAATATAATAATTTTTTTGAACATTCACTAAATCTGTTGTGTGTCAAGAGTATTTTTTTGTTTGTAATCTCTTTCAGTGGAGAAACAAGATACAACAAAGACAAGATACTGCAAGGTTAGTATCAGTTATTTTACTGGCTTTTTAGAGATGGAAAATTTTTCTTCCCTGCGTAATGAGAAATCCTGTAACCAGCAGCTGAAATGTTAATTATTATTATTATTGTGGAATAATACTGTAAATCTTCAGGACTTCGTTGGTAAACCAGTACATTAGCTTGATAGCTCTATAGAACTATCAAGATTATAAGTCAGTCTTCACCGAACATCGACAAATAATGATGCCTTTATCATATCAACAGGAGTATTACAGTAGTTCCCTTTTTAAATGGGGAAAAATGCTACATGTAATTAAATAAAGCAATAGCAGCACCTGTTATTAAGGATACCAGAATGTCCTGTAGCACTGTGTTAAATCTCACTAGTAACAAGCCTGGGAAAAAGGCTCCCAGGACTTGGACGAGAAGCAAGAGCTGCAGTTCTACTGAAGAACCAGCCAAGTGGACGTTTTTGTAATGGAGTTGGTAAGGAGCTGCAGAAGGGTGGATAAAGGTCATGTTGTAAAGGAGGCTTAAGAAGGTAATGTGTCACTTGCAAAAAAGTAGCCTACAGTAGAGCAGGGAAGAATGAAAAGTAAGGATTGTTTAAATACTTGAACTGTTCAATCCCAGCTCTTTCTAGGAAGGTGGTCTTTAGACAAAAGGTTTAAAACCAGACTTCTTAGTGACTGCTGACTTGTACACCCCAAACTGAAAGCACTGAGGTACTTGGATGTCTATTGTAGGAAAACCAAGGCTCACGGCTATAAAGAAACTAGTGGAGTTGTATTCTGAATAAATAAACTGTATACAATGCTGGGTTTCCAGATTTTACTGTTTTGTCATTGCAATTTCCAGTTCTTGCAACAGGGCTTTGTGTTCATAGTAAAGTGAATAAAGAATACTCCTGTACTTCATGTGCTTAGAAGTGCCAATGATGTCTTACAAATTCCTAGCTCCCTGATAGGTGACTAGTGGTAGGTTCTTATCCGCCCTCCTGGCCTCCTTTGTATGTAGAAAGTGAGCATTGCAGACTCTTACAGAAGCATGTGTGCCCTAACTTTTGAGAGATTTGAGACCTAAACCAGCATGGTTGGGTATAGGCTCTCACATGGCTGAAAAACAAAGTGCTCAAAACTCGAATTCTGGACTTCTGTTGTCTTTTGCTCTTGGAAGCACATAAATGATTGTGCATTTGATTGGTGAAAATTTTTTCTTGTTTTTCTGGATCTGATGAGAATTGCGAGCTCTCTGTATTGACTTACTACAGAAGTAAAATAGATGGTACAAGTGTGGGCATAGCAATTTGTTACAGATTTCTCCCTCTGCCGCAGTTGGTTGTTCTCCTGCAGCCTCTCTGAGCTGTGACAGGAGCACACCTGTTTCGTTCCAGTTAGATTACCAAATGTTGTCCCAGTGCTCTGTGGCCTGTTACTTTCACAGACAACTCTGTCTGAAAACAGTTTTTTGGAAGGGTTGCTGCTTTCTCGGGTGTCTTCCATCAAATGTGCTCCTTACGCAGCTGCATGAGCATCATTGTCAATGTGCGAGGTGGAGTCGGGGAGAGGATGAGACCTTAACAGATTGTGTTTACGTCAAGTGTAAAATTCTTGTGAAACTGTGTCTTTGGCAAGGGATGTGTCCTGCTTTACACATTACTCAGACTCCCTTCTTACTGCCTCATTTCTTCAAGGCATTCTCAGTGTTAGGGAATGGGGGGGAGCAGGCATTTCATATTTGTCAGGACTTAATTCTTCTGGTGTGCATGTTTTTTCCATGTATGTATTTCAGTATCAACAGCAGTATCTCAACTGCATTGTCTTCTTCCTTACTTACAAACAACAAATCTGTTTACAGAGCTTTAGTTTCAGTAGGGAGATTCCTCTTGCCAGTGACCATTCTAAAAATGACAAATTATTCAAAATGACTACTCATATATAGAAATTGTAGGCCTCTGTTTTATGTTTAAATTTATCCTATTTATACATTAATATTAATATCATATAATGATCTTTCTGTCCTCCTAGCCTATACTCTGCTTTTTCATACAATTTGTGTGATTGAATTTAGGGAAGACCATATGAGCAATGACTTTTACTGATGGTTGGCTTTACTTTCAGAAACATTTTATTACGATTGAGCATATTCTTTACTGTTGTCAGCTGCTATATGATCTAAAATTGTAATGTCTTAATGTTGATGGGTTTTTATTTTGTAGGTCAAGGAGTGGATGAGCCACTCTCTACAACTGGTTTCAGACAAGCAGATGCTGCTGGTTCATTTCTCAGTAATGTGAAGTTTACTCATGTCTTTTCAAGTGACCTCCTTCGAGCAAAACAGGCAAGTGCTTTTTGAGGCAACTGAATGTAAATATTAGCTTCAGAATTTGGCATTTATTTGCTATTGATGATGCAAAAAGTAATACAGTGAAAGAGAGCCCAAAGCTATTTTGTTGGACTTAGAATTGCATTTTGAGTTGTGTGGAATTCAAGAAAGCCTCTATGAATAAGGAAAAGTTAGTGAAAACAGCTCAATTAGGAAGTGATGAAGGCCAGCGTGCTTTGCGGGATGTCATGCATGTTGTTCTTGCGGATTTGCCATTATTTTGTATGTGCGTGTTTTTGCTAAAGGAGTAATGAGGATTTAGAGGTAGCACAGGCTGAAATCAGTTTTTCTTTGTAAAAACAAAACAAATTGGCTGAGATATTTTTGTATGGTCTTATACATTCTGGCGGTATGCTGTGTTTTCCTGAGGAGTGCAGACTCATGTAGACAAGATCAAGGTTTGCTGTAAAGCCATTAAATGTGCAGAAGATGGATTTTGGCAGGAACATAATAGCATACGTCTTGCCTCGATGCACTGCTTTAATAGGTTAAATAAATTGGAAAAAAAAAGTTAATTACTGAGTGGGATTAAATGTGGTTTTGTGTGCAAGTTTACAAAGTATTCAAAAAATTAGGGAAGCAGAACTTTTAAAGGTAAAAGCATGGATCAGCTGTTCTAGGAACATCATGTCTCCTGTGGAAGCCCTATCCTTAATTCTTTTTCTTTTATTGATGCTGTGATTTCAGAAGACATGTAGACATCATGTGTTTAAAAATACTAAGCCATTCTTGATAGCCTTGGTGGGTGCTTGCTTTTTGCTTTGTTGTCCTGCTCCAAATGTCTGTGAAGTCTTGCTGTAAAGCAGATCAAGAAAATCTACTGTAAATCCCCTTTTTTTCTTAAAACGTAAATAATCAATATTGCCTGTCGGTTTTGCAGTACAGTCCCATAAACTGCTGTAGTAGTACCACTTAGAAGGAAAACAAGCTAGAGGGAGGAAGGAGCACAGGGAAGGAATGCAATAACTCGATTAGAACTGCTTCACAAGTGACTTCCTATAAGTGTGTGAATGGAGATGATCATATTTAAAAACATTGTTATTTATAATGTTCATAAAACTGTCTGTGCTATGTGCCTGCCTTAGCGGAATTGGTTTTGAATGCTCAGTTGCTTAAGATTGAGATTGGTAATTTTTTATCGTGTATTAGAGGCAGCCTTTTTAGTGAGAGGCGTTTGCACTCCGGTAATGTAGAACACGGATCTCAATTTGTCCATCCTTTGCATAAAGGAAATGTGTTTTACCATTTGTTTGACATGCTATCCAGACTTTGTGGAAGCTTTTCCAAAGATGTGTAAGGCTGCAGTTTCCATTTCCTTGGAACTCCCTTTTTTGGCAGCATGAAGTCTTTTACTATGCTGTTACTTCATAGCCCATTTATGAGAGGAATGCACAAATTCCCTTGCAAAACAGGGAAAAAAACCAGTTTTTAAACCAAGCTTTATCACTAACAGTTTTCCTTGCAACGTCTCCTCCCTCAGCTGTCGTCAAGAGTGTGTACCGATTACTGGAACCCCGGTTGGTATGAGATGTTGTACTCGCTGGGCAGGAATTCTAAGGGTGAAAAGAGATACAAAGTGAGCACGTATGCGAAATGCGGAGAGAGGATTTGCAGGAAGGCATGTTTGGGAGAAAACGCCTAGGCCCTAGGGTCAAAGACTAGCTCCAGAAATTAGCAATGTAGAAAAGAACAGGCAGGCCTGTAGTGTGAAAACAGAAGGAGACTAATTGGGCAGACTGAGACGTGACATTAACTGAGCATAACTCTGTAAGACTTGTAAGCTGAACAGAACATAACACCAAAGTCTGCAGGGGAATTTGGGGCCTACTGTGAGATGCTCACGCCGTTGGGGTGAGGACTCTGCGATAGTGCAGGTGGGTTCAGGACTGGGACAGACTGAGTCCTGAGAGGAATGAGGGAAAAAAAAAATCTTTGAAGTATTTCTATATATGAAGTAGCAATGTTTCTGACGCACAACTGGTATCCTAATAATGGGCAGCATAGCAGAGGTGTGAGGAAGTTAATCTCTTCTTCAGAGCAGATTTTGATTTCAGCAGAGTAAATGATGCTTAATTTTTATTTACATTTCACAACATGGATTAGTGGTTGGTAGGTGAATGTTTTCTATGCAATGTACTGAGGAAGTTACCAGTCCTGGAGAAACTTCAGGATATAATCATACAAATAACTATGCCACTCAAATATATGAGAAAATTTACTCGTCCCTGTCTGAATTTTGATGTTATTCTGTGAGAGAAATTTAGTTGAAACTTAAGGACTTTCCTGAGCAAAACATTAAACAGTTCATAAAATTTTATTAGTAAAACAAGGCTGCTTATAATTTTCCAGAATCCAAGGAGCCTATTCAAAATGAGTTCTTTGAATGTCAGTTTGAGAGGGTGTGGATGTTTGCACAAAACTTCCAGCTGATATTGCCAGTCAAAACTGTATGCGAGGCCAGTACAGCCTTCATACTTTGGTGCATGTAAGAACAGGAGCAGCTTAGGCATTCTTTATCTCCCCCAGTATTTGCTATGGCAGCCAAGCAGCTGTATAATACCCAACACACTTGAGCCTGTGTTAGGCAATACTTTTTCAAAAGTGGCATCAAAATTTCCCCTTGATCAGTTGTCTTGCCCTCCCTGCACCCCCAAAATCACTTGCTCCCTTGGAAGGAAAAAAGACATATAGCACAAAACTCCAGACTATTGTTAAAAGCAAACTAAGCCCTTTGGTTTTCTCAGTCTCTTGGCCATGCTGTCGAATGTAGGTGAATACGATAAGCCAGATATCCCCCCCCTCCCCACCCTGAGTTTATCATCCATAGAGGCTGACACTTCTGTAGGCTGCCAGCAAGCAGCCTCCTTTCTCTTAACTATTTCAAGGGTGTTTGATTTCTGAGATGCATTACGTAGCCACTTGCCAGGAGATAATTTCATTTGTTAGATGCTGTGGTTTTTGCAGTTGGTTTTACTGATCAATTTTTAGGAACATACTGCTTGAGAGTCTGACTTGCATACTACAAGTAAAGAATGCATTGGCATGGTTGATTTTGAGTAGCTGTACACTCCAGAGAAGATATGGCTTTTATCCTGATAAATTCTGCTGCTGCTGTGCATCTTGCTGCCCACCTTTCATGGCTGCTAAATGTCTTTAAATGTCCTGGACTTTGAATTATGAAAGAATTATCTGAAGATTGCAACTTTTCTGGATTTTATGGTCTGACACAGGCACGTATATCCTGTTCTGGTAGACACTGCTAGCTGAAAAACTTGTTTATTTGGGTTCTTTAGTACTACTAACGTAATTCACGTTGGCTGTCATGTTGTGAGATGGTCTAGCTATCCCATGAGAAAACAGCTCATTGATGCAACTGTATATTCACTTTTTAGACTGCTGCTGCAATTCTAGGAAAAAACAAGTTTTGCAAAGATTTGGAAATCAAATATGATGCAAGACTTCGAGAGAGAGTGAGTTCTAAAAGAGTTTGGTTTTTAATTGTTCAGTGTTCAATATTAAAATGTAAATTACTGCTGACCGATATATATGTTTATTAAATGGTAGGTTTAACAATGAAGAGTGCTGCTTGATGTGTTTGTAAACACTGAAAACTGAACTCTTCCCATAAGTTGTTTGAAGAATTGTGAAGCAAGGCCAGAATTTAGTGATTAGTGTTGTAACTGTCGTGCTCTAACGAGTTAAGTACACCAAGATTAACATGTAGGAGGAATTATCTTACATATAATAAAAATCTTAGCTCTATTTTCTAATCCTATGTGTTAAGTGTTAAAGATAATCTCTCTGCCTGCCTTCCCTAGCCTGATGGCTCAACTTGATGTTGGCTTTTTAGCTGTTTATACTTTTTCATTTGCACAAAGACTACTGGAAAGCTTTCTGCTGTCCGTGTGACAGTCTTCTTTCCTGGTTGAGTGCTTCTACCTGATAACAAGCATAATTGAATCTCCTGTCTTTTTTTAAGTATTTTTTGATCAGAATGCAATCAGATGCTGGCTGTTTTTGCTAATATGAATCACCCTTCAGATAGTGTCAGCTGAATTTTAAATAAGGAAATGCTACAAAATCAAAAGTGAGATGGCATATTGCCAGCAGGGAAGTAAGTGTTAAAGGAGCAGAAAATGATTGTAGCATTTCCTATTGGGATTGTCTTTTTCCATCAGAAATTCCAGTTTTTCTTATGAAGTCAGGAAGTTAAATACCTCCCAGTCTTCTTTAGTTGCTTTATCACTTGATATTTTCAAAAATATTACAGATTGTGGTACAGAAATTTTTAGAGAGAATAATCTTAGGTTTCTCTTTCGTATTTCCCCTCTTTCATGGTGTTTGTACGGGTGCATATAAATGCCAGTGCAGTGTCTGCGGGCCACAGTTTGTAAGTCACTACTCTGGATAACTGGAATTAAGTTTGAATTGCAAGAAAAGAAGCACAGTCCTTTCAGAGAGCTTATGTCATTGACTCTAGTAAGGAGGTTTTAGTCTCTCATACCTTGCTTTTGTGAGATAAGTTTGGAAAAATCTGTAAGATTAGGATTTTATTTTCAGCAGCTTCAGAGCACTTATTTTGTCGTGTTTTCTTAGCGTTCTTAAATTGCCAATATTTTTCATTAGAAAATGGGATCAAGAGGCTGAAGTAAATGCGTTTCAGTACATTTAAACTCTGAAGACTATAATACATTAGTTATTATGGCAGCTAATTTCCTATCCACAGCAACTGGACAGTTACACAGAAGTCAAAAAAAGCTACAATAATGAGTATGTGTCTGTATCCTGATTATAAATGCTTGGATTTCTGGAATGTGTGTAATGAAGTGTTTGATAATATAGCAATAGCTCTTACTTTCTTAAAATACTCATTGTAACTGCAGCGTTTTCACTGTCTTCAGATGTTCCAAGGAAAGGCCAAAGCTTTCCATTTGGATGCATTTTTCATCTGTTAGTGATAGAGAAGTATTAATCTTCAGAGGGAGATGTATTTATCTGTTTCACTATTGTTAGAGATGCGCCTTGGAAAGATAGATCTTCAAGGTCAAAAAAGATATTGCGCATCCGAGTATACCTATCTTGTAAAATACACTACAAATAATATATATCATGTTTTATAATAGGGCTTCTAGTGTTTGGTTTTTTTCTTTTTCAAAAATTCCGATTTTAAAATGGACTCCTCTGTTGTGGAGATTTCAGAGGTCTGTAGAGAAAGTGTTTGTTTTGTACTTGTTAAAAATAGTTCTCTGTACTCTTTTGCAAATGAAAAGTAAATGGAGTTTATCTTCATGTGAACAGCTACATACAGAGCTGTTTCCAATACAACCTCAGTTACAAAGTCATTTGAACTTTGCATGCTAAAAATGAGTATCAAGAATGTAGAAAAAAATCTCAAGGCAAAGATCAAGCGCATGGTGATACTTTGAATACAAGTACTTTCAATTTGATGCTGCTCTTAATTTATTCTCTACCCAGCATATAAGTATATATATATATACAATTAAATAGCAGATATAAAGATACCTACTCCCTCAGCATTGGGATAAAATGTAAAGCATGATTAAGCTTGCATGTTACGCTTGAGAATCCAAGAAAACAAAGCTGTTAAGAAATGTTTACATTGGAAGCAATACTGGAGGCTTGATGTATCTTGCTAAGCCTGCTCTTTGTAACTTGCCTCTTACAGAAATATGGTGTTGCAGAAGGAAGGCCTTTGACTGACCTCAAGGCTATGGCAAAGGCTGCTGGACAGCAGTGTCCCTCATTCACGCCTTCTGGAGGAGAAACGCTGGATGAAGTATGGTATCTACTTATTTGTGCCCTGATTTCTAGGTCATTTTGTCACTGCAGACGCAGCTCCTGCATACTTAGGGACATCTTATTGAGAGCTTATCCCAGCCAAAGATAGTTATTTTCTAAGCTAAAAGCACTACTTGACCTGATGGCAGTGGCTGCCAAGTTGGGAGTCTTTTTAGGACTAAATTACTGATTCTGAGGCTGACTCCTCATGAAGCTCTTGTTTGATGGCAATTACTCTTAACCTTGGCTTTGAAGGCAGAGGAATTCTTGCAGCATTCAGTAGCTTAACCCTTGGTTTCTGAGGCTTGTCTGTGGTAAATGTTTATCTTCTAACTGAAGTAGTTCGATCTCAGATTTTTGAAAGCCAGAGTCTCACATTCTTCACAACGCACTCTTCTGAATTTTTGCCTTAGGTAAGAGAACGTGCAAGGGACTTTTTTGAATCTCTGTGTCAGCTGGCTGTTGAATTGGAACAGAAAGAGCACGACGGGCATGGTGCAGCAAGCAGAAGCTCAGGAGCACATGAAGAACAGTTTGTTTTCCCTTGGACAAATCACTGCAATGAAGCAGAACTTAGCTCTGGTAACAGTGGAGCTTCTAATATACTAGATGCTAATATATTAGTGGTGAGTCATGGAGCCTACATGAGGAACTGGATTGGTTATTTTGTTTCAGATCTCAACTGTACTTTACCAGCAAATTTAACAAAGTCTCACTTGTCTTCTGTCAGTCCCAATACAGGAGTTAGTCACTTTGTTGTAAAACTTGAAAATGGAGATTTGTTAAAACCTGAAATCACGTGTGTTTGTCTTAATCAAGACTCTCACTTAGTGGATGTGGGAGCTGAATGTGTAGCTGCGAAAGTGTTTTAAGAGTCCTTGCAGGGGCAAATGGTTTTATATCCAGTTACACTAAGCTCGGGAATGGTATCTGCGGTAGTTACAGAGATTGACTGGAGTTATTTACCCTAAGCTGCACAACTGAAGACATACAACTGCTGAAGACATACAACTGCTTAACATCTTAAAGTAACACATGATTGGCGCTAGAGAAATGTCACAAATGTTCTTTATGAAAAGAAACATAATACTTGCAGTCTGTTGCATATCTGCTCCTACAGCACATATTTTTAAAAACTTCTTTTCATTAGCCCATAATTATTTTGGTTATCTTCAGGTAAAAGGGGAGGGGACAGGAACGGTACCTCAAAGATGAGCTATACTGTATTCTTGTTTTATTACAAAATGCTATATTGTAATATTAAACATATATGTTGTCTTAAAATAAGTTTTTTGAATACAATAGTATAACCTAAAAAGGAGCATTGCCCAGTGGAAAAGATTTGGTGCAGAGTCAGGGGATGTGTTCCTGGATCTGATACTAAATAGCTATGAGACTCTGGGCAATTCTCTTTTGGAGATGACGATAAACCTACCTCGCAGGAGTGTTTTGTAAGAAATTGTTGGTGTTGTTGAGGCCTCTCTTGAAGAGCACTGTACAAAAACATAATTATTTATTTTTAACTGTAAGCAAGATGAGGAACCTCATGTGCACATAGTCAAAGTAATGGTCTCTCTTCTGAAAAGCAGCCTTGTTGATAGGTTGAGTTGTACCTGACTAGAATCTTTTTGTCAGTTACAGTTGTACACTTAATGGATGAATACTTTTTTTGCCTAGAACTAGGCAAGTTTGATTGATGATTGCCTATAGTTGTTGTTAGTAATGCATTCTTTCCCCACTGGGGTGTGTTTGTGGTGTTACTGTGTAAGCTTATCTGACTTATGTTATTTATAATATCCACATACTTTTTCTTCATTTGCGTATTTTAAGCCTGTTTAAAAAAAAAAATAAAAAAATTAGACTCCTGAATAGAACTCCATTTTGTCTGTTTCTTTTGAGATAGAAGTCTTTGTTAATATTACTCAATGAAGCTTTGCTCAGATCATATGACTGTCACTTTTTTTTTTTCTGGAGACCCCCAGGCTGGTCTTTTACTAGGAAAAAGAGTCATTTTTAGGGCTGATGGATCAATGCTATCCTCATTCTTACCAGTAAGAGTCACTGATATGAAATTGTTAAGGGTGTACTTAAATTGCTTGCAACTATAAAAAAAATAACTGTTTGACTGAAGTTGTAATTGTTTGTACTTTTAAAAAGTATGCCATCCTGTGTACTTGGAACTACTTTGGCTTCTGTGCCTTGAAGCAGGTATTTGAATTTTGAGGAGTAAAAAGAGATTGCTATTGCTTCCTTGAAGAGGTGGGTACTCGTATTTAACTGTGTCCCTACTAAAAAATAGCAAAACAGTTATTTAATCTGATTCTAGTGACTGTACATTGCTGCTTCTGTTCCCGTGGTTGTGATTCAATAGGAAAGTTCTCATGATTCCTACTTGAACACAGAACGGGCTCTCCTTCCATTCTCTATGCTCTTTGCCCAATACTAATCCGGCTAAAATGTGGAGAATAAAGTGGCAAGTGTTCAGCCCTGTGGTGTGACCAGAGGTAGGCTTCTAAGGTAGTGCTCTCCAGAACCTGGAAATTAACCTAAGGCTTTTTGCTTGGAGCACGCTTGTGTATCTATCAAATAACCAGTAGCTCCTGTGTTTGAAAGCCTGTTCCATCAAGGGGAAGGTACCTTCCCTGAAGTAGAGGTGGATGTTAGTAACTGATGTCAGCAAAGGTTGGTCTTTCAACTTCTAATCCATTATATAATGTGAAGGACTGGACACCCTTAATTTGGGCTGGTGAGTTTAAGTTGGAGTTTTATACTTAACATCTGCACCAACAGGCTAAACTTAATGATCAGCTGGCTTCCTTTAATTTCTTTACAGACACAAAGGAAAACTGCTTCATTATGACTCCTCATGATGAGGCAGTTCATAAATGTGCAGATACCTCTTGGCAAAATTTTATGACTAGGGTATTTCCAGCAAGTATGTAATCCTCATGATATAGAATCTTGGGAAACTTCAGATTTCCCTATAAAAACAAGCTTTAGTCAAAATAACCATATTCCAAGTTTAGTTTTATGCAAGCAACTTTTGTCCAAACAAAGATATTATTAAATGAAGTGTTTCAGTGTTATTCAGAAATAAAATGTCACAATAAAATGTTTAGAAAATTAGTAAAAATTTTTTGGGGAGGGAAAGTGAACCAACTGGAAAATCCTTGGTAGCCAACCATTACTGACATTATGCATGATTACTACCCAAAGTTTGTATTTGTGAAATTAAAAAGGATCTGTTTCAAATCAAAAGTGCAGACATGACAGCAGTAGCTTGAGGAACTGCTCAAGACTTCTGTTTAAAGGTCTCTATAGATCTTTTTCACAAATAAAAGAATTTTTAAGGTTCTGGAGAAAATAAATTGTGTACATGGGAAAGAGAAATGGGAATGTGGGGTTTTGCACAGACTCCTCAAGCTTCTTGTGAAATGCATCTTCCTCGAGGGCACCTGAATACTAAATTAATGATCACAGCTGAAGAAGGTAGAAAAGTTTTAATTAATGACTGTTAATGGTTAATGGCAGAGAGTGGGACAAGAGTTCAGTCTTAATTTGTCTGTCCCTGGTAATGTGTGTTTATTTCAGGAAGGCTAGTTATATAGCAGGAGACTGTCCTGTTAGTGCTTTAAATAGCTTGAACTTCTCTGTAATTTCAGTGTCCTGAATTTGGTCAGTCATTCCGTTAATACTTCCTGGAGCCAGAGTAACCAAGTTGAAAATGTGCATCCTTCATCAGCTATAAAATGAGTGGAAAACTAATGTATTTTTCTCTGCAAGTCAGTAACTTTTGTCAAATATTTTGAAACACACTCGTGATTTTTGTGCTTCCCTTAGTTTAAAAGCCTCTTCTGTCTTGCCTACCCTCAAGCAGGTTAATTAACGTTTTGTTCTTACTGATGAGGCAAATATGAGAAAATCTACTTGTTTGTTAAATACTTTTCCCCCTTGGCTAATTAATCCTCTTCCTGTAGGGATATTTTGACTGTTCCTCTATAATATGTTATACCTTCTTTAATGTGTTCTTAGGTGTTTAAAATTTAGGCTCATCCCAAGAAACCTGCCGTTACGGTTGTTTTCTTTAAGTTATTGCTAACAAATTCTTTCATCCTGTGTTAACTCTTACATAGGGCAAGCAGAGTGTACGATAGCATCTAACCATCAAAAATATCAAATGGTGAAACCATTCAAGTTTTCTAAACAGCTCCTATGTTAATAAAGTAACGTTTTTCAATTAAAAACTTGAGAGACAGAATCTTCCAATGAAAACATTGTAAAATGCACTAAATTGGTGCTAATACACCTGCCAGTGGCCAGATGAGTGTAAGCAGTCAAGCATTTTCTGCAGTGGCCCTGTTGTTTTCTTTCCCTATGTATCTGCACTTGGCATTGTTGGAGACAGGATACTGACCTAGGTGATCTTATGGCCTGCCTTAATGAAGGCACAATTTTTATTTCACTTTTCTTGTATCTAATGTAAGCTTCTCTATGCATTAAAAAGTAATTTTGGAAGCTTCTAAGTTTAATTGTAAGCCTTTTTTCTTTAAGCTTGCATAAAGTACTGTTCTTTTGAAGTAATTGAGTCGACACTGAGAAAATCTTGCTCTTAATAAAGTGACTCTTGTACATTTGTACAGTAATTCCATATAGTTTATTGGGGTCCTGGGAAAGAAGAGCTGCAGTTATAGATGGTTCTGTTAGGAATAGTAGCAGAACATAAATATTTGAGGGATTACTCAGTGGTGGGCAATGAATGTTTTGTCCTTGTGAAATGCCAATCTCTAATTAGCAGCAGGAGACAAAGGTTTAAGTAGAGGGTGAATTTTCTGCCAAGATGTAGGAGAAGCTGTGAAAGCAGTTAGAGCTGTAAAGCACACTACTAGGATTATAAAAATTTCAGGAGTTAAGAAAAAGGTACATTCCATTTTGAATACCTTTGTAGGAAAATAGTGCTGAAATAAATGTTAGAATCATCTCAGCTTGCCCACAGAATGGCCTGTAGTCAGATTAGAGAGAACCAATGTGTACTTTAAAAGTATCTGTTAAACTGGTGAAGGTTAAATAAAAGCTGTCTTGGCAGGCGTTTTCAGCTGAACAACAGGAGAAGAAAAGGTGACTGGAGATCACCAAGATCAAGAGGAAGCTCAGTCCTCACCTGCCTAAGCTAATGTTTTCTTTTGCTGAAGAGTCCTATGGTATTCTGCTCCCAAAAAAGCAATTCTTCAAAAGGCAGGGGAGTTGTGATCTCCTTGATAAAATTGTTGTTTGAGTTTAAGCAGTGCTTTACCAGGCTAGGCTCGATTTGGAAAAGGTGACAGGAGAGACAAAGAGGAGTTCAGAGTTCCCTGCATGCTAGCACGTTTGTTCCTCAGCTTCGGCTCTACTAATGTAATCTCCTAGCAGGTATGCTAGATGTTTAGCAGTCAGCAGGCATATGCTTTGGCAGAGTGCATGGTACTATCACAGGTTCCTTCCTCTAAATTATCAGCCCTATTTCAAGATCTTTGCTGTATTCCCATAGTTCTCTCTTGGATTTATGTTTTCCAGACATAGCCCTATCTTTGCATTAGGAGGAGGGTTTCCCCCCCCCCCCCCAGTTTATATCAGACACATTCTCTATCCGGTATTTCATGAGGCTGCCTCAGATCCACAGTTGACGTGTCTGGACCTAAAATATGTCAGATTTTCCCCAGATGTGTCCTCCTTGTGAGGGCTTTGGCCATGAGCCTGAGGTTTTTGTGTACATAGTAATCCCAGGCGAATGGCAGCTGCATGAGCATGAATCTAACTGCACGGTATGGTAGCTGTTTCTCTGACATCAATGAATAAGGCAAATCCATTACGTGGGTGATCTGTTTGTGCATGGTACATCAGTACTGCCCGGGCTGGCCTACTGTGCTGAGAGAGCTCTAGTGTCATTTGCAAACAGCTCTGGGATTTCCTGGCATGCAGGGAGCCCCATGTGAGTCTACAAATGTCCTACCTGAACACCAGAACCTGGTAGTGGGGCTCCCACATCAGCAGTCAGAGAGCAATAGCAGATGCCTTGAGAATATGGACACAGAATGGCACCAGGATACAAGGGCAAATCATGAATAGGCAGTTACTGTTCGCCAAAGGAATGCACCTTAGCTCCAGGCAGAAACCATATTGGAGGATGATTGGATGTGATAGTCTTCCCCTCTGAAGCCCAGTTGGTTGATCAAGCCGCAGCTAAACTGAAGAAAGGTGATGCACTGGACTTGACTGTGGTAACTTGTGAATATATTAGGGAAGAGCTTGCTATTGAAAAGTGAATTTACTTAATTTAAAAGCTAAGGTAAAAAAGGTTTTATTTCAGAAGGGCAAGGATCACAAACCCAGTGTTATAAGGGCAGCTTATACTTAAAGATCACAAAATTAGTTAATAAAGTCAGCTGTAATTAAGAGTGTAAAAATTATCTTAAGTTACAGCCCAAACATGCAAAAATTACAGGGAGGATCTCTAAGTCCAATTAGACGAGTAATCACTTGCGAACAAGTTCCTAACTCTGGGAAGAGAACCTATAAAAAGTGGAAAGACAGCTCTACCATATAGAATGTTGTGTCTTAGATATGAAATTATGAGGATTTGCAAAATAAATTAAGTAATAAATACGTCTTAAGATACATGTATATCAAACTAGACAACAAAGAAAGGAGTATCAGAAATGTTGCAGTGTGTGGACAGAATAGAGATTATGTAGTCTTAAATTATATCCCCACAATGAATTACCTCATTTGCAGCAGTGTTAAACACAAACGTATCAGATGATTGGATATTGGGAATTAGGATAGGGAAAATACCACATTTAAAACCAAGAATTAAAGAATTTAATATGCTTCTGTCAGGGGAAATGACTAATCTTTATCCCAGAATTCTCAAAGGACATATAAAAGTACACATCCGTAAGTAAGTATTTTAAATAGATCTGTCAAGTTGGGCGTGGAACTGTATGACTGGAGAATAGGAAATAAAATATTTTTTACTTGAGAACAGAGGACAAAGTAATCTCACTGAACTGTTAATTTGTCTTTAATAACATTCAGGGCTTTCGAACAAGTTCTGAAGAAGAATGTAATTTACAGGCAAGAGAGGTAAATGAAACCTGGAATATAATTAAATGAGTTTTTACTGTAACTAGTCCACATTAGACTAAACTGATAGTTCTGGATGAAATAACTGGTGTCTAGACAAGGGAAAAGTGATAGAATATGAAGTATGAATTTTAATTGAACAGTTGACACAATGCCACAATGGAAACCATCAGCTAGACTGGAAAAGATAAATGTTACTTCAAAAAAAAGGAAGTGAGGGAGGTATGCAAGCAATTTATGAAGCATACGAGTCAGTAGTAATGCCCAAGGTCAAGCACTGAGCTGCAGTAAAGTTCCTCATGGTGTCATGTTCTTGTAATGACTTCAATTAAAAATATAGTAATGTGGAAATATTAGTGAGGAAGCACCATCAATAACTACAGCACTTGGTAAAAGATTTTCTCTTACCAATAGATCCAGGAGATGGTGTTTAATGCATTGCTAGTTTTGCGAGACCTAGGAGCCTATATTTCATTCAGGAAAGCTGCCCTTTCTAATCTATGCCTTCCTAAGCATGTTGCTAACCCCGAAACCTAACAGACAGGAATGAAGCTCACTCTTGTGCAGATAAACGGTACTTGTTCTGCAGGTCATTTAAATGCTCAGATTAAGGTGAGAGAAGGGGAGACCTGCTTTACAAAAGGATTTCAAGCTCAGTGAACCACAAAAAAATCATAGGATTAGAAGTTAAATGTATTTAACTTGCCAATTTTACTTCTTGATTCTTAAAATCAGTTCTTCTCCCTTCTATAAAAATTTGGGCTATCTTTGGGTTTGTGCCTATGGCTTAGTGAATAGACTCCTGGCTTATGCTCTAGACGTTGTTTGAATACAGAGAAGAGTTATTGGGGATGAGGAATTGCCCAGATTTCTCTAAGATATGATCCAGATCAAGCACTTAACGCAAATTAGGATGGGATGCATGGTAGGTTAATGAAGTTTTACAGAATTAAAGGAGTAAAGATTAAAAGCAAGGGCCATAGTGCTAGATGATTTATGAATCATCATTCTCTAGGGTCTAAAATAGTGTCACAAGGCTTGGAAAAATACAGATGCCACAGTATTTTTATTGGAACCATTCTTTCAGTTGCCTTGTACTGCTCACTGTCAGGGACACAAGTCTGGACCAGGTGTGACCCTTCATGTCCTGTCTTCCTCTACCACAGAAGCAACTCCAGGTAAAAAACCTATGAACCTCAGAGTTCTCCTATTTCTTTGTTTATCCAAATATGCTTCATAATTTTCAACTCCAGGTAGAGCCTGAAACCTGTGACTAGCACCCTGCTCTTTTTTCCTGCTTCTTTTTCAAGTATACAGAATTAATAAAAATAGAACTTCATTCATCCCTTTGAAAATCGTGGGAGTTTGGGTTGAAACGTGTGCAGAAATGTTTTTGTCTTTCAGCTTCAGCATACATCCTCTACATGAGTCCCCTCTTCTCCTAACCGTGGACGTTCTCCAAGGGTTTATGGTTTTCTGAAAAGCACATCTCTAAGGGGCTGTAGTGTTCTAAAAAGCACGGAAACAGAGAAGAAATATAACAAAGAGTGAACCCCCATTAAATCAAGCTAAGGGATAAAGACAGCAGTAGGGGCAGACAGGATGATGGGCGTTGAGAAGAGCCTAGCAACAGCCCACACAGCTGACAGCAGAGCAGAACAGGAAGCTGCATGAGCCTGTTAGGCTCAGCAGGTGTGGCTTGTGCTAGAAAGTACTTAGTGCTTCCTCTTTATGCCTAAAGCATTAGCAATTTCGAGCTTGTGCTGGCAAGTCCACCAACAGCCTAGCCCACACCATAGGAAAACTCAGAACTGATCAGTGTTTCGCAAAAGCCTTTTTTTTCTGGGTGTTTTGAGCACTACTACTGTCTGGTACTGTTATCAAACAGGATTGCACGGTTATTACTGAAGAATGGTTTGCAAAACTACACGGTTTGCAACAAGATACAATCTAGGAATCGAAAGAGTAGCTGGGGACTCCTGACGTGACTATCTCAGTCCCTTCTGCCCTTTGTTCTTCTATCTTCAGCAGCTCTGGAAGGAGACAGTGCTGGCCAAAGAAAATGTGAAGATCTCTGTGGAGAAGGTTACATTGAGACATCAGGCCACTGTATTCACAAAACCTCACCCAGGCAAAAGAAGCAGACCAATTTATTTTTTTCCTTCAAAGAGAATTCTTTAAAGCAAAACCAAAAGTGAGATTCTGCCTGCTTTATCCATCTACAGGCAGCTGGACCTGTACTGTAGATATTGGGTTTATAACTCCATGTTGATTTCATAACACAGATTTTTTTTGTGCATTTGGATTTTGCCTTAAGTGGGTCCAGATTCATCATCCCAAACTCTGTGTGAAACAGCTCTAAACACCGAATTGCGCTTTTTTTACTTTCTATATTAGTATTCCTTCGGGTGCATTGACCATATGGACCTCAACATGACTTTTATCTGCTGTGGTGTTCTCAGCTGTGGTGATCTTGGATTGGGATAGATATTCCTATCCACCCACCTCCTTACAGACCCTGAGTAGTGCACCCTGCCCAAGCCTCTACAATCTGCCGGTCCTGATGCTATATATTCCCTTCCTCATCCTTCTCCGACATTTTTCTCATCTCTGCTTTCCACATCCTCCTCCTCCTTCCTTCTTCTTTCTCTACAAACCTTTTTCTGCTTCAAAGGTTAGTACAACTTGAAAGCCTCATGCTGCAGCAAGCATGTAATCGGATGATCACCTGCCATTTCTCATTTGCTTCCCTCTTCTTGTTCTCCTTTTGCTCCTTGTCTTTTAGCATCATATCAGCCCCATGAAGAAGCAAGTGGAAACTTGGGTCCCAGGGGGCCCCACCCTATGGTTGATACCAGGGCAGGTTCCTTGATCCTCAACAAAAGTGAAACCACTTATCTGGAGTTACAGGTAACAGAAAGTATACAGCAGGGGGCCCTGTCCCGCAAAGGTGTCCAAAAAGCACTCAGAAGCCTGTGAAAATATCATCAATTATTTCCAGCTTGTAACAAAGCCGTTTCAACTGACTTATACATGTGGAGTAAAAACACATGCAAATCACAAGCACAGGACCTGCCCTGAAGGAGCTGATGACTTGAGAAGCGATGTAAGTGTTGTATATGGCCTTAAGGGAAACATAAGGGAAAATTTTTGCTCTCCCTTAGATAGTAAGACCTGGAAAAGTACCTTGTAATATACTTGCATGCTACTGTCTAGAGCACTTTAATGCCGTCTGGTATGGGCTGCCAGGATTATCTTTGCACACCAGTGGGCCTCTGTATCAGAAACAAGGTGGCAGGAAGAATTTTGGGTCTTCCTGCTAGACACCCCATGGTGAGTAATAGGGAGTATAAGCAACAAGGCTCCCTCCTGCCCCACACTCTCACTGCCCTTAGGCAGGGGCTGTAGGTCTCTGGTTTTAGAGGATCGCTGAAGTTTTTTCTGGGGATCCTGCAAAGGGTTAGGCTTTGAGTCTGTTCTTTGAGACTGGGAGTTATGTTTGATATGAAGCTGCCTTGTGCTTAGGACAATGTGATAATTTCTGTCTGTGGTTAGTGTGTGACCTGGCATGAGGCATGCTTTCCATACAGATCCATGTGACACATGGGAGAGTCAGAAGAAGTATTATTTAGATTTGAGCTACGCTGGGTTAAATTTTATTTCATCCCTACATCAGTAAATAGATGCTCCATTTAATTCACAGAGATCTAGGAGAAGATACAGCCATAGCTGAACTTACATAGGAGCAGTTCTATGTTCTTTTTCTCAAGTCGTATTCTTTAATGTCACCATTTACAAACACTTCTAAACACAGGTTCACTTCACTTTTAACTTAGATTTCCCAGAATTTGTTTGGCCTAGAGATGGCTGTCAAATGGGTTTTTTTATGACTTGTCTGCTTTTAGAAGGACACCAGTAACAGACAGTCTGGATTTCATTGATTGTCCTTTACCGTTGTTGTTTATTCTCTCACCTGTGCTCAGGTACCATGCAGATGCTCACTATTTTATTTGGGTTACTCCATGGAGAAAATGGTCTCAGAAATAATTTCTAATATTACCTCATGATCCACAAAATAACACCCTTTGGGCTGTTCCTCTTGCTTAGCGTTTTTTCCTTGCTTTAAGATGCAGTTGCATCTTTAAGATGCAGTTGCAGTTTCAGTTCAGAACAGAACAAGCTTCTTGGACAAGAGACGGTAACTAAACATTCCTTTATGTTTGTCCTGCTCTTGAAAGAGAGAGAGAGATGTCAGAGATGGGTTTTGGGACCATATTTGCTCTACAGCGTGCTTTCTTCTTCTTTCCCTTTGAACAAGTTTGAACAGTCCCAAGACAGTACTGAGATTTCGAGCATGTGGGAGACTAAATGATACCAACTGAATTTTTTTATCACACCTTGGCATCTGTTGAATTTCTCATATGCTTCAGTCCTGATACACATTCTTACTGTGCAATTCTGCCTTTGAATTCCACGAACCTAAACTTTAGCAATGGGAGGAACAAGGGATCTTGGAGAAGAGAGTTCCCCACCTGCTTGACCATCCTCCCATTGAGGCCCAGTGTCCATAAAGTGACACGGCCCATAAAGTGACACGGTACTGTGGTATCCAGTGGTAATATGGTGTTTCTCTTGGTATTTGCACCATAACGGTTGTAAATGATGCTTCTGACTATGACAGAGCTCCGTAGAGTATCTGTGCTGAGGGAAAGCACTGCAAGGATATAATCTGTCAGACCCATGGACACTTGCCATTTTGCAGCTCTCTGCTGCATCTTGGTGGGCCTGGGGACCTTTGCAGGAAAGAACTATGAGAATGGTATCTGCAGTTTATTTAACCTGTGACCTGTCTGCCGTAAAATAGAGGCTTAACATAGCCCTAGGAATGGGGTTAGAATATTTTGTATAAGAAGCAATAAGCAGGCAATAAAGATAATTTAGAGTATTTCCTTCCCTAAGATCCTGGAATCAGGATCACAGATGTTTCCTAGCAGGTCTGAACTACTAGAGCAGTGGTTCTCCATTGCAGAAGTTTTCCAGTAAAGGTCCCTTCATGGTCAGTCTAGACCTAGACTGACTAAACCTAAGACTTTGGTTTTCTCATCATCTTTCACAGAACTTTCATGGTTGTGGTGCATGAAACACTCAAGAAGGTGCTCCCTTTGAAGCTGTAAATTACAGGCGACAGCATAACATAAAAATTTGCAGACACAATTAGTATCATTTGTTCACTCAAGTCCTTCCGGAATGGGGAGCTTGAACAGAAAATTCAGAATCCACCAATTAGAGAGAAGGAAAAGTTTATTGATACTTTTATAAAAGGAAACAGTTTTTATTATACATTGTTATAAATATTTATAAATATTCTGTGTGACTTAAGACCCACTCAAATAAATAAATAAATATTGCAATATAAATAAGTAATGCTTTCTTACTAGCTGGTGATGACCAGCATCTCCTTTGAAGAATTAATTCATTCAACATTTCAATATAGTTCTCTATAGTTGCAAATATGTTTTTTTAATGCAAAATCCACTGTGCATTCACTCGAAGCTTAGGGACTAAATTCTCTGGCTACTGATGGAGGGAGCAACCCTTCTTACTTTGTTCTAATGTATGAATATAGAGATTATATAGAGATTTAGTCCCAATCTCATTAACATTTCCTATAGACTGAGACAGAACCTTTCATGATTCAAATTGTTGTCAATCCATCAACTCGGAGTCCTAGAGAGCTCTCTGGAGCTCACAGCAATTGACACAAAATTAAAACTATTTGTGTAATTGCAGTCCAGAGTTCTCAAGGAGCAAAAGCCAAGAAGAATGGACAGGAATCAAGAAACATTGAGTAAAGTAGAATATATGAATAATATTATGTCTCCACTGTATAGACAGTACTGTCTTGCTGTATTTTGAATATGCAAGAAAATACACAACTATCCACCTGTCTTGCAGTTCTCCTAAATACATTTGAATCACTCCCTTCCTTTTGAAGTTAATCAAAACCATGATGAGTTTAGAGTATGGAAACCAACAAATTATGGAGAAAGAACTATTGGTCTAATCCTAATCACTTGGCTTGTCCTGTACTCCTAAAAACTTATATGATTTAGGAGTCACTTCACATAGCAAAACTATTTTAACAGCAGTTTTCTGACGTAACTACTTGGAGGCTGTAGATAAAGAGATATCATGTACATATACATATATAGGGGAAAAAGAGTTATTTTAAATGCTGTCAGCAGGACAGGCCCTGTGCTAAATCCAGAACAATTTCACTGAAAGCTAGAAACACAAGGGGCTGTATTTTGATTTTGTTATACTGCTGTAACTCCAGTGACTCCAGTGAATTATATCATGAGATGGAAAAAAAGAACAGGATCAGGACCTAGCCTAATGCTTTTTGCATCATTGCTATGAGCACACTTGGCACAAATGTACCATTTTCAGGCTGTTGTCAGACTGTCAAATATACTAACGAAACAAACCAGAAGAATCTGCATCTGAACATGAAGAAAATGCACACAAACAAAAAAAAAAATTCTCAAGTATCTGTCACGTGATTTTTGCGCAGCTCATTGGTACCTTGTTATTGATTTCTACAGAGTACATCAACCATAACTTTTCCAAAACCATACAGATTTAAGATTACAGGAAGAACAAATCAAAATTGAAATAAATTAAGGAGAAAAATAGGTAAGTATGTACACAATTTTCAGAATCCTTAACACTTGAGAGACAATGAAACTCTCCTTTGTTCCCAGATCTCAGCTTGGATTCGGTAGGTGTCAGAAATTACTTCTTCTGCACCAGTCCATTTGTTCCTGTACTGTTCTTTCAGTTACTCAAGTTTTCCATGTGTGCAGCTCCTAAGAGAGCAGAGTGGTTGCTTTTTTACTCATATGGGCAAGAAAAAAGACTGAAGCTCCAACTTAAGAGCTAAAAACTTAAATAGTAAATTTTATGTAATAACACAACACATCATCAGTTCTTCTGTGCTTACACAGCCAAGGATGGGGCTAGTAAGAGGATTCCCTGCCTTTGTTTGAATCTCAGATGCTCCAGGTCTCTTCCTAGTTACAGCAGTAACGTAACACTGGTTTCTTGTTTCATTCAGGTGAATGTTTTTTTTCACTGATGCATACTTAAGGTGGTTCAGATCCTAAAAATGTCTGGTTTGCATTATTCTTTTCAAAAATATATCTTCTTTCCAGTAAAACAGAACCCCAACTGGAATACATCCAACTTGTTTTTTTCAGTAAACTGTCATCTCTAAGCAAAAAATTTGAAATTAAGGATTTTTTCTCAATGTCTTTCAGATTGCTAATAGTGTGCTAGACAGTTCATTTTGCCTATTATACTCGCCCATGTCATCGATTTGCAAGTGGTGGGGCCACAGTTATCTTGTAATATAAAAACGAGGACTTGCGTACCTCCTGGCATCCATCATAGCATGTGGGTCATCTGGGTTGACAACATCGTTCTGGTTGATTCTCATGGGTTCTTTGGGCATGTGGGAAAAGTGTGCTTGCTGCTGCAGCTGAGATCCGAACATAGAGATCTTTCTCTGCGGGACCACTATCTGGTGAGGATCCATTGGATCAATGTCTGCACTTCTGGTATTTCTATGGGGCTCAGGTGTGTTGAATCGAAACAAAGGGATTTCATTTCTTCTAGACAAAAATTGGGAGTATGGTGGTGGATTCATACCAGGGAAGAAAGCTTGTTTAACTCTGCCTAAGCTAACCAAGAAGTTGTGCTTGGGGGATTGGTAGATATCATATCCATTTTCCAGTGTTCTGTGGTGGAACACGCAGTCCTCTTGACTGAAGTAATGCTTAGGGAAAAAAAATATGACACCCGTGAGCAGAGCGATTTGGTGAATGACAAATGCTGATCAAAGATCCATCTCTGGATCTCATTATGCCCTTGTTTACCCAAGTAATAACTCAGATTATTTTTGTCAGCTCTGCAACTCAATATAATCAAAGAAGAGAGAAATTGTAACCTAAGTGCAAGGTCCTCAGCTCCATTTATATCCTTCTCTTGCAGGTTTTGTTCTAGCTGAGAAAATAAGAACCACAGTCGCAGATTGCACCTGCCTTTCGGTCTTGAATCTTAGTAAAGCTTACTCACCGAACCAAAAATGTTTCCTTTCATGTCCATACACAGGTAGCGTCCACTCTTCACACCTGTGATTATTACTGAGCCAGCACCCTCAGACTTGATCATGAGGGCACCTGTTTAGAAAATCAAAGATTTCAAATTCAGAACCAGTTGAAAACTGAACAATTGCTTTAAAGAAGATCAACAGATGCTCTAGCTGGAAGTGTCCTTTGTGGGTACGAACCAACCTCCCTTGTGAACTGAGACTATTGCCCACCATAGATCAGGCTAGTCTTGTCTGTCTGAGCTTTGGAAAGCTCCCAAGATAGAGATGCCATCACCTCTCTGGTACCTTTTTACAGTGCTGTACTAAACTCCCAAGGAACCTTTTCATTAATATCCCCTCTGAAGTCTCAAACCAGTCTGGGACCACTGTCTTGCATTCTGTCATTGGCCACTACCAAGGGCAGTTCATCTCCCTCATCTTTGTGACTGCCCTGTGGTAACAGATTATCCTTGACCTCCATGTTGTTATACTAAGGAAGCCCAGCTCCCTCATCCTTCCCCAACGTATTGTGCTCAAGGCCCCCAACCATCCTGAAAAACCTCTGCCAGACCAGCTTCAGTTTCTTCCTGTCCATCTTGAACTGTGATTGCTACAGCGCTCCAAGGAGGTTCACTGGTGTAGATTGAAGTAATAACTTTCCTTGGTCTGCTGACCACACTAGGTGTTTTGCCTTCCTCTCAAACTCAGTGTGCTGTTGATTTATGTTTGACTCGGTGCCTGCAGCAACCCTCAGGTCCTACCCCGGACGGATGTACACAAGCAGCCTCCTCCCACAGCCTGTGCAGCTGCAGGGGCTTGTTGCAGCGCAATTCTCATTTATCTGGCATCTCAGCGGTATCGTGGTGACCTGGCAGAGATTCAGCCGCCCTCCTTTTCAAAACCCCTTTCATTGTCTGATTTCTCCCCTTTCCTGCTCCACTGTTCCAAACATTGGCGTATTTGCTTCGTGGCAAATAGGGGCAAAACATGTTTTTTTTGCTGGCTGTTGTTCTCTAAAACGTCTTACTGGTTCTTGACTAATATACTAAATGAATTTTATAAAACCTTTAAATATGCAGGACGAATAACAACACAGTGCAAGCATCCCTGTGTTTCATTAGTAACTCCTAAAATAATAATAATTTTAAAAATAGCATAACTCTATCCTTTTTTCTCCTGGATTAAATTATAACTTTCATTATAACTTTTTAAAACACCCTTTGCTCCTTATATACTTATGTAAAAACATCATTATGTATGCTTACGTGTTTAATTTAGTGGATGAAGAGGATGCTGTGCAGCAATAATAATAATCCTTTGATGCCTAGCTAATTGTGATTTGAGAGCTGCTGAAATTTGAGAGCACTTTTGAAATGCTGTAAAAGAACCAAAAGTCTTAAAAAAAACCCCCCTTTGTTTTACTAACTCTAGTGTTTGGGCCAGGGATTCAACAAAAGAAGAATAATATCTTAGTTTTCCATGAAAATAAACTATGATGAGACAAACTGAGAACCTTTTAGCTACAGTAGGGAACGGTTACTCCAGAGGCTTAGCACTTCTTTTGCAACAGTCTGGCCTTTCACATTTTCCCACCGTTTAATTGCGTACTCAGTTACTCATGTCCTGCAGTCTGTTTAATTTCTGCCATGCGCCTATATTGAAGAAAAAACCCTGAGCCTTGTCTCATGTACCAGTTTCCAATGCAAAGGTGCAGTAATGTATTTGAAAGTAAGTTACTCAGTTTTAATAATTATCATCTTTCTACCCCAAAATAAAGATTTTACAGATACTGTCAATTTTTCACCATTGCTGTGGTGAAATCCCTCAGTGCAGTTCTAATAGTGATACTGTCACTGCAATGCGAAGTAGCTATTTGGGGGATGTCACCACTAACCTCTAATACAAATTTCCACAATAATCTGTGGGTAAAATCATCAAATGAAGGATAATTCAGGTATAAGGATAATTCAGGAACCATAGGACCTTATTTCTGTTAGGCAAGGAATGAAATTCTCCATCCAATAAATTTATTTGGAGTAATTTTTTTGTTTGTTGAACAAAAAGAGGATTATAATTAGGTATGTTTCCATCCCATAGTTATGCTCCTGTCTGCCTGCCTGCCTAGTAAGAAGAGGGGAGTTTTCAGAGGTAGAGAGAAAGCAAAATTCTTGTTCTCCCCCCAGCTTTGATGAACACCGAATGTCCATAGTAAGCTACTTACTGTAAATGGTTTGGTGAGGAACACCATCAACGTAGCCATCAGCGTTGATTTGGAGATGGAAGCTGTTCCTCTCTGTATCTGTGTAGAGGTGCATCAGGTGATCTCCATTTCCCCAGATGGGATTCAGTAGTGGAGAGGAGTTGGGAAAGGCAAGGGAAGCCTTCATGCTACAGAGTACCAGTAGCGAGTAGCCCAGGCAGCTGTAGGGACTGATCTGTGGCATGGCTCACTGTTCCTAGAGGATGGCTGTTATCTGCAACTGATATGCCTCTGTGCTTCTTGTTTTTCCTTGGTCGTCTCTGTCTGGAGCACGAATCCTCATATAGGTTCCCTTCTTTTCTGCAGAGACTTATAAAGGGCAGCAAAGTGACATCACACAGGAAAAACTTTTCCACATCCTTGATTTTTGTCAAAGCAACATTTTAAGTGTCCTGAAACCTCAAGGGAAGGATCTCTGGCTAAGGTGCGGGGGGGAAAAATGTAAGGTTTCTAAAGACAGCTCACAAAAGCTAATCATATGTTCAAATGTTATCTACAACCCTGTGACATCTGAAAACTTCCCACGCCCCTACTGTTGGATCCAGGAAGAGCAATCCACTGCACTTTGCTTTTACTGAAGGCAATGACCCTTTAGACCTGAATTACCTTTTTTTTTTGCCCTGATTTGTTTATTCAGAAATCCACCTCGCTTCTCAATTGCCAAAATTATTTCTGATTCAGCAGAAAATCAAACAGTGCTAAAATTTTTGCAAATATGTCAGAAGCTGATATTAGGTTGTCCTGGGCCTGAATCCTGCTTCATTATGGAATAAGTTTAGTGGTGAACCTGCTGAGCTGATATGCCACTCTATTTAAGCAAAGGAAACCTGACGAGAGTACAACCCAACTCAAATAAGATGTCCCTTTTATTTCTCTGGTTTCATTTGACTCACCCAAATAATTTGCAGTTGACCAAGCAGCTGAAAATGACCTGTAAACTGCATGCTTGTTCCTGCTTACACATCTGGTTGGCAGTATTTTACAGAGCCATACATGTTCCTATGGCCAGTAGAAATCAGATCCTAATCAAATTCAAAATATTGACACATTTTTATTGCTCCAGGCACAGCAAGCAAGCTGGGAAGAACTGTAGGGGCAAGACCAAGTTGAAAATTAATAAATTGGCAGTGATGTTAAAAAAATGATCTGAGACAAAATAGCTGGTTTTTGGTTGATCTTGCCAGTGTTCTGCGGCCTTACAGACAAATCTTTTGATTTTAAAAAATCTGATTCCATTTCTTATTAAAATGTTGTGTTAATAGGACACTGTATATGGGTAAAAAAAATTATGATAGGAATAACAGGTTATAAAACTTGACTATGTTAAAATTTCTTTTAAAAATTAATAAAAAAATTAAAAGAGTTCCAAACAATAAATTAATTTTTTTTTAAAAAGAAATCTGAGGGTTTAAACTGTAGCAACCTCTGTTACAGTCTCTAGTTGGACACAGTATGCAAAATTCTTAGTTTCATTAACAAGCTGTGGAGCAGTGCCATCAGGACTAAGCATATTATGGATTGATACAACTGTAACCACAGCAAAAGTTGATCTGCTTTTGTTGTTGTTGTTTAAAATTAGCAAAACTCTGCCAAACTCTTCTGTCACACCTGTGTAAATGTAGAGACTTGCGTCAGTGTATATACACCTGTGTAAATGACAGCATATTTTAGCCAGAGTGTATAAGGGTCATACCTTAAACGGAGTTGATTGACAAAGCTGTCTTCATCTAGGCTGGATGTTTTACATCTGAAATGCTTTTCCATCTTGATTAAAAGACAGCTTGCAAGAGAGGAGGGATATTTTTATTTCTCTTTCTTAAAGTGGAGCATCTATCAGTTGTTGAAATTACCCACCAATGTTTTTTCACTCTAGTATTAAAACAAAATTTGGGGTTTTTTGTTGCTGCTTGTTTGTTTTGTTTTTCTTTTGCTCCCTTTCATTAGACTTCCATGGAAATGTGGATGTGTGTACCTCAGAAGTAGTTGCAAATGTTTCTGCGAGAGGCGCTTAATGTGTCCTCTTGGTGTTTTTTGTGATTCTTTTGTGAATGTAACTTTTCTGATATAATATCTCCTGTTCATCATGAATTTTTTCTGTACTTGCCATTATGCACTGATCCAATCCCTCTCTAGTGTTTCAGTTGCAGAGAAACTGTTCTCATGTTTGAAAAACTTGTTATAACCCCATTTTAGCACATGCTAGTTGTGAGCACCTGATTCACTATTTTGTATGCCAAATAAGCAAAAACTACTGTCACATGCTTAAATTGTTTAGCATCTTCAGGTTTCCCATAGGGTTGGCAAAATTTCAGACTCTGCTGAATTCTGTTTGAGCTGCTGGGGTAAAGAGAATTTATTTAAGCCTCTGCTCTATAAGGAGGATAATGCAGATTTTTGAAAGTTCATAGACTTTTTGTTTGTTTGTTTTAAACCTATTTATTCCCCCAAAGGTGTTTTGGGTTTTTTTTTAACAGTCCAATATTTTTTTATTTCAGGCTGATCCATTTAGTACTTCTGTTCGTTGCTACTTATCTTCTCCTACCCATTCAGAAGTAAGCTGGAGTATCAAAGCTTGTTTACTTTTCCAGCTGTGTCCATTAGTCCAGTAGAAGTGATGACAACCTCTCTTCTCGTGTTATGCTTTTGCATCAGTAATAACAATATTTCTGCAACTTTTACCACCCACATATGCCAATATTGCTTTTTAAATCTCTGTATTGTTCTGAGATGTCTGATCAGTTGAGACAGTTTTCCTCAGTTCTCAGCAAAGAATAGCTGTAGTGTCTTGTAGATTTTGCCTGGTTTAGAGGGAACGAAGAAATGAAACTGGATTTGAAGACCAAAAACATTCCAGTGAACTCAGAACTGCTGTTCTTCTTTAATGAGTACCTGAATCTAAATGAATAATTTGAGCACTCGTGCTAAGTTTTGTTCAAACATGGAAATAGCTTAGTGCTTCCTCTGAGGAGCCTACGTTTTTAAACAGATAGGAGAGAAAGTGGATGCTGTGAGCACTGTGAGCAGATGTTGAGCTTGTGGAAAAGGACAGGGCTGATTTATGCCTTAGGACTAAACACAGAGGCTTCTAGAGACAGGATAGCCACATTGCCACTTTCTCCTCTTCCCTTTGCAGGGGTGTTACACAGCCAGTGTCAGGTGTCACAGTGGCACAAGACTTTTCTTGGAACATTCCTGCAAAAGCAGCTGAGAGACAGCCAAGGGATACCACCCATAGGGGATGTCAGGAACCACTGAGACAATGTGAGGAAATGCATACTTCAGAGCAAGGTGGAAAGGAAAAGATGGGTAGGACAGGCCACGGCCTGCAGGCTGAGATTTATTTGTGAAAATCATTGATTCTCTGACCCTTAGTGGTTCCCATTCCCCTCCCTCTCTCTGCTATGCCTTAATCCCAAGCCTGTTCCTGCTACCTCCTTGCTCCTTGATTCAGAGGCAGCACAGGTCTGGCTAAGCTGATTGTCTGGGTGCTCAGCTGGGCCAGGTATCTGAACCATGACACCTGTAGCGCTTGTGCCTTGCTGGTGTGGCCTGTGCTAGGAGTGCTAGCCCAGGATATAAGCAAATGGGACACAAAGCACTGAATATCTGTAAATGAACGTCGTAACTTTCTGTGCTGAATGAAACAAATGTTCAGTGGAAAGTTCTGTAATGCATTCAAACATGATAATTCAACTGCCAATTATACCCAAAACTATATACAGAAGGAACTGAGTTAGGGTCATGGGAGAAGCTTGGGATCTGACTTCCCCCATTTTGACTGCTTTGAGTTTCAGCCTTAGGTCTTTTTTTGATCAAAATTTACCATTTCAAATGTGAAAACTCCTAATCTCAGCAACTGTACATCATCCCTTGTGCAGCTAGGAGTAACTAACTCCTTTCTTTTCTTGCTTGTCACTTCAGTCAACTGCAAAGGACTTACAAGGGGAAAACAAGCTTTTTTTATTACAACAAATTTAAGTTACTACAAGTGATTTCCTCTCGGTTACCTTTTGCAGACTCCTCGAAAAGGCTTTATGCACCATGAAAAATGTGGAGGTCAAAACTTGAGTTTCCTACTCAATAGAATTGGGTTGCCTTTCAGGATTCTCCTACGTGTAAAAAAACATGTTCCCTCACAGTGCTGGGCTACCTTTCATCATTTAGGAGCACTGGTATTGATGTTGCTTAATAAAGAACATTGACTTATATTTAAACAGGTGTGTGGGTTGTCCTTTTGCAAAACTGTGCTATCTGGGTTTCTGGAGTGGCCTCAGGAAGCTCTCTGCTGTTTCAAAGATCATAAGGGTTTTGGGTTGACTGATTTGAAACTACCTCTGCTTTTAACAATTTCCTTTGTACTGCATCTCTTCAAAGAGGTCAGAGAAATCAGGGGCCCTTCTCCTTTACACTCCTTCCTTAAAATCACTGTAATAACTGGCTCTGGGACAATCACATCTTCAGAGTTGGAAATACAAGGGTGGAGTGTCTCTCCAGAAGTTATTCTAGGAATAATGACGCACTAAGTCAACGGTATGTACAGAGGATGCTCTGTGTGTACGTGTGTGCATGAGCCTTTGCCACAGACTTTACCCAGTGTTGTTAAACACATCCTGAGTGACCTTATTTGGATGTCCCATTCTTGTCACACTGCCCACGATAAAGAAAACATCCTGGCTAGGTTCACCTACGTGAAACAAATGAGGTAAGCACTACCCACTGGATATGCGACCGCAGCATGTACTAGCAGGTTCTGCAATATACTTGCCAAATATGTTGTTTTGGGTCTGCTGTTCTTCCCCTCTCACCCTTTCTCCATGCAGTAGACATTTTGGAAATCCATTTCCAATTTCAGCAGTGCTAAGTCACCTGCACAGGCAGCTCAGACAGTGATACTGCTACAGTAACTTCCTTGATGCCTTTCTTTACAGGATGTGGGATGTATGGTCTTCCTGAGAAGTGCCTATCTTTTCTTCTTGGCACTTTTCTTTCCAGTCAGGCAGAAGGCTGGCATAAGCTTTCAGCTCTGGTTCACAATTCCAAAGTGGGGTGGTGGCGCTTTTTACCAGTGGCTCTATAGACTGTGAGCTTTCAAAATTCAGTGCAACAAGAACAGATACACAGAGAAAGCCCCAATATTTCACTGCATTCTGAGGAAAAGGCAGATAAGAAAACAGACTTCCTGCCTGCAAATGCCCCAGATGGACATTTGTGATGCTGTTTGTGTTGTTTTTCTCTAACTAACTGAAATGAAAGGCCTCATTCCTCCTCCAGCTGAAATCCTTGGCAGAGCTCCCAGTCAAAGCAGAACGAGTCCCTAAAAGGTTGTGTTTTCTGAACAGAGAGTGTTTCTGTCATTTTAAAGGGTCTGAATTTTCTTAAGTGTTGTGGAATAGAGAATGGTTATAATCTGTAATGAGAGCTCCCGATACACTGCATTTCCAAGAAGATGCTGCTAGTTTATTGAAAGGGAGCCTCCTAGGTTCTGGCACCCATTCCTCAGGGGATGGGAAGCCCCTTTCACATGTGAAGACCTGCTTCTCCTGCAGCTCAGGCCAGCACCTGAACACAACCAAGCACCTATATCATCTAATATGCTTGGTGGCAGATAGATGAAAGGATGTCCTTGTCCTAGGGTGAGGCAAATGAGTAAAGTTGACAGGGATCTGAGGGTGGGTCTCAGCATAGGAGTAAGAGGCAGGCCAACGTGGAGGTCAAGGTAGGAGGTATAGTTGTGAGGGGATACACCAGTAAAGTGAAGGAAGAGGGCATGGAAACAGACCTCTTTTCACAATGACTGTTGTAGCTGTTGCTCTTTGTACATGAGCAAATTCTGAGGTAATCTGCTTGAATGATGCAGGTGGCTGAACCTAATGCCCTTACTCAGTGCCTTGTGGTATCAAGTTCTCCTGATAATCTGTGGCTTAAAATATGCACTTATACATTGAAAAACACATATTTTGATCTCTCAGTGTGCAATTTGTAATTTCACATAATGTACCATGAAAGTGGAAGAGGGTCAAGTTAATTCTACACCTACACACATGCTAGTATCAGTTTTCAGGTATTTTTTTCCTCCTGAAAACTAGACAGCACAGGTCAATCTGAGTTCTCACATGAGAATACCTCTGTGCTTTCACTGAGAGCACTTGGACTGTTGCTTTTGCTACTCAGATTCCAGCCTGAACACCCTGATGTTCTTCAGTCCACCCTCTATAGAGCAAATCTACATGCCTGACAGTAAGAACCTGCAGCGCTTCCCCTTTCCTTGTTTCACTGCATAAATCCTTCTGTCTTCCATGGATACATCCCTTTGTTTTCCATATTCCCTAGTGGGGTATAACTAAGTGCTCTTTGACCTGTCAGACCTGAGATGAGAAGGACATAACCGTGTGTCAGGCAGTTTTTGCCCAGGAAGGCTGACCATGGGTTGAGGCACGACTCCCGCGGTAGCAGAGCCAGCAGAAGCCACTAGCGGCCAGCAGAACCCTGGCAGACCTCTCCAGGGGTGAGCAGCAGCTGAACCAGCAGCTGAAGCGGCTCAGGAGCAGATAGCTCTGAAAAAAATCAACAAGATGTTGCCGGGTTTTGTTGTTGTTGTTGTTTTGATTTGGTTTGGTTTTTTTCAAACTAGTAAGATAACTATAATATCTTCTAATTCATCTGCCTCTGAAGGCTTAGCTAGGCTCTAGTTTAAAGACTAACACTCAGCTGTTTGTGAAACGTTTTGCTCACAGCAGCTCTGTTGTCTTTTACTTCAGTTCAGTTCTTCTCAGTACTGGGAACAAAGTCAGTACAAATAGAAATGTGCCCTAGGGGAAGCCTTCCTTTCCTGTATTGTTTTTCAGGCTTGAAACAGAAGAATCTGGGCACTCAGCGTTGAAGGGAACTTAAATTTCTTGATGCTCTCTGTTGTTTGATTATGGCCACTTGCAGAATCCAAACGCTCATAGCCAAATGCTGCTGAAATAGTGTTGCTATTGAACTGGTCAAGGAAATCAGTTTTCTCCTCATCATCAACACATATGAAGTAGAGAACTCAGGTTTATAGATACTTCTTCGGATGTATGAATTCCATTTTTCTTGTAAAAACTTGCAGGGTTTCATGGCCCATGGTTTGGGGTCCGATGTTGTAAAATGTATGTTGCTAGCATGGCAAACCACTTACAGTCTTTGAAGGACATTTGTTTTCACAGCTGCAATACGAGTTTACTCTTCAGAAATTCAGGGGGTAGGAGAGGTGTAGATGACAGCCTTATAAGCATAAACAAAAGTTTTAAAAGGCACTTTTTATGATAGTTTTCTTATTTTATGTTTCCTGATTTGTTTCAAGGCAAAAAAATTCAACACACTATCCAGAACCCTTAAGTTTTCAACTATACAGCAATGATATTTGACCCAGACAGAATTGAAAATAATGTTTATGAAGCCTAATTTCACCAGTCTCTCCACAGTTTTGCTCCTGAGTTTTAGTGATTATGCAAGTCCTGAGATTTTTTTTCTGAGAAAGAGAAAACATTTAAAAGCAGGCCTCTCTAACATCAGTTTGGTTTCAGATGTAAAAAAAACCGAAGAGCCTTGCGAGATCTAAAATATACACTGATATTACAGAACATTCTGACAAACAGATTTGAAATGCAGCTATGAAACATTTCTGAGTAGCATTTGCAAGCCATAGTGATGTTAAGTTAATGGATGGCACTGAAAAAGGAGGGCTTAAAAATAGTAAAGCAGGAGCAGAACACACAACATACCTTGGTTAGAAAATAGAAAAAGTGAATGAATTTGTTGCCAGCCATGTCCATGGATAGTGCTTTATTTCAAATGATCTGCTTTAGCAACCCTCTGTAATGTATGATTTCTGTAAAAAAACTGTACATTAAAATCCATTAAGACTGACAGCAAGTGCCAGTAGTTTGAGGTAAAATGTGTTACGGTCACAAGTTGATTTTGTTTTTGGAGACGTTAAAAATTATTCCCCTGACATGCAGCCCTTGAACAGATGCTCAGAGAGGTTGTAGCCCATAGACCTGGAGATATTCAAAAGTTGAGTGGGCAAGGTCCTGAGTGAGCTAATCTAGCTTGAGAGATGGTGCTGCTGTCTCAGCTTGACCTAGAAATCTCTAAGAGCCCCTTCCAACCTAGATCTTTCTCTGATTCTATGATATTGGGCATAGTAATATAAGTATGTCACTGCATTTATTGACAGTTTGCAATAAACTAATACAGCAGTTAGGGTAATTTTCCCTTGTTAGATAGAAGATAAGAATAAATAAGAAACATTGTTCTAACCTAGTTTTAAACTTGCTCCAGTCTCTTAGGTTCAAGTTTCACTCAATTCTGTCTCCCGGAAGAAGAGAAAGGAAGGCTTAGTTTAAAGAAATGAGGAATGGAAAAATGCAAAGAGTGAAAGGAGGATGCAGTGAAACTGTCAAAAGACAAGAGATGTAGACAACCTGATCATCAGCCAGGGGCCCTTTTGCTGTGGGACAGTAATGACATGGCATGTGACTGGTATGGTTAGAATTGCTTCAGTACAATTGCATGTGTTGCTCTTCAGCTCTGAGACGTTTTTGGTGCGATCTCTTAGAAACTAGAACTTGATTTGAGAAATATTTGCTTTATATGTTTTAAGAGTAGTTTTTAAAATCTGAAAGCCTTAGCAGTAAATGAAGGAACCCATGATTGAAACAAGCATTGCTCTTGTAGTCGGTGCTTCTAATGCAACAAAAGTAGAAAGGTTTTCTAAGCCACTACAAGACCAATAAATGAATGCCTTTAAAGCAACATGGACGTCAGACTTTGTAAAGACCAGGGCAAGATGAGTAACAGTGACTTCATTTTTTTGCCTGAAACTGTGTGAGCTCAGCTTTACTCAGAAGCTTGGGTTTGTTTTTTGAGGTATTTCTGTGATGCAGGCACTTGAAGCATATGGATAAGGATTGCTTAGATTAGATGGAAATTTGACAAAGATACGTCTTGAACTGTGCCCCTGATTCAGGGGCATCTGTGTTTCTATTACAGAATGGCTTTTCAGGTAGATTTGCAGCTACAGTATTTCTTTGTGTATTGCAGACATGATAGTTCTTCATGTTGCCTTCTTAGCCTGTTACACTGCTGGCAAGGAGGAACTTGAGTGACACACTGTGCCCTGGATGCACAGGTTCATCAGCTGCTGGGACACTGATCCTGCACCTGGGCCCTACTGATCTTTGGTCATTTTCACAGCTTGTACAAGCTGTTGTAATGCCAGGGCAGGTTGGGAAATGCGTTCTGTTTCAGAGAAGACAAGTAGGCTGTTTTATCATCTTTATTGAAGATCTGGACTCGGTTTTCCAAAACCAAAGATTTGCTGACTGACTTTTTATTTAAACTTAGAAATGCAACCTAACATTTTTTTGAAACACCCTCCCCCTTGCCCCATATTATTCTTTCCATAGCCATAATGGACCTTTTTACATGCCAGAGGCTGGCTAGCCACCTGCCTAACCTGAATGCCACTATGTCTCTTTGACATGATGTCTCTTCAAGATCCCTTGCTCCATGGTTTATTCATCTTTCAGTCTCCACTGCTAGGGAAAAAATGGAAATGAATTCAAGTTAACACCTTCTTGACTGCTGATGACCAGTTCAAGATTGTGCAGAGTACAAACTTATATAAGAAATTTCATACAGAAGTTTCACAATCACTTGTAGACCTGCATGCTGATTGTTAGATGGGTGTAGAAGATAAATTTTATTTGATATTAACCATGCCTTCTTTTGAAATCTGCAAGTTTCTCTTTAGAATCTACAACACAAAGTCTACAGATTTGGTCAAGATTTACAGAATCTTACATGCCCCACGCATGTTCCCTTCCCTTTCCCACATTTTCTGTTGCTCTAGTTGTTGCCTTTGCAAAATGTTGTTTTCTAGTGAGCTGGCGTGGAAGGGCTGAAGTTTACCTGTCTAGAGGTTAAAATCTGCCCTATGCTATGGTTTGTCTGGCACTGGCACATCCAGTTCTGCTGACCTGCCTACCTAGGCAGCATATCTTGTCTAGAAAAGTATATCGTTTCTCCTGATGTGCTTGCTTCTATGTCCTTAGGAATACTGAGGATCTGGATATACAGCCTCAACAAGAAAATCAGTTGGTGCATCCATCTTCTACCGTGTTGCACTGCAAGGTAGCTAAAAGTAGTCTGACTGACTGTTTTATTTTGGGAAAAAAATATTTGTTTTATATGAAGTTTCCTATTTCCCAATATTGCTATTAGCCTAGCACTGGGATTTAGTGCATTTGCTTAGGATAAACTACATGATTATATTAAGGTACAGAAGTACTTCACTTATTTTCACTAAAGGACTGTGGATCAAACAGGCAAGTTCATGAGTTTAGAGTCAAATAAGTTGCTTGTGCTACTTGCTGTTCCCATCAGCTCAGCCTGAGATCTGAATGCCTGGCTGCATTGCTGCATTGCCAAGAGTCAAGGTAGGGGAAGGATTTCTCATATGTTCACTACTTCGCAGTAACTGCTTGTGTTTTGGCCCTGTGGTAAACATAATCTAGCTTGTCCCTCACTGGATAACCAAGGTAGTCAGCCTGCTATTGAAAAAGATGCTCCCACTGAACGACACCTATGCTGGTTATCCTAAACACCTCCCTTATATTTTAGTAGCAGATCTGTTGCCTCTTCAATAAACTGGAAGTTTTGTGATGGTGCACTGAGCCCTGAGCCCAGGTCACAGACAGAGTAACCTCAGGAGAAAAAACAGGGTTCAATTCCCTGGAATGACTCAGGCTGGATCAATTCTCATAACAAATATTTAAGAAAAAAATAAATGCTTTTCTCAGACAGTACTGAAACAAATATAATTGCAAACAACTCTTTTGGTTTATACATTGCTGCTAATCATTTTTCATTTGATGTAAATTGGTATGGTCACATTGCCCTTGGAGGTGCTACTCTAGTGGTGCAGGCTGTGGTCCATGAATTCAAAACACACAATAAAATTGTGAATTATAAACAGTTAATTTAGAAGATAGAAATTCAGTCCTGATCAAGGCGTTTTTGTCCACACCCTGTAACAAAAAAAAATAACCAACAATAATATGCATGCATGCAATTCAGGATTGAATATGCTCACATCTCATGATCCAAGGACACAGCTTGTTCAACTCATCTGGATTTATTGGCTCCTTGGATTTTGGCCAAACACTTTTCAGCAGACTACAGCTTCCAAAATAAACATGCTTTTCAGCTGAGCTGGATGCAGAGCTTGGCTGGAGAGAAAAAAGAAATCTCTGATTGTAGTTGCATACTTGGTTGTTTGTTTTTAGGATTATATTCCAATGACAGCTCTTTCGTCAGCCAGGATTGGTCACTGCATTAAATGTTAGTCCAGGTTGCATTATATATATTAACCTAGAGATTCCCACACTGTTTGCTTCCCCCTCAGTTGCCCAATAGCTGGAAGAAATTCTTACTTCATCCTCTGCTTTTGCATTCTGACAAGGAAACCGAATGTCCTCTTAGCTTCTGCTGAGACATTTGTGATTCCAAACTTGAGACGCAAGAGCTTACAATTGGGTCCTTTTCCAAGGAATAAAGTCAACTGTAGTTAAATACCTGGGACCTAATTCTTTCTTCCACTGTTTAAACTGATGCAGAGATGACAGCTTCAGTCAATGCCAAAAGTAAAGCTAAAAATGTAGAGAATGAAAAAGAGATTTGGGGCTGTTTATTTCTTTTTATGAGCGTATTTTAAGTTACATGCCAATGCTGACCAGCCCTCTGAAGTCACTGAGACACCTTTAGATCATAGTCTGTAAATGTCTGTCAAAGATGCCAAGTATCCTCTGCTTTCCTTAGCAACAGTGGAAATAGAATTGAGCACTGCTACATTCCGCAGGGACTGGATTGTTTCACAACAGTTTAATTTGTTTGCAAATTACTTTATGAAATCCAGACAACAACCGCACCCTATTGTCATGATCTTACACAAAACTGTCTTAAATGAAAGTCTGGCAGGTCCCTTGAGAGGCTGGAGGGGGAATCCCCAGTTTATAGACTCTCTGCTTTCACCACTCTTTTACCCCACTAGAAAGACATTGAATGCAACCAATAAAAAAAAACAATGGCATATTGGATTGCACTAGCAAAACCACAGCCAACGGATCGAAGGAAATGCTTATTTCCCTTTTGTGAGGCCACATCTGACACCCTGTCTAGTTTTGAGCTCCATGTCGCAAGAGACATGGCAGCAAGTACAGTGAAGGGCCACTAAGATGTATGCGGAGTGCAACATATGACACACAAGGAGAGGCTGTTGGAGCGGGGTTTGTTCAGCCTGGAGAATATGAGGGAGGAAAATCTGGCTGCGGTTTCATCACATGAAAGGCAACATATAGAAGGTGGAAGTAGTGTTATTACGATGTGAAAAATATACTGCTGAGGTATTTGTGCACTGCCCATTTATCTGAAGTGTCCTAATCCAGTGCATAAAGCTAACTTAGTTTTCCATTCCGTTGGTTCTGCTGCATTCCTTGCATGCAAGACACAGTGCAGAGACTCAGTGCAATGCCCATAGTCACATAGGAAGCCTGTGGCAGAGCTGAGAACTGAGCCTGTGACTCCGAAATTCCAGTCCAGCACCCTGTAAACTGGTCCTTGCTGCCTTTCCAGATACAGACCCTTAGTGTGAAAGTTTTCCCAGAGGTGTCATTCTCCTCCAGTTCCAGAATTAGAAAGAATTTCATGCTAACCTCTCTCTAACATTGCCAATATCCAGAGAAACGCATTCTTCACTTCCAGAGTTGCAGTCATGTCTATCATTCCAGGAGGTCTTGGGTGAGGTTTGTCCCAGCCATTAGGACCGATTAGAGCCCTCAGGGCCCTGGCAGCAGCCTCTCTGCCCGGCCAGGCAGGTCCTTACCCTGGTCCGGTGTTAGGAGGGACTTGCTGTTGAAGGACTGCATTGCTGTGGGGTACTAGTGGGGTTTTATGGGGTGCAGAGCCAGAAAACAGGCAGTAAAATGGAAATAGATGAGACAGGAGTGACTTGGGGTTGGGGGGGTGGAGGCGGGGGGCAGTGGCAGGGTTCAGGCTGCCCTTCATGAAGTGGATTAGAGAGGGACCATGAGGTTTGCTTAAGGGCTTGAGGCTGTGGGGATGCCAGAGCCCAGGGGAAGGCTGGTCCCTTGGAAGAGCTGATGCCCTGCGTGACTAGAAAGCAGCTCCATGATGCTTGTCTCATGGCTTAGGAAGTCCTGCACTTGCCCTCAGGGAGCAGTGCAGAGGGATGGTTCAGCTGGCAAAGACAGTTGCCTGGCCTGGGCAGTCGCCCCGGGCTGTGAGGTGCTCATGTAGGCAGAGCCACAGCTTAATAATGAGGGCTACAGCACCACGGCCACTGTTTGGATACTGCCTGCTCTACAGTGCTTTCATTTCCAATCAGATGATTTTTTTTTTTTCCTAGACATTAGAATCAGGAACAAATCTAACTGGTGTCATTTGTGTTTTCATCAGGTGTTGAATTTATCTTGCCTGCCTACTCCTATTTCCATTCCTTTTCTTCTCTCTGCATTCTTCAGCCCATGTACCCAGATGTACTTTGGGGGGACATCTCCTTTCTTTCTTTAAAAAAAAGTGCTGCTCTAGTGTATCCTGCTTCGTTACTGTTGACCCTAACAGTATTGTTCAGAAGCTGTGATATCCTCGCTAGGCTTTTTCCCAGTCTAGGCTGATTTAAACAAGACTGGGCCCTGGAGGCACCTTTGTTTGGAGCTGTGGGCCTGGCTTTCTGCAAGGTTGAGTTTAGCTGACATACAAACTGGGCCGAGCTTTCATCTTCACTGTGGTTTCACATTGTGGTTCCTGAAAGTCAGGCTTTCCAGGGCTGATGAATACCCTGTGGTGTCCACTCTATGGTCTCCTCCATGCAACACCAGGTTTCAATAAGGAGAAAAGGACCATAAGGCAATTAGATCCTCACGTCCCTGTGAGAGTTTGACATAGCATCCCAACCCCTTCTCCCACTCTTAGGATCAGTGTTGGAATCTTGTGCAGAAACTTGTAGAGACTGGACTGGAGGCTTAGATTAAATGCACTAAGCAAGGCTGAACCTGCTTCCCTACCTTCCTTATAGTAGCATAAATGTCAGGTGATTATGTTCATAATGTACAGGCTGGCCATGTGTCAGCCTGTTACTTCCCAGGGAAGGGACCTGTTAAACAGAATTTGATTCTTTCTGCCATAAACTTTCTTGATCTGAAAGAGAAATGGGTAAAAATTTCTGAAAATAAAAGTATTTTCAGTTATGACTTTTCTGATGTACCTGTTTGTATCTTCTAAGGAAAGTAATAACATATCTGAAAGGGTTTTTTTTACTGATTTGAAAGCCTTTGAGGAAAGATTTGGCTATATTTTTGTCATGAAACTCTAGCACAGTAACTGTTGTTCTTCTAGAAAAACTGTGCTAGCTCAGTAGTTGAAGGAAAACTGGCTATAGAACTTGTATAATGCTGTAGGTTTTGCTGGTGAAGTAAATAATTGTTCAGTAAATTTCTTAACAATATACTTGCTTCGAAGTATGTGAGTGGCCCCTCCTGTGTTTTTTTTCTCTTTTTTTTCTGCATTTCACCACCACTCCGAATTATCGTTTTTGCAGGTGGCACACTGCCCCCTGGCAGCCAGAGCGCCAGCATCTTCCCTGGGGCTCCTGCTCCTGTGAAGAGCATCTCTGGCAGTCAATGAACTGGAGACTGTATAATTTGTGTGATCACTCAATGGTCCCAGAGTACTAGTTGTAATAATACGCTCAGTGAGGAAACAGGGAGAAAAAGGGGGATTTCTTAACATGTTTTAAAATTTGTGTTCAGTATAATTTGGAAAACGTTGTTGCTTTCTGCTTTCCCACTCAAGATGGTCCATGCTGCTAAACCATATTTCCTGCCATAGATGTTACAAGGTACAGTAGGGGGATTCACTGTCATTTTACATCCCTTAAGACATTCCATGTGGCACTGCCTTTGATACACAGGCTCAGGTCTTATGTTTCCAAAAACCTCGGCAAATCTTCAGGTTAGAAAATTTGGAGTAAAACCAAAGTAGTTTTTACAACCAATTTGCCTGCCTAGTGTTAAGACAAGAAGTTGCTTATCAAGCAGATAACTGAATCAAAAATCCTGTGTTCGGTGGATCCCCAGTTAAAACGATGACTTTCCTGCATAGGAGTACAACAGATACTAATGCATGGAGGGACCTGAAGCCTGTATCCAACCACAGCCATGAGGTAGCAATCTCCTTTTCCCCTTGTGCCCAGGCCCATGGGTACAGAACCCACACTTGTTTTTTGACACCTGCCTGCTAAATAACAAAATAGCCACCAGAGGGCAATAATAATAACAGCCAATAAAAAAAGTGCAGTAATCAGCCTCAGGAGGTCAGGCTTTTTCTACCTGTCTCTAGCATGCGTTAGGTGGCAGTCTGATTTCAGAACAGCACCACTGCTGTTTTTTCCCCAGAGTGGCCTGGGTTTTAATCGAACCCACACAATACTTGTAACTTTGTCTCCCCCTCAGTTCTTTTGTACTTAAAATTGAGGTAGTCTTGCATCCTTGAGCTGTCCGAAAACCTTTTATTTTTTTTCCCTTTCAGGCAAATGAATCCTCCAGATGACTTCAGCAGTCATTTGTGTTGGTAGGGGTGAGTGCCAGTAGGAAAACCATTTTCTGCTTGATGCACAAAACAGATGTGGCTTATGACAAGGTCCAATAGGAAGATGCTGTCAGCTCTTAGACTGCCTTCTAGCAAAGCATGAGCTGTGCTGGAAACCACCTCAAGATATTTCTCTGTGATTGACCCTTTTGAGTTGCTATCCAGAGTTTTAACACAAGCTTGACAAATCATGAGGCTGTCACAGAATTTCTTGGAAGGGTTGGAGAGAAAGGATTCTTCCTGATAGAACCTCCCCTAGCTTTGAAATTGGCCCTGTATTGAGCTAGAGGTTGGATTCAAGACCTCCAGTGATCCCTTCTAGTCTAAATAATTCTGATTCCATGACCAGGATGTTCCCAGGGTAACTCCTATTTAGCCCTTAACTGCCTTTCAGTAGAAAGGGGTTCCTACTCTTTCATACACATTTATTTATATATTGCTCTTTCATACATATTTATGTATAATTATTTATTTTTTACTCTTGCTACTTTTGATGATGTACAGTTTTTTGCTAGATTTGGGAAGATGCAGTGTTGCCTGCTTTCACCTGTGCTGCTCACACTGTAACCTCCAGCCACCTTAGGGCTGGCATGTCTATCAGAGCTATCGACAACCCAGGCTCATGGAGCTAATGAAACAGCACCTGCTGCCTCATAGAGGTAGTGGCTCATCAGAGAAGCCTGAGTAAATGGACAGATTATGGGGTTCTGACAACAGCTTCAAGCCATGAGACAGAGAGGCCGTCATGACCTGGGGGAGAGGGGAGAGAGGGGACATGCTGGGATACTCCTGCTCTACTCTGGGTAGAGGAAGAGACTTTTCAGAGGAGCAGTTAGATTTTCAGTTATAGGTCAGAGAAAAGATGTGGAAGAAAAAAGATAGACAGAATTAGTGCAGGGAGATTGGAGAGGTCCTTTTTAAGGCCATTTAATTAATTTTTTGTTTAAATTGCATTTTGCCCTGTCTATTAAATATTTTTGTTCCTTGACAAGCATCCCACAGCTTTACAGCCTTGGAAACAGAGCCTGGGGTGATCTGTGCAGAGTTACTGAGGCAGGAACCCAAGTCGAAGTGGTGAGGATAAGGTTACTGTGTCACAGCTGTGCATGTAGAAACAGGTATACGACTAAGCTTCAAATGACTTGGGAGGAAGCATAAAACAACATAAACCAAGCAGTGTTCAGCCATATTTTTTTCCTGGTCTTCACAGAGATATGGGGCTTAGTCATCACCTCTTGTCCCCCAAATTCCCTGAAGAATTTTCATCCCCTGAGCTGAGAGCATCCAGTGAGAAAAGAGCGTGGGAACTATCTGTGACTCCCAGGGCACCTGGGCACTCACCTAGGTGTGCCTGGTGAGCCTCACTTTTCAAAGGACATATTGCAATACAGGGAGGAGGGATTAGCCTGTGTTGGAGGGAATGTCTTGTGAGCTGGCCACATGGAGCCGTTTCCCAGCCTCTGCAGATGGCTTCTTACCAAATCATTTATGTTTCTGTTTTGCTGATGCCATGGTGGTTCACATCAGCTGTCGGTTTGCCCTGTTGTTTCCAGTCACTCTGTGTGGGCTGTGTACTTCTCCAGTTCCCACTTCCACCTGCAATGACCAGCCTTCAGAGCTGTAAACAAGGCACTTTAAAGCAGAGAAAAGCATTGCTTAACCTACCAGTGAGATATTGTCCTCTCTCAGTTGAAGTGTGGCACATACACAGAGCAATGATATGCAAAAAGTTATGACAATCGGTGAGCAAAGGGAGTGTATTATGGGGGAGCGTAGGCAGCTGAAACAGAAATGCAGAGAATATCAGCATTTATCCAGCATGGTGGTGTTGATGTTCTTACACTCCTGAGAAGGGCCACCAGCAATCAGCATTGAAAGCCTTTCCACTCTGCAGGGTCATGCTGATATGGATTAAAGAGGGAGCTTGAATCAAGAAGCAGGGGGCAAATTCCCAGCTACTGGTTTCTAATACTTCAGATTGTGTCCCTGACTGGGAGAGGTCTATAGTCACGTACAGAAGGACTGATTAAGTGGAAGCTTGAGAGTGGAGGAATGGAACACAAATCTTACCAAATCACTGAAATGTAGCAGGGTTCCCAAAGTACTCAACTTTGAAGCACAGTGAGGCAAAAACGATCAGAGATGGTTCCATGAAGCTGCTCTCCCAGGTTAGTCTCAATCAAGAACAAAATGCCGTTTAAGAAGATAGCCTTGCTTATTTAATGAAGTAAAAGATATACATGGGCAGTTACACACTGAAGAGCATTATCAACAGGAAAGCAGCCCTAGAGTCTCCCCAGGTAAAAATCATTGGAATTTAGACAGGTGACTATGACAGCTCATCTTTAATTGGGTTATGGTTTTATTTTCCTTCTCTTCCGTGAAACTCCAGCCTTTCCAAAACAACTACGACACTCTTATGACTTCCCAGGCAAGAAGTCTTAAGAACACAAAAGTCTACCACAATTTCAAGTGTACCATATCTTCTCTGGTTGTAGAGGTGAATAAAAACCGTGTGTGTTTTGTTTTTTTTTCAATACAGCAACTCTGAAGCAAGGAAAAAACCCAAATGTTAGGAGGGATTTGGAGTCAAGACACTACCAAAAATGTATAAAAGTTTATTTTATGAATACATTCAACTATTGTGCGCAGCACATACATATAAAAATAGAAGCAATTTGACAAACAATTGATTAGACAGTTTTGTGTTTCTTGCAAATTTACAGTCTCTATTGTGAGTCCATATTGAGTCAGAATATGAGGTATATTGTAGTGGAAGAAAAAATAACGTGAGAACTTTGGCACCATTTTACTGTGCAAAATAAAACCTTGGAATTCAAACAGTTAGTGAGGTATACAAAAATTCCTCTGCTTTTCCACTGTGTGTGTCTGCATCCTTGCATAATTGGGAAAAATCTGATTACTTAAGAGCATGATTTAGTTCTAATCAAGAAAAGTGGCTTAGGTTGTAAATTGTTATGGAATTTTCGTATGGAAGAAGATACCTTGAAAATAAGTATCAGTTCCACAGGAGAACCCCATGCACAAACTAGAGTGTGGGGCATTCACAGCAATGCTGTCAAAGCTTGTAGCCCATTTCATGACTCTGTGTTAATGTGTGTTTATCTCCTTTGAAAGAGACCATCACAAAACCTGTCAATATTAAGTTCCTAATTTGGCCCTGATTTATGAAACTCCTTTACTTACACGAGTTTTCTTTTGATAGTTGTATGTCCATGGAACTGTTCTTTCAAAGAAAATTATGCTTGTTTGCTGGACTATGCCCATATTCTCTCCATAGCTTCCATATCATGCACATTTAGTTTACAAATCATTTGGGTTTTTTTTTCTCCTCTGTGCCAGCTCAACAAATTTATCCTGAGGTGTGTAAAATGACCGGTGGTCTTCCTAAATCCTCCTTCTCCCATGCAGGTGATAACAGCTTGAGGAGGAGGTGGGATTTCGCTAATCAAGCATGAGGCAGAAAAGGGCAGGCCATTTCTTAGGCAAGTTGCACAACTTCTAGAATACTTCCACAGTGCATTCTACTACTGGAAGCTGCCCCTAAACTGCTTGCACAATCGCAGCGATGTGTCAACATGTGCCTTGACTCCTGTCTTGAATGTAGCCGTGCTTTCGCTAACCCTGTCGAAGTATCCAACTAGTCTAACACTCCACAAGGCTTCAGTACTGCACTATTTGTGCTAGAAGAGTTTCCTGTCGCAGTTATCTGACAATGGCATTGTCAGTTCTGACAATGATATGATTCACTCTCATATCAGCCAGGATTCCTGGCACTGAGAGGCCTGTTTTTTGATTTCAGTGTTGACTTCGGTGTTGATCTGCCTGGCCTTGATATAAGGAAAAAGCAGTGGTATAAAGAGTAACTCAGCAAAGTGACTGGTGGGGCTTTCCAAGTGCCCACCAAAACTGAATCTGCAAGGCTCTATGGTTCTTAAAAACAAGATCAGCCCAGCAGGCTGCATCTAAACAGGCTTCTTGTGTCCTGATCTACAATTTGTTCTCACAGTTGGCCTGTATGTGCAAAATGGAGTCAGGGAGTCTTATTCTCACTTCGTACGTCTGCTATCCCACTATTTATCAGTACTGGTAACAAAAAATTACTCTTGACTGCACTGGTTTAAGAGGGAACAGACTTCATCCTATCCTAAGGACACTGGTTTAACCTATAATCATAATTAGATTTGTCTGTCAGCATTCAAACTATGATTTCTTCTGTGCCCATATACTCTTCCATTCTTCTCCAAACTTCATTTGAAAGACAGTTAGGAATATAACACAAAGATACAGGTTGCCAGCTAATGTGTTTCAGCACAGTGGTAGTCTTGGTAACTGCATCTCTACAGACTCTAGGTTGATGTAACTGTCTGATATCCTCCAAACTTTTCTCTGACCCGCTCTCCTGACTAAAAAAATCCTGCTTTTTCTCTTCAAATGCACATTTTGCCAAATGAAACTGCTGCACATGTTGTGGATGAACAACGTGTGCCAACAAAAGCTTTCTTACATACTGCAAGACCAGAAAATGAAGAGTAATTCCTTTCCTTTGCCATATCCAAAGAGTCCCGTTCACGTACTTTAAGCAGTATTCCATACTTTTTTCTCTCACTTTACACTGTGATGAACACTTACATTTGAGTAAAATTAATTCCAGTATAAATTACACAAAAGTAGCTGTAAAACTGTATCTTATTCACAAAACACTTGTCTCAACTATTTATAGGAAAGCGTGGCTGTAGATACATCCTAGTAGATGTGCTCTTTGGGCCAAATCAGCTATAAACTGATAATCTTATTAGGCTCATTTAGTCCAGCTGAGGATATGGCCCTGACAGTGCTTTACATGCATGTCAAAAGACTCAGATTCGTCATGAATAGACACACCCTGCAAATAGAATGGTATGTCAAGGCTGGACGCAACCACATTTTGGCTGGACGTGGGAGATTATTTTGCACTCAGATGTTCACTTCTGCAGCAGCATAGTGCGTCTATGGTGAAAATACTCAGGCTTGGGCATTGCACTGAATCTAGTTTCAAATTTAGGAGCACACCATTAATGCAAGAATTCCAAGGCAGCTGGTAACTGACATTTATAGTTACTATTGACTTAGGGCCTCTTAAAATAGTCTTTCAAAGACACAGAGAATGTAGCTTCATTGGTGATCCGTAAAAAGGTTGTCAAAACAGTAAGGCAAGGTTATGTGCTATTTGTAGAGCTTCTAGGAGAGCCTTGGAGAGTATTTCATACAGTATGATGTGTTATCTTTGAAACTGATGCTTTGTAAGTGACAGAAATTGGAATTACGGCACAAATTCTTCTGCCTCAACCCAGGAGGTCATGTTTGTATAACCTCCTTCTTCCTCTGTCCTTCATACCTCAGTGAAGCATGATAGAGAAACCTCAAATAGACTTAAATCAATAAAGAGAAGATAACTCAAAATAGAGAAATTTTCTAAAATACCCTTTTGCTTGAAGATTTTATGCATTTCGTACGTTTTGTAAATAGTATTCTGTAAGCTAGTTCTAGTTCTTAGAGGTAAACAAGGTTCTACCTGAATGAAATACAATGCCTTTAAATGTTGATGTTCTTTTACATGTATACACATGGAAAGGCACCTAGGCATCTAGAAACTGGGATGACTGATTCCTTAAAAATATGTAATTAACATAGAAACGCACTCATATGTCTAAATATATACGCGTGTATTTATATTAAAGATGTACATATCTATATTTGAGGTGGGTGTACACTAAACTCATGAAATGCCAATTGGATGGCACTTTAAATCCTCAGCTCCAAATATGTTTTGCATTTGAGACCTATGTTTCATTTATCATGTAGACTCTCCTCAGCGAAATTGATTCTAGGTCTTCATTTTCCTAACAAGTCCATGTGAGGAGACCCTGGAGGATCCTTTCAGAGACAAAGAGGTACTGGGGGTAGATAGTTTGAGTGGGAACAGTTGTGAATTGGCACCCTAATGACCAAAACAGATTGAGGACTTTACAAGACAGAACACAGAGTTTAGAAGGGAAGGTGAGGGCAGATGGAGTGAACTGCTTGAAGCTCTGGTGAAGCAGTCATCTGATGATTTGGCCCATAATAGGTAAACAGCTCACTATGAAAGGTTACTATCAGAGGTAATGTGTATTATTTAGTAAATAATCTATGATTGATTAGATGATTATCTACAATCATTCCATGTCTTCCAAATACTTCCTTTGCACTTCAGCTTGCATTTTTCTCTGTTCAGCACCAAAAGAGGCACACAGCCATGTAAAAATTAAGAGTAGAAGGGAAGCAGCATAGTATTACATACGCTATGTGATGAATCTAGTACAAATATTTTTATCCAAATATACATATACATAATTAGATTTTTTTTTCTTAATGAAGAGTATAAATACTTTACCTGGGAGATTATTCCCATGTGCAAAATGAAACAGTGTTTCCTGGTGTTTAATCTTCTGCTTTGCTCATATTCATATTCTTGGCAAAAAGTGGGTCACTGTCATAGCAGGAGAAACTTTGTTTCCTCTCTTCACTCTCCCATGTTTGCTGAGCGCAATGTAAGCACCATGGTAAGCGTTTGATTCATATGCATTGTAGTTATTGGGCAGCAAAGTTTCTTTAAATTTGCATTCATCTTGAAAAACAGCCTAAAGAATAGGAAGGGGGGTGGGGAAGAACAAAGCAGGTACAATAAATATTTTGCTAAGGTTCAAGTCATTTGTCTTACTAGGATTTTTACAGAAGAACTTGTTGCAGTGTGTAACAGGTGGTGTCAGTGTGACTGCATCCAACAACAAATCTCCTTCCTCAGTGCTAATTTGGTGTCGAATGAACTCAGATGCCACCTGTCCAGATAATAGACTGTGTGCTTCCTGTGACAGATCAAATTAATTCATCATAAATCATAGATTTTTTAATCTTGTTTCAAGCAATAATTTTTGTCATGACCTTTTTCTGAAACAATGTAGCTTTATTTCACACCTCTCCTCTGCATAAGATCCTGTAATTTATGAAAGAATGATATGCGAGCTGTCAAAACCTGCAATTTTCTTACAAAGAGCAATGACCAAGGAGAAATATTTGCTTGAATAAGGCATTTGAATAAAAGCTCAGATCAGCACTAAATATCTTCTTTTTTTTAGGTCATTAGTGATATACAATATCATTAGTGAGATATACAATAGGAAAACAGTTTTGTATTTCTTCATGTCAGATCACATAAATCCAGTGAGAGGAAGTTATATGGGAGAGGAATTGCAAGGAAAATCAGGAGACAAATGCAGATCACCAAGGAAATTAAAAGAGAAAGCAGGTATCAAAAAAAAAATTACAAGAGAAAGCCTGACATCAAATGTCTTGCACATAAGACACCACCAGTGCCAGTGCTGTTCTATTTGGACATATTTGTAACACCACCATTCAAAGTTGTAAGAGTTTAACTTAGGATGTTACATTGTGCAATGGAAAATGCACATCTCTTACAGCTTTTAGAAACGTCTTTGAAAACAAGCAAGACTGGATGGAACTGGGGAAAAAAGAATCAAAGGGGCCTCTGAAGCCAGACACTGTGATTCTTTTGTAAGGCAAGAATTCTTTCAAGCAAAGCAATTGGGGTTGTGCACATATTAGGTGCTTGAAATCAAACATGAACCCTAAAATGTCCCACTCATATGTGTGAGAAGGAGCCTGTCAGATTAATTATGGCTATGGGTCCTTCACAACAGTTGGTATTTTATTAAGCAACTGAAATGTTTTGTTGAAATTGCAGCTGTTTCTAAAAGGAAATTACTTTTTTACTTCTTGACAAAAAAGATGAATGTAATCAGTGTAATTCATCACTTTGAGATGGACTGCTTTTGTCTGTCGCCCAGAGCCATCCTCTTTCAAATGTGCTTCCTAACAAGCAATTTTTTTTCTGAATGTTGAAACTGGAGTCACCTTCCTCAGACCTCAGAGGTTGAGTTGCATTTAGATAGCACAGCTAGCATCTTCTAGATGAGGATGACCATGATGGTGTTTCAGTATGACTTGTATACCACTAATAGCTATTATTGTTTTCTATCTCTTTGGGACTGATCTCACTAAACTGGTCCTTAAAATAACCCCAGGAACATATGTCGACTTTGTAAGGTAGACTTCCTATTTATACTTGATAGTGGGGTTGTTTTTGGTAGGGAGAGGCATTGGTCATGATTTTACTCATGTTATCTAGCATAAATAACTCTAATTGCACCTCTCCTACACATGCACACATACACATGCAGTGACACATACACACACTCTCATGGACACATGCTTTACCTCCCAGGGTTTTTGCAGAGCACACCCTTTTGCTTTACATGCAATCCAATGCAAAAGGGAATCAACAGGGTTCAGTCTCACCAGAACATGCTCACAGTGCTGAGCTGTTAGAAGAAGTTATCTAAATAATTTGTACTATTTGCAGAATTCATTCACCTTCCTGGGGTGCTCCCTGTACAACCTTGTAGGAAAGCTTCAAAATATCAGACCTCTAACAGCCATGCTACTTGTTGTGTTAAATAACACTGACCACACAGAGCTGGACAGGCTCCCTGTAACTGAAAGGTTATTTCTCTGCTTGTAATCAGAAATTTCCAGGAGAAAAAAAAACAGCCTTTTTTTAAGCCTTGAAAACTATTTGCACTTATACTCACCGTTCCATATAGTTTCCCCTTGTTATTCATTGCGATGAAGAGTGCACTTTTCACACCAAAAAGGCTAACCACACCTCTCTCTACGGTGGATATTTCAAAGAGACCTAAAATTAAGAAGTTCAATAGAAGTGTTATCACAGAATTTATAGCTGATCAAAGACAATTCAGATTAGAATTGATTTATTGCAAAATCCCACTGAACTTGTCATATCTTCTATATTAGAATTATCTCTCTAGTCCAGTATAAAAAAAAATGCAGAAAAGAATTTGGTTTTTTCCTACATTATTTAAAAATAATTATTCTGGAATCATTGTCATGTCTGTATAAACTCTTTACCCTATCAAATTCTTTTTATCTATCAAACTGTGTAGGTCTTTCTAATATATAAATTATTTGTATATAGTATGTTGCCACTACAATGTGCTTGTTATTGAGCTTCAGAGAAATGTGGCTTGCATTTTGAAGTCCCTCATGATACTTCAGTTACAAAAGACTTTAGCAACTGCCCTCTACAGGAAATTCAAACCCATAGGGCTAATGCTTTTCTTTTAATCTTACGATTACAGAACAGCACCCATAAGAACAATCAAACCAGGCACAGCAATACCCTTCCACTGAGTGTCCCAAAAGTGCTCGTCAGTTAGGATTCAAAAATCACAGTTTGGCAGTCTGAGACCAGCAACAACCTCCCAAACTCAAAATACGAATGAGAAGGCGAGGAGTGAGCAAATGCAACAGAGAGACAATTTTCAACCTGGTTTGTCTTTTCTCATCTGTGCAGTAAAACAGAGTAAAAATAAATTGTATCTAAATTTGTCTAAGCATTTGTGACATGTTTCAACCTAGAGGGTTCTAATATTTATTGATCCCAGAGACTCCTAAGAAATAACAGATGTAGCACAGATTAATAAAATCAAGTAAAATTTGCATTCTATGAAGTGTAATTACTAGAGTTCACAGCAATTAAGTGACATCTATCTATTTCATTTCTGGATGCAACTCACTGTATTGGTTTTCATTGTGAACTCCGCTTATCCTTCCATCTGGGAGGATTTGAAGGTGAAACCCGATGCCCACGTTGCAGTAAAGCCTCCGCTGCCTCTTGATTCCTAGCAAATAGTCACTCTCCCAGTTCACATCTGACTTCTCCCCTGACATCCCAGAAATGGACCTGGACAACAGAGATTGCCATCCTCTTTCCAGCAATGTGCCATTGGTTCTGCTTACAACTGGATGTGTTGAAGCAATCCCAGCTAGAAAACCCAGGAGAACGAAAGCAGGCAGCGTCCAGTGAATGCTGGCTTCGCAGGACATAGTGATGAGAAGTCTTTGTGCAGTGGCCATCCGGTTCACCTCCTGGGCACGTGGTCAGAATTAATGGCCCTAAAAATACCGCCCTTCTTGTTTTCCTCCCTTCAGCATGGTGGCAGAGGCTTATTTTTGGAAAGCAAATAGAGATTGCTGACATGAAACTAAAGCCCAATAGCAGTTGGGTTGGAAGTAGAAACAGGCCGGCAGAACTCAGACTAGTGGGGACCATGTTTTGTAAATCCTGCTCTCCGGTGGGCAGCCGCAGTTATATTTGATTGACCCATCTTTATACTGCAGAGGCTGTCCCTCCCCACATCATCACTCTGACATCAACAGCTTGCCAAAGGTAAGCCTGCCACGGCTGTAACACTAACCTGCCATCCTCCCAGGCTGGCTGAGCTCTGATGAATACTGTCACCCAAGACTGGAGGCCGGAGTGGGGTTTCATTGGCTGTTGAAAGCAAAGGAGTCAAATTGATCGGGCAGTCAGAGGCCTCACAGGCAGCTTCCTTATTTAGAGAAGAAGGTGTAAAAACAGTTTTGGACCTCATCAGCGAGCAATGAAAGCTTTGCAGTCACTTCCTTGGTGTCACAATCACTGGATGTATATCAGGGCAGCTCAATATTTGGGGAGAATTGACTCGAAGTGGCTATTGCTCTTTATGTACCTACCAAACAAACCCGAGGCATCTCTCCCTATAGCAGCCCACATGCTAACAGTATGTCTGTACCTCTGAAAGGAGTGCTTCTGGATGGTTAAAAAAGAGGTAAGCTGTGTTAAAGGGAGAAGAAGCCCTGGAGCTTGCTCCTAATGTTTTTATGCAAGCACATTTCTGTTGAGCAGGGTGTACAGGCTGAAGCATCGATATTGTGGCTACATACAGCTGAGAACATTGTTCTATTCTTAAGTGTTGATGTTTTTCACTAGGTGACTTCCAAATGATCACGCTTATTTGGGGAGGGTGTAGGCCTCTTGCAGAGGTACAATTGCATTCATGTTGGCAAGATGAGGGCTTATATAATGTGTTAAAGAAGAGGTAAAAGGGAAAAGGCCCCATCTCCCTGCTGTCTCACTATCTCTTTTCCTCAAGCCCAAATACTCTCTTTTTTTTGTAACAATGTATGAACATCCTAATTTTTCTCTCCTTCCATTTGCTCACAGTGTCTTACTTTTTTTCTCCTTATTTTGCACTTATGCCTTTTCAGCTTCTTTGGAGATGGACAGATTAGACTTTTATCTTAGTTTTACGGGAGTTATTAACGTATTAGTGGGAAGAAAATTGCTGAAATTTACAAAAATATTTTGCCAATGTCTCTCAGCTTTTCACATCACAGAACTTGTGTCATCTATGTCATTTGAGATGCCTGCATGTCAATAAGGAGAGTACCTGGAAGCGTAATTGAACTTAGCACATGCAGCATGACACAGATTTTCACATTAAGAGTGGTGTAATATGAGGCCTTGGATACTGCAGACACTCCAGCAGGAGCACTGTAAGTGAAGGAGAGGCAATGGCAGCCATGAGGCAGGTGAGCAGTTACATTTAGTGACGTACAAAATACTGCTTATTCCCTTGAGAAAGACTCAGCTATAAAAAGATTGGGAACCACTGGATTAGACCCTGGTTTGTGCCCAGTGGCATTTCAAAGCCTCTCTTCCTTTGTTGAAGCAGCACTGGGAATAACTTCTGCCTTTTGCTTTGCTTGCAATGAAAATATTCAGGCTCTTTTCTCTCCTGCCTTCTACCTCATCTCAAGAGTTTTAGCTATGCAAATTGCATATATAATTGTGCAAGGGAGAATACTAGTATTTTACATCCCTTCAGAACAGCTGCAGTCATTATGAGAGGCCAGTGTCAGTGGGAAACAAAGCCCAGGGTCATTGTAGCAGGGACGGAGCACAGATTTACTGATTTGTGTTATGCTACAGTCTGAAGACCTTCCCATTCCCATGCATGTGACTCCTAGAAAGATAGCTTAATCTCAGCACAGTCACTGTGCTGGAAAAGATACACTGTAATATTTTCTTTCCAATTGATTTTTTTCCCCTCAGAGAATATTTCAAGTGTAATTTTGTAGATTACTCCTGATCAGTGTCCTAGAAGTAAAATCAGAATACAGCTGCCACTCAGCAAACAAAACAGCATTTGGTGGTTTCATCAGAGGCACAAGGGTGCAAAGCTAGTTCTCAGCCATTGGCTTTTGACCATCTTTGCATCTCCTCTGTCAGGTTTCTCAGAGCAAAGCTAAGACCTGAGCTTCTCTAATTGTGCTAAGAGATGAGACCTTCTCTAAATTGTGCTGGCATATCTGCCACTGCAAATTCCCATCAAGCTATTCTGATTGCACAAGTCAAAGGAACGTGCCATCGGATGAAACCTATTGCATCCTGGTACTCTTGATCCTAGAATGAATACTAGATAATAATACAAGATACTGGGATAAATTCTGCTAAGTGTATGGGATGCATTGCTTTGGCTTTCAGCCAGCCCAGCTGCAAAGTGACAGCTAAGACCTATGGTGAGACAGCCTCCTGCCTGTAGTTTCTTGCTGAGCAAGTAGACCTGACACGTACTGTATGAAAAGGGTGGTCAGATTGCTTGCTTGCAAAACTCAGGATTTCTCTTGCTAGATCTGGAAACCAAAACAAAAACCTTAAAACTGCAATTTCTCTAGAACTTCCCATTCTTGTAAAAGCAAGAGTTTTGGTATGTGACCTAAGACTAAATGATGTGCAACTGGGAGATGAAGTGCATACTGTAGTCTGGTACTGTTCAGCGATTCTTCACTGGAGCTGAAATGAGTCTATAACCATTCTGTAGTCTGATCTGCGGCCAGCAGGTTACTGATTTTCTGTATATTAGCAAAGTGGTATGAAGATGAACTGCTATGTAAATTCTGGAGACTTTAATTCAATTAGGTAAGCCTTGTCTCCTCTAAAAGGTGTCCCATTCCAGTTAAACTTGTCCTCTTGGCCCATGTTTCCAGAAAACACATGATAACCCTTCGATTTCCAGATAGCATGTTGTCCTGGCTTCATGTGCCCAGTGAAATTGGAAGACATCAAGGAAGGCACCAAGAGAATTTGCAGCAAAATGAATCCTGTGAACTCCAAAATGATAAAAATTTACTTTAGCAATCGACCTTAGCTTACTCAAAATCGTAAGACCCAGGATGGCAGTGCTTACTGCCTAATTAAAGTAACAAGATTTCATTGTCAGTATTTTAGTACAATATTAAAATAACTCCCTTTGGAACACAGCAGTACAGATCCACTTTGAGATAGTCTAGGAAAAGCCACACAGCTGAGCAGTAACATGATACAGATGCAGAGCACGTCTTTCAAAAACACACAATGACTTAGGGCCCTCAGTTCCATTTTCAAATCTCTTGAAAGTCTCTCCTTATTTTAAGATTTGGAAAGAGCAATCTCTTGTTCAAGCACAGAAGGACAGACTAAAATTGTTTACTTTGCTCGTGTTGAACACCCAGGCTGGTGGAAGAGAAGGGAGATTTCCAGATGAAAAATCTTGTTGTGACAGGGCAAGTATTGCAGGCTCTGGATGACTTGCATAAAACTCTAAAAGGCCAAGTATGACCATAGAATCCCATCAGACCATCTTTAGGCTAATGATGTTTGTTGGTCAGCATGGAGAGGTTCTTAATACATAATACTAGGACTGCTATGAATGAAATACAAATCACAGCATGAAAGCAGTGGAGAAAAATAACAGAGCAAGGGTTTTAGGGGTGGCCTGAGTTGATGTCCGTGGAACCAACTGATAGCCATAAAATTGGAAACACTGAGGAGTGTGTTGTTGATGTCAAGACTAAATTGGATTAGGGCCACAGCACAGATAATTAATCATCAGAAGACCTGAGCTCTGGTATCAGGAGGATGACAAAAGAGTTTATAGCACACTGCATTTGTTACTCCTCTTCCTGTTATGCAACAGAGAGGAAGATTTGTAGCCATATAGGTACCCAAAATTAATGAAGAACACAATGTTAGCAATCTTACCTGAGACTCTTGGAGGCTGAAGCAAGCAAGCTTCTGAAGCAGAAGTATAATGAGGTGGAATGGTTTTAAATTGAAAGAAGGGGGATTTAAAATAGATATTGGGAAAACTTTTTTTACTGTGGGGGTGGTTGCCCAGAGAAGTCATGGATACTGCATCCCTGCAGGAGTATAAGACCAGGGATTGGATGAGGTGTTGTCCCACCCCTGGAGGTGTTCAAGACCAGGCTGGATGAGGCTTATAGCAACCTGATCTAGTGGAATATGTCCTTGACCATGGCAAGGGAGTTGGAATTGGATGATTTTGAAGATCCCTTCCAACCCAAACCATTCTATGATTCTATGATACGAAAGACCTGTTCAAACTCAGTTTGTCATAACCAGTCAAAAAGAACCTAAGATAAGTAGTGAAGACTTAACAAGGAGTGTCCCTTGTCCTCCATGTCCACACAGGCCACTTGGGCACATGTATCTTGGTGCATGCGCACACATGTGTAAGAGAGTGGGTAAGTTAAACAACTTAGAAACTAATTTAAAGTATTTATCTTCCCATTCTGCCACAAGGGCTGTCACTAAGTTTTCAGATGCGAACTTCTTACAGGCAGGCACAAATGACAAAACATATTCTTGCTATTATTTGGAGGGAAGAGGGGAAAATAAAAACTAGCTTGCTTGGAAAAAAAATCTTGGTTTACTGCTTATTCATGCTAGATTCCTATTTCAAAGAGGCTATGTCAAACACAGATATATCCAACATACCCATCATTTTCTCCTGAGACATTACCACAGAAGCTAGTTCATAGGCATACAGAATAACTCTGCTGTGTTTGCACACAGACAGGGTTATGGGCAAATCTTGCTCTTAATGGCATGAGCACAAATTCCTTCTTGTAGCAGAGCTGTTCTCAATATACCAGGATGTAACAGGGCAGAACTTGCATCCTTTATCTTTACTGTTTTCTACACAAGGTCTGTCCTAGGCTTATGTCTGTTAAAAGCTTGGATTAGAAACACAGAGTTAGGAAGCCCTCAGGGAAAGGAAACTGTATTTAAATTTCTCTTCTGTTCTAGGGTTTGGGGAAGAAGGTAGCCCACATAGCCTGAAGAAGCATTTGGTGTTGAGTCAAAAGGGGAACAGCTAAAGCTGCTGGTGATCGCACTGACATCCCTATGGAGCTCTTGTCAGTGCATGTCAGGGAAACTTGGAGATTTGGATCTTTCTGGAAGTGCAGAAAAATCTTCCTATTGCGCAAAGCTGTCAGTGAGAGATATGTTCTAGTGCACCCGCCTTTCCGGTCCTTCTCCTTTCGAAGAACAAAAAAGTCTCACTAAGAACAGTTCTGAGGCTGTGTCTGCCTCTGAATATGTTATAGAGGTTGAAATGACTGTCATAAGACAGAGTCGTGACTCCACATTGAACCTGTGGGTTCCCAAGCTGATGTTCCGCACACCAGCCCACACTGGCTCTCTCATCACCTCTTCAGCTGTTCCCAGTCTGCAAGGACAGGCAGTCCGAGGGCAAAATTCTGAGCTTAAAAAAAAAGTGACAGCCGTCAGCCCCCACAGAGATCTGTTTGGTGTTATTTGTTAGAAGAGTGGAATGACATGGGATATCTTTAATCTGGTTTTAGTTTGTTATGTGTATAGTTTTTTCATTACAGCAGGAACGGGGATGCTAAATGCCACATTTTGGTAGCATTATTAATAGAAAAGCAAAAATAACTTGGTTTTGTTGATGGGGATGATGAGCTCAAGGGGAGATCCTGGAGCAGTGTGCAGCTGTACAGAGAAAATACGGCTGCTTAGTGCACTCAAGGCTCTGAATAAGTAACTTCAAATACAGTAGATTCTTTACTCTCTCTGGCTTCCTGTTCCAGTGCTTCCCCACTTTTAAGGGTAAATAATTTTTTCTTATAGAATTCTGTCATTAAAATTGTCCAAAAGGTTTGATGCTCTGTCTTCAGTCCCTGGGACCACAAATCAGACAGCTGTCAGTTTAACTTTTCCATGGCTCAAAAACATTTTTTTAGCTTAAAGATGGAGCTGGTGTTTTCCTTTCTTTATATGAATCCCTATAAATAAGCAAACGAGAGCAGGAAGGTAAGGGTTTTAATTCTTTGTATTGAGTATAACAAGTATGTCGATTCTCAGGACTGATTCAAAGGGGCCTGAGATCAAACTGGATCTATAAGAGTAACAGTAGATTTTTCATTCCTCTTTGAAAATGTGCATATAAAACTATATCCTGTTCTCATCACCAAAGGCCTGGTAATATTGCAAGCTGCATTCTCAGAAATCTACCTAGATGGTTGGCTAAAGCTCAGTTAGTCACCAGAAATTCACTCAAAGAGAAAGTTCATTGGTTAAACGAAGAAATAAGGCCATCTCAGAGGTGATCTACATTATGGTCAGGTTTGCAGGCTAAAGCAAACAGGATGAGTTTTCATATATAACTACATTAATTCAGGTTTTGTTCCTATAGCTTCTTTTCTGAATAGGGGAAAGAGAACAGGGTAAGTTTTAGCTCCTCAATAGCAGGGCGAGTATTACAGCAAAGAGGGATCAAAAGTTATGCCACAGCATATTGAGGAGCTCCCAAATCTGTATAGATCTTGCAAGAGACCAGACAAGGGAGCTGTTTAAGGGAATATAAGGCTTAGTTCAGCATTAAAAGATTAAGGGGAAAAGTCTGCTCAGGAAATGGAGAAAAAGAGAGAAGAATGGCAAAACCACATGATTTTGAGATGGAAAGGTGTTGATGTTGTGTTCAAAGATACCAAAAGAGAATGGAAGGAAATTTGCAGGCATAAGTGTGGAAATATATGTTGGAAATTGTGAGGAGCATATCAGATCTGCAGGGGCATACAGGAAAAAAAAAAAAACAGAAAAGGTTAAAGTACAGAACAAGCACTAAAAAATATACGGAGAATAAACAGCTGGTAAGTATTGTGGCTCAAATCATCAGGGACCAAAAGCATGTGGCAGGTGGCTGGGATCAGTACCTAACTTCTAGTGTGTTGCACTTTTGGAGCCTTTGGTCATTGGCTCCTGTGGAACCTGGGACTGTTCACACACTCAAAATTAGGAACATACTGCTGCAAATTGCTGAACTGACCTGACTTACAGGACTAAAGATAGGCACATGTAGAAGGAGTTTTAAGATTAGAATATTAAGAAGCAGAGGGTGTAAAATAAGCAAAGTTAGAAAACCACTTTTTGGTATCAGTGTTAGAGAGGAGGTGAAGGAGACCACATAGCCTATATCTCAGTGCAAGAACGGGATTAGTAAAGAGACTATAAAAGGAAATATGGAAAAGCTAAAATATGGAATTAAAAAAGTGGAACTGAACCATAACCTGAGCTCTCATCATACTTTGAGACCTGTATGTTTCCTGTGGGAAGTTGTTACAGTTGTACTCTGTTGGTGTCTTCTGTGCTTGAAGAAGGGATTAATTTATGACATACCTTCAGCTCAAACTCTGTGAATTCTCCACAGAAGGATGACAGAGTAATTTCCCTGATATTTTCTAGGACATTATTCAAAAGGCATCTTTCTGAGACAAATGAAAATATGTTTTCTTTGGTAGGAGGCTAAAGCTCTAAAATGCTACAAATATCTTAGCAATATCTTGGTCTTTGGTAACCTGCTGAGAGCACCTTCAGCCTTTCTTTGAACATCCTCAATGTCTTTCAGACCCCTGTGCATCCTAGCAGCTCTACGATGGACTCACTCTGATTTGTTTACCTCTTTTGTGCTGGAATGCCCAAAACTGGACATAGCAAACCAGACATGGCCTTATCAGTGCAAGCTGTATGGAAATAATCACTTTGTTTGGCCCTCTACCTCCTGACTACTGTTTTGCTAATGCAGCCTACTGTGTGGCTGGCCTTCCTCACCACAACTACTGGTTTAGGTTCAGCTTGCTCTCCACAAGGATCCCACACTCATCTAAAAGCAAAGCTGCTCCCTCACCAGTCAGTGCCCAGTCTGTACCATTGTCAGGAACAACATTTTCCCAAGGCCAGGGCTTTGCGTTTGTTAATGCCATACTGCATGAGGGTCCTGTCAACATATTCCTCCAGCTTTTCAGAGTCCTGCTCGATGTCAGCCCTACCTCATTGTATCAGCTTTTCCTACAACTTGCTGTTGCCAATTGCAGACTTGCTCAGTCAGTGAAAATAAACTAATTTAGTGCTAGTGAGGGATTTTTCCTCAAAGGTCTACTACATTTATGCAGCATGTTGTTTCTACTCTCCAAATTATTATTCATTGTAAGTTGGTACTATTTGGTCATCCCACATAGTATCCATAGTAAGAAACAATATGAAAAAAAAGACCTTGTTTGATAACCTTGTATTTTTAATACCCTCTTTTTAATCTATGTGTGATTCTAGATGTTTTGCTACTAATCTATGACTGTACAATACAGTTAAACTGACTGAAGCTTTTCCTAAACCACAACCCAAAGACAAGGTGAGATCAGTAAACCCAGTTTTAATCTGGTTGATTACAATGGTCATTGAGTATTATTTTAAAAACCTCTGCTCCCAGTGCATTGAGAGATTCTCAATACTGGTACCATTTTTCACACTGGATTTCAGGAGCTATTGATGAGCTAGCTGTAAGTAACTAGAACATCAGTCCCTCTCTCCAAGTATCATGCAAGTGTGCAAATTTCTCTGGTTCAAGACAGCCTCCTTCCTTGCCTCAAGATTATAATTTTTGATACTTACTCTGATATAAAAGTAGCAAATCTGAGCTCAAAATAGACACTTTGCATTTAAGGCTGCAGCCACCTCGTTATTTCTTCCTCAGGAACTGCAGTGTAAGGTATTTGTTCTGATAGCTTTTAACATATGGAAGATCAAGATCAGATTCCTAAAATATTCTGAAAAGCGGTTATAGCTTTAACGGTGACTATGGTTAAATATAAAACCTAAGTAATTTGTTCTATTAAAAAGTCAGAGTCTTATTTTTATCAAATGATGTTATGAAGGTATGATTTGAATCAGCCAAAAGCTCTTATAGCAATAAGAGCTTCACTTCTGCAATTTTTAGCAGCCCAATTAAGTTAGCATGGCTTCTTTGTGCATTTTGTTAGCACAGAATTCTTCCTCTGACACTAACCAGATCAGGCAGACTCTAGAAGGTTAAACATTTGAAGAAGGCACAGACAAGGAAAATGTAAGAGTTGAATAATAACATTGAGTATATTTTTCCCCTGCAAAGATGAACCTAATTTGGACAGAGTCAGGTTGGGATGGGCACACAGGACTAAGAAGTAAAAACCACACCTTTCACGCATTCATATAAAACTTCTCCTCTTGACATCCCTCTCCATACTATCGTGTACTCCTCCACATTCACTGGCCCAGTTTAAGACTACATTGCTGCTGACGATCTGCAACTATTCCAAGCATGCTTTAACCAGAATGCATATTCCATGCAGGATTAAAGAATAGCTTGTCTGATGCACATTAGACAGGCGGTACGGAGCAAGGTCAAGGCAAGCATGCAGCAGAGCTCTGAAATTTCCTTTTTGATCAAGCAAGTAGTGAACATATGTTCGCAGCTGGAATGTGTGCTCAACTTACTTTAGTGGAGTTTCAGCACTGACCTTTTGCTGCATTCCTCCAGCAGCAGTAAAATGGTTTTGCTTAAGTAAACTGACATATACCATGTGCAAACCCAGCTGTCTTCTCCAGCCCACCATTTCTCCTACTGTTACAAAAAGCCTGAAGACATGGGAATGTTGTAATTTAATGTGTAATAACCTCCCATGAAAATAGCTGTGAAAAATAATTGGGCTCACGGCAAAACAAAATCCACGTTGAGAAAGTAGTTTAAGGATTGGCTACAGGAGTGCATGTTAATGGGTCCTGGGTTGTTGTTCTTTATTACTGTCTGGGTGACACAAACACATGAGTTTAAAACCTCTTACACTATCTCCTGCTAAATCCTGTTGCCATCTCCAGCTTGACACATCCTTATATTTCTTTGGTTGCTTTGTGTTTGCCCCCTTTGTCCTTCTTCTGTTTTTTTTTTCTAAGTGTCTGGCAGGTCTGGCCTGCGTATGACAGCACTGTAAAAATTAAGATGGTCTATGCAGCAACGAGGTGATAGAGCAAACAGCTATTCCTGGATAGAGTGCTTCTTTACAGAGCTACTCCTGATAAAGAGCACTGCCATTGATGCAAGCAGACCACAGGGCAACAGTCATATGTGCCCTTACAATAAACTATTGCACTGTGTGCACACCAAGGCTTGCCCTGACAGTTTGTGATTCCAAGAACCCCTATTTATAATGCATTAAACTTCAGACATGTGGGCTTGGCTTTCAGAAAGCACTGAATATTCACCATCTGAAAGCCAACCTGCTTTATCTGCCTTAGTTTGGATACTCAGTAATGAAGACATTGTTTGGCATTTGGATAAACTGGAGCTTTCCTTTATGTGCATGGCCTAAGTTTCCCAAAAAGTCACAACCAAATGCATCTTTCCCCATAAAAAATGCAAAAAATAGACAAATGACATGGACTCAGCATGTACTGTATACAGCCTGCGCTGCCACAGTCTTGATGCCTTTTCAGGGGCAGAGAGAATATGAAAACCTTGGTTAAAGGGAAGAGCAATCAGGAAAAATCTAAAGGCAATTTTTTTTCTCTCCTCATAGGAATTAGGATACTGTCTCCACTGTCCTGCTCAAATAAATGCCTCAGCCCTTAGAGTTTTCTTGCCCTGCTCCTGGCACTTGGGCATACATGCCCCTGCATCTTACATAACCCTCTTGTTGGTACTCAGACCTCCTTGCATACCTACATAGACACACACGCCCCTATAACTGGAGTGTCTCCACTGGCCCCTGGATCCATGGCTTTCTCACTGCTATACACAAACATACACAAACAAGTCTCTCCACTAGCCTTTGCAGTAGCTGACCTCCAGATGCCACAGTTTCTCCAGCAGCCAACTTTCAGACCCCCTGGAAGCTTACATCTACTCCATTACCTGGCTGGAAAGCCTCTCATCCTACTTGCAGGCAGTCCAGCATGATATTCATGAGCAGTTACAGACACTGACACTGACACAGTAGGCATGCAATCCAGTCTTCCCAGCTGCTGGAATCTCAGCCTCACGGTGCCTTTTGACCCTGGGACCCCTTGCTAGTGGCTGACACTCAGACCTCCATACGCAAACATGCACAGAGAACAGAGTCCTTCACCGGGGGACAGTCAGGAACAGAGTTTAACAATACAGGAGAGACTGTGGGGACCAGGTGCAGGGCATGAACAGACAGGTGTACTGGCCACCAACCTGTGTACATGCAATTGTCCTCTTTTGACTCCTATCCCTCTGCTTTCCCACACTCGTTCCTCCTCTGTCCATCTTAACCCCTGCCCCCCCCCCCCCCCCCCCCCCCCTTATGGTCCTTCCCTTAAACATCTCATAATACGTTTGTTGTGATCACAAAATGCTTTTTTCCCCAGTATGCCTTACTGAGTCTCACACACCTGTAGGTAGTAACACCCTCCAAATGGAAAGTGACGTGTGAAGAGCTCATTAGATGACTCAGCTCACACCTAGACCATGGGGCTGATCGTCATCATCACTAAATACCTACTTACTGTAAAATAAATACAGGGAGAAGAAAAACTAGGAAATGCTGTTGTTCCCCTGCAGCAAATTATTTCCCACTTTAAGCACAGTAAGATATACTGTTGTGTAAAGTGTGGTGTACACAGATAAAGAATCAACATGACTGAAAGCCCCTTTCTTTAAACTCTCTATATGAATACCCTTTACAGCTCTGCACATCCCAAAGAATTTTTAAAAGTTAACACAGTCCCTTTAATTGCAATCTAGGCATGAGATCATCATATCATAGAAATGTTGATTGGAAGGGGCCTCTGGAAGTCATCTAGTCTAACCTTCCACTTGAAATGGGATTCCTGCCAACTCTAGAAAAGATCAAGCCGTGACTGACCTTCATTTCCAGTCACAGAGAGATCTCTATCTAACTTAGCACACTATAGGACTAAGAATAATTCTCTGACAAGAGCCGTACTTTGAAAACACTGGATGGTGCCCAATTCAATTTATTGCTAAGACCTTTTCAAAATAGATTTTTATTTTTTCTGTCTTTTTTTTTTTTTTAACTACATCTTAAATAATCAGAGATTTCTCTTTTTCCACAAGGAACCAGATCTGGTGAAAAAAAGCACACCTGAATAACATTGTTGATGTGAATGATATTGCTATTATTTCTTTTTTTCATGAGATTTGCCATACCAACACTTATCCAGCACTTGTACTTTTAATCTCAATTTTGCAAGGGAGTTTCATAACCTGTGGTTTTCAAAGGAAGGGGATATGTTGGCTAAAGATGCCATGAGGCATTGGTGATGCTGAGGAATTAAGTCTTCTTCTTCTAATGCCCAGTCTGGATTTTAAGCCTTTAGATCTGGCTGCTATGCAACCTTTTGTTGAGAAGAGTTGCAAAGATCAGATGTCTTGCATACTTCACACACATTCATCTTATCTAACCATTATGTACTGCTAGAGATTTGCTTGGGAAGTAAAATCTCGGGCTTACTGCAGTCAATAGTAAAACTCCCACAAATTACAGTAGGGCTATATTTAACATTACTTTGTCATCAAAAGCCCCGAATTTGGCTTAGGCATGCAACTGAGTGGACGACACTGACTGTAAAGTCAGTCAGTAAAACAGCATCCAGCAGATCCATGATATGTAGGTTTTGTGCTTTAGCTTTTCAAATTCTGTACCCTCAGTGCAAACAGTCCTGATGGTACTCTTTTGCAAAGAATACCAAAGATGGGAAGAGATTTTCTAGGAAATGTCTAGAAAGCTTCGTCTCTGGTTGCATCACTCGCACCACATTAAGTAAAAGTTACTTGCAAGCCTTCTCTTACCACCCATTTGAGCCATCCTCTTGAACATACTATGTTATTTATCGGCTTTATTCAGCACATCAGCAGATAATTTTCTTATCTTCACTATGTTTTTCCTATTATTTTTTAAGGAGGAAAATGTATTATATTCCTTTAGATAGTATTCTACATATGTAAGAATTAGGACAGGATCATGAGCTGAACTAGTTAATTTGATAGCTCAGAGATAACAGAACTAAGAATGTATAAAAGGCCAAGGTTGTGAGGGAAGTCTGGCCAGACAGAAATCCATTTAATAACAAAGGGGTCAAGTCTCCTAGAATTTGGTCTGATCTCCGGTGCTCTTGAGTCACTGTATTTTTCATTTTCTCCAATTCTATAGACTTTGAGTTAGGACTTGAGTGTTCTGTTATGTTATGGACTTTGGTACCACAGAACGTTTTGCCTTGCAAACAGTGAAAAAAATATTGAAAACAAGCAACCAACAAATACACAAGCAACAAGTAAGCATCCTTTCTGCTCTGAGTGCTTGTGGTGGGGCTAACGTGAACCCAAGGCTGGAGACAATGCTATGGGAACAAGGAGTGGTCTCTGCATTTTACAGGAAGGCTGCTCCCATGTCTGTGTGCCAGAACATCTCATCTAGTGTCCAGGTGGGTGTTAATGCCCAGGTGATTTGAAATTATTTTAATTTTTCTGTATCCTGATAATGTTCCTGGTCAGTAAAGTTTTCCTGATCTTTATAATTTATCCTGGCCAACAGTATGAAGCTTCAATGGTAAGAAAAATTCCTTTAAAATCTGCTGCTTCTCTTCTGTGTGACCGCCAACAACGTATTGCTCAATGACTTCAGTTATTCAGTTTCCATATGAACTTAGTAGAACAAATTGTTTGACTCAGTGGCAGGCATTTTAAAAGAACTGGATAAACTGAAACATAGGAAGTTTGAATTTGCTGGGTATTAGATACTTCACAGTGAGGCAGCTAATTCCCGTTAAGAATATGGTAATCACAACGCAAAGCTTTGCCCTCTGTGCTGCTGTGGTCACTTGTGTGCTGCATGCCACGGACTAATCATCCCAAGATTTTATGCTACGAATGTTCAGTGCTACATCTACCACTTACCTTTACCTGCACATTGTCATCTCTGTTGGGACTCATGATAACTGATCTATCCAGTGATCAGAAACACAGCAGGAGATGTGTTATGTGGAAACTTGCCTTCCTTGAGGACCCCAGAGCGTGTTCATCAGTAAAGGCAGAACTGGGAGAGCAGTGGCCCAATCTGCACAGTAATTTTCCACCTACTGAAACCCAGCAGAAACTGACACTAGCAAAAGCATCGGCACCAAGGAAAACATAATATCCGTCACTGCTAAGGCAACACTTCCCTGAATTATTTTGAAGCGCTAGAAATCAAACGAACCTCGGAAAGGTGCAGTGATTGCCAGCAATGTATTTTCATCTGAAGTTTATCTTTCTTTACAGGAAGGCTCCATAAACAGAGCTGAGCAGGACTAGCTATCAGTGCAAGAGTGGTGAGTACCATTTTGCATCCAGTAACATCAGCTTGCAAGACTTCCTCATAATTTATGGACTGCTTGAAAGAAAGAACCACTTCCAAGGGCAGGGAGAATTGCCTGAAATGGCTAAAAACATATCCAAGATAACATCCGGTGGTCAGAGAGTGGTTTCCAAACAGCTGCTCAACAGAAGCACTCACATCCTCTTGTGTAGCTGGTCAAGCTTGAGGCCGAGCTCTTGTCACTGACCCACTGCAATTTCCACCTTTTATTGGTGAACAAGGAAAGATTCATTTCTCAAAAAGGAGGCTTGGCTGGCTTGCGCTGGTAGGATTTCCGGTGCGGAAGTAGGCATGTAGAAGACTGATAATGTGGATGCTGCACACATGAGGATTGGCAGAAGGAAACAAGCCCTTGGTTGTAAAGTGGTGCTATTTCTGCCAGGATTTGAAAATGTTCTTTTGAACATAGTTGAAACAGTCACTATAAATGACTCGAGTGAGTATGGGGCATTTTGGAGGATTATAATTTATGCCAGGCAGGAGCTGTTATGGTTTAGTTTAAGGCACTTAAAATACAACTTCTGGGAGGCAACCAAACCAGCTTCAACTCTGGTAACTTCCCAGATCAAGACACTCCTAAATTTATATGTACAAGGTCCATTCCTGCATGGAAGCCAAAGCCTTTGAACCCCTGTTGAAACCAGCAGGCCTCAAAGATGCTCTGATGGCACTGTTACAAATGAACCAATGTCCATTAGGAAAGAGGTGACAATGTCACATAGCACATGACTCTCTATACCTCTCACCCAAACCTGAATTAATTTAAATAAAGGATTTCTTCCCCCAAGGTTCAGAGAAATTGTGTCTTGAAGGAACAGAGAGTTTTTCTCCATGGCATGCTCCTTGATGCAGATTTAAAACTGATCATCATAGTAAGCCAACTGGGAAAAAACATGTCTGGCTGGATCCAGATGGTCATGCATGTGTTTCCCAAAGATGGAACAGCAGGAGGGAGAAATCAAGCCGTTTCAGTCAGACAATCAGAAAGGCAGACATGAAGCCCTGTCTTGCCATCTCCCAGGCAGCTTAAGAGTACTTTTAATAACACAAAGGTATAGATGTATCCTCCCGTCATTTTGCAAATTACACATTGTATATCTCTCCATATCTCATTCCATTTTTTTACACTATGAGATTGATTTTTAAGTTTTTAGAAATATTGCTTCTCTAATTCTTACATATTTTTCTTTGTTCAGTTTTATCCCTGTTAGTTAACTTAAAACCCTTCTTGGAACACACAGTACAAACCCGCCTCCTCTTTAGTCTTTGCACCCTTTAAATATTTACAGATGGTTTTCATATTCCCCTTCAGATGTCATTTAGCCAGTGTTACTCTGTATCTCTTCAAACTTAGATCCTCTGGAAGGGCACACAAGGCCAAATTCTGCTCTCAGTTACATCTGTGTAATTTTGGAGTAAGTCAGTGAACTCAGTAGACTTTGAATTTTCATCAGCAAAACGGAAAGCAAAAAAATGACTCGTAAATAATAATGACAGCTAAAAAAAACCACTCGGAAGACAATCAAAACTAACATAACATCCTCCAGGCCCCGGACTGCACCAGGTTGGTGGCTTTTCTACAACAGTATCTTTTGCTGCACTCCCAGTGACTGGAGAGAAGATTTAGGAGACATTGCGAACTGCAACAGCCACCTGACACATGTCAGTAACTACCATGGTTCTTTTGAGATGTGCAGATATTGCATGTCAATACATGCCAGTATGTGACGAGGTCTTTTATCATTTAACACTGCTAGGTTTTGGGGGTTTTCTATGCTAAACAGAATATTTGATACTAGATACTTTATAATTTATTTATTTGTGTTACAAATATGACATGAGAATCCTGTTTTGTTCTGTGCCTTTTTACTTCCCACAGGTACGAATAATGATCCCTAGAGAAAATTTCTCTGCCTTTTCTCAGCCCTGCATAGGCCTGGTGGAAAGCACTGCTCAATGTCATTTCTGAAAGCAGAGAAACCAGTGAACTATGCATCACATACTTAAGCCCACAGCGCATTTTCCAATGGAAAAATGTACTTCATGTAAAAGTGCTCAAAAGAAAATGATCGTGCCCAAGCTTCTCGTGCCACTCCACTCTTTATACTATCTTATACCATCAATGAAGTCTGCTCAGTCTGTTCTGCTGTATTCTATTATACTAAGCATACAGTGAATGTTTTATGGTCTGCAAAATAACATGTTATTTCCCAGCCATACCCTTTAGCCTTGTCATCTAAATTGTTCTAGCTGACTTGTACCGTCACTCTTCCTTCTTTCACAGACACATTACAGATTGTAAATGTGGTCAATATTTCTCCTGATTGAAACGCATTATTAAATTCAGAAAAAAAAAAGAGCTGTCTATTCACTGACAAGGAATTTCTTTGGCCCCTGCAATCTTCCACTCAATTTATTTTCCTTATGCTTTGTCCCCAATACCCTTATTAGATAGGACTAGCGTGTGCCCTGCATTTCTCATGCACTTGATCCGATTGTTTCAGGTATGATGCCTGTTGTTGCATGAACCGCCATCACCTCTGCAGGTCATCCACTTCCCTAACCTTCCCACGGGCCCAATGCCAGAAACGACCACACAGGAGACTGGTAGAGGTTCTCTCGTCCACAGACAGCAGTCACCTTCCTCATACTTATCCAAAGGGACACAAGCAACAAACTGAACACCTTTTTCCTTACCCATAGTACAGTAGTACAACTGTTTGAGCTGATGGGTCACTCCCACTGTACTGGGGGAGACCTTATTGCCCTCTGCAATTACCTGAAAGGAGGTTGTAGCAAGATGGGTTTCAGTCTCTTCTCCCAAGTAACTAGTGATGGGATGAGAGGAAACAGCCTCAAGTTGTGCCATGGGAGGTATAGATTGGATATTAGGAAAATCATTGTTACAGAAAGAGTGGTGAATCAATGGAACAGGCTGCCCAGGGAAGTAGTGGAGTCATCATCCCTGGAAGCGTTCAAAAAGCTTACTGATGTGGCACTTCAGGACATGGATTATTAGGCATGATGTTATTGGGCTGACGATTGGACTTGATGATCTTAGAGGTCTTTTCCAACCTTAATGATTCTGTGATTCTAGGATTCTATTCTTCTACTCCTGCTGTTCACAGCATTGTCTGTAATGACACTGTTGGCAGCCCCTCCTAAACAATGGGCTTCAGACATGACAATTCATATGCGGCACCTTATATAACAAGGCAGAGCTTGCAAGACTTAGTTCACATCTCACATCGGCTAGTTTCATTGGCTTTTAACTTTTGGAACCTTTATTATAAAGGGTGAACACTTGTTCTTCTCCCTTTGCAGGTTATTCTCACAGATGTGGGAATGGAAATAAGGAACCACGAAACACCTTTCTTTTTCAAACAATCTGGCCTAATCTTCAGGAACTAATATTAAAAAGAGCCTTACAGGCTTATGATTTCATCTGTCACCTAAAATCACCAAGACAGCTCATACCATGTGCAAAGAAAGAAATTAGCACATTCTAAATGGGAATTAAGATGAAATTTATAAGCCTACTTCAGAAGCTGTGAGACTGCCGTCCATGCTTAGCCGTTAAGCATCTATTGAAGTGCTTGGTGCTGAAGCATGGGAATGTAAATTTTCCCATGAACATAAATGCTCTGCTTCCGAGCATTCAGAAAATCATCTCCATTTTAAGAATAACAAGCAGATCATCAGCTGGCTACATCTGAGCCCATTCCGATTATCAGTTAGGTTGCCTTCACCATACATGCTCTGATAGATGTGCTGAGCATCCTGGTAAACACTGCTATCGTATGAAGGTCCTCATTTAATACAAAAGCCCACTCATCCAAGCACTTCCTCAGCACATTCAACATCACAGATCAATCTTCTATCTACTGGGACTTAAAGCCACACTTACTTACACAGCTACAGAACTTGCTGATCAAGGTTGTATTAAGCCATTTAGCCTGTTGGAGCGGCCTGTTGCCCGTTTTCCCAGGAAGCACAGAGGGGGAGTACAGCTTAGGACAGATGAACTGACCCAATCCGCTAACAATGTTATTTGAGACTGTTAAGACTTCTTTGCCTTGTGGGTTTGGTCCAGCTTTCCAAAGTAATTTTGGTAATAAATAGCTTAAGCCATTAGAAGGACAAACTATGCTCTTCTATGGACTCTTTCACGTCCAGAAGACCATCCTGTTGCTGGAGGTAGTATCTTCTTTCTCTCAAGTGCAGCAAGTTTTACAAGGGTACCCAGTTCATCACTGCCTTGCCTCGGGTGGCTGTTTTGGCTGGTCTCTGAGTACTGCTCCTTGTGATGTGTGTCTACTTTGTTCCACTTGCTTCTAAATGTTGGGGTAAGATTACATCTTAGTGTTCAAATGCTATTATAGCATAAAGTCAAGCCTTTGAATTCACATAACCAGAAATCAGGTTGGTGGTACTTGGGCATAATAATATATTTTTCTAATTCTGTGGTCCCATGGGACCACAATTCTGCAGTTGCTGCTGACACCTACCCCATCCAGTATAGGGTGTGAAGTAATAGATTTATTTTTAAGCAGCACTGATGATCTGTCCTGATACAAGAAGAGGGTAGACATCTTTTTGCACTTTACACTGACTACCATGGAACAGCACTATATCTTTGGATACTGTAAAGAAATAAGAGTCAATGTGGTACGGAAGACAAGTGCTCAAAATATGATGCGAGTATAAATTCAATTTTTTTCTAACGAAGGGAAAATGAGATATAGATTAAATGAACCGATCAACTGTTAAGCTCACAGAAATAAAAGAAGTGGGTTAGAACTCATAATCTTAGTCACAATTTCCTCTTTTATATTACATCCCTGTCCACAATCATCTGCTGTGGCTTCACTTATCTCTTGTACAACAGAAAAAGTAATATTATAACATCTTTCAGCTCTGCTTCATGAACTTAGGTTCTACTATCCAGAGTGAACTAGTGCAGAGGGAAAGACCCCAGATATGAATCTTAGGTCTCCAGTCAGCGACATTTACTAACAGTGACATTTCTGGAACTACAACAGCGTAAAAGCAGTGTGGTCTGAATGAGGTCTGTGAACCTGTTTCTCAACTATCTGCATTCCTCTCCTCCTGTTTGTCATCAGCCACCATGCAAGAAAATGGACACAGATCATATAGTTCATGACAATAGATTGAAGGTCAGTTAGCTATGTCCTTGAGAAACTGAGACTCTTTACAGTTCTTTTTTTCTTGTAATAACCTCAGTTCAGGGTCACCTGAGCCGGTTAAAAAAGCTACACAATGGCACTTGTTCCTCATTTGTCTTAGTGCATTTATTCAAGACAAGCTACACGTACAATGCTACACATTTTCAAGGCATTAAATACTGTCACCCTCCCAAGGAATGCTGCACTGCATATACAAATAGAGAACCTCATGTCTATTGAGTCATTCTCCTCTTAATCTCAAATAGCTTCTCATGACCCAAACAGGATTTCTCACGTGGTTTTACTCCATAAATTGCAGCCTGCAGGCTACCATTCTGTACTGTTGCCAGCTACAGATCAAACAGAAAGTACAGTTTAGGTCATCCCATCTCTATACTCAGCTTTTGATGAAGACAGCTAAAAACTGCTGTTAGCACTATTTCCTTGGGAAAAGATATGAAAAATGGGAATAACAGATGTTGTATCAAGAGTCCATCAGACAAAGATTGACCTTAGTAGGCCAATTCATCATTTACAAGGGCTCAGTTTCAGCACAATTTTAAGCAGAACCAAAAGTTTTCACAAAAGTTTTCCTGTGCCATTCATGTGTAATCCACTGAGAACTGAAAACACATAGATTCAAAACATCAAAGGCAAAAAGTTAATTATTTTCTTAGAAATTACTGGCATTTTTACATGAGTAGTTCTAAATTAAAGGGTGCCTTTGTGTTTTGGAAAAATAACAGGAGTATTCAGGCATAATTCTTATTAACAAAGAGTCTAAAAGTATAAGCAAGATGATTTGCTCACAGATCACTGTGTTTCATCGGTTACTTGTTGGTAGGTGGTACTGACTGAAGGAAAAAGAAGTTCCAAGTACATAACACAGACTTTTTTCACAGCACAGGTAAATCTTGCAATGAAAAGGAATACTTCTGCTACTGCACCTTTCACAAACAGAACAGCAGTTAGACCACTTGCTTTTCTGGGACCAGAGTTTGATTTCAACTTAAGGCCAGCAATGTAAAATGAGCTGTAACAGAACTAATCCAGCTCCTTCTAGCTGAATTTACATCCTTCTTTTCTAGAACATGAAATCAGGTCACATTACTCGCATGATTCTTCTAAAGAAGTTGCTGGCAGAGGAAAGGAAAGCATTTGACAGTTCAGCAATAAATGTTTGCTGGGTCACTTATATGGCTTCTCTACAGCATGCACGACTTGATAAAAATACTAAGCTAAGAGTTCATTTATTACATGGCAACTTTATAAATGTCATGAACTGATTAATATTCCTTTGATTCTGTGTTGGAATTTGAAATTATGCAGTCTCCCCAGAACAGAGGTTTGCAATCTTCACATTTATCCAACTAAGCTATAGTAATAATATTTTTTTAAAAAAATCACACCTAAACCCAAAAAATAATATGACTTTTAGATGGCTTCCTCCAGGATCTCTGGTTTTCAAGTGCAAACTTCAGCAACAGAGTTTTCTGCTGGGATCCCTGTTCTTCCTACATAACAGAACTGTGAACTTCAGAAAGCTACCTAGGACCTTCACCACCTCAGCTGCTTTGCTCTAAGCCTGACTCTTCCGGCAACCCCGAGAGTTTCAGACAGGACTTTCCCTGTGGCCAGCCTCTGCACTGAAGGATTGCTTCCAGCTACCTGAGTCCACAGTTGAGTTCAAAAAGCTTGACTGTACAACATGGGGGAAAAGCACTTCCCAACCTTCTCTCAGCCCCCCATCAAAGGGTAGCAGCGGGGTGGGGCTTTTTTTTTGACTGGATTCAGGTTTGTCCCCAGAAATTTCATAGTTGCATCTTGAGCTGTCTCCCTGGCATTTCTGATTAGATTGTTTAGTCATAAAATATTAATTAGTGATAAGAAAACATTACTAAGCAGCAAAATATACCTGTACAAGAGTCCAGAAAACTATAGTGTAGTGTTCCTATTAAGTTGATCATGTAACAGACTTGTCAATGTGAAATCCTGAAATAAAGAAAAAAGTTAACATACTTAAAAAAAAAAAGATTAAAAATTCTATCGTCACAGGTATATTTATTTTTTTTTTTAAATACTGTAAACACTGATTTACAAAATGCAGCAGGCTGAATGCTAATTTCATATCTTTCATTTTGTGACAGTAAAACGGTAAAATGTGGCAGTAATACATTTTATTTTGAGGTCACTGTGACTCTGGAAAAACAACTGTGACTAATTACGTTGAAGTTATTCAAGGGAGACACCCGACATTGTTTATATTTTTTTAACTATAACTGAGCAAATTCAGAAAATGTTTTTTAAAACTCAACAATTTGAAGCCCACCAAGAAGATCTTATTCCTACCACTGAAGTAAGAGAATCAATTGTATTTTTGTAGATTACATTCAATAAATTACAAATAATAAACTTATTATTGGACGTCTGTGAAATAAAGCGAGGAATTCAGCACTAATACTCTGCTGAAACAGAAAGCAAGAGGCAAAAATCAACTGTTAACACCCAAGTACAGAGATAATTTGCCTTTTATTATTACGACATGATTCTTGAAATTGTAACAAATACCACTTTGGGGTCATCATCTCTCAGAAAAGAGACATTCCATTCCAGAATCTCTGTAATCCCATCCTTTGCCAACAGGCCACATCTTACTACGGCACACAATTCAGTGCTTAGAGGTCAGAGTCAATGTAGAGGATACTCTGAAGATTTGTGGAAGCATATTGCTCAGTTGGTAAAACATTTCCTCAGAAATTGTCTGAAAAAAAAAATACACCAGTGAGCTTTGGCTTTTTGCTGTACTTTGGAAGAATTAAGCCTCTCTCAATTTTGTTTCTTGATACTTGAATTGCTGTTTTTAAGAAGACCACAAAGATTGTTTTCAAACTACGTGTTACAATTCTACTTAATTCAATTAAAACAAAAAGCTTGACCTAAAAAAACTGTTTGTGTATTTGACCTATCTGTTTCCAGCATATTTCTTGTTCCAGTACTTCATTATTTTTGCTTAGCATAAGCAGGACAGTGGTGTTTGCTGTCTACAGGACTCTTGCTCTCTGAATTCCAGAACTAGATTCAACTTCACTACTTAGTTTATTCTTGGTTTCCTCCTTGCTCAGCCGTTTACTACACGTTATTTCTTTCCTACTGTAACTCTGATTTTTATATTACTTTCAGTACTGCTGTGCTGGCCACCTTCTGAAAACTTCCTGTTTCTGAAGATCAGTTAGAACTCTAAATTAAATCATTTTAGAATCTTTAATCACAATTAACTTCATATATCTAGAGTCACTAATAACTTTGTGGAAGCATGACTGAACTCTGCATATTGTTACAGTATGACAAACGCCTAAGCCTATATAATGCAAGGTTAGCACATCTCCTCAGAGTAAATAATAGCAAAAAAGTATCTTTTTTAAAGGTCATGCATTCACAGTTTGTAAAGCTGAACTACCCAGTTCAAAATTTTAACATCCTCAGAAGATACTACAGGATATCCAAAAATATAAATCCCTCTTATTCCTGTTTTATAGGCAAGGGACCAAAACCACAGTGATTAATTTAAGCTCACACAAAAAGAGCATGGCAGAGCAAAGAAGTGAGATCTGCTGACATTTAACTTATTGTTCCAAAGGTCTCCTACGTTAGATATGAACTTGGTTTAACCTACCTGTGGTACCAAGAATTGTACAGTCCGAGAAATTCCTCCATCCCACGAGGCCATTTCCATCATGAAACCTAAAAAACAGCATTCATAATATATGCATTACCTAAGCAATCTTCCCTGACAATTACATCATTATCAGGCACTGAGAGAGTTTTCACATACAATTACGATTTTATCTGCCTTAACTAGGGAATGCCATTAATAATATTTAAATCAGACTTGGCCAATCTCCTCACTGAAATCTACTTTAACTAGAATGTATAATGAACAGTCATGGAGAAAATCAATATACCCTTGAAGAGCAGAATAATCAGTCCTACTGCACAGCAGAGTGCTAGCCAGCAGAAGTATGAAATTTCTGAAAAAATGTTATGAGCTCTTTCAGTTGTTTGCTTTCCTTGAAAAATAGTTCTTTCCTTTAGCTCTGATGTGATGACATCCACGTGAATGAGTACCAGCCTGTCGCCAACACTACAATGACAATCTGGCAACAAAATAAACTACTAGACATACCTATAAGGAAAATTGCTCAAGTTATGATACAGCATTTTCATGCTCACATTTCCTTACAAACGAACTACAAGGTCCAGTTGGAACACATTAGTGGCAAATGCAGATACTGAGAAAAACATTTGTGTAATGAAAATGGCTATGTGGATGTTATTCCATTGTGAACTACTAAGGGTCAAAACAGGAAGAGGTTCCTTGAGTAGGTAGCAGAAAGAACATTAAAATTTTAAATACTCTTAACATGTTAAATACCCTAAATGACTGGTTCAAGTATTTAAGTGCAACACACAAGAATACAGTAAATAATAATAATACCATTTGGAAAGACAGAAAACCAAGTAGAGTCATGAGGACTTTCCAGCAAAGAGATGAATTAGCATATAAACTAGTTTTGGAAAAACATGGAGAGTTCTTATTTTTTGAGGCAATCAAAATACAAAAGACACATGATATTATACTGTAGAGAACAACCAGTTCTTGCCCTCCTTCAGAGATTGTTCAAAGCAGCAGTAAAGGCTTTTTCTTCTAGTGTCTATGTTTAAGTTGTCAAGATACTTTTGAACCATTTTTAGTTTCCATTCTAAGTGTTTCAGAGTATTTCCTTGTAGGAGAGCTAATAATTTTTAAGAGACATAAGTTTATGTTTTAACAAATCATAAATTACCACCTTTTTTTTTGGAAAATATACAGCCTGAGCTAGGCCTGGATGTCATCAAATGCAACATAAAAAAACCCAACATTCACTAACATACCTTTCACACACTTGAACACAAGCTCTGCCCTCTTCAAGCACCATGGAATGGTCATTTCCTAAAAATTAATAAATGAAAATCCTCAATGCCCAATGGATCAAACCAACAAGAGTAGCAGAGAAGTTGATAAAAATAATACATCTTTGCCATAGAACCACATTTTCCCACCATGTATTCAAACAGCGTTATGGGTCATGAAGAGGGATTCAGTTTTCCAGAGTATTCCAGGGGGGGCAGTATATAGCTTATAAAAGCACCATAAAAGCACTGCAACTGCTTATTGGTAGGGAAGCCCAGTGTCAGAACAATCTATACATTTTTAAGCTTAGATATACAGAATAAAATTATTGTTGCCAATCTTGCAATTGGAAATGTGACTAATTCCCCTGTGGAGCTTCAGGAAAGTGAATAATATTGAATTGATAACTGTCAGATTTGTGCTTCAGCTAGAGCCAAAGAGAGGCTCCCGACCACATCTTAGCAGCAGTAACTGACGATCACAGAATTGTGGAATGGTTTGGTTTGGAAGGAACTTTAAAGCCCATCCAGCTCCAACCCCTGTGCCACGGGCAGGGACACCTCCCAACCACACCAGGCTGCTCAAAGCCCCATCCAACCTGGCATTGAACACTCCCAGGGAGGGGGAATCCACAGCTTCCCTGGGAAAACCTTTCCAGTGCCTCACCACCCTCATTATAAACGATTTCTTCCTAATGTCTAATACAAACCTTCTCCCTTCCAATTTAAAGCCATTCCCCCTTATCCTATCACTCCATGCCCCTGTAAAAAGTCCCTCTCCAGCCTTCCTGTATCCCCTTCAGGTAGTGGAAGGTTGCTATGAGGTGTCCCTGGAGCCTTCTCTTTTCCAGCCTGAACAACCCCAATTCTCTCAATCTGATCTCATAGCAGAGAGATGTTCCAGACCTCTGATCGCCTTTGTGGCCCTCCTCTGGACCCGTTCCAACAGTTCCATATCCTTCTTATGCTGGGGATTCCAGAACTATGGAATGATTCCTAGCTATTCTTGACGATTCCAGTTAAGGTTTACTGGCATACCCACAACCTTCAGTAAAAAAATTCTCTCTAATAGTGGAACTGGAGGAAGTCCTTCTCCCCTAAAGACGCATTTATGTTAAGAATTAAAATCCATTTTCATCTGATGGAGGAGCTTCAGATACAAACAGATAGCAAATTCTTACCTAAAGTTTAATACCAAGACAGGATATGAAAATCACACTATTTTAAGATATCTTAAGACACAGATACATGCACTGGTCTAAATAACACAAGTAACAGTTTAAATGCTTTAGTAAATTAAACATTCTTTGGCTGTATGCTACGAAGTGAATTATATTTAGATGAATATTTCTAGTCAGAGACAGAATGGCTATCACTGTAAAAGCTTCTCAGGAAGAAAATAGTACCTATTTGTTCTGATGTCTTCTTCAACATTTAAGCAAGCACTTTCTAGTCTGGATACAGGAATACAGATGTAGAAACAAATTTATCATTCCATGTACTATTTCAAATTTACGCTTTATGTAATTTTCTTTTCAGTAAAACCAGCCTTTATTTTTCAATGCCAAATACTGTGCAAACTGTCATTTTCAAGGAGTTTAATTTCAGGATTTTAAAAAAAGTTATTTGAGAAGCAACGTTATCTAAGAATGCCAACTGATAACACTGAAACAGTACACTGAATGTGGATGTATTAAACAACTACTGAAAATCAAATTTCCTACTTAGGTGGGAGTATCTCCTGCCATGCCCAAAATATAGAACAAGATAAAAGCAGCAAAAGCTAGAAATTACTTTTCAGAAAACTTACTTTCATGATGTAAATCACTGCATCAACAGATGCTGCTTTTAGGGTAATACAACACATTAATCAGACAAAACAACGCTGGACACATTTTTTTTATTATTTCTAAGCTTTCTGGAAAAAAAACTTGGTCTTTGTTGTAATTTTTCTGCCTATGTGTGCTTTCTGCCATAAGTAGACATTTATTATTAGTTTTGATCACTTTTTTAGCTTAGGTAAAAAAGCAAGTGTCTAAAAAGACAGATCCTGTTGCCTCAGAGGCAACTCAGGAGTACCTTGCGTAATCAAAGCGAACTAAACCCCAGAAGGACCGATTGAAACAGCAGGATATGACACTATATCTTGGTCTATTTCAGAGGAATATGGATGTTAAATCTTGTGGGCACTCAGGGAAATAACAGGTTGAATCCAAAATGTCATTGTGTGCAAGCCACAAGAACTGAAAATGACACAGTAGCAATTCACAGAATGGTCAGGGTTGGAAGGGACCTCTGGAGTTCATCTAGTCCAACAACCTCTGCTAAAGCAGAGGAATGTGTACAGGCGGGTCTTGAATATTTCTAGAGAAGCCTGTTCCAGGGTTCCGTCACCCTCACAGTAAAGACGTTTTTTCTCATGTTCAGAGGGAACGTCCTGTCCATTGCCCCTTGTCCTGTCGCTGGGCACCACTGAAAAAAAGTCTGGCCCCATCTTCTTGACACCTGCCCATTAGATATTCATAAATATCGATAAGATTCTCTAAGTCTTCACTTCTCCAGGATAAAGAGACCCAGGTCTCTTGAGTGTTCCTTACAAGAGAGATGCTCCAGTCCCCTAAGGATCTTTGTGGCCCTCTGCTGGACTCCATTCTGTAGTTCCTTGTCTTTCTTAAGCTGGAGAGCCCAGAACTAGATACAGTAACTCCAGATGGGGCCTCACTACAGTAGAATAAAGGGGGAGGAGAACGTCCTTTGACCTGTTGATCACATTCCTCTTGATGCACCCCAGGATACCACTGGCCTTCTTGGCCAAGAGGGCACATTGCTGGCTCATGATTACCTTGTTGTCCACCAGGACTCCTAGGTCCTTCTCTGCAGAGCTGTTTTCCAGCAGGTCAACACCTAACCAGTGGAGGTGCATGGGGTTGTTCCTCCCTAGGTGCAAGACTCTACACTTGCCTCTGAACCTAACTTCATTAGATTCTTCTCTGTCCAGCTCTCCAGCTTGCCACAATGGAAGCACAGCCTTCTGGTGTATCAGCCGCTCCTCACAGTTTTGTGTCATCGGCAAACTCGTTTGAGGGTACATTCTGTCTCCTCATCCAGGTCACTGATGAACACGCTGAACAAGACTGGCCTCAGTTCTGATCCCTGGGGAACACCACTAGCTATAGGGTCTCAAACTAGACTCACTGATTAGAAAGACATGCTACAAATCTTTTTACTCAAACAAATTTGTGATAGACTCACTACAGGGGGCTGCCACTTTTATAAAGCTAAGGCTTGCGTCTTTGCAGAACAATGTCATAACTAGGTAAAGAAAACACTAAAGTCCTTAAATGTCTTGTGGGGCAAAGTTTTCAAACCAAATTTCTGTGGTAAATTTTAGTAAGCTAAGAATTAGCAAGATGTTTACTCAAAGTATGTCTACCCAAATCCAAAGCACTGTAGGAGCTGCATACATTTAAAGGCAGTTAATATGGAAGAGAAATATTTGAGGTTAACACACACATCAATAATCTCTATATATACCTTAACCATGTCCATAAACATTCATTACACAGTCTATGCTCCCTTAATTTCTACTACTTTTCAAAACATTTTTGCCTTAACTTATGGTAATAGAGACAGTTGCCTGAGATCCCTGATGAGTCACGTTTTTCTCACTGATGCGGTGCTATGGCTCCTATGTTGAAATTGCCAAGGAAGTGTGCCAGCTCTAGCATTTTTAATGATGCCACAGTGTTAGGAGCCATTTCATTTCCCAGTTTCTAGATCAGTTTATATTAGATTCAGAACAGCGATCAGACAGTAAGGCCTCAGCTGTCCTGAATTTGCATTTGTCTGGTTTTGCTTTTCTCAAGTATCAAACTCAGCTTCTTCCCTTCATTTAACTAAATGATCAGAACAGACAAATCTGGTTTTGTTGTTCTCATCATAAGAAAAACTCAAAACAGAAATCCTTATTTTTTCCCTAGGAAATTAGTCAGAAGGTCCTAAACCAATAAAATGTAATGGTTTCATTGCAACTGATACACTCTTTACTTCTGTGAGGTTAAACAAACCACTCTTCCATCCATAAAAAAAGAAAGCCATTGGGAAAAGCACAGATTAAACTCATGATGAATGCCTGTCACAGTGAGGCATGCAAACATCTCTGCAGCTGTGCTCCTGGTTAACCACTTTACAAAAATGTTTTTATGTAGGTGGTAAATGCAGATTCAAAACTAAGGCTGTTGAAGGCACCAAGTTCAGGTTAACTTTCAGAAATCTGTTATTATACACTTTTCCGTCAACAACAAGTTACACATGTGTGCGCTTCAAATGAAGTCAGCCAGCTGCCAAAGCACTGTAATAAGCAGTGCTGCTAATACAATTCAGCAGTTTGGTTTAACATACATTTATTATACAGGTCACTTTCTGCCTACTCTGCAAAGACTAAGAACTTAATATAAAAGGTAAATTGTTTTACCATGACCTGTTAAGAATCCAGCACCAGGCAAGAAGATAATTCTTCAGTTTCACATATACAAGCAAGTTGAACACTTGTTCTTGTGTTTTATTTGCATTTGGACATTTTTTACTTCTTCATTGCTTGCACTTTCACAACAACAGACCCTGATCCTGTAAAAAGGAGCCACATCTACGCTGTTCCAATCAAATTCTGCTAAAAAAAGTCACTGTTAAAGGTAATCCACTGGTGAGCCTTTATCATGCTGAGTCACACACTTTCAAAAAAGGAAAGGCAGTATTGAAATTTACAAGTGAAAAATCAAGGGGTTATTAAAAAAACCACAACAGATTATAGCTATCCATGGAAGGTTATCAGTAACATCAGCATTATCTCATTTTTCTCATTCTTTAAGTTTATAGACTTTTCACCTCCTAAGTCTGTCCACTGGTTCTCTCTGTGCCTTCCACCCCTATTTATTCTCTGCTAGTATCTTTGCGAGACAGATGTAACAAAGACAAGAATACAAAAGCTCAGCACAATAAGTTAGCACACACATCTATCTACTAAGAGCCTCAGCAATATGGTGCTTCTTGACCAGGCAGTATTTGGGGGACTTAAGAGTGGAAACAGGGACAGAACTTAAGGATGAAGACAATTAGTCAGTGCGGAAGGGGACAGTTCACAGCAAAGGTGAACTTTGGTTGCTACTGCATAGGGCTTTTAGGGATACAGAACCATAAGCCAAGCTTTGCTATTTCTGCTGCTCATAAAATTTGACTGTTGCTAGTTAGAAAATGTTAGAAGTAGGGATCTGGTATCACTATCACTTCAGTGACTCTGAAAGTAGAGTATCTAATCAAAGTACTGTTGCCAGATGACTTCCACCTTTCATGAATACTTGTGCAAGTGTGTAATGAGCTGGACTGAGGAAGTGACGTGTCCAAAGTGAGGGGTGGGAATAAAAAAAACAAGTGATTCAGCTGGTTGAAATGTTTTTAATTGGTTCAGTTCCTTAACTTGGGTCACCGTATAGATATGAGTGTTAGCACAACCATTTGGCAAGAGCACATGACTGGGAAAAACTGTTCCATTTGGCTTAAACCAGCGTGAAACACACTCATTGCAAAAATCACTTTTGTTGCAACCTAGAAGATAATACCAAACCAAATCTTCACTTACTTCTGACATGTCGTGCACCAATAGCAGAGGAATACTAATGGTAGTAATGTCGTGTGTGCAGCAAACTTTGAGAACGTTTCTGAGTCCCATGATTGCAGGATCCCGAGCAGTTATATTACCGGACCTTACATTATCATCCACACAGAGGTGAAAAGCAACATGAATTTCAGAAAGATTTGAATGGCGTGTAATGTAGAATTCTCCTACAGAATAATACAAACCAAGAAGGCAAGATATCACAAGTAGTGATCTGTACTGAAATACAACTGTTATGCACTGTGAGGATAGGGTTAGTTAAGACATAAGGTAAATAAAAAAATGCAACAGAGATCAGAATAAGTACACGAGGAGATAAAAAACGTTAGAAACCAAGTGATCTAAAATCTGTTGAAATGTCACTGTTTTACATTCGTCCTACACTCACTTCCCTGCTTTGATGGGTTTCACTGGTATCACGGACACCTGGCGTAATAAGACACAACAGTGCCAGTACAGGCGGATATGATCTATATATAGTACAAAACAGAAAAACAAACACAGAGGAGGTGTAATACTCAAAATATATAATGTAAGCACTGAACTGCAGACAGATGTAGGAGGCGGAAATACCAAAAATGGATGGGTTAAAAAAAAAAGGATGTGAAAAATCTATGGAAAAAAACAGTGGATTATGCAACAACTGAGATATGCAGCGTAAGACAAAGGTATCAGTGATTATTAGAATTTTAAATAATTCATAGTAGTGGCAAGATCAGTCATGGAGTTGTTTTCAAAAACTTACCAAGACATTTTGTTGGGGTATTTTTAGATTAGGTATTCATTCATCAAAGGCAGAAAAACAGTAAGGGGCAGCATAATTCAGATGACTCAAAAGTCTACCCTAGAGTCATCAGAAATGTAGGTATACAATACCTCTACTGTTCCAATCAACAGATAAACATCTTTATTCAAACCTGTTGTCTCTGGTCACTTAAGTTATTACCTTTGTTCTGCAACAGCACAAAGACAAGTGTGTACTCTTTCTGATGACTGGTAAGGAGGTAGCAATCCCCAGCAACGACTATTTAATAATAACACACAAGCCACTGTAGCAAGATTCATCTGCACTTACCAGTTAAGGATCCAAATTGATTTATAATCCACTTATACTAACAATATCTAAGACAATCACGAAAGCAATTATATGAAGCCTTCTTATTCAACCATGTTTTGTGTGGATTTAATGCCTCCCTCCTCCAACTGCGTTTTCATCCTCAAATTCCACAGAAGCTTTCTTACCAAAACTCACAATATATACAAAAGATACCCCATCTTTGAGAGACACGGATTTGTACATTCTCAAAGTTAAAAAATACATACTAAAATGCTTTACTCTACCACAACTATGACATATATATATTATTTTAAAAAATAAAATCAGTTAATAAGAATTTCAGTTTCATCTTTTCCCAAGATGCTCAGAGATCTTTTTTTTCACCTTCAAATTCTGAAAAGAAATTTTAGGCATAGAGAAGCTAAGTGATTTGCCCTGAGTCACATGATGCAGTGGCAAAGCTGGGAATAAAAGCCAGATGTCCTGACACCCAGTTCTCTGCCTTCACCACAAGAACATCCTTCTCCTCTGATTGAGGTCAACTTGGGTTCAGTTTATAATTTATGTTCTGACATAAAGCTAAAAATGTGCATCTATAAAACAAAATTTGCTTTAAGAAGAGGGGGAAAATGCAACAGAACTCACCTGGCAAAATATTTGACTGGTTTCGTTCAATATTCTTTAATTTATCTTCATTTCCACTACTTTTGTTTTCTGTATACAAATAAACAGAACAAACATTAAACATGCCATCTATAAATTATGCTTTGGCATGAAAGTTTTTTGTACTGAGATGGTATCTGGCTTGAATTTTTACCATAGCGTAACGCTATCAAGTCCCCAAAAAGCAGGGGGATGGACAGGAAGTGTTTTTGATGTCTTCAGCTTAATCCTATCTCAAATCATTAGCTTTCTTACTTAATCATTCTATGATAACTCTTCATTTGGACATTCTCAAACATAAGGTTAAACTTTCCAAATTGCCCCACAACTACAAAGTACCTTGCTATTCCTTTTTAAATAATATAATTATTTAAAACAAATTTGTTTGTAGTACTACAAGAAAAATTTAGAGATCTACATGTCAGCAGCATAAAACCAGCTTTCAGTACTTTCTTTCCTCAAGACTACAGCAATATAAGCAATATACAGGTTCCTAAGAAAACTTGTGCCGCTATGTACTCTTATAAATCTATTCATTTTACTGGCATATTTAAATCATGCAAACAGTTCTCTGCAAGAAAAACAAAGTTTCATTATGTACAAGTACTGCCTTAACACCATGTTGTCAGAAAATTTCACAGCCATTTGTAAATATAACTGCAAAGTAAACCATTCAAAAGGATTTGGTCAGCATTAAGATGTATACACACATTCAATTTACTATTCAGTTTTTAGGGTTCACTTTTAAGGAAGGGAAAAGTCATAATTCCTCTTATGCAATTTTTAAAGCTTTACATTTAAATAGAAATTAAACAGTAGAGATAGATAACGCCTGCATCGCTACAGGCAGTTTAAACTGCAGAGTAAAGCACAATGGTTAACAATGCTGTTAATGCATGATCAGAACCTGAAGACTTATTCTTTTTCTCTGTTATGGCAGCAAAGACATCATGTGAACATGCTATCCGTGAAGAGAGGAATACATGCAGACCTCTCGGTGTTTATCGATAAACGTAAACACTCCATTTTATAGATCAGGTAACTGAGGAAGAGTGAAATCAACTGGCACATAACCATAAACATTCAGCTGACCACTATTCTATTTCAAGGAAAGTAATTTTAGTTGTCACTGACCATGATGTCTTTTCGACTTATTGCTACGCTGTGCTCTGGCCTTAAGTACAACCTTCTGGACAATTTCAAGCTGTTCCTGAATTCCAGGAAAATGGAAATCTGTGCATTCTTGGCAAACAGTTGCAAAGTCTAGGGAAAAAGAAAGATTAAAACCCACGTCATACAACTGTGCTTAGTAACATTACATAATTCTGCTCTGCTGTTCAAGTACGGCCAGTTTCAATGGCAAACCCCTCCAAAACCAGACAAAGCCCTGCTGTACTCATCTTTAAATACTAAAAAATACATGGCAGAGATATGTATAATACACGGCAGAGACAAAACAAGTTTTGAAAGAAATTAATTGCTTGGGGAAAAAATCCCAACCCTTGAGTGCTGTTGCTCTTCAAACAAAACAACCAAAACCAAAAAAATCCCCAAATAACAGCAATAATAAATGTTCATTTAATGTAATTGTGCTATAAAAATGATGTTTTATTACTAACAGTCCTTCAATCTGTGCTAATTTATTAAAACATACGTAATAGATAGTTCCAAGAGCAACAACAGCATTCCAGCATGGTTTGGAAAATGACAGCTACTAATGAAATTAGTGTATCTGGAAAACTGGAATTACAGTTTTTTCCTCTTAGTTCTCAAAACACAGATCTGAAAGCTAAAGGAAAGTAATCAACTGAAACGAGCTGCAAGATCCTTTTCCTGATAAGCAAATATTATGTCAGACTTGGAAATACTATACTGATAATTAAGATCATAACATACTGCCTCTGTGACTGGTCCAGACATCTCTCCAAGAAAGTCAATGGGAGCCAAAACAAGCTACTAGCAAGGAGCTGACTACACTAAGCAATTGCTATTTACTTCCTGTTTTGAGTTACCTCCTTAAAAATCTTAATCAAAAATCTTAATCTGATTGTGAGAAATACAGAAAACATTGCCACCATGGTTTTCAGTCTTGCAAATACCACACACATCCTGAATTTTGAGACAAATGGAACCATTTTTGGACAAGAGATTTATCGAAGTTGCAACATCAAAATATTTGCCATACGCAACAGAACTAACATAATACGCTAAATGAAGACCATTAAGCTTCCTCAGGATGGAGCTAAACAAAAAAGGTTAAACAAGTAAGTCACAGGACTTTGTACCTCTGTTTAGTGCTTGCCAAGTGACTGGTGCTGCTCAAAACAATGTAAAATGCTTGGATAGAGTGCTCATATGAAGCTCATTTACTCCAGCCACCTCTGAAAACATCAGAGGTTTGAGGCAGCTTCTTAGCCCATCACAAAATGAAGGCTATAAGGTTTGTATTTTTCCCAGTTTTAAATTGAACTGGAAAATTGTTTCTGTACTTTTGTTACCCAGAAATTTAGACTGCACACACCCTCTCTAAGCAATAGTATCAATATATTATTTGAAGGTCTTCTATACAGCAATTTTATGAACCTTTGAATCCCCTAGTGCATTTATTTCTCAAAGAGCCTTTTAGAAAGAGAGTTCATTCTGGCTAGTGCTATAGCAACAAACAGCTTTAAAAGTTTACGAGCAAAGTCTCCTCTCAAAGGTGTTTATTATTGCTTTTTTTGCCAGAAGCTACCCCTGTCACCACAGAGTGGATTTAAAGAAATGTACCCAAACCTCAGTTGCCAGCTATAGTGGATTGGGGTCTCCATACAACCTGACGTTCACTGATGGTTTAAAGCAATATATTCAACTGGGTCAGAGGAGCAGAGACATGAGAAACATTCCTTTTGAAAACATTTTTAAAAAGAATGGTGGTGCAGACAGCTGTGGAAATGTCCACAGTTAAGTTCACCAGGGGTTCTTTGGAATTCAAAGAAATCAAAATTTATTGAGGATTATATTTTACAGATTGTGATACAGTTCCTTATTTCCCCTGCTACTGTGGCTGCAAGATCTAGAGGCTAGAGGATGCAAATTTGTGTTTAATGGTATTACTTAAATGTCCAGCTTCTCTTATCACCTAACATTTAGCATAAAACTAAATCTTCTCTATTTGTTACTTATTTAAATATTTAAAGAAGTAAAAAAAATAACTGTAAATGAGTAAAAGTATGAAATAATACTGTCAGAATTAAGCAACTTCAAAACCATAAGCAGCACAAATGCAATTGCAATTTTTACTGGTACTTTTCTTCTTCCTTCTTGCTACAAGGCTGCTGCCACACTGTTTTCAGAGTATATCAACTACAAAAGTCTATTTTTTTTTACCACACACTAGAATAATACAAGTTATAGTGGCTCCACTCAAAAAGACATTTCAAGTGTAAATATTTTGGTATTAAACTTCAAGAGGAAGGTAGGTAAGTCAATAATGAGGTTCAGAGAAAGCCTCACTGACCAAAACTGGAACAGTAACAAACATGTTTCATTGGTTAACCTTGACATAGAACACCTTCACCACAGTGTCCAGTCACTCAAAAGACATGCAAGCAAAATGACTACTAACCAAGCTTTCCAGGAGTAGGCAAGTAATATTTCTACTATTCATTTTTAATGGAATTCATAGTTGTCACTCTATTTTAACTCAAACCACAATAATAGTGCTGCAGATATCTAAAGTGGTATTTTTATACATATACCTATCAATTTGAAATCTCATTTCATTTTGACGTTTTAAAATAGGTTTCAGTGCGCTAAATTGATATTAGAGAGTTAGAAGCCCCTGTGGTAAATCAAAGGCAGGGAAATTAACACTGAAGTGTTCATTCTAACATTTCCCTTACTCAAACACAAATCCTAGGAAAGAGATGAGAGAGACAACAGCATATCAGAACACAACTCTGTCCTCCATGCTTATCCATATTCATTTTTGCACTTGTTACCCTTTTGCAATACCATGTCAAAACATCAGGGTCTTCAGTAAATTTAATTTTATGGGGAATATTTTTTGTGAAAGAAGACAAGTTTTTAAGTGACATTCATTTTCACTAACACAATATACCCTTTAGAGGACTCACCTCTTTTGATACCACTATATGAACTGATACGATTATCTACCAATAAAACCAGGCCACAGAGAGAAGCTGAATAGAGAGACATCGCAGTCTGAAGTCTGTGAAGTTTTACTCCACTTCGATGATTGCGCTTATGTTTACAGAAATCCAACATATCGGCTCTCAGCAACCTCAAGTTATGCATGGTCTTCAACTGAGCTCCTGTGAGGAATTATATGATTATAATACATATGGCAAAAGACAAAACTTAAGGTTGTTATTAAAATACAAGGGATCAAAGCACTCCCCTAAGTTTTGTGAAAAAGATCTATAAGGGGCATATAATCAATAATATGTATAACAAGCTTTTAACCATATATTCAGTTTTACATACACATCAGCAATTCACAAAATAAGAGCAAAAATGCAATATTTTCACATACTGTCACAAAGCAAGGCTTATCTATACCTAAGATGAGCGTTTTCCCCTATTATAAGATTATGGTTGAAATACTAATACAATCAATACAGATCACATAAGAAGTCTCTATTGCATAAACAAAAGAATAAAAATTTTAACTATTTTTCTATTAATTGATTGTGGGAATTTAATTTATTACCCACATTTTCTTACCAGACAAGTTAAAATACAACACTTAACTGCTATGTGTTTTGATGTTAGCATGCTTTTCCACACTAGTCACCTTGCTAGAGTGGATAAAATCTTGCTATTAGAATGTTTTCCATTAAGTATTCCAGACAGCTACGGTTTGGTACAGGTCATACCATACTGTACTTCTCTTACATATGCAAAGAAAGAACGCAAAACAATTACAAACTGTATATGTTATATGCATTGGCAGTTAAATACTCTAACCAATACATTGCTTAGGTACATTATTTATTAGCATCTGTTATTATGTTTGGTTTTGATGTCAGTTTATTTTACTTACCCAAGTGAATAGTAAAACTTTCTTCTAACATCCTCTGTTCTTCATAAATTCTTCCATTTCCTTCTACAGATTCTCTCAGTTGACTGGGCTGAACCTTAATTTCATCACTAAAATAACGAGAAATGTACTGAAAAGTTTATCCTAATTTTTGTTCAAGACCAGCAATTTTTTCTGAAAGCTGGCCAAAGTTTTCTCAGCTAGTCTATGGAAACCAAGAGACTAAACCTATTTAAATGAACTTTGCTCATCTGAGGTTTTCCCCTTCTGGCACACACTACTCCAGGTGCATACCAGCAGGAAGAGCTGACTCTACTGTTAGATTTACATTACCTACCTCATTTGTAAAGCATTCTGAGACAGTAAGCAGTAACATTAATCACAGTAACTAGTTATAACATAATAAGAACACAGAAATAAAAGGGAAAAACTATTAAGCCTTCACAGCCCATTTATAATATCCAAAACTTTATTTCTGAAGTTTCTAGATAAAATATTTCTTTTTTCCCCACACAAAATGTGAGGTACAAAAAGGCCAAATCAAATGCTTCACAGTGTTCAAACCAGCAGGAAATATTTTATAGCAGTTTTATTTTATTTTCCTAAATTCAACTGTCTGGATGTAAGTGATATAATAAGTATTGTTTCTGCAACATGAAAGAATGTGAGTATATCTCAATTTCTTTCTGCATTAACAGGAAGTTTATTTTTGGTTTCAAAGTACCTAATCTTCACAGGTGTTCCATAAACTTCGAAGCAATTCTTTATTAGCAATTACTAATTGTAAATGTCTAGTGATGCGGCAGAGTGGAGACACACAGTCAATAAATATACACACAAACATAAGTAACTAGATGCATACATATATACATGTGTATCTTTTATGTCTATATAGGTGTGTAACATTTTTTTTCCTCTCTCACTAAGCTTCTAATTGCCCTACTACAAACTTCCTGTGCATTATTTTCAAATGCCTTAGGGACCGACAGTTTCATGACTCAATACAGGCAGAAATCACACTTTCTGCTACTGTAGGTGAGTGCAGCATTTCAAATACTATCACTTCACATCTGTTACAAGCATCCAAGATTGTGAAGCCTAAACATTGTCTTTCTCTCCCAGAGGTCTTTGCCTCTGGACCTCTAGAGGCCATTTTTTCTAGCTTCAGCTCTAAGCAACTTCACCTTGGTCTTATTTTACAGCAGTAAAAGGCCAGCACATGGGAAGAGCTTCACAATGACAAGCATAAATAGCCTCTGTAATTTCTCTATCTTTAAAGCCTTATTCAAAAAATCAACAATAACATGAAAATCCATGGAAAAATACTTCAGGATTGGGCTTAGAGATTGAGCAGACTGTCAGTACGGTAGCGATGTTTTACCTGGTCACTAGTTTAGAAAGAGGCCAGCTTGCCTGTGAGCTTGTGAGTCCTAGGACATTCTGGGACTAAACTGCAAACTGCAAAATACTTTCAAAACATAAATTCACAAACAGCAAAATCCTGAGGAAAAACTGCAAAATCTAAACACACAGCATCATCTTTCAATATATTTCCCCTCCTCTCTCTTTCCCCTCAAGTTCCAAAGGCTCTGCTTCCTTATCTTAAAAGGAAACACTCAAGAGAAACTGGTAAGGTATTCCACGCATTATGATCCATGCCTCTTATTATTGACATCCACTTTGTTCAAAGGCGTTGTGTTTCCCATAAATCCCTTACTACAACCACCCAAATAGATTCAGATAGACTTTTCTACTAACATCAGGCATGACAAAGCATCAGGGTCTACTCCTTCTGTTTTCCTATTAGCGGCAAAGGTGGTAGTTACTAATGGTAAAGAATATTGCCAAGTTACAAATTCTGATTTCCCTATTTCCGCAGTCAAAAAGCTGTTCTTTCAATTCTTACCAGAATTGTTTACACTAAAAAAATCCACTTTTTTTAGCCGTATTTTTTTAGGTGTATAGAATCACCGAATCATTTAGATTGGAAAAGGCCTTTAAGCTCATTGAGTCCAACTGTAAACCTAACACTACCAATATGCATAACATACACACACGTATATATACACACATAAAACAAGAAAAGAAAAGAGGCTTATTAATTCAATACTGTTACCATTATTAAGCTACAATTATTCTGCAGAACATTCTTAAGTGGAAACAGAAAGCCTTGTGAAAAAGTGTTAAAGATTGATATTGTAAATGAAAGCAATATAGGAGAAAATCTCATTCAGCTGAAGTTGTAGTTTAGTACATAATAACACTTTCTGGTACAGAAAGGTTGTAACATCACACAATAAAGGAATTCATAAAAATTACATATTTAATTATGATGGTTGACTTGCCTTTGATTTTCCTAACTAAATTGCTAATCAGAAGGACCGCACAGAAGCAAGTCTTTGAACCATCAGAGGTGGAAGTAACCACTGCAGAGGAATTTAATACCTGATTGAGCTGTTGTTGGGATTCTTTAGGTCCTGATGAAGCTTTATCACCCATTCCTGATATTCCTGCTTCTGGATAGCAGTAGACTGTTTTAATTCATTTGTCCATTTGTTCTCTAAATCCTAACAAAACAAAAGTAATAATTTGAGTGTTTTGCGTTTCTGTTTAAGACGATTATTTGTATGATGTATTCTAATTCACTGAACTTATTTTACCTGCTGAGATTCAAAATGCTGAGCCGCTAATGAATTTACATCTTGGTCTGTTAGTGATTTCCCTAGCTCCTGCATCACCTTATCCATTTCTGCACCTTGTCTGAAAGAAAAGTAAACTCAGATTTACAATGTGCAACATTTTCAAAAAATTGACACAATACCCATTGCTGTTGATACTGTTACAGATACAATGATCAGTTGTATCAGTCAAGACTCATCACAAGAAGAGATACAAATGAATCCCTAGCTGAAAGACAAGAGCACGCAGTACTTCGTCCTTCTGCACATTTTGTTATTGGAATTCATACACTTAAAGTCTGCCTTCACAGATATTCAAATGTACGATTATATCCAGATACATTAGTATAGCACTCCTTATCATTAGAAGAGTTTTTGAAATGGACCTCCTCAGTCCCTTGCTTTCCTCCTGCCCCAATCGTGATGCAGACAGGCAAACAGCAGGAAGCAGGCTAAACACACCTACTTTTAGTGGTTACATGAGCCTCCAGCTCGAACTACGTTCAATAAGGGGACCTGGAGTTGAAGGGCTGCCTTGCTATCATCAGTTAATACAATAACTTGTCCCTCCTTAGTCACCTTATTCCCTGTCCTTCACTTAGCCTTTCACACTCTGCCTTTTCTTCAGAAAGAAACTGGCTTATCCTAGCACAGATTTAGCACTGAATATCCACAAAACAAATCTGAGTTCCAGGTCAGAGATCCCAAGTTAGCTCCTGTGTAAACAGAACAACACCTGTGCTCACCTGAGATAGTCTCAGCTGCCACCAGCGTATGGTGTTTCTTGATGAAAAATGGATATGATAAATTCCTCTGGAGTCTATGTCATACAAGAGCTCCACAACATTAATTACCTTAGAATTAAGTGCTCTCTCTTCTAGATGCATACTTGACAAGAGTCAATAAGCAGAAAAACGCTTTGATAACATTATTGGCAAGATGTCTAAGATTCAGCTTAGAAGAAACTAGGTAAGCATTGTATAATGTGAGCTTAAACGTAACTCAAGAGGAATATTGCCACTTAAAATGCTAAAACATACCTACTTAGAATATTCTGGTACCTCATAAGATTCCATAGGACTTAGCATCTATACTATATCTATACTTGTGTGCATTCCTTTTCCTTAACTGATTTAAATAAAAGAAAACTGCATTGTATGTGTTCCCTCTTGTGGGCAAAGCAGCCACCTGCAGCTATTCAAGCTTACTTGAACTCAAGATGCCACATATACTTTCCTAAATTTCAAATTGAATGGCTTTGGATTTAAAGTTGGTTCAAGACTTTTGCTCATCTTTTCACCCCACAGAACTTCCATTTTTTCATTAAAAATACATCTGAACAAAGACAAAACATGGTACACACATACTTTATTTTCTAGATATTTTAAGAACTTCACCTTGCTATACCACTTATGGAGTGGACAGAAAAATTGAAATCAAACCTTATATCTCTTTGATGGCCTTAGCTTTTATTATTTTCAGTGATGGAGGAGAATATAAGATAAGACGATCCTAACAATATAGGCTAAGTATTATATAATTTTTAAGAGGGAAACATAAACTAGAATAGGGCTTACACAGACAAATAAACAGTAGCATGCATCCCTATTTAATGGGATAGAAAAAAAAACCATATGAAAGAATACCTTTCCCGTAGTTTTTTCAGTTCCACATCTCTTTCACTGATTAATTCAGAGATACTAACAAAATAATTGTGTTCCAGGTTTAACAGCATTTCAGAAGCTGGAGAATGTATCAGATCATGATAAACATCTGCAAAATCTTCATCCCAGCTGGTTTCTTCAGGCTTTGCATATTCTAACATTCTCTAAAAAATTATAAGAGATTTTAAAGCACATGGTAGCTTTTAGGACACATAAGAACCCCTCATACTGGTGGGGCAAAATCAGCTGGGCATGCACATTGTTGCACTACTTTAAACACACAGGAATTATCTTCCTTAATTTGAGCTTTCTGCACTCTGCTTTAGCTTCAACATTTTCTCCATTTAGCTTCAACATTTTCTCCATTTTCTCTTTCAAAGCAACTAACAGCAAAAGCATTAAGGTTTTGACTACAGTGTGGAACTACCAATTCTCAGACATCACCAACTTAGAAAGAGCAACCATATCTACAACAGTATTTACAATTGATGATTTTTAGATAGGGCCCAAAACACTTTCTCTTTGGAGTCTTCATTGCTATTTTTCAGATTTAATATAGAAACACCAATTTTTCACCTCTTGCTTTGAATGTAACACACTATAACCCTTAAGTCTATTTTTGTTAGAAGATCATTAGCTATTTATTTCATGATTTTATATCTTTGGACTCAACTAAATTCATAAAAAAATGAGAACTTGCAGGATGACAACTTAAGGATCACTTTCAGATAAAAAGAAAAACTAGTAAGAACTGATTAGTAAAAGTGAATTTTGGTGCAATTTTGCATCTTCACAGATGTGATTCTTTCTATAAATGCAAACACTCTCACAAAGCAAGTCCTCAATGTTCACATTTCAATCTTAATCTTACCTCTTTATAAGCTTTAGCCCAAGTTTCTGCCAGCTGATTTATGTCTACTTTTCCTGATTTCACTGCCTCCAGAGCCATTTCAGCTTCTCTATCATAATCTTTTATAGTTTCCTCTTCTACAAACTTATAAAGAGATTGCTTCAGGTCTATTATAACAAGAAGAGAACAGTCCATCAACAAAACAACACATGTCAATGGAATTATCAGTAATGATCTAGGAAACATACAAACAAATTTTTCTAAAAACCTTTTACTTGGCACCTTACTTGACAGTGCTTTTATTTAATGTTTTGTTGGTTTAAAGCAAATTTTTTTGCAGAAAATACCCTTCTTTTGGTTTCTTAAAGCAGGTTGTAAGACCCCTATGGACATGGATATATGACAGTAATTTAAGAAATCAATTCTCACCATTTTCTATAAAGCATGGCAGATTGTGCAGAAGCATTAGACGTCCATGCAAATGACTAATGTTCTCTTGCACAGGGAATTTGAGAGGCACAGTAAGCACAAAGTGTTGATTCCCAGCATCAAATTTGTACACATAGTCTCTCTCCCTAGTGCAGGTCTTTACTTTATCAGGCTTCATCTTCTTCGAGTTGATTTCCTGCATTAGCAATGAAAATAATGAGTTACATTATTGTAAATTAATAAATAGAAAATGCTAACTAAAAACGTGGCTTTGTCAATAATTAACTGCTTTTGGCAAGAAAACTTAAACACTCAAATTTCTAATAGATAGCCATCTCAATTTTTGACTTCCAAATACATAGGTTGGAATCGAAGCATAAATTCCAGTTTCTGAAACACTGACATTTTTTAAAGCGTAACTGAGTCTATCAATATATGAATTTGGGTAACTAGTCTTATAAACTACGCATAGGCTTCCAAACTTAAAGGCAGAACCAGGACAGAAGGAATCATCATAAACAGCAAACTTCAGCTGACATACTGTAACCGCTGACACGCATGTCTAAGAATATGAAATCCATCACAGTGCATTAGGATTTTACTTCCTCCTTTCTGCAGGTTGTAGCCTTGGAGGGGGAGGGAAAGTTTGCAAAGTCTTTTAGAAAAAGCTTATGCTGCTTTGTAACCTGCTTTAGGATAGTAATTATTTTTAAACAATACCATTAAAAATAAACCTAAAGAAAAGGTAGAGAACTGTCTAAAGGATGAAAATACAGGATGCAAGCTCATACCTCTATCCGTAATTTTTCCCACCAGACATTTACATTCCTCTGTTTTGAACACTACTGGCAAAGCTGGACATATCACTCCAGCTGAAAACTCATAAGTGCTAAAAAAAGTCTAATGGGAAGAAAAGTAGAAAACAGAAAAACAAAACTATACTTTCCACAGTAAAATTCATGGGGTCAGTTCACAGATTGTGGCTTTTTTGTCATAGAATGGTTTTGGTTGGAAGGACCTTGATCACCCAGTTTCAACTCCTCTGCCATGGGCAGGGACACCTTCCACTGGATCAGGTTGCTTAAAGCCTCATCCAACCTAGTCTTGAACACATCCAGGGATGTGGCATTCTCAGTTTCTCTGGGCAACCTGTTCCAGTGCCTCACCAAACCCTTACAGGAAAAAATTTCTTTCTAACATCTAATCTAAATCTTCACTCTTTCATCTTAAAACCACTACCCCTCATCCTATCCCTGATAAAGAGCCCCTCCCCGGCTTCGCTGTAGGCCCCCTTCAAGTACTGGAGGCCGTTATAAGGTCTCCCCAGATCCTTCTCTTCCCTGGGCTGAACAAGCTCAGCTCTTTCAGCCTGTTCTTGTATGGGAGGTCCTCCAGCTCTCTGACTATTTTTGTGCTCCTTCCCTGGACTCACTATAACATATGAGTTTTTGGTTTTGTTTTTTTTTATGAACAGAACAACGTGCTGGAAACAGATTAAACAAATAAGTTACAAATCGCTTCGCGAGGGTACAAATATGCCTTTGCCCCCAGCGCAGCCGAGCGGCCGGTGGGTCCCAGCTGACAGGGTCAAACCCCGTTTCCAAAGCCGGCGCTGCTGCCCTGAGCTCCGCACGGGCTCCGGGGCGCCAAAAGAGGCGCCGTCAGCTCCCGTTACCGACCGCGCAGAGGGAACGCTGGCGGCGGGAGAAGGCTCCGGGGAGACCGACCTCACAGCGGCCTTCCAGCATCTGAAGGGGCGACAGGAAAGCTGGGGAGGGACTTTTTACAAGGGCGTGGAGTGACAGGACGAAGGGGAATGGCTTTACACTGGAAAGGCAAAGATTTAGGTTAGACATTAGGAAGAAATTCTTCACGCTGAGGGTGGTGAGGCACTGGCACAGGTTGCCCAGGAAGCTGTGGGTGCCCCCTCCCTGGAGGGGCAAGGCCAGGCTGGACGGGGCCTTGAGCAGCCTGGTCTGGTGGGAGGTGTCCCTGCCCATGGCAGGGGGGTTGGAACTGGGTGGGCTTTAAGGTGCATTCCAACCCGAACTTTTCTATGATTCTATGATCTTTACCCTTTACCCTCCCGGAAAGCTCCCAACCCACAGCCCTGCAAGGCCTGGAGCCGCTCGGAGCCGTCCATCGCCGCTCTGCGCTCACCTGGGGGCCGGGGAGAGGCGGCGGCACCAGCACTGGAAGGGGGAGGGGGGTGCGCGGCCGCCGATGGCGTCGCTGGGCGTTCCCGCCACCCTCCCCGTTAGACCCTTCCGCGTCCGGAGCCGCAGATTCGCCACCCGACCCGCTTTTGTGGCGAATCTGCCGGGCCGGGGCCGGCGCGCGCCCCGCTGTCAGGGTTGGGGGGAGGGAGGGTGGGCGGAGAGGAACGGGGGGGGGGGGCAGTGACGTCACGTCACCGGCGCGAGTGGCGGCCGTGCGCCGCCAGCAGCGGGGATGGCGCGGCCGGTACGGAGGTGTGTGCGGCGGGGCGGGGTGAGGTGAGGTGGGACGGGTGGGGGCTCGAGGAGCCGCAGCTCGGCCGGCCCGGTCCTCCCCCCCGCCCTGCTCCTCTCCGCTCCATCGCGAGGCGCGCGGGTGCCGGTTCCTCGAGAGCCGCGGGCGCGCGCGCGGCGATTCCCGTCCGGCTGGAAGGAAGCGCGGGCTTCTCACCCGGGGAGGGGTGGGGCAGCGCGGGCGTCTGTGTCGCCGGGAAGGGCAGCCCCGGCGGGTGGCGGATCCCTGGCTGAGGTGGGCTTTGAAAGTGCTGCCCGTGCCCCCCTGGGGGTGGTAACGCCGGCGTCGCTTAGGAAACCGCCTGGGAAGTGCAGGAAATCACACATTCCAAGAGCCTAAGGAGATAAATCATGGAATCACAGAATTATAGAATGCTTTAGGTTGCAGGCAGCAACAGAGCCAGCACGGGTACAGGTGAGCCACCACTCTGTAAAACAAGGCATTTTGTGAGGGCAGAGGCTGGCAAAACTGTTTCAAAGAGCCTTTGGGAGACTGAAGGAAAACATCCAACCTAAGTATGTGCTATTTTTCATTGACCCACAAAAACCATTTCGGAGAGCTTGTTTAGCTAAAGAAATCCCTTCTCACTTTTTGCGACAAACTTTTCCTTTTGAGGAAACTCGAAGTGCTCTGTTCATTCCAGGCTCTGAGACAGCTGCGAGAGATCGATGCCAAGCCCGCTTTGTTGAATCATTAACGTTGGAGAAGACATATAAGATCATCCAGTCCAACCATCAATACAACACGAAAATGGCCCAAAATGCCACATAGAATCATAGAATGGTTTTGATTGGAAGGGACATTAAAGCCCATCCAGTTCCAACCCCACTGCCATGGGCAGGGACACCTCCCATGAGACCAGGCTGCTCAAGGCCCCATCCAACCTGGCCTTGAACACCTCCAGGGAAGGGGGCATCCACAGCTTCCCTCAGCAACATGTTCCAGTGTCTCACCACCCTCATCATGAAAAATTTCTTCTTCCAAATGTCTTGTCTAAATCTTCCCCCTTTGAATTTAAAGTCATTCTCCCTCGTCCTGTCATTCCATGCCCCTGTAAAAAGTCCCTCCCCAGCGTTCCTGTAACCCCCTGCAGTACTGGAAGGCTATAAGGCCTCCCCAGAGCCTTCTCTTCTTCAGGCTGAAAAACCCCAAGTCTCTCAGCCTATGCTCATAGCAGAATTATGCATTCCAAGCGCCTACAGGTGACCCAGGAGATCAATCCTTTACATTGCAAGGTAGCAGCCCTGAGGCGATGCATGTGTAGGAGAAAACAATGCTCCCACAATGGGAACAACAAAAAGCACCACTATGTTAAGTTTTTAAAACCCTGGAAGCTATTTCTAGTAGCCATTATAGGCTGATTACACATACATTTGAACATGTGTTGCTTTTTTCTTGTAAAACATGACATGACAAAAAATCAAGTGTTAGCAAGGCAAGGTACTCACTCCGAGAGGATTAATGGGGTGTGTTTTTTGCCACAGGAACAAGAAAATTGTTGATTATTCTCAGTTTGGGGATTTGGAAGATGATGGTAAGTGGCAGGTTCTTGTACATAACAAAAATGGCAAACACTGATGTCACCACTCGAAACACTACCAGAATGTCTTTAATGAGGTATTTTATTGACAAGGATGTTTTCACTGGAAGTAATTTGGGGACACTGTTGAACATCCTAATTCAACTAGACTATGAGGGCTGTAAGCCAGAGTCTTAACAACAGTATGTCAGGAAACTGGTGAATACGAGGTGTGTAGGTACAGGAAAATCTGTTTCTTCCCCTGCTTCCGTTTTCAGTGGTAGTTGGTTGCTCCATGTCTGACTGATTATTAGTTCATAGGATTGTAAATCAGAATACAAGGGAGATATGAATCATCTGTAACATTGATCTGATGTTTCTCCTACAGCGCTGTATCTTGTTCAGTTATGGGTATGGACATGGCAGTCAAATTTGAGTTCCGTTGATAAGAAAAATAGATGGCAGGCTATTTGTTTTCACAACAGCCCTCCCTTACTTCTAAACCCTAATGGGTGTTATGCATTTTTAATACAGAATTTGGTTGCTTTTGTGTTTTGGGGTTTTTCCCATGCTATTTGCAGGATCCAGAGAACAGTTTGAATTCGTAGTGAGCTGGTTTGAGCTAGCTTCACCGAGCTCTCTAACGCTCAGTTTTAGGCCCTTTCCCAAAGCTTCCCCCTTTCAAGACAAAAACTATAGAAAAAATGGAATCACACTAAATATATGTATTTCTAAATATAAACAACTACATACAGCAAGGATATCATGCAAAACAAATTAACAACAACAAAGAGTATGCAAGCACACTGGGTTTATCACTCTCCCTTTGGAAATGCCTCCATTCTCCCTCAGAATCATAGTCAAAATTTTGCTGGTTAGGACATTCTTGAGAACAAGAGTGTCCAACACAGTGCAGTGGGCTCCTGCCGCACAGTACAGACAACAAAGAAATCTTATGGACCTTTAGTGTAGTCTTTTCTCTGATGCGCTTTGCTAAGACTCCAGCCTGAGTTTTCAAGTGTCCTCTTGACTTACCTAGTTCAGAGGTTGGAGTGAGGCAGATACATGAATACTGTAATTTAATTAGAAAGCAGACAGCTGATCAACATCAAGCACAGTGCCACAGATCAGAATTGGATTAAATGCAAAGGCAAAATGTACTTAAAATGCTTTCTAGCTTTGCTTAAGATTAGCCTCTGAGCTTCATTTCAGAAAATAAGTTTTGGGTTTCCAGAAAAGCTTAATGCATTAAACACAGTTTCTATAAGCCAAGCTGGAGGGAAATAAGTATTTGAAATAAACAAACTGTAAGGACAAGTAGATTCTCCAGTTATTTAAAAGAGGACTGGGAGCCAGGTCTGCAAATACCTGCAACAAACTACCTGGCATTGCTATTCTGCAAGACTAAATGTATACTTGTTACCTGTAACTTCATATACTCTTTATACGGAATATTACTGATGACTCTAAGCGTGTGTCAGCTTTACAGACAGAAGTATTACCATGAGATTTACACTTCTTTCAGTAACTTCCCAGACAAGATTCAGGTGTCTTTCCGCACTCCTGAGTTAAATGTGTAGTTTCTTACTCTTGGATATTAGGAAGCCTACAGTGATGCTTCTCCGATCTTCTGTCTACCCAAATGAACAAAACTAAACACACTTTCACAAATACTGCAGAATTGGCTTCAAGTATTCAAAAGCGAAGAAAACTTCACAGCAATGCAAGGATACATACCTTGCTGAATAGTGGCACTTGATTGCCTGGGCAGAACAGAAAGTATACTTGATCTGTGTGTCTAGAATTTCAGTGTAAATAAGAGTTCTTTCAAGAACAACTGTCATTTCCTTGAACTATCTGAAGAAGTTCTGGAACTGTGGGATCGTCATTTCAAAAGATTTGTCTGTTATTTGTCCTGAAGGGTCTGCCACTTCTAGCATCACTGTAACATAAAGATACTTCAGAGACCTGCAGGTGTCAGAGCTCATCGCAACATCCAGTTTCCATTTAATATCTACAAACCGCTCCACTGTGACCATACTTTTGCATCTTCTGACACACTAATGGATTTGCCCTGCTCGTTCCATATGTGCTTAATTCTTCCATTACTCAGTGTAGGATTTACTACTGATAGTGATCAGGACAAATCTTGTAACTTTGAGTTCATAGCCAACTCTTATGGACATCTAGGAGAGTTAGGAGAGTGGGAGCAAAAATAAATAATGTTGAAGGTCTTTTGTGAATAGTGGGTTAGTGGAGATGCTTAGTTTCATGACTTTATATATCGTGCATGACTTCTCTTAATTTATAAATGACCACTTGTAGTATTAAATAAAAGTGTAAATTGTAAGAAACATTAGTGATCTTATCTAGGGTTCTCCATCACTTAGAGAATACTGAAGATTATTATTTTTTATTTACCCTGTGATCTTCAGTGCCTTCAGCTGGAAGAAAGGCAATTTTCATGCCTTCTAATTTTCTTTGAATATTGGAGAATTGTGTTTGGTAAGAGGCAATAGGAAAATGGTAAAAAAAAAGGGGAGCAGCCAACATTTTTAAGACTGGGAGTCATTAAAGGGAAAAATTCCCAAAACACCAAGAATATTAAAACTTTTAATAGCAGTGATTGCTCTTCTAATTGATTGCTGTTCCGCATATGAAAAGGTGAATTTCTAGTTATTGAAAATCTGGTAACACACTGGACATTGAAGCTTTCTTACCATATTGATAATAAAAATCAAAATAATTACCTCGAATAAAAGCGTATGCAAAAGAGGTCTATCAAATTTTAATTTAAAATACATTTAAGAATACTATAGTTGTTGTGTTCTTTAAAAATAGAATTAATTTCAAAAAAGTTATCTTTGGTGTATTTTCAATGTGTGATGAAATTGATGAAATTGAGAGACTTCTTTTAGCCAAATCAAAGAATATAGAAAAACTCATTAAAGCTTGTTGTGGTTTCCCAAATAGATGAAGACTTTGCGTGTATAGCTGCACCTTCAAGCAAAAAATCCAGAACACAGCTCAAGGAACCAAAGAAAGAGAAAAAAGACAAGCAAAAAAAAACGCACAAAGAGGCGACTCTGTCACAAAAGCAGACATCTAGTAAAAGGTAAGAAACATTAAAATGTGGTCAACTATGTGTAAACCTGGATTTCAGTAATAATATCTGTTTTTTCTTTTTTTTTTAACTAGAGCTTTAAGCAGCTGAGAATAAGCAACTATGATATTAGTGGGATCAAAATTTTCGGCTTTATTTGTGTAGTTGCAAATTGGGGATAACGTTATGCAGAAAGCTTGTGGGAGCTCAGTAGTGAGCTTTGTCTATTTTGTTACTGCTCTAAAAAGCTCCAGCAAGCAGCCTGCATAGGTGCAGAAACAGGTTTGCGTGTCTTGATTGTGTCTTGATATCTCTGAGTGCAAAGTAACTGAAACAATTCTGGATAATGTGAGGACTCCTGAAACTGAAAACATAGACAAGTTTGATTCCTTAAAAAAGAACATATTTAAAGCTCTTCAGATGATTCAAAGTCATTGCCAATGAAAAAAGAAATTGATTATTTTGATGGCGAAATTGTGTATAAATATGACATTTCAGAGTGGTATTTCAAACAAACATGGCATTTTTCTGTGGCAATGCCAATTATTAATGCGTATCTATATATTTCAAATATTTTACAGTTAGAATACTTGTAAGTATAGTATGCTTTAAGTATTATTGTTTACATTGTCTAAGTCTTTTCTGGAGTTAGTATTCATAATATGATATGCTATGAAGTATGTATTGGAGTATTAATCTCTAAAACATTTGAATTTAAAGTTCAGTGAGTCACAAGTAAATCTATAATGCTCGTGTCATTATTTTATTATTTAGCATATTTGGCTTTTTTTCCTCAGGATATCCTTGGATGACAAACTTTATCAAAGAAGTTTGGAAGTTGCCTTAGCCTTATCTGTCAAAGATTCTGCAAATATCCTTGAGGTGCAAAATTCGGAAGAACAAGGTTGTTTTACTGTTTAATGCAAAACTCTTTATTTATATGTATTGAATGCGAATATGACTTTATTTTACGATGAAATAGGTTGAAAGTCATGTTTTACTTGCAAGATGTCATGATAAAGTAATAAAAATTTCTGACTGGTGCCTGTATTTTATAGTCTTGTTTTTTTTCTAAGAAAAATAATTTTTCTGTAAGATCTGCCAAACATATAGTTTGTTTAGAGATGGATAAAAGTATTTCCTATTTTCATTTATTAATATCTTGACTCTTATAATGTGGCTTATGTATACTAATATTTTAAATTGGTTTTGTTTGTTTGTTTGTTTGTTTCTGGATCCTAAACCAGGCAAAAACATTGAATCAGGAAATGTACCCGAGAGACCTCTGTTTTCCAACTGCAGTGTAGACAGTGAACTTTTAGGTAAGTTGTTCTCATATTTTGTCTTTTCACAAATAGCATTTAAAGATACATTCAAGTAACTTATCTCTTCTTTGTTTCCATTGTTCTCTGTTTTTCACTTACATGGAAATAAGGGTCAGTATCTTAAATAAAGCAGGAAGGATGCATTAATTTTTTTCATTGAAATTTTGGTCACAGTCTTGACATGGGAAAATTATTGAATTGCTGAATGTGATTTTTGCAGATCACTAAAGTTAGTTGGAAAAAAACAACAGATGTGGTGGTTTTAGACGCTGAGTTTATTTACTTCAAGGAGCAACATTTACGCTCAGCTTGTTACTGGATTAGGAATGCCTAAGCATTAAAGAAATGTGACCAAAACATTCACTGCATCATTGGAAACTTTTTCATTTGTCCATTGGAAACTTTTTCATTTGTCAAGTTCTGACTTTCACAACCAAAAAGTACAGTTTGGTCAGTTAAAAGAGTAAAATGAAAATCACATGAAAACAAGTGCGCACTATATGTTTCTGTGTTGTATACTTCAAAATCACAAAAATGAAATATGGGGACTCAAGTACCTGTTACTTTTTGAGTAAGAGAATAGATTTGTGCCGTCAGTGGAATGTTGTTTTCTTCATCATGGGGAGGTTTACACGGCACCGGGCCTGCAGGCGACAGATGGACTTAGGCTGTCTCAGGGAGGGAAACAGATTCTTACTCATGAAATGGTGAGTCTGTTCGAGAGGGCTTTAAAGAAGGTTTGAAGAGGTGAGGTGAGCCTAGGAGTGGCTTGCCAGTGTTGCTCAATAGTCCAGCTCAAGGACCTCTACACCAATGCACACTGCATGGGCAACAAACGGGAGGAGGTGGAAGCCATTGTGCAGCAGGATAGCTATGACTTAATTGCCATCACAGAGACATGGTAGGATGACTGTCATGACTGGAGTGCTGCAATGAATGGCTATAAGCTCTTCAGAAGGGATACTCAGGGAAGGAGAGGCAGTGATGTGGCTCTGTATCTTAGGAAGGGTTTTGATTGTATAGAGCTCAACAACTGCGATAATAAGATTGAGTGCTAATGGGTATGGATGATGGGGAAGGCAAGGCAGATATCCTGCTGGGAGTCTGTTGCAGACCCCCCAACCAGGACAAGGAGGTAGATGAAGCATTCTACAAGCAGCTGGCAGAATTGTCACAATCTCTAGCACAATTCTTGTCACAATTCTCCTGGGGGGCTTCAGCATCTTGGACGTCTGCTGGAAATACAACACAGCAGAGAGGAAACAGTCTAGAAGGTTTCTGGAGTGTGTGAAATAACTTCTTGACACAGCTGGTAAGTGAGCCTATGAAGGGGGGTGCTTTGCTTGACCTTCTGTTTACAAACAGATAACGACTGGTGAGAGCTGGGGTGGTTCGAGGATTCAGGCTACAGGCTTGGGGAAGAGTGGCTGGAAAGCTGCCTGGCCGGAAGGGAGCTGGGGGTGTTGGTTGACAAACAGCTGAAGGCCAGTAGTGTCCTGGCCTGCATTGGAAATGGCATGGCCAGCAGGACCAGGGGAATGAAGTGATTGTGCCCTTGTACTTGGTGCTGGTGAGGTCACACCTCGAATACGGTGTTTAGTTTTGGGTGCCTCACTACATGAACAACATTGATCTGCTGGAGCATGTCCAGAGGAGGACAACGAAGCTGGTGAAGGGTCTGGAGCACAAGTGTTACGCAGAGTGCCTGAGGGAACTGATTTTTTTTTTTGGCTGAGGGGAGAGCTTATTGCTACGACTACATGAAAGGAGGTTGTGGTGAGGTGGCTGTTGATTTCTTCTCCCATGTGACCAGTGATAGGACGAGAGGAAACAGCCTCAAATTGCATCAGGGGAAGTCTAGATTGGATATGAGGAAAAATTTCTGTAATGAAGAGTGGTGAAGCTTTGGAATGGGCTTCCTAGGGAAGTAATGGAGTCATCATCCCTTGAGATGTTCAAAAAGCATGTAGAATGGGACTTTGGGACATTTAGTAGGCATAGTGGTACTGGGCTGACAGCTGGATTTGATTCTAGAGGTCTTTTCCAACCTTTGTAATTCTATGACTTACTGTGAATTTGAATTAATTAGACCTTCATCTGTTTTCCAGGTCTCAATCAGGTTATGGATGATGACGTAGCTAAGGTTGATTGTGGGCAAAAGACATCAGCTCCTAAAGTTCCAGCACATCAGAAGAAGCTACTTGCCGTTGACAGTGATGACGGAGAGCGTGGTTCTGACACTGAGGCAGAATCTGTACCCAGTAAGTTATTCTATATAAAAAAACCCTCTTCTTAGATGTGCTTTGGATGTCATGCCTTACATGTAGTTTGTATTTTCAGCAAAATGCGTACTGCTTCTACCATATCTCCTGCCCCTTACATTTTAATGCTAGTGGCATCTCAGTTTCACTTTGACACTACATCTAAATGTTGGAGCTTATGCGTACACGTTCCGCAAACTGGCAAAAATGATACTGCTTCTTTGCGTTTGCTGCAGTGTGTCAGAACAAATTTCTTCTACTCTCTTTGTCCAGGGAAGTTTCATCTCTTTAAAGAGCTTCTGTTCACTTTCACAGTAGTTGTTTGGGGTTTGCATCAAAACAATGACACTCAAGTAGTGACACTGAAGTGATAGGGCTTTCAGTATTGGCTTTGTTTAAGCTTATTTAAAAAAAAAAAAGAGCCATTTTTAAGATTTGCTAATGTATGGGTTCTTTTTAATAACAAATCTATAAAATCTTTATTACAGCTGAAGTTAGACATAGTGTTTTCCCACTTTAAATAGTCTTTACTAAGAATATGTAAAAATCAGAGGCCCTGCCAAATAATATTAACTTTTTCATCATGCACATGTGGAAGATTGGTAATTCTGCAGTTGGTAATCTGGTAATAATACTGGTAATTCTGCAGTTTATAGCAGGGCATTCCATTACTGGAATACAGAACAAGAATTCTGTAAATACAAGATGTTTATGGAGATTATTTTTTTCTGAGTTCAACATACACATATATGTGAATTTGGTTTACTGTATTCTTAAGATATCCTGGCTCTTTATGTCCAGAATTAGAAGGCCTGGGAGTAATAGTAAATTGTACTGTAAAGAGGTGACATCCCTTTTCCTTGCTGTAGGTTTGGAGTCAGAAGAAGATTCAGATTATAGTGAAGATGATGATGAAGACTTTGCTATGGAAAAGAAGAAAGCCAAAGGAAATAAAAAGAAAACTAAAGCAAAGATGACAACTGAGAGAGAGAAGAAAACTCCCAAATCCCAGATTAGTACTACATGTAAGTTTGTACTATGGATTTGAAATAGACTTCTTTATACTAAAAGATCCTTTTAATAAATGTAACTGGCAGACTGACTGCAGGATTAGGATGAAAATGACTACACACAGAGTAAAGGGAGGAGAGTAGAAAAAAACCTCTTGAAAGAAAAAGCATTTTATAGTAAACTATGACTCCTTAAAGTAAAAGCAGGCAAAAGTGAATAGACAAATTTATTTTTTTTAAATGTAAGTATTTCTACCTTAAATATTATTTCTAGGCTACATAACAGTGAGTGATCTGAGTTAATTGTTCACTGTGTTACTAACACAATTTACTTGAGATAGATTAATAAAATTCTTATCATGGTGCTAATCTTTTGTCTGACTCAGTAATATGCTTTAATTTCAGGCCTGAGTTTACAACATGTAGTTTACTAATTTACTTTAAAATTAGTTTTAGTTACGACAAGGAAAGGTTTGCTTTGTGCAACTGACAGAAGAATCTTCCCTCTTAAAATTTCAATATTTGATAGATCTTCAACAAGAAATTGTTACACTGCTTATTTTCAAACCAGGATGGACGTTCCAGAGCGTGATAGGACTAAGTGTACAAATATGTACTGTTAAAGGTGTGACAATCTAGTAATATACTCTATACTTCACTCAGTGTGTAGAGCTCATCCTGTACAATGGAGTGTGAAGATTTCTTCTCCAAAGAGCATCTTTCTAAAGTTGCATTTATTTTCCTATTAAGTATCACCTGTAGTTTCTCCCTCATCGATACCAGAAAAAAAGTCTGAGCCAACACGAAAGATGATCTCGAGTTCTTCACAGCCAATTGGGAGGCCTTTACATACATCAAGTCCTCTAACAGACAAGAAGCCGAAATGGGTTCCACCAGGTATCTGTAAATTGTGACTATAAACAAAACGAGTAGTTGACTTAAGTTTTTAGCAATTGCCCAGTATCGCTCCAGTGTCTTGCTGGTTACTTAAAAGTGTGCAGCATAGCTGCTGTGTTGGCTCCCAAATAGATTAATTCCTGGTGAGTGTGTTGATTTTCATGTGCTTCTGTATGTTGTTCAGACATTTTTGCACTATCTTTAGAATACTTTTTTTATTCTGCTATGAAAACTATAAAAAGATGACAATTTTATGGTTATTTTTTCCCCCGTCTTCATACACATTCTTTTTGTTTTGTAATTGTTTGCAGCTCCATCAGGAAGCAGTAATAACTCTACAAAATATGTTTCTGTTAAATCACCTACTCAGTGTCTTAGACTTGGCCTCTCCAGACTAGCAAGAGTCAAACCACTGCATCCCAGTGCTGCCAGCAGTTAAGTGGTCAGTGACAAGATGCCACATGAAGGAAAAGACTTTGGAAAGTGTTCTTACAAATAGAGTGTGGGCAGGAAAAGCTCCATGGCATCAACCATTTTGGAGGACTGTTGTTTATGTGTATGTTATAACAAGTTTTTATTCTGCAAAGTGCTAGACATTTTTGAGCCCTACTGAATAGTAATATTATTTAATCAAGATCACATCTGGGTCACCACTTCTTTAATGTATTATACCCACAAATGTACGTTTTGTGATAATTTTAATTTCTCTGATATGTAAACTTTTGACATTAAAATAGTCTAGATAGCACTGTGTCAGTTATAGAATTTGATATCTCAAATGGATTTTTAACGTAAGTGAAAGTCACGGTTTAAAAAAGTATTTCTTGGAAGAGTTATCACTTTCCACCCTCTTCTTGAAAAGTTTGCACCACTCTCAGAATCTGTTAACGTTTGCATATCTTATGTGGATTTTAATTATTTTTTTAGATATTGTTAGATTTTAATGGTTTTTGAAATGTATTTTTAAAAAAAATAAAATAAAATACTTTATATAGACTAATCAGTCATTAATTTGCTTTATTAATTTTGAAAATACTTCTAAATTTTGGCTACGGTCATGCAAGTAGTTTTGCATGCAAATAGCTTTGCATGCGCGTACTCTTACTGGAAGTCAACAGCATTAGCCAGGCTCAGATGGAGAACATTTTGCTTTGAGCTCCATGATACCATGCAGAGTTAGTGAATTTTGTAAAGCAATGGAGTGATAGTTACTGAGTAGTGAGACTGAACTTATTAGTCTGCAATGTAAATAATTGGCAAACTAAGCATGTTGACTGTGTCAGATGGCACAGCAGATGCATTTCTTCCTGTATTACTGAAGGAATTTGGTCATGACTGAGTGAATTGCATTAACAAAGGCGTACATAGCCCTAGTCAGAGTTATTACAGAGGTGAAGGCATGGTGCTGCCTAAAGTAAAACTGTAGTATGACAAATTATTTTTTAACTATCTTTTAACATTATTAAAATAAATAATAAATAATAATGCTTATTTATTAAAAATAAATTGCCTTATGGAAGGAATGAGAAGAAATCTGTGGATGAAAGTCTGTTTCCCAGAAACAAGGGAACGTGAGTGTTAGGAAGTATAACATCGTATCATCCGCATTTTGGATGCCTGACTCCTGGCATGGAATCACATAGCCCTGAGTGAAGTGTGGTCCAGCGAGCTGGGCTAAGTGAGTTTAGGAGGGGAGGAATGTGCCTGCCATCTCTAGCACTTGTCTGACTCGTTTGTGTTAGCTTGCTAAAATGGCACATGAGAAAAATAGAGGTTGCCCCTGATGAGCTTGCAACTGCTTTGAAACAGGGGTGAAGCAGTAGCAGCCGCAGGAGGAAAGGTGAGTATCTAAGAATAATGCTTGTGATGACTAGTATGTCCTATGTATATTATGTTATTCCTCCCCTTGATTCCCTTTCTTTGTGCTTACTTAGGTAGCCCCTCTTTGAGGTGTACAGTGGATAAGCAGCTGTAACGAAGTGGGAAATATAGAGACCTTATTTGTCTATTTGTCCTTGATATGTTACCATTGTAAGACAAAGATCACTATTTGAACTTATGATTTCTGAAAAATAATTACTTTTTATTCAGAAGCTCCCCACTCCTGAATAATACATTCTATGATTCAAAAGTTCTGAAACACAGGCCACATTTTTCTGGTCTGTATTAGTTAATCTCAGATACTCTGTTAATGTGAAATTCTCTATCTTTGATACATCTAAAGAATAAAGGTGTAACTGAATGCTTACTCAGAACTATGGGATTTTATAAAGGAAACAAATCTTTTGCTATTATTTTTGTAATGGGATCAAGAATTCCCAGATCCCTGCAATCAGTTGCACCAGGAATTCCATGCAGCTCTGGGGGCTACTTTTCCCTAAACTTCTCTTTAATTTTTGACAGAGGAGTTGGGTGTAATTTACAAGATGCACTATCTCTAGACAGATAGATGTCATCTGTCTTTCATGTTTGATCACTTTTGTTCTCTCAACTTTCTTTTACCACAAAGCTGAAACCCCAGTGTTAACCACTTCCTGTCATCCTCTGTGCAGAAACCTGCTCTTTGCATTTTAAAACAGTTTGTCCTGCTACTTCAAAGAATTACTGGTCTGTCTCCACTCATGTGTGGCATCATTCTCTTGAGAGGAAGCCAAAAAGCTGCGAAATAAACAGACCTTATTTGAATCAAGACTGTTTCTGCTGTGCTGAATTTTTCAGTCCTCACACACCCAGTCTTCACGATGCTTCTGGACATTTTAATAAAAGACTTGGAGCATGTGTTGTTCCCTAATATTTGGGATATTGAAATCTGAAATACGCATGCAAGGGCTTTAAGCTTGACTAATTGGCATGGTGTGAAAAAGACACAATCTGCGCTTCACTTAGTGTGTTTAAGCTTCTGTCTACCTAATGCTCAGGCATCTCAATAAGACAAAGAAATCATCTGACATAAGAGGCAAAAGAGCTGATCAAACATTAAAAACAAGATACTTATCTGCTTGGAGATGGACCATCATGTTGAGCCCAAGATGTCAGATTCTCTGTTTCCCTCCTGGAACAGATGAGACACCTTACTCAGGTGTTTCACATTTTTGGTGGCAGTAGATCTGTGTGAATCTCGCTTTCATTCTCTTAATTTTGCAGGATTCATTAAACTGAAGGGTTCTACAGAGTTAAATCAAACAGTGCTTTTAGAAATACCTTATGGACTCCATCTCAGCAGAGATGCTAGAAGATCAGGGCACATTTCTTTGAATGCAAACAGGAGCTTGGAGCTGTGTTGGAAATACCGTTAGAGGGCAGTGCAAGAAGTTAATCTTCAGTACGGTAGACCTTTGTGGTTAGCATTTGTCTTTGTGAAGTGTAAACATCAACGAGTGAGAGGACATCTGTGAGCACAGGAGGAAACAGAGCGGCATGAAGCTCCTTTCTCCTGCCCCCAGCACCCAAACCTCCTACCGTAGTGGCCACCCTGGGTAGTTCTGTGCTGCAAATGAACCTGAACTGCAGCACATACTGGGGTGAACCCTCTCTCCTGCGGCAACCAGGGACCTCTCCAGGACTGCAATGGTCAACCAAGTTGCCCCCATGGAGTGGGTGGCTGGTTTCTCAGGCAGACTCTGTGTTTTGGGGGCAGGCAGGGATCTCTCCAATAGCAGGAGTATATGCACAGAGGACACCTTCACCTCTTCATCCGTGTACTCCTCAGAAGACAATTATGTTGGTAGGGATGCTCATGGTTGGGAGAGAAAATGGCATTGATGGTAACAGCCTTGTTGGTGTGTTGTTCCTGTGCTCGTAACTGGATGTCAGCCCCGGGAACTGCTGGGCATTTCATGGGTCCCAGGGCTTTACTGTCATGCACTTCTCCAGCATCATCCGTCCCATGGCTGTGACACTAGGGCATGACCCAAAAGCCTTCTCGCCCCAGGGGACCATCCTCAGTGCCCCTAGGGATACCACTGTCTACGTGAGTGGCCTCAGCCAGATGTGTGGGAGGAGTGGGGGTATGCAGTAGGAGGATGCTATGGTGGAGCATGCAGGAAGGAAGGGCTAGGGAGCCCTGTACCCAGCTGTAGGGTTCTCTGGGAAGTTGGTGTTATCCTAAAGAGGAAGAAGCAGTACTGGGAGAGAGAGGATGAGCACTAGGCTTTGTGAAGGGTTTTGGGGTGTACTGGGAAGTAGGGGACTGAGTAGGTGTAACTGTTGGTCTTTCCCCCCATTCTTTCCTACTGCCCCCATCCCCACTTGTCTCTTTTGGCCTGGAAGAGCAGGAGCATGGACGAAGTGAACTTGCATCTCCGTCTCCCTCTTCTGCCCTGGGTGCACCCATTGCTTAAGTTTCTCCGTCTCTGACAACCCCTGGTTCTCAGTACTACAGTATCACAGGGTTGGAAAAGACCTTTGAGATCATTGAGTCCAACCTATGACCCAACACCAACACCTACTCGTCATCAAAACTATCGCACTAAGTGCCTCAACCAATCTGTTTTTAAACACCTCCAGGGAAGATGACTCCACCACCTCCCTGGGTAGCACATTCCAATGGCCAGTCACCCTTTCAGTGAAAAATTTTTTCCTAATATCAAGCCTAAACCTCCCTTGATGAAGCTTGAGACCATGTCCTCTTGTTCTGTCACTGGTCACCTGAGAGAAGACATCAACCCCTGCCTGCCTACAGTCTTCTTCTCCCATTCTACCTCAATGCACCACCCCTTCCTGCCCACCCCTGCAGGGCTTGAAGGAGGGCAGTTCACCTATAACCCTGATGCTGATCCCATTCAAACATTTTACTTTGAGGTAAGTGCTTTGCCCTCAGAGCACTCAACCCTGTGAAGAAATGTGGTCCCTGGGCGCTCTGAGGCTTCAGGAGCTCTCAAGGGCTCAGTTTTTCCTTCCTCCTGTCCCCAAGGCTGACTTCATGGACACATACCAGATGATGGAGCTCTGTGTGCCGAGCAACTGGGGCCACCCCAAACACACCTGCAGCCACCACTTCTGTGTGCACGGGGAGTTGGCACACTGATCCCCAGCCAGTGAGCCTGGTGAGGCAGGAGAAGGGTGAAACAGCACATTTCCCTTCTTGACTCCATTTCCCTCCTCTCTTCTCCCTCCTTCTGCATTTGCCCTACACACGTGTTATAAATTAGCCCTACAGAAACAGATGGTTACAGGCAGGAGACAAGCTTGTATTGGATATTGTAGCCTGCTACAAATGCTGCACTGTTTTGTTCACTTTAGTTTTGAATCCACAGATTGTAATTTATGTCTATGCAGGCCAAAAAAAAAGGACCAAGGCAAATAAATTCTATCCAAACTGCTGTGAGATTTTTAGGTGTTTTGCAGATGAACTTGAAGGGTAGCTGTACGTTGCTCTCTTTTGCTTAACACAGGCTGGAAAATACTCATCAGACAGCTAAGATCAAGTCAAAAGGAAAAACTTCATTGTTCTCAGCTTGAGGAAGTTAACTGAGAGCAAGTTACACAGAGAGTTCTTGGATGTCCCATCCGTGGAGGTGTTCAAGACCAGGGTAGACAGGGTTTTGAGCAATCTGATCTAGTGGAGATAACCCTGCCCATGGCAGTGGGGTAGGAAATGGATGATGTTTAAGGTCCCTTCTGACCCAAAACATTCTATGAATCTACGATTCTGTGACCCTCCTACTGAATAGCTAAGCTTTATGGAATATAAAAGGAACAAAGCACAAGGAACTGGAAGCTAAACAAGTTCCTGATATGTTTAACGTGCCATACAATCATTTCAAAATTAAGTAAGAACAAAACCATTCTTCAGCTAATTTATGCTGGGTTTCAGAGCTCTATAAAGCAGAGACACTAGCTTTATTTTCTTTTGAACCTAACCACAAGAGATATAGCACTTCAGTATTTAATGAAAGTCCATCGTAAAATAATAGATGGTCAAAGTTTTAAGGTTGTCATAGAATTTAGGGTTAACTGTTATTGACCAGTAGTAATACTTTGTCTCTTCCTCTTGACATCTGTCTTTCTCACCTGGTATAGCTGCCTTTTACTGTGAGTAGGTAGGAATTGAGAATATTAATTGTTCTACTATTCAAAGTGCCAGTAAAAGAGGGCACAGCTTGCTGTGGTAGTTCTGTGCTTCCAGTTTAAGTGTCAGACTGTAATGGCAGTGTCAAAGCACAACAGGAACACCATTAACAGGGTGTTTCCATTGGCATGGCAAGGCAGCATAAACGGACGACCACTGCTAGAAGAGGCACTCAAATATTCCCCTGACCCAAATCATTCGTCCTTCACAATAGCAAGCATTTCTTTCACTGTATGGTGAACTGGAAGAGGACCGATGTCTTTTAAAAGCAAGTTGAATTTTCTTTACTGGTTTAATTTTAACCTGAGCTATTTTTTGATCCAATTTACTCTAAGACTTCATGAACATTTGTGCTGGCATAAAGAAGGGGACAGCTGAGGATTAAGAATAAATAGCAAAAGGAGAAGCAGATTTTCTCCCCCTTTCCCAGCCTTTTTTTTAGAAACAGTACTAGTTTAAAATGCTCATGGAACCCGGGTGCTCTTCTCTGTCCTGCTGTAGTCTGTCTCAATATGCATTAAGAGACAATGGACATCTCTTTGCTCTCAGTTGTCTCAGTCTGGACCAATCCAGAATGCTGTTATTAATACTAAATATTAGTTTGGTGTATGAAAGAGTAATGGTTTTTGAAATGTTTGTTAATTAAACCCATGGCAGGGGAAAGCAGACCATTGCTATGCTGGGTATATGCAGCTTCTTTGGTAGTTGTGGCTTTATCTACGATAACATGGCCCAATAGGGAAAGATGTAGTATGTGAGGAATATCTGCCAATTACCTACATTTTGTCCTCCTGGGATATGATATTGAATTTCAACCAATTCAGTTAAGGAAATTCGCTCTTAATGACAGCAATATGATTTAGATCACCAGGTCTAGAACTTTGAAGTTTGTTTCAAAGCCAAATGAAATTGTGTTCGGTCTTGACTTCAGGAGGCTTTTGGTCAGGTCTTTTGAGGATAATATCCAGAAATAACTAAGATTGACTTTTGTTTTTCTTTTAGTGAATTGTTTCCTGGTGACCTTAGAAAAGCTCGGCCAGTATTCACTGAACGGAGCAATTCTGATCTGACCTCTGATGGATACCCTAGGAAGAACATAAAGCAAGGCATTATTTTGTTCTTGCTGTTTGGCGTGAGAACCTTTTTACCTAATTTTACCTGTGATCTTTTCCACTTGTTTTTTTTTTTTATTTTAACTAGGTGGATAGTTTCTCCTGGCATGGAGTAGCATCTCTGTTTTAGAGGGAGCCAAGATAATGGGAGAGTTGTCTTTTTTGGTGACTGGGGCACATTGTCTTCAATGTAGAAGAGTTTGGCTGAGCATTAAATATGTATTTGTTTAGTCATGTTATGGGAAGAGGACACAAGGGCTTTTGCACTGAAGACTGCCTTAGTCTCAAATGTAGCAAAACTATGGAATTATATTAATTGCAGGTGCAGAGTTTCTCATTTGCTACACTGGTGCCCAAATAGTACTGTTAAAAAGGCCTTTAAGAAACATTAGTTGAAGACTTACAGGTATTTTTCTTTCCTATTTTCCATTTATACTGATAATTCATACTAAGTTATGCTTGGTCTTAAAAAAGAGAACAATTTTGGTAATCATCTTTTTCTTTTTCCCAGACCCCTATTTAAGTCCCATAAGCTGGAGAACTCAAAAGTAAACGCTCACATTCCGAAAGTTCTTAATCTGTTTTTGAAATATAGTTAAATATTAGAACCTCATCCATAGAAATACTACTGAAATACATCACATTCACTTCCTCCAGTGTACAGTTTGCTTGATTATGGGTTACTCTGGCTTCAAGAAATCTTTGACCATTGCTTTTTTAATGCTATAACTTATTCAGGAAATTGAAGATAAGATGGAAATCAAAACGATAGTTTCATTAATCCGTAACCATCAGAGTTTTCAGATTCTGCTTGTCCTTGACTACTCCAGCATTCATTGAATTTAGTCTTATCTTACAACAATTAAAGACTGAGAACACGATGCATACTAAATCTCTGTGTCTGCACTTATGAAGACCAAGCAGGTTCATCATAATAATTTCAGTTATACTTATTTCTTTTGTAGTGGCTTTAGGTAGAACACAAATCCCTTGGCTTGTGTTCATATGACTGTGTAGAAGTATCCATGAAGCCACTGCCAACCTGCAGGTATTGGAAAGGCAGGCCAGCTGGTATGCTTCTGAGAAAGATCCTAAAGAGAACCCTTCTGAGCTCATTTTCCTGCCATGTGGATGAGTCTTAGTGCTCTTGTGCCTTTCCTGGCTGCTCTGACCCATTCCATCCACCCTTCTGACATCCCTAGGACCAGCACTGGGCAGCATGATGACACAAAACCCTTTCTTGGAAGGTTGAAATACACCCATAAAGCAAAGGCAGATGAGTCGTATTTAGTAAGAGCTGGCTGAATTCAGGCTACCTGCAAAGGAACTGTAAATGTGAAATGAAGAGCTGCCAAAGCTCCTGGGAATATTTAGATCAGCAAGATTTAGATACAGCACTGAATAGTTTTGAGCCATCATTTGAAGACAAATCATAGTCTGTATGGGATATATATTCCACCTCTAATTTATGCGGTTGTATATAAAAAGTCTAAGTCTCTGTATTTATCACATTTGTGCACTCTATCTTCATTACCCCAAGTGAGGCAGTAGTAAACAATAAGTGATAATAGATTGAATATTCTCTGCTGAAATGTGTACACTTAGGAGCGCAAGTGAGTTCGTCTCCACTGAGATGAGCTCCTACTTTCCCTTTTTTTCATTTGCTTTAATTCATCTTTCTTGCCAAAGAAACTTGGAAATAGATTTTTCCAGCTGCTCCTGAAAGAGTGGGGAAGCATGGTATGAAAGTGATGTGGAGCATTCTGTCCTCCACACATGGCAGCCAGGCTGTTCCTAAGCAGGAACAGTGCCTAACTCCCAAATTTTAATTCGCATCGTTCCTGAGACATGTTACCCAGCATATACTGCAGTAATTCCTCTGTACACTCTTGATGCAGTAATTCCTCTGTACACTCTCTGCATCTCTCTGTAAGGGAAAAAATCAGTTTTGTCAACACGTGACATGATTCATTACTGTTCTAATGATGACATTATTTTAAGCTCTGAAGTTGAACATGCAGGGCGTGTCTTTGACACTGGGTAAGAAAATGAGTGATATTGTCCAAATTAAAATACAAGACTGTGATAATCAATAAAAAAACAGATCAGCACAAGTTTTATGTGCATGGCAAGCTGTGATATTGCAATATAACAGTCACAGAACTGTTTAAGTTGCAAGGCTTCTCTTGAGATCATCTACCTCAGACCCAATTGTTCTTTGTACAATATATAATGGTTAAGGAAATAATCCCCCTCCTCCCTAATAATCTATGTATTTATAATCACAGTATCACAAGGTTGGAAAAGACCTCTGATATCATTGAGTCCAACCTATGACCCAACACCAACACCTACTTGTCGTTTAAACCATGGCACTAAGCACCTCATCTAATCTGTTTTTAAACACCTCCAGGGACGATGACTCCACCACCTCCCTGGGCAGCACATTCCAATGGCCAATCACCCTTTCAGTGAAAATTTTTTTCCTAATATCAAGCCTAAACTTCCCCTGATGAAGCCTGAGACCATGACTTCTTGTTCTGTCACTGGTCACCTGAGAGAAGACATCAACCCCTGCCTGCCTACAACCTCCTTTTAGACGGTTATAGAGAGCAATAAGGTCTCCCCTGAGCCTCCTCTTCTCCAGGCTAAACAACCCCAGCTCTCTCAGTCACTCTTCATAGATCTTGCACTCCAGCCCCTTCACCATCTTTGTTGCTCTCCTCTGGACACACTCCAGCATCTCAACATCTGTCTTAAACTGAGGGGCCCAGAACTGGACACAGTACTCAAGGTGCAGCCTAACCAGTGCCCACTATAAGGGGATGATAACTTCTCTAGTCCTGCTGACCACACCATTCCTGACGCAGGTCAGGATACCATTGGCATTCTTGGCCACTTGGGCACACTGCTGACTAATGCTGAGTTTCCTGTCTACCAGCACTCCCAAGTCCCTTTCCACTTGACTACTCTCCAGCCACTCTGTCCCCAGCCTATAACTCTGCAAGGGCTTGTTGTGTCCAAAGTGCAGAACCTGGCACTTGGACTTGTTAGACTTCATCCCATTGGAATCAGCCCATCTCTCCAGTCTGTCAAGGTCGAAACTTCCTCCCAGCTTGGTATCCTCTGCGAACTTGCTAATGATGGACTCAATCTCCTCATCCAGATCAACAAAGATGTTCCACAGGACCAGGCCCAACACCGACCCCTGGGGGACACCAGTAGTGACCGGCCGCCAACTGGATGAGGCACCGTTCACTGTCACCCTCTGGGCTTGGCCATCCAACCAATTCCTAAGCCAGCACGTAATGCTCATGAAGAGGGGATTAATAAAGTATTCTCTGCAAATAATAGGAAACCTCCTTTATTAAATACATATTTGTCCTTAAATGCCACTGAGGAATGATTTCTAACATATTCCTCATCACCAAAGAGAAAGTGAGGCTGTATTTAAGTTCATTAATATAATTAATGGTAGCGATACATATGTACCAGGTGTGGACTTTTTTGGCACATCTATCTCTAATACAGTGTGATTAATGTGTTAAAATTCAGCATGTGTACTGAGATTTTGTCAGTACCTGGATCTAGCAAAGACTAAGCACTTACTTTGAGAGTACATAGAACCATTTGCTTACTTCAAATTAACTGTGTGCTGAAATATCTTACCGAGTAAGTGCCTCAGACTGCTAATTAACTCACATCTGCCCCAGAGAGGTGTTATCTTAACCATATACGATTCAAGTCATGGATGACTGCTCAGTTTAACAACAGCACATGAAATGCAGACTGCAGTCTGAATCACAAGGGTTTCCTGTGGTGTCCAGGCACTGAGAAATATCTCGCCAGACCAGTGGTTTTCATCCAATGACACACATCAACATCGGAGGTGAATCAAGGAGGTCTGCCACATTTCCTCACTTGGTCCCTTTGCCCAACACAGCACTGGCAGGAGCTGTTAACATCCCAAGGAGGCTGCAGTGGGGATGTTAGTGCTGCTATTATGGGAGGCAGTTTATACCCCTGTCGTGTCTGGTGTGTTCCCCTTTCTCCCTCATACTACAGTCCCTCTGTACCTCTGGCTACAGCTGCAGCATCGTTCCTCTGCAGAGGCTCAGTGCTGCTGCAGGTCTGGGGAAGGAGGTGGACAGGGACTCCTAAATGAGGCACCGCATGAGTGTGGCAGGAACTGGACAGCAGTGAACCACAGCACTCAGCGTGCACCTGCGTCTCTCATATGCCTAAGTGCCTACAGCATCCCTGAAAAATGGCTTTTCACTACAAGAACATGCATACCTAAATGTCAATATCTTGCAATAGCTAAAAGTAGATACCAGTAGTAGGCAGTCCAGTGACTGCAGTTCAGCAACTGGGGAATGCTCCATCTTTCACTAGACTTCGCAAAAAACTAGTTTGATTTCACACAGTTTTTGTATTTTCTGTCACTTTCCTTGTCTCCTTTCAGGCTCTAAATTTGACTCCTGGAAACAGAACACTTCATTGATGGGAAGTGAAGCAGAGTATGCAGGCAAAGGCACAATGTGTTCATTATAGGCTTTACAGTTTAAGCCCTTCCATTTACTATTTTTATTGCTGTATCTCCTGCTATGTGGAATAAACTTTTTGCTCGTTCTCCAAAATCTTTCTCAAGCTTTGAGATTCTATTTGTTTTGTAAGAATAGTCAGAATAGTCATGGTCTTCAGATTTTATTGTTTTTATTTGTTTCCTTGGGTTTTTTAATTAAAACAGTTTGGGGTTTTGACTTCTTGACATTTGTTTTTTTATCCAACTGTCTTTTTTTTTCATTCTTCTCTTCCCTCCCCTCCCCTCCCATTTTTTGGCCAAAGTCCCAAATTAAATAAAAATTGAATAAGAAGAGAACATAATTCCAGTGTATCTGTGGTCCTGGATTTTTTTTCACGAAAACATTTTGAAATAAGGATCAAATAATAGTAGTGTTTGCAAAATGTTTTTTTAACATTAAGAACACAAGTTCAACTGATATTAATTTCATTTTTTTTTAAAAAAGTCGGTTTAGAGGTTTCTTCTCTCTTTTTATTTCAAATCCACTATGGCTTTATTGGCATAAGGCTTGTGTTGCTCTTCTGCTTTTTTTAACCTTTCTTTCACTTTGACAAAGATTTTGTCTGTGCTTTTCTACTCTTCATGAAACATGAATTGCTTTATCATTCTCAGAAAGAAAGCAAAGAAAATAATGAATTGAAACCAAGTGTTAGCTATTCCTCCATGAAGCCTGTCAGGAGTACTAAAATAGATTACAGTGCGCTGAAGAAGACATCGCTAAAGTCCCTTCATGTTCCAAGCTAAAGCTACTCCTTCTGCAAGCGTTTGTTTTGTTGGTGGAATACCTAAAAGGCTGTCAGGACGCACAGAGGATTAAAACTCAAGCAGATTCAGGACTACCTAGAAACAGTCATTCCATGATTGCAAGTAGTTTTCAGGGCTAAGAGGAAGCTGTGAATGAAATGCTTGGGGATACTCATTAGATTCTCAATAAAACTCTGAATCACCTTTGAATTATCTTCATTAGACAGCTTATGTTTATAGCAGGAGAGCTAAAGCTATGGCTGTGTCTTTGAAAAACAAAAAAAAAGAAGAAGAAAAGGAAAGCAAATGATGGTGCCTCAAGGGAGGATTTCGCAATCTCGCTGAGCCTAATTGAAGAACATGTTGTGCTTGCGCTAAGTCCTCAAAGATTTCATAGCACGTCAGCAAATATGCTACAATTCACAGTTCAGTTTGATATTATTTGGTTTGTGTCAATACTGTGGTAAAACAACATGTGATTTGATTCCAGCCAGCTCACTGATATCATCAATCAGCCCATGCTCTTATTCACAGAGGGGCACCTGTGTGGCCAGGTTGTATTAGATGAACAGTAGCATCAGGTTTAAATTACAAAAACAATTTAATGGAGACAGATTTAGAACATGGAGATTTGTCGTTATGGGGAAAGAAAGAAGCAGTGAAACCTGCTGTGATTTCAGCTTCTTCAGTATCTCTTGTTTACAAATGAGAAGAAACAGAAGAATCCAGCCTAAGGTAATAGCGATTGGCATTTGTTTTTATTGTCTGCTGTGCAAATTTTTGTATTAATTTATGACATATCTGCTATGAGAAATGGAAAATAAGTATAAGAAAATATAAAAAAAGTTTGAGAATTTGTACTATCAAACATCAGTCCCATACGATATCTTTTATTGGATTAATCATTATTTAAATTTGTTTGGCGAAGGGGACTTAATGTGACAATTTTTAATGAAAATATTATTAACCCTGCAAAATTGAGAGAACTATTTACATCTTTAAGGTAAAGGAGTGTTTTTTAGCTTTCTGCATAAATGGTGATCAAATGATTAATTTTTAGAATCCTGGAGTACCTAGGGTTTTGCAAAAGACTTCAGATTGACTAGTTTTTTTTATGTGAGAGGCTTGTGGTTTATTAAATATATATGTCTATTGTAGACAGCCAGTCTATTTCTTGTTTTAGATTAAAAAGGTGTTCTATAGAAATCCCAGTAAACTGTATTAATCTGAAAACAAAAGTTCTGCCTTCTTAAAAAATTGTGTTTCTAAGTTTAAATTTAACGTTTGATCATTTTGTTTAAATGAACCTTCTATGGGAAAATCAATGTGAGAGATCATTCACTGGTGTGCTAGTAATTTTATAAGAGTAGAACCCCTCTAAAGTAATGAAGTTGTAAAATAATGCCCCTGCTTTTCCTCCCCAGACGTCATTATTTAGGAAGCCATCTGAATGTACAGGTGAATGCCTGATGTCAATAGTGTTAAGGAAAGCATTTGGTAAATGTGGTTATGGATTGTACAAGGACTGAGATGCCTTAGTTCTGCTGGACCCTCCTCTCCAGCTTCCACTTCGTTCAGCACGGGGATGACACAGATGTTTCCCAAGTTTAACTGGCAGATTGGTAGAAACAGTTGGAGCTCTTTCTTGAAACGAAGACCTTTCAAGGTCTTACAGGGCTTGACAGGAAAGTTTAACATTCTTTCCCATCATTATAATGATCTTATTTGTCTATCATCTCTTTTTTTTTGCCTATAACTTTTCAACATATCTATATCTATGTTTCATTTGTGCACCCCACTCAATTTAAGTCAGCTTACATGGTCCATGTCCAATTCCTGCTTCTCATGTGATTATTCATTTTGTGATCCCAGGAATAACCATATTTTCTGTTCTTGGAATAGTCCTCAGAACAGATTGATGCTTTAGAAAAACCTCCTTGAGCGCTGATGGTTAGGCTATGTTAGTTTTTTTCCAGTCTGTTTCCTAGGAAGGATGAAGTTGCTAGGGTCCTGGTGGCTTCGTACAAACAGCTGTTTTAAAAATCCCCACATACCCAAATTCTAGTTAAATTCAGTCACAGACCCCTGCTCAGATGTTAGGAATATCTCCCAAGGTTATGATAATTACATCCTTAGCTACAAAATACCTTAATTTCCTGCTATGTTAAATTGCATTCATAAGTTTTATCTAGCTTTTGAGTCCTTTTAGAACTGAACTGCATTATTAATTCATTTTCTTGTTTGCTAGGAGAAAGAGTATATCTTTTCCATGATAGGAATTGCTAATGACCTGTAAAGAGACAGCTAGCAAATAATTTAAATGTTAAAGAGACTTGACTTTATCATATCCCAGTTTTTGTGCTCTTCCGTGGAAGACATATTCTTAATAAGTCAGAAATTCTGCAACTCTCTACAAACTACCTGAAAGGAGGTTGTCATGAGGTGGGTGTTGGTCTCTTCTCCCAAGTAACTAGTGATAGAATGAGAAGAAATGGCCTCAAGTTGCATCAGGGGAGGTTTAGATTGCAAGTTAGCAAAAATGTCTTTATTAAAAGAGTGGTGAAGTGTTGGAACAGGCTGCCCAGGGAAATGGTGGAGTCACAATCCCTGGAGGTGTTCAAAAAAATTGCAGATGTGGTACTTCAGGATATGGTTTATTAAGCATGGTGGTGTTGGTCTTATGGTTGAACTTGATGATCTTAGAGGTCTTTTCTAACCTTCATGATCGGATGATTCTCTGATTAGTAGTAATCCTGGCAAGTCTCTCTTGCTTTCAGAGTATTGTTGAGAAATGTAGGAAAATAATTGTAGTTTCTTGTGTTGTCAGAAATTAGTTGGTCCTCTTCAGGTATAAGAAAAGAATCATCCTGAAGATTGTTTTTATTCCTACATGACTTAGCACAGCGGATTTGAGCATGCTTACGAGAATGTAATAAAATAAAATGAGGAGAATAGAAAGCATTACAAAAAACCAGAAAGAAATGAAAGAAAATAATGTAGATGATGTTATTCCTAATGGGATACATTTAAATGCAGTGTCAGATCTGTCCTTCTATCCTTTCTGTGTAAGTTATCCTGGGAATGTTAGTAGTTTCTCAGCAAAAGTCAAAACCTGAAATGGGGTTATGGAGTTACGTAAAACTGTGTTATAAATCTTCTAATTAAAATAATGGTTGTGCTACAACAAGCCAGATGGAATGTAGTGTGGAGCTTTCTGTTGCATACCCCACCTCATATACCTAGGACAGCTGGTCAAAAGAAGAACAGTGAGTATCCTTAGCAAGTACAAGTAGTGATCATGGTACTTTTCCATCTATGTGATACCAGCAATGGAGTGCACTGATAATTTCCAATATCACTAATCTATATTTTCACATTTAGAATATATGCCACACACGACATCAGTTAAAATCCTTTCTTGCAAACCTTGGTAAAAATGGCTCAGAAACACCTGATATTCCTGTGGGAGAGAAGAGCTGGAGTGTAACTAGCTATATATATGCTTGCACAGGCTTCTTTGTATATGTTTGTGTGGGAGTGATTTGACTTAAATACAATTGGTGCATGTTTGTGTTGTTTAATTTGTATTCCAGCATGCGGCATCTCCACATATTTCCAGGGCTGAACCTTCCCTGCTGACATGACAGTCTGTGAGTTTATTTGGCCAGAGAATGATAAGTTTCTCTTCTGCGTGAGGTGTAGTACTGGGGAGGATTTATTGACTAGAGAGTTGCCAAGCTTGGGAGAACGGAAAAGAGGGAGTGATGGAAATGGGAGTGATGTGCCTTTTAGGATTGTGCACCTCAGCAATTATACTAGATAAGGGCATTCTGTGAACCACTATGAAAGGGAAAGAATAGTTGTTTGTCCTCTGACAAACCACTGCGAAAAGTGGTGCTCATTCCAGGAGCACCAGCAACAGTGGCAGCCTTCTAGAATATCTTCTGTGGGTAGGCATGTGCTTCTTCTTTGAAAACCCTGGTTTCTGAGTGAAAGTAGAGCTATTCTGGGTTGTTAACAGATCTAAGACCGGCAGGGAACATGCCATTCCTTGGCTGCATGAAGGAGGATAGCACGTTGTATTTTGGGGTTTAGATATTCCCCGTGGATGGTGGAAGGATAGGGACACCTCCATCAGTGCCCCATCACACATGCACAACACCCAAAAGAGGAAAAGGAAAGACAGAATGGCAGCTAGGCTCTATCTCACTATCAATATTAAAACGAGAGCCTAGTTGTCTCACAGGGCAGAGCAGCTCTGCACTGATGCCAACAAGAACACAGACCATGGCAGTAAATGACACATAATGTCCAATGAGAAATCAAGCCTTGAGCTATTCACTTATTTTCATTTTCCAGACTGGCAGTCTTGGTGAATGGATTTACTCACCATATGGCAAGGTCACTGTGACAAATTTTCAAAAAATACAAGCCTAAGGGTTATTTTGGTTTCACAAGCACATGAGCTCAGTGCGAAAGAACAGACTGAGACAGCAAGGAGAACAGCCAATCCTGTTATATTTTTTTTCCTTATTACTGACTTGCCATGATAAATATGGAAAATTATATTTGGCTAGAAGGAGGCTGAGAAAGGGAACAGATGGCCACCAAAAGAATGCTAGAGAGGCTAATAGTCACCAGCATATTTCCGGGATAAAAATTTAAATCTGAAGCCAAGCAGAAGAGTTATCCATTTTGTTCGAATCAGGGTACCGTGTGTGAAACTGATCCTGCTATGCTCTGACCAGACGAATTTGGGCTTCCTGAAATGCATTCGCTGAATGGAATAAATAACCACTATCCTGCAGTTAACACATCTTGCAGTTATGCTGACAGAAATAGTTGACAAGGTGGGGAAAATGTTTATGTTCCTACTGTATTTTAAGTGACTGAGTGTGTGTTTGTTATGATTTTTTTTTAATATAATGCTTGAGTTAACAGCTACATTGCATTCTTTCTATGTATTCTGCAGGCTTTATTAGTGTTGAGGACAGAGAGAGGAAAATGCCCATTTAAATGAGGAGACAATGGAGTCTGTCTTTTATATAGTTATGTATTTAATAATTTCTAAAATTTTAGTGTATTTGGGTTTTTTTCTGTAGTCAATTAGACACTGAAAAAAATAACCTGACATTTTGGCAATTATGAAAATGTGTCACAATTTCTGATTTTGCAGAATGCTCTATGCTCGTGTAGGTAAAACTCCTTATGACTGCAGACTAGGTAATGGATGAGGGTATTGTATTGTTTCTTGAGTGATAATTGGAATTAGCAAGGTAATGACCTGTAATACATGATTTGAAGGACTGGAACAACAGCAGATGATAGTTTGGGATTGAAGTGCAATATTGGAGGACAGGCCAAGTGTTATAGGAGTAGGACAGCCAGGTGTGAAATGGAGGGGAATAGTAACAGTTGTTGCAATTTTTCTTTAGAGTGCATCTGCCAGAATGAAATCACAACAGCTTAGCTGTAGATCCCATACTAGAGGTACGGGATTTTGCTGGAGCAGCAAATGGGTCATCTGGATCAAGACAATCAAATAAGTCACTGTTGTGGACTAAGTGACGGTGACGAAGCCACCTGCTCCCCAGCCAGCCACTGGCAGGACTGTTGTAAGCACAGATCAGTGTTTCCACTGATAAAGAATTATGCTATTTTGCTGTTTGAGGGAATGTTGTGATGATTGATCAGCTATTGATTTTAAGGTATTTTGAATAAACTACCCAAAGAGTGCTGAAGAACTATAAAGCCTTAATCAGTAGGTTTTGAGAAAGAGAGACAAAGAGAATCATAAATTTCCATGACTAAAAAAAGGCACAGCAGTGTAAAACGAAAAATGTCCATCTCAAATCTTGCCAGTCTTTCCCTGGTGAACAGAAATCTGATGGATTCTGATTTCTGACAGCACATTTTGGTGCATACTCATCTGTTTCTTTAGCTCTTGCAGAGTTTTAAGTACATTTTGTGAATTGTTCTATTAGTAAATATAAAGTATTTTGAACTTTATATTTAGTAATATAGACATCAGTGCATAGCCTTTTAAGTGTTACTAAGAAATAAAACACCATTTTGGAGTGAAGACTCTAGAGGTATATGAAATTCACTGTTTCTTTTGTTGATGGCAGTTTCTCTCTAAAATCATGGCTTTATATTGACCTGTAGTTAGAAAATAACAAAGTGGTCAAGAAACTGTCTCTGAATTGAGTTAAATGTTTTCATCAGCTTCATAAAATGAGAAATAAAGCTAACTGAGAGCAAAGTATAGATGAGGTGTGCAAAGAAGTATAACATGCACTAAAATTAATAGTGTTATTAAGACCTGAGTTGATATATCTAGTACAGTTATGAATGTAGATCCTGGACTCTTCTTCATAAAAAATGTGATTCTCCCCTGAAATGCAGGATACGTAGCTTGCTTGTGAAGTGTGTGTCTGTAAAAATATTCTAACATTGGGTGTTCCATAGATCATCTATGTAAATTAACACTGTAAGATAGTGACCACAAAGGCATTGTGTGCACTAGGCAAAGCATATCATGTTCTAGGGCATTCATATGAAGCAAAAGATATTAAGAAAATTTTGGGGGCTTCTGTTGTTGTGGATCTGGGGATGTTTCAGATTTATAGCTTATAATCCCTTAACCCTGACCAGCTAATCTCTAGTTCTAAAGATGAGAATTACTGTGTCCTGAAAAGACAGTTCTTAGTACCTTTCCCTTTCTTAATATTCTCCTCTGATCAATGGATATCCATGACCACTCCTCTCAAACTGTAACCAGTTAGTACAATGAGGTTAAACCCAGAGCAGCTGTTCTCAGCTTGTTCTGAATCTGAAGTTTATCCTTCAAGCTTCCAGAAGACCTTCATTGTTTGTGCAGTTTTCCTCCCATCTTTTCAAATTAAAACAAAGACAGAATACCTCCCATGTAAACTAGCAGCACAGTTGTCTGAAGGGTGGTTTCTAACTGGTCTGCCAAGTTTCAGCGGTGTTGTGGTTGATAATCAGACTTGCATATCAAAGGGCAGCATTTCTTTCATTGATCAGATAGATTTGTACATAGAGTTTTCTCTCCTTATTTAGTTTGGACACGTCTTCTAGAGGTCTCCAATTACAGAGCAGGATGCGTCAGAGTCTTTGTAGATGTAACTTCATATGTATATGTATCTGCACCTTTGTGGCATGCTGATGTGCTCAACACATCAGGGTCACTGTATGTATATATGCAGTATATTGGCATAAACACAGCAATCTAATCTGAGTTGCCCCTTCTTCTTCCAAACTCTGACAGAGGCCCTTTCAGCATGGCTAGGCTGCATCATGGCAAGACAAAACACACTAAGCATGCTCCTCAAGTATGCAGACGTATTTTCATGAGAACTAACTGAAGTCCGTGAAAAGGCCTTTAAAAAGTGATCCCTTGGCACTGCTACTGGCACTGGATAGGCTAAAAGTTATTTTGAACGACAATGATTTTATCAGCAACAGGTGCTCTGAACATTTAAAACTGTGACAGGTACAGACCATGGAAGCTCTGGCTGCAAAATAGATAAAGAAGAATACCATGCTGCTTTATTTAATATTCTTAATCTGTATCTCACATCTATAAGGCAGTTTTAGCTGAAAATTTGGTTAATTTGAAACTCTAAATTAAAATTCCCCTCTGATGACTCCAAGTTCCTCTGCTTCTAGAAAAAATATTGATGCTCTACCACTTCAAAACTTTTACAGTGGGATTGATGTGTCTACTTGGATAAATATGATATTTTTTTTTACTGTGAGTGGAATGATGTTGTGTCTCAGAGCCCAGGTACAAGAAAGCACATTTGACCAAACCCAGTGGGGTACACTCCAGCCTATAGAGTAGAGATCCAAGCTGCTCCAAATGCCGAGTCCTGGAAAACAACAACCCCATGCAGCGTTACAGGTCTGGGGAAGAATGGTTGCTAATGTCCTTTGAAACCAATGGATTGCTTTCCATATCTCAGTAAATTTAAACATTGATTTGTGTTTTTACAAAATATGTGCCACAAATTGTATCAGTTTAATGCTGCCACTAACAATGCATGGGCTCAGACTCTACCTTGCGAGGCAGTTTAAAGCTGTCCTTTCAAGCAGACTCACTATCTCCTTTGGAGGACATATTTGGGGATGGTAAAGGGCCCCCACTTTCCCTCCCCTGACCACATGGACATATCAAGCATGCTGAGAGGCACAATAGGCAAAGTGAACTGTCTCTGCACCTGCCCACAAAACAGCTATTCGAGTGGGAGAGGATTTGCCAGAGCATAGCACGTTTTCAGCAGCTTTTGTGGTCCTCTCTTACACCCTGTGTTGGCACAGGTATTGCCACAGAGGAAAGAAACACAGAAACTGTACAGAGTTTTCAAGGTTTTTTTCCAGAATAATTTTTAATAAAGTACAGTTTCATGTTTGCAGTCTTCCCATGTGGATGCATTTTCTCAGTCTCAGCTGACTGTTCAAGAGAGAGATCATCTGGGATCCAACAGAGTCTTCCATCAGGTATGTGATTCTTCAGCTGACTTTAAAAATCTATCTATCTGAATACTTAATTTCTCAGAGACCTCTTACAATAAATGACTCTGAGCACAGGGACGACTTTTACTCCCTGTCCTCTTCCATTTCCCCTGGAGCTGCTTGACTGTCCCAAGCGCCTGCCGGCATTCTAGTTTCCCTAGCTGTTCAGTAGCATTTGAGGCATTTCTTCTGTTCAGCCACTTTTATTTCTTGAAGCTTTCATGAAAAGCCCACTGATTCTGAGATCTAAGGTTTAAGGGCTTTTCCATATTATTGGAAAATAAAACTTACTCATTCAGGTTGGTTGGATCAAGCGCTTTGTTTCTTTGGGTTTTTTTTTTTAAATATCAGACTTCTCCTTTGTTGTCAAAAGCTTGACAAACAGGGTTCTACTCTTCCCTAATGACAAAAATTTCACAGGCTTATGTGGGTTGGAGATTTAACTCTCTGGACCTTGGTCTGCACTTGATAGCACATAGTTAATCTGGTTTAGATCTATTAAAGACAATTTTTTTGTCCTTGTTTGCCAAAGAAATAATGTAACTTCAAGATTTTCTTTACTAATAAGAATGCTATTTATCTCACTTTAGATACCCAAGAATTTCAGAGGTCCAGACATTCATACAACTGCATCCTTAAATGATTGATTTTAAAGAATGAGTAGTATATAAATGTTTCTTGAATAACAAATGGAACAATTATAAAAGAAGGACTAATAATCCTAGAGCTTTCAAATAAGTATAAGCCATTTATTTTTCAGTAAGTTTTGCATAGACCTTAACTGTTCCTCATTAATGAGGGATGTAATGAAGGGACCCAGTTGAAGTAAACTCCATGGGAAATGGAGAGGAAGGTACTATTGTGAAATTCCCTCTAGTGCAGGGAAAACCCTGCCACTGTCCCACCCCTGGTGTCTGGCAGCAGTCCAGCCCTAATTTCTCTTCTGCCTCTGGGAACAGCCAATGTTGTTGCCTGCCGTTTACAATTAATGTCTGCTTATTGCCCTACACATGCTTTGTTTTCCCCATTCAAAGGAGTCCTGCTGCCTGGAACAGCTGTTCAGGTTCCAAGCCCAACCACCTTTTCCAGCTGAAGCAGTCACTGCTCCGATGCTGGATGGAGATGATATTGTGGGGAAACGCGCATGCCCTAAAATGTACCATGCTGCCCGATTGCCTGAACAACCTCCTCGTTATGACTGGGAGAGTAGCTGCTCTTTTCCCATTCACCATTAGGTGTCAGAAGTGAACCACACGCGTTTTCCAAGGTTTTATATCCCTCTGTTGTTAGAAAGTGCTGCACAGTATTGCTTGCTAGGTTGTTACGTAATATTTACTTATGCTTTCTATTTAGAAAGTCAACCGCAGTGTTCTTTCCCTCCCACATCTGGAAGGTCAAGCAAAGCATGGTTTGGTTGCAGACAGTGCAAACCCTCTCCCCCTTGAAATTCTGCCTCAGGTAGCAAATAAGAGCTTGCAGAATATCCTCCCCTCTCTTCAGGTGAGTGAGTTACAAAGCTCTTAGACATCTTGTGTTTCATTGGTAAACCAACTTCTCTCCAGTACTCCTAAGAGAATGTCAGTGGCAAAGAATCACAAGTGTGTTCATGTATGCGAAGAGAGAAATAAATTAGTGTCAGCATTTGCCTCTCTTTCTTTTTCAGCCATAGCTAAAGAGAAAAAAAAAGGAAGAATTATAAACAGTCAAGCAGATGAATTGCTTAATAGTATGGCTGTATATATCTCCAGATATTTTAATGGACATTTAATGTGACAGGAAGTCTTTGAAATCGTCTTCACTTTTGGCATTCCTACTTTCTCATTTTTTTTCACAAATCCTGTGTCCACCCCCTGTCTAAACTCTTGTTTATTTGCTTCTTCTCTTCCCAACAAATCAGGGACCTGCACTACTCACCACCACTACTCTGATCACTCCTTTTTTCACTTTTCCTCTACTTCAATGGAGTCTCTTTATTGAGAGAATTAGAAGGTTCCATAGGGCTCCAATACGAAGTCATTTCAGATCTTTTTCACTGGAAACCCCCATATAATACATTTTGTTTGGGAAGTCAAGAGCCTTCTCAAATACTTGGATTTTGAAGCTGGCAGCTTGCTACTACTGCAAATTACATGTTTTGGTTAGTGGGTGTTGTATCATTGAAAGAAGCTACAGGATGCAAAATGATGAGATAGAATGGGTTAGCCTCAAAAAAAAATTTCTTTAAAGCTTAATTCTGCAGCCTTCTTAAGTCAAACGTGCACTCAACTCCTACAAAAGCCACCTGCCCATTTTATTTTCTGTGAAGATTTTGGAGCCAAGTGTTTTACAGAGAGGTTCTTTACATGGAATGTATACAATTCTATAATAAGCTATGTAACCACCATAAGAAAAGCTTTTTTCTTGGCTTAGAAATGCCAGGGGACAATAAATACTTCATTCTAGAAAATATGATTGTGTGCTGTCTGTTTTGGAGATCTGTTTTTTACTCTTCCTAAGAAGAATTGAAGGAGCGTACATTGGAATTGGGAAAAAGTGGAGTTCTCAAGCTTGGAATCAACAGGAGCTATAGGGGAAGATGATTTACTAGAAAACAAGCCAGGTCTTTTCCAGCCAGAAGATTCTATGATTCTATTCTATTCAGCCCATAATTCACTCTTTGAGCTTTGAACATACTGTGGGAGACAGTGTCATGGGCCTTGCTGTAGTCTAAGTACACAACACCTACCACTTTTTCCTCATTTGGTCAAGCCAATCACTTCATTAGACAAGGCAATCAAGTTGTTCAGACACCATTTGCTCACAACTTACATTGGCAAATCTATATTGGCTGTTCCAAATGAACTTCTTGCCTTTCATTTGGTTGAAAATGGCTTCCAAGAGGAATTGTTCCATAGCTCTCCCAGCCACTGAGGTAAGACTGACAAGCCTTTAGTTCCCTGAAGTCTTCTTGACCTTTTTGAAAGGTAGTTGTGACATTTGGGTTTTCCAAATGGTCAATAACTTCTCCTGATTGCATTGACTTTCAAAGATGATAGCAAGCTGCTTTGCAATGGCATCAACCAGCTCCTTCCACACCCTCAGATCCATTCTAACTGGTTCTGCAGACTTAGGTCTGTCCAGTTACTTAAGTGACCTGTAACTATCTTCCCGTACTGCAGGTAATTTTTCATTACACAAACACTGCTTCTTGACTCAGGGACCTGGGAAGCCTGAGGGCAAAATTTATTGACGAGAAGCATTGAGTACCTTGGTCTTCTCCAAATCTGTGGTCACTAGGTCTCAAGTTTCACTGGGCAGTGGGTTCACATTTCCCTTACGCTTCCTTTTTTTTGCTTTTGATGTGCTTAGAGAAACTGCTCTTATTGAATTTCACATCCCTTGCTAGCTGCAAATCCAGTTGAGCTTTTGCTCTCTTAAACATGCCTGCATGTTCAGATAGTCACTCCTACATGTATGCCAGATAACTCATCCATGCTTCCAGCTTTTTTTGTGCTCTATGAGTTTTAATTTGGTCAGAAGTTCCCTTTTCATCCATGTTGCCCTTCAGCAATATTTTCTCAACTTTCTGCATTTTGGAATGGACTATTCTTGTGCTTTAAGGAGATCGACTTTGACGATCAATGAGCTCTCCTAATTTCCTTTGCCCTCCAGGGAATTCTTCATAGGTTTATGATGAGAAGATCCCTAAACAAGTCAAAAGTTGCTTTCCTGAAAATCAGAGTTTGTAGTTCTACTGCTTGTCTCACTCACATCCCTGAGAATTTTAAACTCCACAATCACATGGTTACTGCAACCAGAGCTGCCCTTCCCCTGACCTTCACAGGCTTGTCTGTGAGTAACAGGCCCAGCAGGCTATCTCTGATCACCTGTATCAAGAGAAGAGACCAGACATCTCTCAGAATGCTTTTGCCACTTCATCAGGTATCAAGATGACTGAATTACCCTCACGAGTAACAGGGCTTGGAAGTATGGTGATTCTTCACTGTTGTGTCAACTACAGGCCTTTCTCACTAGGTTAGTAACACTGTTTGCTGACACTCTTGCCATGCTTCATCAGATAGATCCTATTTCTGCTTAGCATTCTTGTTCCTCATCCTATGTTCGTAGAAGACATAGCCTTGTGTAGCTTCAGCCAGGTATCGATCCATTGGATACATCGTCTCCAGCTGAATATTTTACCTTCAAATGAAGGAGAGGAGAACTTGACCTGGGATGCCACACCTTACATCCTTATCCCAAAGCATACTGTCTTCTTTCAGCTTGTCTGGATCACTTTTGTTTCCGGCCCTCCATCATTTCTTAATGATTTGATTCTGTAGTCTATCTTTAGGTTTCTTTCCCATTCTGGGAGCCTTGAGAATCTGCACGTGCTAGGATCTTGATGGTCTGCTGATACAGGTGACATCCATATATCCTTTCTTTTGCAATTTGTTCCTTCAGATGCTTCTGCAACTATGCAGGCCCATCCTTTCCCAATTCATAACGAACTTAATGTTTCTGTTGCAAATGCGTATGTTCACAGGCACAAGCTGGTGTCCCAGCAGTCTGTGGGCTGCACAAGCAATCTCAAGGATTCTAACATAACTCGTCAGTGGATATGCCCATATAGAAATCCGACATGGATAATGACTATTAAACTATCTTTCCTGACCTCCTTGCTAGGAAGATCATATCAGATTCCTTCCTAGCTCATGCCAGTTACTGCAACTTAATCAAACCATGGCAGTTTGTAGCTTTTGTAGAAAACGAGTGCCCACATACCAATTAACCTGGAAGATGAATTTCCTGCTCTTATTTAAAGATTTATCTTTCCATGGTCCAATAGCCCCTACTGCTATTCACAGAATTTTCTTTCTGGATAAACAGGGCATTCTAGTCCCCAAGTATGCTTGCTCTGTCTCAGCACAGAATTGACACAGACATCACTCAAGAAATCCAATATCAAAGTCAAGTCTTGCATCTTTGTCTTTCATAATGCAGCATTTTTTAATATATTTTTTGTACATATTTGTATAATTGCAGATCAAATGAGTGTACTGCAAAAGAACATTTTCCTCTTTCATTGTTTGACAGGAAAACAGAACTCGAGGCAATTTTTCTGAATTTAACTCTCTGAACAGTTTTCCTGAAACTGATACCAGAGCCCAGACAAAACCATCAGATCTGGGAAGCACCAGCATCAGCGTCAAGCTGCCTATGACAGCTTCAGGTAACAGAGCATGCTAAAAAGGATGGAGTGAGAGGCTGCCTGCATATATAGGGAGTGTATGCAGTCAGGACCCTCAGTGACCAGAGGTTCCATGCCAGATTGTCACTGAAATATTTAGCAAACAGTTCGGAAGAAAGAAATATGAATGGACTCAGTGATTTTTAAAAATCCTGCTTGGAGTTGTACACAATAGGAGAATGACTAGGCTAAAATAAATATAAAAATCAAACAAACATGCATTATATGAAAGAATGTATGTTTGTCTAAGACTTATGACAGGTCATGTAAGCCACAGTAATATTTAATTACCGTGGTAAAACATTTTTCACTTGCTTGGAACTGTGTCACATTTTATCTTTGTGGGCTAAATTGCATTTTGGGAGTTGTCAGATCTAGAAAGTTTCTGGCAGAGTTAACTTATTTTTAGAAGGAATCTAGGAAAAAGAAAATAGAGACGTTTTGCTTTGAAATGATTTAGCATCCCTACATTAGTGGATGAAGATCTGCCATTGTTTGACAATACACCCATATATGCCTAACGAACACGTTGATTTGTAGTGCTACCATCTGATTATTTAAAATTATGTAAGTGGAGGTGTTATGGTAGCTGAAAGGTTTCTAACAAGGAAGAGTGAGAACTAGGTCAAGTGTAGATTTGGGCCTCCTTTAATTCCTGACCTCATGCATCTGAACTTGACATTTTCTGTGAGAGAAACAAGTACTGGAAATCTTGGGTTTGCCATTTTTTATGTAAGCTATGAAGCTTGCTGAAGCAGATAGAAAACAGATGGGATTTTCCAAAACATCTTGGTACAGAACTTTACTCTGAATAAAATAATTTTTACCTAAACTCTCTTAAAAGTTTTTGCTGACAGACGCTGAATGCATTGTTGAACATAATATTGTAAGTCAGAAAAAGCAACTTAAATTTGTGCAAAACGTCCAGAAGGGACCTCTAACAGGCAGCTACTCAACCTTCTGTTCAAAGTGACAAGCTCTACTATTGCTATTGTGAAAGAAATTTGCCATCAGGTTTCTGACATTTTGTTGATTTTTGGCTTTATATTCTTTTTTTCTTGATTTAGAAGCCTTGAAAAATTTTAGAAACCATTTAACAGTCTATGAACAAAAAGAAATTTTCAATTATACAGAGCTGTGGTTTCTTGGGCTGGAAGCTAAAAAGATTGAAGTTTTGCCTGAAACCCATAATAATAATTGTTACGATGATGAGCATGGTTCCTACTTAAAGGTAAGTGGAAAAATTATGGTATTCATTTTCAGCTCAATAAATTTGTAATGACTGTCAGCCAACTCTATAAGTGTTCCATGTTTAATAAATATTGTTTCTAGAAAGTAAATATTTACACAGTGAAACCATCAGTACCACTCACTTTAAAGCTCAGAAGAGAATCCTAAAGAGACACCCACTTTTTATCTCATTCAGGATTGATGCAACGCAGGTCAATTTATGAGGCACACATTGTTATTTTCTCTGTTGCCCTTGTTTAATGCAACTTCATTTGCTACCAGTCCAGCATCTTTCACAGGCAGTAAGCTCACACACCCATATCAACTACTTAAAAGCCTGATCTTTGTTGTACTGTCTGAATCTGAACTACTTGTTTTCTTTTGAAGGTTTTACACGACCATATCGCATACCGATATGAAGTGTTGGAGGTGATTGGGAAAGGTTCATTTGGGCAGGTGGCTAAATGCTTGGATCATAAAACCAATGAATTTGTTGCACTGAAAATAATTAGGAATAAAAAAAGGTGAGATATCTGTTAACTTTAAACCTGTACAATCAATTCTTTGTTGTACAGAGTGTGACAATCCAGGATAATGTGAACAAAGCAAAATCATTCTCCCTCTGCATCAGGCTTTCATTAAACACAGTGCGAGCAGAGTGAAGAAAGGTGATATCAAGGACTTAGAAATGGCCTGGACACAGTGGAAACACAGACTGTGAAAGCAGGCGTAGTTTTTCCAGGCTTACAAGCAGATCTCTGTATTTGTGTCATGGTTAATAACACAGTTCAGGTAACCAGCTCTGCCTGACTGAGCGCTGAGAGCCTACATTCTGCCCTCAGGATTCCAAAACCACAGGAATATGCTGGGAGGCTATAGTCATTCCTTTTAACATGAAAAATTCTACCTTACAGTCCTAAGCAACCTCTTCTTTTTATGTGACTGGTTATAACTTTTCAGTTGAGTTTAGCTTGAACCAGAGTCAATGACACAGATAAGAACAATGCTGTTGACTCCAGCAACAGAGTTTTACCTGTTCAGTTTTCCCTCTTATTGAATAATAAATATAAAGATCTTCTTCAAAACTGTCTGTCTTACTGTGGTAGGTGTGAAATATGGCCTCATTCGAGTAAAGAGAAACATTCGTATGGGTTTTGAAAGCACTAGGATTTTACTCTGGATGCTTATTTTAGACTATTTTTCATTTAAATATTTTTTTTCAGACAAGTCAAAAGAACTACTCTTAAATGCTATTTAAGGCCAGTACATTTAGACTAGGAAACAACCATAATGAATCAAAGTTGTAGTAGTTAACAGGGCTGAATGGTGAATTTTTAATTGTTGTTCCATATGGTGAGTTTACAGTAAGATTTTGCTGTTTGTAAAATTTGTATTGGAATAAACTTTGATCGAGTTAATGGTAACACATCATGTGATATTTCAGATTTCACAGCCAGGCTTTGGTCGAAGTGAAGATCCTTGATGCACTTCTGAAGAAGGACAAGGATGACACTCACAATATCATCCACATGAAGGAATACTTCTACTTTCGCAATCACTTCTGTATTTCCTTTGAACTGCTAGGGTAAAGTATAATTTCCTTCACATGACTCTTAAAGATCATTGTAGACCTTGTGCATTACAGACTTTAATTTTTAAGCTTTCTTCAGAAAAAATGTGCTTCTCTTAACATTTCAAGAAAGGCGTACTGTCTAAATAGAGACTGCGTAACTGAGTTTTTGATCACCAAAGGTGAATTCAAAAAGGCCCCATTCAGACTTCACACAGACGATGAAATGATCCATCACTTATTTTCTGTGCTGTGTGTAGATGTTTTCTTCTCTGAATGACCTGTGTGTAAAAGATTTAAAAAATTAATTCAGGACTGGTGAACTTCAGGGTATGTAAATATGAAAAACATTAAATATTAAAATATACATATTCTTCTTGCTTCCTATGAATGTGTGCTGCAGAACACAGGAAATTATGGAGACATTTTAGAGAAGTTAGAACATTTTATTCCCCAGGCTTCTTATAATCAGGGCATCAAACTGAAGTAATGGAGATTATTCGCAGTTACCCATACCTTAAAGTAAATCTCCTATTACTGCACATGTTGCAGTCCTTGATTTCTTTGCCAAAGCCCTTTGCAGCCAAAGATTCATCATTGTATGGAAGGCATGATCTCAAACAAACCTAAATTCACTGTGTTCCTTTATGTCAGTCTCTCACTCAGACCCAAGGGTAAGAGTCAACTCCTTCTCTCCAGGGAAGACACAGACAAGGTTTTTCAGAAAGCTACTATGGAAACCTGTAGGATAATGTTCATGGGACAGCCCCTATATCCAGCTATTTACAGATGAATTGAAGACTGGTTGTCATATCAAAAGATTTGTCTGATTAAATTTCTGTTGGTTTTGAAATACAGTGAAAACCCTTTAGTTTGTGAACTGTCTTCTTCATCAAGTCCAGGTAACTTCATTCACTTCTGAAGTAATGGATCTTGCCTGACTCCAGTGAATGCAACAAGCTATTGTTGTTTATGTCCTTGCAGACATATATGGTCCTGAAGAGAACACCTTTTGAGATCACATTGCTGAGGGCACACTTGTGTTTCCCTTTGATAGCCACCATCCCTGTGGCCATATCCTCCCCTGAAGAATGACCACACATGAAGTACTCAATATTTGTCAAGGTGCAGGCCAGGCTGGGAGCTCCCTGGGGCTCTGGTACTGGAACATACAAGGGCTCCTCAAGTCCACCAGGGCAGGGTTTGGCAGCCAGGAGCAAGGCAGCCCCAGCCCTTGATACAGGGAGGAGTGAAGGCTGGATTGCAGTGTGGTCCTGTGGGTGAGGCCTGCTTTGTGAGGTCCATAGCAAGGCTGTGGGAGCCGGAGACCAGCTCTGCTGTGGCATGGCTGGGGCTGGCCCCGGGGGCTGTCATGGGGTACTGGGATATGGGCAGGTGGGGCAGCCCGCGGGGAGGTAGGCAGGGACATAGGGGCTGGTGGTGCCCTTGGGGTCTCAGGGCAGGGTTCACACATTGCCAACAACACTTGACAAGAGTTAGCAACATCATTTAATGCACTACCAGAAGGAGCTAAAATATGATGGTGACAGGAGTATAAAAACTTAACACCACCTTTATGGGAGTATTTATCTAGAATGATTTATTGTCAGTTAAAGTCTTTTTAGAGCAAGAAGGAGCAAAGGAGAATGAAAGGAAACTGAAGAAAATTTGTCTCAGTTCCTGAATGATATCCTGAATGATATAACATAGCTGCATAACATAGCGCTGAGCTTAGCAAGCAAGCAAGTCCACTGACATCATGTTGTCTTTAGAACTGGAGGCTCAGGGAGGTGCTTGTGTGTCTTACATCCAGAACAGCATTCTCAAAGGGGAAAACAGCTAAGTCTTCTGTGTGAGTCCTCAGTCATGTAAGAAGACAGACTAAATACTCTCTTAATGCACTGTAAACTGATCATACTTTTAAAATTAAGCTCCCTAATCTATTTTCTGCTTTCTGTCTTCTTCTTCCTCTCCCATAACCCCTGCAGAATAAATCTCTATGAGCTGATCAAAAAGAACAATTTCCAAGGTTTCAGTTTGTCTTTAATTCGACACCTCACTCAGTGTGTGCTGAGATGTTTACAAGTGCTCTACCAGGAAAGAATCATTCACTGTGATCTGAAGCCTGTAAGTATAGTTATTTCACAACCTATTATTCCATACAGAATACATTATCTTCATCCTATTATTTTTTTTTGATTGAGAGGAACTCTCAGAAGAACCTGTAAAAGCCAGCAGGCTATTTGTACAGCAACTATGGCTTATTTCAGATTTTATTAGTACTAGATTTGAGTGATTCTTTCCATTGATTCAGTTCATTCGGTGTAGTATTACAGGTGATTTTCTTGTTGCCAAAATAGTTGTAAATGTGAATAAAATTCAGGTAATTAATTTTTGCTTAGAGAAGGAAGAAAGGACTTGTTAAATTACGCATTTCCATATTAACAGCTTTATAATTCAAAGAGGTATTCACAAGGCAGCCTGTTTCAGGTTATCCTCTTAAGTCTAGCTAATTTTGTATGTGTAACTGTACAATTAAGTAACCTAGTAAATGACAAACCAATTCTATAGCACAGCATTTAGGATGCTCACCTGATCCAGTTCCTGCTGCTGTTTCTGCTAAGCACTCACTCTAGGTAAAAAAAATTCCATTCTCGTTAACTTCAATCTTGAATTTTTGCAGTTTTCTGAGATTTCTAAACTTTTAATTCTATTATCATTTCAGGTGAACATTTCTCTTGATTTCTTCTTCAAATCCGCAAATGAGCCATTAAATAAACAAATAATTCAGCTCTCAAGTATAAATTCTTCTGTTGCTTTGCTTAAGGAATCTTGACTCAGAAATCTGAAGAGTCACATGCTATCTGTATTCATTGTCTTGCCAACATCTTTGCCAGATCAATTTACAGTGAGAAATGAGGCTGGCAAGATAACCAGAATATCTTAATCAGAAAAAATTAGCCCAACAGGAAAACTGTTCACAGGCAGTCACTGACAAAGAATGAGGTTGACACTCATTGAGTGTAGTCTGTATTTAAATAGAGTAACATATTAGTGAATATTTGATGAGTTAATTAAAAGAGAATTTTGTTCTTGTTCTACAATTGTACAGTTTCATGATTTTAATTTATGCTGCCCAAAATCCACCTCTGTTATTCCATTTTCCTCCTATAATATTTCTCAATGTAGAGTAGAGTATGGAATTTCTCTGGACCTCATGTCAGGTAGTCACTGGTTTTGCAGTTTAATCAACCTTCTTGTGTTGTGAGAGATTCAGTGTTAGACAGAGTTCTACCATGAGCATGAAGGGATAGCTAGCTGCAGAAAAGCAGGAAGATAATGCTGCTTCCCATAACAGAACTAAGATCCTGGGTAGTGGAAATGAGTCCTCACCTTGACTTTCATCACTAGCATCTTCTCTCTCCTGTCATGCACAGTATTCCCTTGTAAGTCTACTAAATACCCAGGAAACTGCTTTGTCATTATTTGGCATCAACTTGGGAACTACTCAGATATGATGTATAATCACTTAAAAACTGTTTGATTAAGGTAGCCATCACTCCGCTGAGAAGTGAAGACAGTATGATCAGAAAGGGAATCAAAGGACAGTATTGATTTATATATATTTTTAATGAGGATAAAATTGTACCCCTGTACTGGGCACTGGTGAGGCCACACTTTGAGTACTGTGTTCAGTTCTGGGCTCCTCAGTACAAGAAGGACATTGAGGTGTTGGAACACGTCCAGAGAAGGGCGACGAGGCTGGTGAAGGGGCTGGAGAACAAGTCCTATGAGGAACGGCTGAGGGAACTGGGGTTGTTTAGCTTGGAGAAGAGGAGGCTGAGGGGAGACCTCATCACTGTCTATGGCTGCCTGAAAGGGGGCTGTGGGAGAGCGAGTGACAGGTTATAGGGCAAGGGGAAACGGCCATAAGTTGTGCCAGGGGAGGTTCAGACTGGGTATTAGGAAGATTTTCTTTACTGAAAGGGTGGTCAGGCACTGGAACAGCTGCCCAGGGAAGTGCTTGAGTCACCATCCCTGGAGGTGTTTAAAAAACAGTTAGAGGAGTTTTTGAAGGACATGGTTTAGCAGAAGATGGGTTCGGTTGGACTCCATGATCTCCAAGGTATTTTCCAACCAGAAGATTCTATGATTGTATGAACTCTGCAGAATAGAAGTCATAGGCTATGGTTACTCATCAGCACAAATATTCCTGAGCTAGCTGTGTAAGGATAACTTCTCAAGCTGAAATTGTAGGCACACAGAGCTGTACCTATCTGCACACAGCTAATAATCCACAGGGCCCTACCATTTCCATTCATCACTACCTTGTGATCTCTGCATCACATTTGTGTTGTGGAGAGTTACGCTTACAGAGAGTCTGGAGAAGGCCGAAGGCAATAAAGGGAAGAATTGTGAGGTAGAGTTTGTTCATGGGGCAGGGGCTTTCCGTAGTTGCAGACACAATGGTTCTGGTTAATATAGCACAGTACGCCACCAGATGCAGTCTGCCCTTTACTAGATTAAAAGCAATGATTTTTGGGGAGCTCGCTCCACTCACATGGCAAGAATTCTCACTGGCTGGTGCCTTGATAGCACTACACACTGCACACTGCAGTGTCTTGGCTTGTACGTGAGGGTCTAGTGTCCCTGTCTAGGTAACATTCAAACTGGGAACCTTTACAAATCTCCCCTCCACTTTGGTCAATTGCACATTATTGGATGCCTACTCATGTTAGCAAATGTATTCCCAAAGAAGTTGTAGTTTGAAGCTGTTACTATGCAGATAAGTGTAAACTCTATATGTTATTCATTGCTTGTTTTCCAAAGTGTTAACTAACCTAATGTGGTTAACACCTTGTGTTTTTTTTTTTCTCTTTAGGAGAACATATTATTATACCACAAAGGCCATGGTTCGGTTAAAGTTATTGATTTTGGATCAAGCTGCTATGAACACCAAAGAGGTTTGCAGAAAAGTCAAGTTGATGTAATATTCTTAATAAGATTTTTTTTTTTTTTAAATAATGTGGAAAAAATATTTTTTTTGACTGAGCTAATATAGTGACCTATGCCCCTAATTTGAACCCGATGAACTGTTCTGCCACTGCTGGTAGAACAAATAATATTAAGAGATAAGTAAGCTGTTACCATGTTTTTAATTTTCCCAAGCGTGATCAGCTCCTCTACTCCTATTGAAAGCAGAATTGCATTTGCAAGAGTGGTTACCTGAAACAGGCCTATGAGGATAATCCTAATACTTCACTTAACGAGGAGTTTATTGGGTCCAAAGGACCTTTGCCAGTGGGATGATTAAATTATAATTGTACTTTTTTGATTAATACAGTGAGAGGAATGGGAACTGTGCTTTTTGTTTAGAAAGTCTAAGTTCTGTTTTATTTCTTATTATCAAAGGTTTAACTGGAATGTGCAGGAGATTATAAGAATAAAAATTGTAAAGAAGAAGTGAATGTATAAAAATTCACCTAATACTAAATCTTAACATTAATGCACATAAGCATTCTTGTAAAGCAAGAATGATGTGACCATCAGGAATGGAAATAACAGCTATTTAAAAAAAACAAACACAACAACAAAACCCAAACCAAGAAAGAAATCTGCACTACATTTTATTAACTCAGAAAAACAAAACTAGTCTTAAATGTTTCATATTTTTCCTATGAAAGAATGATATTTAAACTGAACCAAACCTGTTCATGTATATTTAAGGAGAACGTAATCTGAGATGCAACCTGAAATATTTGCAGAACCTGTCAAATTGAAACAAAAACAAGTGAAAGGAAAGCTGGAGCATCACTGAGGAGACTGACTATCAGCTGAAACAAGAATTGGTACAACCCTCAGAGTGGTACAGGATTAGAGAGTAGAAAACCAAATATCAGATGTTTACTTGTGACAAGAAGGACAAAAAGCAGACAACAATTATACAGTCGACCAAATGCGCAAGGGTACTTATACGGTGATCACCACAGTACTCTCTAACTGTACAGATCTGATGGAATCACATATTGTACTTTCAGGGTGCTTTCCTTCTGGAAAATGTTGGATATATGGGGATGCAAAGAGGTGCAGGAACATAAACAAAGTGACCATCAGTGAGATATGAATACAAAAATAACAGATCTTGCATCCTGCAATTGTGTTCTGTTATCTGAATGACAAGAGGTAAAAGAATTAGACTGCTCACTATTGTGAGTCCCAGTCATGGAAGGAGATCTTTTGATACCTGCTGTGGGTCTTTAATACATTAACGGGGAAATCAGAACCCAGTCGGAGATGTTGCCTAGTAAGACCAGTATTTCCTACAGTACAAGCCTATGATAATGAAGAACTGTTCATAGATGCAAGGGGAAGACCTCCAAATAGGAAAATGAACATGGAGTAAGCTGAATCACAGAATTAGTAGAATAATTTCTTTCAATAAAACTTGTAGAAGAACAATTTTTAAATAGAATAGTGCAAAACATATCACATATTTATCTTAGAATGGATTTAGAAAAGATTTGCAGAGTCTATCTGAGCAATCTTGTAATGACAGAGCAGATACATGATGTCTGAACACATATTTCTGTTTTCCGTCACATTTTGATATTTTGCTTCTTGTCTTATTTTCTGTTTCAATATAGTATACACCTATGTTCAGAGCCGTTTTTATCGCTCACCTGAAGTGATTCTTGGTCATCCTTATGCTATGGCTGTTGATATGTGGAGCTTAGGCTGTATCATGGCTGAACTTTACACAGGCTATCCGCTGTTTCCAGGGGAAAATGAAGTTGACCAACTTGCCTGCATTATGGAGGTATCTTTGGGATTGTCTTTGAATTACATACTCATTTGATAAACTATCCTGGCGGCAACAAAGAAGAGATGTCAAGAGATGATGAAATATATTTGTCTATGTGCTGATCTTTTAAAGGAAGTTTTATTACAGTGAAACCTTTTCTCCAAACTCCTGCTTAGAGAAGTATTTTTTTCTAGCATGTGATTAGTCAGCTGTGTCTTTGTCTAGCAAATCTCAAAAGCCTCAAAGGCTTGAGTAGAAACTCTCTGGATGACCCGCTCAGCTGCTGCTCCACTCTCCTGGTGATAAGTTTTTCCTAATACTCACCCTTAACTCCTCAAGCCACAATTTGTGGATATTGTCCCTTCTTGCACTGCCTGCCCTCGCCAAGGAGTCTGACTCTGTCTTTGTGACTGTTTTCAAAGACTTTTAGGAATGTGACATTTAGGAATCTATTGTAACATCTCCTACCTCAGATCACCTACCCCCTGTAAACGTTCGAACAGGTGCAATACTGACTCATGAAATCAAGTGACTTGTTTACTCCACACCAATCACTAAACTGCAACTTGATGATCCCTCTAGTGCACTGTTAGTTTGTAGAAGATTTTTCAAAGCCTGCATCTCTCTATGTGCCCTCCTACATGTGTCACTAGCAGAGATGCTTGTTCTCAGAGTCTTCTGTCGTGGTGAAAATCCCAGTGTCATTTCTTATAAGATCACATTTTCTATGTAAGAAATCTCTAAGGAATCCCTTAATCCTTTCCACATTAAAAGGCACAATAATAAAAGGTTTGTGGACATTTCACAGTAAACTGCTACATTCAGATTCTTTTCATATGGAGGAAGATGAAATACCTCATCTTTCTTTACAGTCTTGTTTTTGAAATCGAAATTAACTCCATGAATTGATTTTCTATGTTGAAGGTACTGGGTCTTCCACCAGCTGATTTTATCCAGGCTGCATCAAGAAAGCGAACATTCTTTGGTAACAATTTCTGATTGTTTGTCCTTGTGGGATTCCTTGCTGCTAGTAAATCACTAGTTAATACCACTGGCAGAGAACAGGATCAGAGAACCTTAGTTGCTTCTCAGATGAAAAAACTTATTTCAGGAAGAGGTATTGAGGAGAAACAAAAGAGTTACATGAGACCTAAAAAATGAACCTAGTACTGTGCTTTTCATGTCTTATGTACCTCTCATTGTTTTAGTGATAGGGAAGGGACTGGGAATTCCATTCCACTGTTGCTTCTTAAAAAAAATCATTAATAAAAGGAATACAGTGGGCTTTGGGATTAAGATCATTCTTCTGGGTATAATTTAGTTACGGAAATGACACAAAATAAACAAAAAAACAAAAAGTATTAGGCTCTAGGATGTAACCGATATTGTTCGCCACAATGCTGACAGACCATCAATCCAACAAGGCAAAACTGTTTTTGCAAGTCTTTTAAAGGTTTGGTGAAGAATTTTGACATAATTTTTGGAGTGTGTTTTTATTTTTTTAAGATTCCAAAGGATTTCCTAAATCTATAACTAACAGCAAGGGAAAAAAGAGATGCCCAGACTCCAAGGATCTAAGCACAGTGCTGAAAACCCATGATGCTGGTTTCTTGGACTTTCTGAAAGGATGTCTAATGTGAGTTCACAGTTATGACTTATATTCAGCAGGCCAGTTCTGACTTTGTTTTAATTCTCTTGTGTCTTTAAAATCCTTTAATCTGTTTCGGGTTTTGATGGGCTGTTTTGGGGATTTTGAGGTGCTGGGGTCTTCAGATTTTTTTTCTCCCTTGTAGTAGCACCTGGAAAACTATTATTATTGACAGCTTATTGCAGAGAGAAATCATTGCACAAAAAGACTATATGGGGTCAGTCCAAGGCAGAAAAGAAATCATTATATCTAAAAGCAGATCTTAATCTGCTCATGCTGGAGATTAAAGTCAAAACCCAATGTTTTTACCTATTGATGCCTTTGTATTTAATCCTTTCTGTTTCAACTGAGATAAAGGTTCATTCAGATAATATAGATAATGGTAATGGACTCTCCCCAACAAGTGTACATTCGAAGATCAAATTTCAGTTTTGTACTGAAATGTATCTCCCACTCCAGTGCAAAGAAAGTCTTCCAATTTCCTCCAACATGACTTACATGGTTTGGAACTGACTTAGCTGGCTTGAATGGCTTGGCTATATTTTCTGTGCTAGGCCTCGGAAATGGCAATCAGATGATACGCTGTGGTATATGTATGAAAACAGTTCAGCTTCTTTGAATACCTTACTCTCAGTGTGCATGTTCCCTTGGGTAAAATTAGACTCTTAGTTCCGATACACCATATGCCACCTCACACCTCCTCAGCAGAGGATGAAAAGGCAAAGTACAATTCTGCCATATCTCCACCCCAGAACCAATGTTATTCTTCGCTTGCTGCTTCTTGACTGTGATAGTTAACATGGAGAATTACTTAGCAAAGTTACCAGAGTGTTGTAGTTTGCATGCTGATTTAAGGCCTCTGTCTCCTTACCACAGTCACACCTATTGACAGCAGTCATATTGTACATTTCAAGCGTTATTTGATAGACAGTATTTCTCCATTCCCTTGACTGGAATAGATTTTTATGACTCACTGGAGCTCCGAATGTGAGAAGAGTCTAATATGTCTCAGATCCTGTCATTTCTAGGAAGAACTCTTGACATTGCTCAAGTCAAGGATTTTGCTACTGAATACCTAGTATGAAAGGTGACCCACGGCTATTTTTTTGAAGGGAATTGGTGATTTTCATGTTTTTGTAATCTGCAAAATGCAAATAACATGTAATTGTTAACAGTCTTCACACAGTGAAGAAATCACATAGATTCTCTAGGAAGTTTTAACTATAATCACAGAATAATTTAGGTAGGAAGGATCTCTGGGAGTCATCTAGCCCACTCTCTCACTCAAAGCAGGACAAAATTGGAGAAAGTTGCTCAGGACCATGTGCAGTCATGTTTAGAGTATCCCCAAAGAGGGAGAGACACAGCCTCTTGGAGCAACCTGTTCCAATAGTGAACTACACTGACGATGAGAGCATCAGTGACAGAGTTCGTTAGTGTTCGTGTTGGAGAAAAGGAGTATGATTTTGTGTCACCAGCGTATCACCTGTGATCACAAAGTAAATGGGACTTCTTAATAAAAATACTTCTTTGAGGCTGAGATTGGATTCTAGCCTTGCTGTGTAATGGCAGTCCCATAAACTTCTCCAGTGTGTCCTGTCTCTTATGCAAGGCTAATATTTTGTGTCTTCTTTAGCACTGACTGTAAGTATCTTTTTATCAGTTCAGCAGCACTTTCCTAAAGAAATCCATGTTAATTTGTGTTTCTATGAAAAAAAAGACAAACAACAAACCCCTCTCTATTTCACAATAAGATTGCTTTTAAGGTTCTCTCTTTGCTAAATCTGTATGAATCATTAATCCATTTTGGTTTTCTGACTGAATCAGGGTGTTTAGAAAATAATTTCAGTGAAGCAAAAAGAAACCTGTAAACAAGTCATTTCAGTTCATACAGAAAAAAAATGTTGGCATTGTTTAAATCTTCAAAGGAATGAAGCAAGGTTTGAGAAGAAAAGTCTTTTTGAAACAAAAAGAATTGAACTATTTTGTCTTTTTCAGTTGCCAGTCTGTGTTTGTCCAAAGCAGCCTGGTACATTTGCCAGCACTTCACAAGTGGTCTTGTGCAACTTGTATACACCCATTTTGCAGACATCAGACAAAAAAAAAAAATCACTCAGCTCTTGTGCTGACAAGGGTATCTTATTTTCCTACATTAATTCTGTACAGTTCTGGACAGTACTGAGATAAGATAAATGAGAATGAAATAGTCTGCAACTAATGTAGAGATTAGTAACAGAGATATTAATACAGGACTAGTATGAATGCAGTATGAATGGAAAAGTGTGTGTTTAAGCACTAGAAGAAACAGCAGAACAGGACTTGATAGAATGGCATAAATTAGGACAGTGCTCCCAGGTCACTTCTCTGATCTGTAAGACTAGGAAGTGTGTTGCTTGTCACAGCCAGGAAACCTGCACCTTGGTGAGACCACAGCACAGGTGACCAGCAGTGAAAAAATCTCAAAGCTCACAGCAACTGTAGGGCAAAAGATCATGGACTATCACATATGCCATTCATTTTCCTGTTAGTCCAAAAGGAAAACAAACTTGTATTTCAAAATACAAGGAAAACCAGACCATGAGTAGCTACCTTGTCTAACATTTATGGACACTGAAGTCAGCAAGGCTCTGATATGAAGGACCATGTCCAAACAGGTGAAACAACAGGTGAAACCTAAAGAATATAAAAGATCTGTCTAAAAACTGGTACAACATCACCAATCAAGAACAACCCCAGAGATGTAATGAGCCTTCAGCTGCTGACAATCCTTGTTCTCTGTGTGACAAAGAAGTGGTCTTGGACAAAACACTTGGGAGTATGTGAGAGTGAGGACAGGGTGAATGAAATCTATGAGAGGGTAAAGTCAACATAGAGGTTATGCAAAAAGATCAGTTGTCGTTTCCATACTAAGAACTCACATGAGCTTTGTCACACTAAGTCTCTATAATAGTTTCAGGTGCAGTTAAGTTAGTGAAGACATATCTGTGCCTCATTTGAGTTCCTTTTATTGGATTTCTTATTGACAGAATGTGAAAACGTTGAAGCAAATATTCCAAAGGGTACATACCCTGATAACGCTGTGAACTTCATATTTTTGCCTTTAAAAATGGTTTGATGCTGCCAGGGTTTCATCAGCAAAGCACACAGTGTTGAAGCAAATAAGAAGTTTAGAAAGATGGAGAAGATTACATAGGATTTTTCCTTGTTTTCAGTTAAAATTATTTTCTTTCTAAAAATATTTTCGTGACATGATTTTTCAGGATACAGCACTTAATCTTTTGGTTTAAACTGACTTTCAGTTAGAGCAACTGTTAAATAACTATTTGTCTGCCATGGATTTAAGGTGGGAACCTGCCCTGCGCATGACTCCTGATGAAGCAATGAATCATGCATGGATCCAGGAACAAAAAGTATACAGAGCAAAACAGAAAACACAGACTTCAAGGAAACAGAGTGATGGCTCTTCCTCTACACCAGAAAACCAAAAAGAGAATATTCGTAAGCATGTGCTACCTGGAGATCTAAGTGCATTTATATCAGTATTTGGTTTTTCTTTTTATTTAATATGATCTATCTGAAGTAAGGTGAGGTGACAGTACACGTAGTGCAGATAATGGGTGGTCAGTGGAATGTGGTTGATAGACCCCCTATTTCTCACTTTTGTAGAAATCCACTTCTTATGTTTTGTAGTGGCTGCCAGAAAGAAGATCAACAGTACTAAAGTTTCATATAGAAAGGTTTTTTCCCTGCTGACAGCAACATAGTTGTGGTATCTGACACCATGCCATAGTGCACTTCACTTTCAGAGCACAAGAATGCATCAATGGTGGTTGTAAGGTCCCAGAGAAAATTTTCAACTGATTTTTTTTTTTTTTTTGTGAATTTGTGGTGATCATGTGTTTATCTGCTGCTAAGAGTCTGCAGTCTTACCCTATCATTTTGTTTATTTATTATCACAGAAAACATCTGGAGAGATACGGCTGACAAAGTGAAAAGTGAACTGGCTGAAAGACTGACCCCCACTGTGCCCTCCACTGGCACAACAGAAAATGATGTGCAGAATATGAGGAAACCTGTTATTCCAGAGAAATATTTGGAGACCAAGATGGAGAAGCCTATAAAAAATGGCCAAGTAGAACACAGTAGTGAAACAGCTCTTCCAAAAACTTCCCTTTTTTTCCCACCAATTAGTAATACACAGCAAAAGTGGTGACTGGTTCAGTTGCGTACCTGATATATTTTGAACGTATTATTTGTACTCAGGAATATAAACTGTATCTGTCTGTATATGGACTGTGTACATTGTAACTATAATTAATGTTCATCTTACCCTGAAACAGTCCAGGACACCAAAACAGAGTTTGAAAACTATTCCTTTTCTTCATCTACGTCTTTGTTGTGATAGGAGATCCTTCTCAACCAGCAGCAATAAAATGGAGGCTGTAGAGGTGGAGAGTGGCTTGTTCTTAATGTTATAATAGGCTTCAAAATTTTAGATTTTCCTGGAGCTTAAAGAACAAAAGCATTGATTAAAGAATCTAAATCCTTTCACTTACTTCAGTATCAATCAGGAATAATTCATGGATAGCATGACTGGACTTAATTCCATATAAAATTCATGAGAAATCAAACACAGCACCTTCACTTTCCTCCTTCTCTCCCTCACACTTCTTTACAGTGAAGCAGTAGATTGAGGCCATTGTCACACCTTCTTAGCCCATTTAGAAATGTAAATTACGTTCTCAATGTTGTTGCTCTTAAGCAACAACAAAGATCGGTATTCTGAGCCCACATCTGCAGAGGCTCTACTCAATATTCACACTAACAGGAAGGATGGATTAAAGCAAGATATTTTGGTTCAGACGTCCACAGGAAATTTAACATAATACTCTGGAAAAACCTTAGATTTCTATGCCTGCTATGATTTCTGTGTTTAATTAATTTAAACATTTAGGTCTTGGACAATAGACTGTCTTTGTACTGCATTTGTAAAGCACCACCTCATTAATGACTCTTACACTTTACTGTGGCTTATGGATAGTAGCATAATTTAAAAGGAAATAATGAAGAAATTGTTGTACAAATGCAGCTGCTACTGTAGCAATGATATTGCAGTAGCCTCAAGAGAAATAGGTGTTTTTAAGTGTTGAATTACCATAGCAGCAAATTCCCACAGGGTCTTTGAGCAAAAGGAAAACCCAAAGGGTATGAAAATGGTCCTAACTCTGTTCTAATATAACAGTGAGTAAACAAGCCATCTGAGAGGCTTAGAGGTGACTGCGTGACAAAAAGTCTATGGCAGCTATTTTTATTTACTGAATAAACATTTAATGACAATAGTCCTGTCAGAGAACATGGATTGCACAATGCAGTGTGACCACTCTTGGCTTCAGGGAAACCCTGGGACTCATGAAGAAACACCTGGAAGATGAGTGACCCAAGAAAGGCAATAGCCCATTATTGAGTGTAATTGAGCAGTGAATTACAAGAGTATTTTGGCACACAAATACCAGTCTGCTGTGAGGCAGACTTTACCAACAAGTAGACCAGATTGCAATACCAGAATTGTCTCTGCCTCTGGCTTCAAAGAGACTCCTTTGTAGCTGAGCCCTGCTGGGCACTATAATACACTCCTGCTCATCACCAGAATGATGCATAGGGATAAGTGAATTCTATTATGCACCATGTGATTGCACAGAACACCCAGGGCAGGTGAGCATCTTGCAGAATGGAGGCAGAGTCCTTAGCACATTTCACAGAGGAGTAACACCCCTGATGGGAGTTGAGTGAGGGCGTTAGATTTATTATTAGTTTTAGAGACTATACAGATAGATTTTCACAGATATTTGGAAAATATTTGGGCTGTTTGTTTGCAAGTAACAAGCGTAAGAAGTAAAGGTTTTTACATTTAAGTGCAAGGATTAAATGTGGACTAAGAACAGCAAAAGTACTTATCATGACAGTCCTCAATATAAAAGTCAGATTCCTATATCCTTGAAACTATGATTTATGCTGTTTTGCTACAGCTGCTGTTCATTTTCCATTGTTGCTGTGGTACATTCACTTGACTTAAGCAGGTTGCTCTAAGTTAAAATATCTGTCTTTGCATAATTGTGCACTTGTGTATTTGTCTGCTTTACCTCAGAGGCAAAGTTTGGAATTAATTATATCAAGCTGCTCTTGATAGCGTTGCTTAGTCCTACTGAAGATCTAAACCTCATTTGGTGGATGGGCTCATGAGCTTGAGCTGGTTTTTCTTTACAATTAACACATTTCACTAGCTTTTTGTAGTAATCAGCACCATACTACTTCTCTTGGCTTGTGCTGATGGGTTTTTTTGAAGGCATTAATAAAGCTGAGGTAAAAGGAACCAAGCCGTCTGAGACTGCAGTTCAGTTTGATTATCCTTCTATTCATAGGAGGCAGATGGATGGCATTTCACTGTAGGTAGTTGGCTGCTGTGTATTTCCTGTCTTCCCTTCCTTGCTGGCATGATATTCTTTTTTTTAATTTCTTCATCCTCCACAGTGACTTCCATTTTCAAAATCTTTCCTAGTAAGGGATCTTTTACATAACTGTTGGATTTTTTTCAGAGATGACAAAAATAAATAGAAATGATTTGGCAGAAAGATCTAGTCCTCAGATATCGTCACTGTCTTCATATTCCTTTGCAGAAACAAGCAGACCCAATAGATGCAAGTAGCATCCTCTTCTCTGTGCTGCAAGAGGACAGTCTCCAAAACACTGAGAAGATTTCTCTGATTCCCTCTCTATCTGAGCCATCCACAGACTGGTAACACGGCAGATTCATAGAGAAAAGAAAGACTAAATATTCAATGGATTTAATTGAAAAGCCCAAACTCTGCATTGTTTTGTTTCTGTACGATATAGTGCCATTTTTAGCTATGTTTGTCAAGAAAATGTCCCTGCTTTCTTCTCTGTCTCTGCATATTGATCTGCCTGTATTGCAGTTGTTATCCTCTTCCCATGAGCTCTTCAACTTCTTAACAGATATTAATTACCTGAGGCAGGCAGAGATATCCCTGTTCACCGCAGCAGGGTTGGCCTAGATGATCTTCATGGTCCCTTCCAATCCAAACCATTCTGTGATTCTATGATATTGACACACCACAAATTGTTTAAGGCAGAGAAGTGCAGCTGTTTGTGAAGTATTGCCTGTGCACTGCTTTCAGATACTTCACTAGTGTTCCAATGCCATCTAGTGTCACTACAGGTTGCTTATATTCAATTTTGAATGCAGTGCTAATGGCTCTTCTTTACCTTTCCATCTCTTCTCCTATGAAACAGTAGTAAGCAAGTCCACCAAATATATCTCATAGAAAAATGTGTGACAGTGATGAGATCTCTAGAAAATTGTATCAGCCTGGGAGCGGAGTTGATAAAAGAACCCTACATTATAGAAGGGTTGAGATGAACCATCAGAGTACAACAGCATGTCTGTATTACACTGAAAAAGAGTAAGTTTAGCAATTGATTCTCTGAATCAATGTGACTAAGAAGCTCTCAGAATGAAGTATAAGAAACATAAAACAGAGATTTTGAAGTTTGCCCTTGTTTTCCGTTGTTTTGATTTCAAAATCAATGATGCATACATAACACATTACAAGTGCTGTAACATCTGTGTGAATAAGCAGAGGTCAACCAGGTGCTTGCCAGGAGTATAAATTATTTGTAATGCTGGCTTTCATCTACGTATCAAGCTTTCACTACCTATTTAGGAGAAAAACTGAGATGGAAAGGACAGACTAAAATCATTTGAATTTTTCAGTCTGCAGAGAGTCTCAACAGAGAAACTGAGAGATTGGTCACATTATTTCCAGGTTATTTTTTTTTTAAAAAACAGAATTGTCACAGTAAAATTATCGGTAGGTATAAGACATTGAAGAATGACAGTAATTTTTTTTAGGGAAAATCTAGGAAGATTGAAGATCTTAGAATTAAAATACTTCCCCACTGTCAGCTCGGTGTCCTTGTGCTCCAAGGATATACTTGCTGTGAGAAACAATCACTTGTTTAACAAGAGTATTGAATAGAGAAAGCACTAAGAATTATTTCCAGCAAAACACCCAATCTTGCCTTTTACTTGGTTAGAATTTGTTGTATCAGCACCAGTATCCTCATGGCACTGCACTGTATGGAACGAATGTAATGATGATTATATGCAGGAACTAGACTGCACAAAAATAATTTTTAAAAGTTGTTACAGTTGCTCTCTATCATTTAAGTACATTAAAACAGCCAATTCCTCACATCCAAAAGTTTGAGCATCAACTGAATTCTCACTTCTGCTAGAAAGAAACAAGTGATAATAATTGATTTTCTTAAAGTGGGATCCTGTGTGTTTCTGTGGGAGGCTGCTTCCAGAGGCATGGCTGGACTCAGGTGCCAGGGAACACTTTCCACTCTTACAATTCCATGCCTGTTTCCAGACAATACAATACTCAAACAACCTCTTCGCTGTTTCTCATAATCCTCCTGCTGGCAATGAACCTCTGGGTTTGCAGCCTGCTGACGTCTGTGACCTCCACAAGTAGAGACCCTCCTGATTACTCCTGTTCTACAGTGCAGGGTTTGACAGCAGACATAAATTTCTGTGGCTGTAGATATGTCTGTGACCTCCTATTTGTTTTGTGAGACGGTAAAATCCAATTTGTCAGCCTGGGAACTGGTTGTCTTTCACTCTCTATCCTTCCCAGTCCTCTCAGCTTTCAAATGACAAGACTTTCAGCAAAGTGACTATGAAAACACTATATTGTTTATTTCTGTTTCAAAAGACCTTTATACGTAACCTACGAGGCTCCTCCCTTCAACGGCACTTCTGTCATCCCTTTGAAGCTTGGGAAGGGAAAGGGTACAAAAGGATTAGTCTTACAACTTCCACTTCCCTAAATATCCCTCACATGCTCTAGTACTGTCTCTTTCCCTCCTAATCTAATTTGCAAATTAATACAAAGGGAACGATGCCCTCTCTGTCCTCAGAGTTTTGTTCTGAGCATCCAAGATTTTCAGCCTGTGAAGAGAGAGAGGGCTTTTCACAGCTACAGTGAGACAAATGCAGGAAGAGGAGTATTTGTGCAACACTGTAATGGGAAAACAAGACAACAGCAGTGAAAGAGATGAGAAATAATGTTAAGCAAAGGTGAAGCCCTTTCACAAAGCTCATGAAAAAATCTCTACCAGCACCTTTCCTTCACGACTGCATGCTTTACTCAAAGAGGAGCCTGTATCTCCTCTGCTTCTTGCTTTGGCCTCCCCATATAAATTGATACAGGCAGTCCTCCAGATTTGTGGCAAAAGGTAAGGCAGTTTGCCATCATCTTTCACAGCTTTTTGAAACCTAGAGGATCTGGGTTGGATCCAAACACGGAAAAGGAAGGCTGTCAAAGTGCAGAAATTGATGATTGCTGAATGGAAGGATAGTTTTAGCCTGGCTGTCAAAGGTTCAACTTGTCACTCTGTTGGAGTATCTGTCTGGGTATCAGTTTCCAGACATTTCTGAACCTGGTGGTTATTTTTACTTCAAATAGTAAGCATAATATAATAACATATTATATAATGTCTTATAAGGGAGTGCTACCCACCTCAGTACAATATAGTACTGTGCACCACATCGTAAAGCAGAGCAATCTAAACTGCAGCAACTCATAGCACAACAAAATACATTTCCCAAATGAAGGTAGTCCTGCAGTGTCTTAAAGCCTTCTAAGACACTTGTTGAGAAGAATGGAGATGGGGAGGGACAAGAAGAGTTTGTCATACTTGAAACTTGAACTGCTGAAAATTGAGAAACAAAGTTGGTAAATTTTCTAATGCAGCCTTGCTTCTGCCCTTTTCAGCAGATAAGGTAATACATCGCTAATCTACACACTTGTACCATAACAATGTGCCTTGTTCTGAGAATAGGGAAGGTTATAATTATTGCAAGCTCTGTAACAAGATCTATCAAGCAAACCTTGTTTTGGGCATGACGCACACAGTTGAGCTGCCTGCAGTTATTCTAGTTTTGAAAATCCTGATTCCTTCTGACACTCCCAGCTTCTTGCCAATGCTTACAACCCATTCATTTTCACCCAGAAATTAATTTTGGCAGTTCTTTACTTTTCTCTTCTTTTTCAGTCCTTAATTCCACTTGGAACTGAAAGCTTCCCTAGCAAACCATAGGCAGTGTGGTGTGTCTAGGGGAAAAACTGTGATTTCAGTAAGTTCACATTTTTAGAGAAAAGTTTTTAACTTGAAAAATAAGCGGTCAATTTGACTGCTTTTACTGTCATTCCTTTTACTCTCTAACAGGCAGTGGTTTTACCACCGTTTTGCTCTAAAACAAAATTAGCGTATTTCCATAATTTCCTTATTTTTCCCCACAAAAAGTAAAGAAAAAACCTAGATTTTAATCTTAGTCTGAACATAGCTTCACAGTAATGGTGCTTAAATTTTGATAAAATGAAAAGGTCATAAAATGGTAATTTAAACCTTTTTAAACAGCAACATTTAGTTTTGTTCTTACCACAGCAGAAGTGTAAACATTATTAGAGGTAAACTCCTTCAGCTACCCTTACACATGAAAACTGGCAGAAGTAGTTGTCTTTAAAAAGCTGCTTTTCTTTCCTCATTAATCTCTAATTTTGAAGAGATAAAATCCATTGTCCAGGCTTTTTATTGTCACTGTAGGCGTTAAACTCCTGTCTTAACCTATGCATAAACAGCTATTTTGGATGGCCTAGTGAATGAAGATATTCATACAGAGCTGACAGAGATGAGACAGGTATGGTAGGACACTGATATCCTCCTGGAGCAAGCAGGTGAGGCCAAGTGAAACACAAGTGGGCATCTCAAACAGGACCAGACACCTGTGTGTGGGCAACTGAATTAACGTCTTCTCATGCAGGGCTCCACTGACAGCTTATGAATAGGCGTGAACCTGTATATGTTTAGACCTCTATATATCTAAGAAATTTACTCTCAAATTAGATCCTTCCTTAAATGTCTCATAGCTAATTGTCAACATTTTTTTTTTTGCTCTAAGTTTTGCAAAGAATAAGTTATTAGCTTTATACTAAAAAAAAAAATAGAAGAATTTAGATTCATTCCATGTCACTTAAATCACTTAAAAAGTTATCTGGTCTAAATTAGTCTAGGCTTCCCCTGCCACTGATCAGGAAGACCACCTAAACAAATCCCTGTGACTGGATATCCAACTATTACAGTTTGTGGTCTTTGAGATGAAAGTTGCGTTTCTTTTATTATTTTCAAAACAAGACTCAGTGATTTTTTTTTTTAAAGGAGTATTTTGTTAAAAAATGGCCTGAAAGTACTAGCAAAGTTTAAATGACCTCAACTGAAAGTCAAATACTGTGAAGTGGAATATTGACATTGCTTCAACTGATCGTAACAGTAATCCTGTCGTTCCTATCCTGCCCTGCAACAGGGAGTTGGTGAGCAAAAGGCTTTAACAATGAAGCATCCAAGGTTCTTTGAAAAGAGTACTGGGCATAACACTTTCATTCTACGTCATCTTCCAAGTTTGTTGTCGATTACTGTAATTCTCAAAGAGAAAACACAGGGAAAAATCACTTCTTTCCTCTTCTCTCTGAGTATTTCTGTGTCACATGAGGCCCATCATCAAAAGTGCTGTTGCACCACGTGGTTCTGACTCTCCTCTTTCTTTTCACACTTGTTTTTTGTATGAGCACTTAGCTTTCTAAACGAGGGGTGTTTATCTTCTTTACTCCGGTCACCTATAATTTTATAACCTGTTGTTCACTGCTAATTTGTGGTAATCTTCCTGTTCTGCGTATCTCTCCCACACCCCTCAGCAGTGGCATGTAAACATCACAGTCTGCTCCTTCAAAGAAACCACACAATTCTAATCTTTGTCACGCAGTTCAACCATCCCTCCTGGTAATCCTGGGATAGTCATGTCATCCAGCAGTGTCTCAGTTGCATTCCCTTATCTCACACTCCTGTCCATGTGAAAAAGGGATTTTACACTTAAAAGAGTGGAAAACTAGCAATGGTGAAAATTTCTCATTCTAGCAGGCCTGCAAAGGGCCCTAATGCAGTCCTTCAGATTCCCTTCTCTTTTTTCCTACCCTCTTCATCATTAACTCTGCCTGTGGTTCTCCCTACAGGGGGTCTGAAGTCCCACAGTTTTGATATCCCTGTGCTGTCCCAGTCTTGAAATACTCATTTTGCATTACCATATCCCCCAGCTCTGCCTAGTGACCCTAAAACAGTGTCTTGGGCCTCTCTGGAGCAGAGAAAATTTTAAGTGTTGGCACTTAATGTACAGCAAGACTCTCAACAAAGTAACCTGGGATTCAATCAATCTATATTCATTATGATCTGTTTAAACTCTGTCCCTAAAGATCAGATTAGATATCTCTCCTTGTGTGTTACTCATCTGTTCTATGAGAACTGGCATCAGCAGATTAATACAAATGGGGTTTTCTAAGCTTTCCTGGCAAGTAAATGCGAATGAATCCTTCAAAATCCATAGACCCAGTCTATGTTTTGTGGTGGATTATGCACTGGGCAAATTGGAGATGAGATACACAAGGCACTTCCTGTCAGAACCAGCTGGAAACCTGCTGAGGCTCTTTGGTTTTTGCATCATTACTCTGAAAGGTCTTAGGCAGGGCAGCAGATGATGTCCTTTTCTCATTTCACTCATTCCCATCAAGGTATAGTGCATAAAACAAAGGCATTTTTCTTATTCTGCTATTCCAGTACAGTCCAGGAGCCCTTCTGATGTGCCACAGTAGTTTCCTGTGATAAGTCACAGTACATGGTACATGGTACCAACCAGCTCATTCCCAATAAACTTGCTAATAATCGTCATGCCAGACGACAGGTTAGCATAGTCAGGGTTCATTTCAGCATCTGCAACAGAAAGGCAAGCTAAGTCATAAGAACCCCTTTTCCTTGGTGAGAAGAGACAATATTGACCCACTCGGAGGATTACTGGGTAGGAGGTAAACACTTGTTGCTTTTTCTTAAGTTCTGCAATACAAAACAGTTCTTAAAAATGTTTGAAGATGTGTATGGGATATCCTAGTATGGTTTCACTGAGGCAGGGTGCCAGATGCATTATGTAAAGTGTTGATCTTTCCTACATATTAAATTGGAAACAGAACAGCCGGTTGCTACGCCTCCCTTCTGGCAACAGGCCCAGTCTCATGCCCTTTCATATAAACTGGGCCCCTCATAGCAGAATAGCTGCCCAAGGTATCAGCAAGACTCAGAAACGTCCTGTTGATGATGGCAGCTCTCTTCTCAAGAATCAAAAGCTTTTGCTCTTGTTCCCCCCATGCTTTTGTTCTGGTCAGCCTGCACCTCCACTGCTGCATTTCTCCACTTTCCTGGATCCTTCAAACACAGTCTTCCTTCATTGGGACCACGATGAACAGGAGCTGATGACATTTGAGCTGCAGGTCCACACAACAGGCTGGGTGGCATTTGGATTCAGCCTTCATGGAGAGTGGCCTGGATATGACATTGTGATGGGAGGTGTCTTCCCAAATGGTAGCATCTACTTTTCTGTAAGTTGAAAAGTTTTCCTCTGCATTCCCCTTTGCCAATTGTAATGCTCCAAGTACATTGGTCTGAAAGCATATGGGCTCAACTGGATAAAGATAGATGTCCAAGGCCATTTGAGATCCTTAGTTGGCATAGCCTCTGACTGACCATCCAGAAATTCCCAGATCTCCTTCAAGTCCTGTAGCATGACTGCTAGCCCCATAACAGTTACCTGAAATATTCTGCGGTATCCCAGATGGCACTAGATGTTGCCATTTATGCAAATAGCCTGCAAGGCAAAACCACATCCAGAACCAATTACTTGTGACTGAAGCAATCACCTAGCACAAGGCTAGAAGAGGTGTGCAACTTCTGATTCATCCAAACCAGAGATCAGTGCAACTCCTATATTTTCCCTTACTGAAGTTTTTCAAAGTTTAATATACTCACTTTTCTCTATAGTCAGTGGAGACGTGATCGCTTCCAAAGATGGTTTCCTCCTGATGGTTTTAACTGTCTCTCTTAGGAATAGAACAGTACATTTCCAGGACTTGCTGCTTTTTCCTTTGTCTGTGAAGGCAATCACTAAGGCTACACGCCTGATGTTAAAACAGCTGGAGTTTGGAGGAACAAAATGCCCCTAGGGGTGCTAAATGAAAAACAAACAAACCTAAACCAGAATGTTGTGTTGATTTATTTTGTTTTAATTGTGAAAGAAAGAAGCAGTTCAGTGTTATCCAAATACAGAAAGAAAAAGAGTTTACACTGATGAAGTGTTTGCAAGTCATAGTGGTTTTATTTTGTTCAGCTATTTTCAGTTCCCTTTTCACACAATAGTAAAACATGTTTTGCATGAAATACGTCTTGGTGCTTGTCTAAAACAGGTAAACTTTGAGGGTGGTGAGGTAACTAGGTTTACTTTCTGTCATCAGTTGGTTGCAAAACCACTCTTGCAATACCCAGTTTTGAAATCTTTTTGTGATTGTGACAGAGACAGAAAATTTCTGACTGTAAATGACTAGGGATAAAAAAATAATAATCAATTTACAAGAAGTGCAATGTTGTTCTTTATTTTTTAAAAAGTTTTTCTCAAAAGTGATATGGTGTACACCAAAGCATTTATTTTCTCCTAAAAGAACATCCTGAAAGGAAAAATGGGTATGTTTGGTTTCAAAAATATTAAACATACCATTATTTTCAGAAGAGATATTTAATTTTTTAAACGTTTTTCTGTATTGTTATCTGAAACTCTTTGTTTATGTTAACAAAACAATTTTGGCCTCACAAAAGATTTAGTGTTTTTCAATTCTTTTACATATCAGAATATGTCTCCCAATTATTTAGGTCTGGAGACATTCCAGTGAACAAACACTGACCACAAAAATGCACATTTGCTCGATAGGCTGTATATCATGTCCACTGAACCCACGGAACATAAATATTGAGGGAAAAATATACTAGTTTCTGTAAATGGAGTTTAAGTGGAGTTTTCCATTTTCACTCTTCCTGCATCAAAAGAAGTGTGACCAGCAAGCCGAAGGAGGTGATTCTGCCCCTCTAGTCAGCTCTCATGAGGCCTCATCTGGAGTACAGTGCTCAGTTCTGGAGTCTTCAGCACAGGAAGGACATGATCATTCTATGATTCGATGATTCTAACCCCCTAAGTCATTCTCTGAGTCATGTCCAAGAGGTGAAAAATTAGCCAAAAAGGCTTTCATGAATCTGGTGTTTTTTTCAGCTGCTTACTGCCTTCCTCTTTCATAAGGTACATTTAATTTTAAGTATTTTTTTTTTATTTCAAAGTACCAAATTTGCAGACTATTTATCTTTGAATTTTTATCTTTTAATGAAAGAGTATTTGGGTTAGAGACAAATTACTTTGAGTATTCTGAAAGTCAAAAATTCAAGAAGAAAGAATATTTGGGGAAGATACTGGGAAAATTAGAAAAAGCTGTAAGCGGTTTTTTAAATAATTGCTTAAAGGAATACAGATGAGAGGAAAAAATACCATGAAGTATTTCATATAAAAATATTCTTTCTTGACCAGACAGTTGTCTGGTAAAATTCTTCTCTTCTCTTCTATCCTTCTGAAGTTGATTACTGCAGTAAAACTTCTATATAGCAATTAACAGTTTTGCATTAGGGAGACATCTGCTTTGCCAAGTTGCAGGTTTTTCTTAGAGAGATTTTCATCCTTTCTACAGCCACTGCCTTCTCATTTCTGGTCACTTGAATATCTTTGCCACAAAAATATGATGTGATCTCTGTCAACCAACCTGGAGCTTTACTCCTTTTTGTCCTTACCTTTCTACAGCTGTGTGTACTGTTCTACTTTTTCACCTTGTGTTTTCATAGCAACAGTTACTGCATCCCATTCTGTTCCCACTGAGCTTTCTAGAGGAACTAGAAATTTAGATGCTTTCCAAACTCTGCCTCACATTTCTGTGCCATGTTACCAAACTATTGCATGACCTCAGTCATGCATTATCTGTCTTTCCCGCTATGCCTATGCTGCTAAAGTCATTGGTTAGTTTGCAGTTTCTAGAACTGCTTAGTATCCACAACCAGTCCCAGGTTTCACTTGGTATGAAAAACCTAAAAGTTAAAGTAGAAGCTTTACCATGCCCAAAATATTTTACTTTTGAGCTACCTCAGGTTTTCAACTGGGCTTAATTTACTTCCCACCCTGTGAGGTTGGGTAAAATGTGCTAAAATTCTTCAGTGTGCATCAGGTCATCAGGGAGCAGAGAAGATCCTCCAGGATGCATCATAGGATGAGACCCAGGGACTGCTCTCTCCTTAAGTAGCTGGATATAGCATGGACTATAGCAACTAGTTTGAGGAAAAAGCCAGAGAAAGCAGAGGACTTTTTGGACAAAGAAATGCTCTGGTATTTACTCAAGTCCCACCAGTGGTACTTGGAAACATGGCTTCTTGGAGTGAAGGAAGCTCTGTTTTTCTCACAATGGATTCGAGCACTGTTCCTTTCCCAGGATTGTCATATGTTAGACGAGGCAACCTTCGAGGAAGATGGGAGCCAGGACTACAAATTGCTGTCAATGACAGAGAATGAGACATCCACCACCATGCTGTTCAATCGCCACCTGCGGACATGTGACCCAAATTACCATCTAAGTATCAGCTATAAAGGTTTACCAGGAAGGCTGTAGCCTCCCATTAGCATCACCTCATGATACGTGCACGATCCTCGTCAAACGAAAAGTATCAGCTCAGTGCATTAGCACCTTCCTCCTTTAAACAGCATCAGCCCACACAGTCAGCACTCACTCAAGTGTTGATCAGTGCGGGCAATATTCCATAATAAAGAGGCACTACTTTTTGTAAAGATTGGTGGGATTAGCACTATCATGTGTTGTACTTTTGACTCCAGAAAATCAGCAAAAACATTGATTGAATCAAATGGAATTTTTCAATGCTCAGTTCATGTTACAATAGGCAAATTAATAATGAAATTCCCTTATTGAAAAAATTAAGAGAAAAAAAGAATTTAAGACCCAGTGGAGCTGACAAACATGTTTACCCTTCACAAGAATAGTTTCATTTTCCTGGTGTTTAATTCTCTCATTCACTGCAACAACAACAAAAAAATCACAGGGTTGCTAAATGCATCATTCTTCCTGCCCCCTCCACTTCTAGGTCTTGTTCTTCCTGCAATGACTCTGCAAAGATGACTTTGGCATCTCCAATTCACTGTGAATATTACTGAGTTGCCATATGGTCAGTTGCCATACTGACCCATATGCCTGCTTCTTTTCCAGTTCACTGTTCCAGCTGAAGAAACCAAGTATGCATATACCTTTATCCCACTGCACATCGTCAAACAGAAACACCATATCTATAAGGTATACCTGCAGGCTGTATTGTTAGGGAAAACAGGACAGACTTGCTCCTTTAATAATGCATAAAAATCCATCTTTTAAAGCATTTTAGTATAAATTCAGGAACATTCTATCTGTCCTTCACTGCTATTAGGATGATCCAGCTAATATATCTGACTTGTGCGCTTTGGAATTACTTTTGTCTTTATGTACATCACGCCTGAGGACACCTTGCTACAAGTCTGATGTCTCAGTGTAGTGAGCCCAGGTGATGTTACCTATTGGTATCCTCAACAGCAAAGGGAGACTCAAGAACTCTCTACATTTGAAAGGACTTTTACTTGTGTTCTTGGAAATTCCTATGAATATTTGCATAAAAAGCAAAAGTAACGTTTTTGCCATCCTGTTTTCAAGGAACATTCCAAAGCAAGCCTAGCTTACTTCTCAAATTAAGGTAACTTTGCTTTAAGGTCAAGAAATCCTTCCCAGTTTTGTGAGTTTGGAAGACCTAAAACCAGAGATTCTATGGCAATGGCATAAGGCAAATTTCATAAAGAAGAAAGAACTTCCAGCAACTGGTAAAAAGAAGAATCTGACAGGTGCTCCTACAGAATAAACTCAGGAGTTTTGTCAGCTCTTGTGGTAACAAGGATTTTGAGGTCTGATCTCAACAGTGTTGGTAAAAATCTCAGTGATAAATGAACAGATACAGGTTATTTGTGAGGTTTATTTTTAAACTAGCTTGATTATAGTACTTTTCACACAACTGAGGGAGCAGTGAATTATAGTGAACCTGAGATCAAGGTCCCTTATCTTGTTTTGCAGCCAAGAAAATAGTGTATGAGGTAAACTATTTCTAGTCTGAAACCGCCTGCCCAGCATAACAAGTCAAAAAGATGCTCTTGTGACTCTGAGTAATGGGAGGTGCTTTAGAGTAAGATGCAAACTCTTTCTGGAAAAAAGGACTCTACTGGGTAGATACTGAAGTGAGTAGATAAATCAGCATCCAGTGTACCACCCATTTTGAGAATCAGATTATATCTTTTTCCCTAAGTTATGGTTGCCTGCTCTTTCTGGTTGCCTAATAAAGAACTATTTTAGGTTTGACAATAACTATTTTTCACTCTTTCTCTTTGTTACAGTTTGAACCTGTAATAAAACCCTACAGTACAGCCTTGGTTCACCATATTCTTGTTTACGCATGTGGCAAAGACAGTGTGTTACCCAGTGGCATAGATGATTGCTATAGAGCCAATCCCAATTTTGCCCTGTGCTCTCAGGTAATTGCAGGCTGGGCCGTTGGAGGAGAGGTGAGTCTGCAAGGGCCTATTCCCTTCCCTATTTCTTGTTCTGAACAGTTATTGTCCAGTAAGACCCCACAGACCTGCAGAGCCAAGTAAACTGGGGAAGTTTACTGTCCGCATTCAACTCTATTTCTGCTGCATAAGGTGATGCTGGCAATTTCTGCATGGTTGTCAATACTGTGCATGTGTGTGTGTATGTTATTATCATACCTGCATTGAACAAATTTTACATATCACATAGCTAGTTTTTCATTCTGACTATATGATAATGTGGAAATTGATTTTATAAAATTCTCTTTGTGCTACTCTTGTGTAATAGAAAGAAGTGTATCTACTTTCTGCATTTTTTTCCTGTTGGCTCTGCTTCTTTTTCAGCAGAGTAAAATCAAAAGCTCATTGAAATTGGTGCGTCTGACTGACTGATCTACTTAGCACAAATTTTAGCATATATCTTGTGATAGTCACTTTTCCTTTTAGAACAAAATGTAATTTGCATTTATATAACACACATATATACATGGGGACAGAGAGGAAGGAGATAAGTTTTAGACAAAACCCTTTACTCATTCAGATTTTGTATTAAGCTATGCCAATACTAACATGAAATTTGCAGGTTGGGGAAGTGGTGAGCACCAGAGGTATCAGAGCACCTGGACGCATTCTGTTCTTCATTCCACCTCAGGCTGTGGACCATTGTTTTCACAGTTTCCTGGTTCCTATGTTGCGAGCAGTTGTTTTGCATGCTTTGCCTGTACCACTCTGATGGTGCAACATACTGTGTTCCCTAGGGAGATGAAATCCTGGTTGAATGCAACTTTCAAACACTGGATCGATCAGACATTAATTTTGTAAGTTTTTTATTGTATCTTTAATCTTCCCTTTCTTTCCAAATTATTTTATCACTACTAAAATCTTTTGGGCAGACACATCTCTCTTCCCCAAGCAAATGCGACCATGGCAAAAGCTTCTTCTGACACACGATATCATAGATATAGTGAGGCACACTTTTCAGAGCTCTCCAGCAAGAGAATAGATCCCAAAGCTATCTTGCATCTAATACCATACAAACTAACTCTTGCCCAAAACAACAAGTGCACGTAGTGAAACTTGCAGCCAGGTTGGTTTTCAATTATTGAACACTTGCACTTAGTGGACATGCAGAAGTCAAATACAGAAACTGACATAATCTGGCACCTGGGCTTGATTTGGACTTCTCAGAATATGAAGATCTTCTTTTTAGTTCTTATTCAGATCAGACATCAGTTTTGCAGAACTTCACATGCAAACAATAATTGTCACACTTTATAATTTATTTTAGAGCATATGCCATGCAGAGGAGTTAATGACGTTATTGCACTTAGAAATGTGCACAAGAAACTGAGATTTGACCTAGAGAGTATTACAGGGTTTATATTCACAGAAAGCAACACAATTTTCTTTTGTTGGACCAATTCCAAAAATAGGGATCAACTGAAAAATTCTGATCTGGATGTCACAGTTAATTCTCTGAATGTTTTAGTGGAACTTCCCAAAGTTTAGGATTTTGGGATCTTGTAGACTTAAATAAAAATATAGTAGCTTTCCTGAAGGAGAGAATATGTAGGTGTAGGTTATAAAAACACAGAGCAACCTATTTAGCAGACTCTTGTGAACATTCTCTGTTTCTAACTTTCAAACAAATTAATTCTTTTTTTTCATCAAACAGGATCTGCATGAGCTGTGTTCCCAAGGAGAAATACTCTCCTTATATACTCTCAGGTCTGCAGGCCTCTGAGTCATCCTTGTGTCTTCGCAGGGTGGACTGAGCACCATGAATGAGATGTGTCTCACTTTCCTCTTCTACTATCCTCGTAACAACATCTCCAGTTGTATGAGCTACCCTTGACATTTTGTCCATTGCACATCAACTCGAGCAAGAAGCCTCAGAGTGAGTCCTGAGACAAGGTGTTTCTGGAAGCAGCAGAGCAAAATGTAGCTATTAATAATGGTAAATAGAAAAGCTAATGTAAAAGAAATGTCGCTGATAGAAGAAATAGTCATGTACCTGAATCTCTCAAGTTTAACTCCATTGTTGCAGGAATCTCTGAACTGTGATACTTTAATAATCTCTTCTGCTTTATCTTTTTTTTCCCTTCCTTCCCCCTACCTCCTTCCTTATCTTCTCATCACTTGTCTTCACCTCCTCCTTTGCCATTACTCTTTCCCCAGTGCAGTGGAAGGAATGATGGCCATGGACTTTGTTGACTGGGACAACAATACTATCAAAATTGCAGAGAAAGCAGCCAAAGAAGCAGATCAAGTAGTCATGATTAAGACCATTAATGTAAGTCTCACTTCTGAGCAATTTGTGGGTGGGGAAATGGACTTGATTTTGACATTCTGAAAGCAAAGCACAGCTGAAAGATACAGACAACACACAACACCTTAGATAATACCAGTTATTCATAGGTTATCCATGGCTACAGGGACTGAAATTATGAAATCTTGTCTCTTTAGGCTGCAGTTGCAAGTAACCATCCAAGACATATGAAGTCATCACTTAATTTGAAACTATAAAAGCCAAAAATTCGTCTCCAAAGAGAAAAAACACTCTTGGTAATAAAACAGTGCCTAGGAGGTGATGCCATGGCAGGGCATTTTTGACAGAATGAGTAATAAAATAGTGCTGAAGGTTCCTCAGATGATGTGCATATAAACAGAGCTGGGATGATCCAGAAAATCTACATACATGGAGCATATCTTCCTGGCTCTTTCTTATCTAAAAGCATTTCAGTGCATCAGTCTGGTACCTCCTCATATTAGAGGTAAGTTAGGGAAAAAAAATCTCTTAATTTGAGGAAAGATCAAAAATTCACCTTCTTTTCCTCTCTCTGAGAACTCGTCTGCTGTTAGAAGGGAGACTCATGTTGTGACTTTCTCTGAGATGGTTGGTTGTGCATTCAGACAGCAAGAAATACTGACTAAAACACATCCAAAACTTGTAGCGTCATGTCAGAGTCTTGTGGCTCCCAACTCAAAAACAAATAATATAATTTTATCTTTCCCTCTTTCTTTCTTTCCTCAGGAACTCCACAGAAATGAGGGTGGTCTAATCAGAGACATAAGTATTCCAGAGTGAGCTGCCTGCCATAATATTTCCGGACACCTCTCACTGTCAGGTCTAAGTGCCACTGCAAACCTTCGTTTGACTGCAGTATTCACTTCCCAGTCATCAGCCATCAAAGGAACTGTTTCACTTCCTCTTCTTTCTCTTGCACAGCTGGTGTTTGTTTGGCTTACTTTGACCTCTGAGCATGGGCAGTGAGGGGCAGAATACCAGAAGAGATCACTGGCCAGCTGAAGAAGTCTCTGTAATTACTGCCTGGTAGCAGGGTATTCCAGATCTGGTGGCCCTAAACGATAAAGGATACTTCCCTTTGGAAGAAATAAGTTCAATGGGCATTGGCATTTATATTATATTCATAAATAATACTGTCTAGTATAGTTTGTTCTAAATCAGAAAAGCAGCATACTATAATGCAGTAAAGACAGGAATAAAGTAATCTCTTCAATAGCTGCTTCTTAATTGTTAAATCCAGAGCTTTCATGGATGGGCTAATATATGTATTTGCTCACTGGCATTTCAAAAAGCATTATCTAGCCCCAAGCTAACCGCATACTCACTGTACTTAGGTCAGTATATAAAACTACACTCCTTAGTTATTAAATAATGGGATTGATTCTAAAATTAGTCCTGCCATATTCATCAATGACTGCATGGCAGAGAATTTACCCGCTGCTTGCCAGGTAATAATGAGGTAATGACTTGGCGTTTACTTAAAAATAGACCTTATACACTGTTATATAGCAAACATGAACTCAATTATTACAAAAGCTAAACTATTTGCTGTTGTCTTTTCTGGTAATTTTCCCCAATAAATTAGAAGAGCAAATTTGATGACAGTTATGCTCTTAGTCACCACACTGATTCTTCCAAATTTTAAATTACACACTGGTGCTTTTCAACATATTCTGTCTCCACATTCCTCAAGGCAGAGTCTCTGCTTGATAATAGTTAGTACACTGGATAAAAACATCCTCAGATTTTAAAAGCATCACAAAACAGAGCGATTAGGAGGATAACTAACAACACATTGGGCTGACGAACATTTATTAGCTAGTAATTATCTTGACTAAAACTGAAACCTGGACAGAAAAAATATATTTGCCTTGAATACAAGCTCATGAACAGAATCCATGAGATTCCAAGAGAATCATCTAGACACTGAGAGCTGTGTCCCAGAAACCCCACACATTACTTAGATCACTGTGTGGTGCTTAGTAAGATGACTTTAATTCTCACTAAACATTTTCTCTTTCAAATTCCTATGGAAATACATCCCACTCCTTCCCAGTCACAGTGATCACAGCAAGGCCAGTAGTACTGAATGAGACTTTCATTCTCCATTGTGCATATTAGGTTGAGAGGTTTTAGGATAGAATAGGATAGGACAGGATAGGATAGGATAATTTAGATCCGACTGCAAGAGTCCTACAATGATCACTTAGTCCAACTGCCTGAGCACTTCAGGACTAATGAAAAGTTAAAGCATGTTATTAAGGGCATTGTCCAAATGCCTCTTTAACACTTTGAGGCATCTACCACCTCTCTAGGAAGCCTGTTCCAGTGCTCCTCATAGGACAGGTCTTTCAGTCCCATCTGCAGATTTGTTGCTCTCCTATGGATGAATTAAAGGACCTTAACATCCTTCTTAAATTGTGGGGCCCTGGGCTGATTTTGGCTGGGATAATTTTCTTCATAGTAATTAGTATGGGGCTATGTCTTGAATTCATGATGAAAACAGTGTTAATGATAACTCATGGATGTTTTACTCATTGCTGAGCAGTGCTTACACAGAGTCAAGGCATTTTCTCTTTCTCACCACACTCCACCTGCAAATAGGCTGGAGGTGCACAAGAAGGTGATGCAGCCAGGACAGCTGGTTGCAGTTGACTAAAGGGATATCCCACATCATATCACGTTGTGCTCAGCATTTAAAGCTGGGGGAAGAATAAGGAAGGGTGGGGACATTTGAAGTTATGGTGTTTGTCTTCTCAAGTAACTGTTATGTGATGGAGCCCTGCTTTCCTGGCTGAACACCTGCCTGACAGTGGGAAATAGTGAATGAATTCCTTGTTCTGCTTTGCTTGCATGCATGGCTTTTACTTTACCTGTTAAAATGTCTTTATCTTAACCCACAAGTTTTCTCACTTTTACCCTTCTGATTCTCACCCCCCATTCCACTGGAATGGGGAGTTAGCAAGATGTGTGGTGCCTAGTTGCCAGCTGGTGTTAAACCATGACAGTCCAGAGCTGCACGCAGTACTCAAGGTGAGGACCCTTATTATCGCTGAATACAGTGAAATAGTCACTTCTTTTGACCATTTGGTTATATTATTTTTGATGCCCCCAGGATGTGGTTTGCCCTTTTGCCTACCAGGTCATGCTACTGACTCATATTGAGTCTGCTTCTCAACCAGCACATCAGGCTGGGTGATAGGCTTGCCCTGGCAGATTACATCTGCTAGAAGTGTAGAAACTGAATCGGACATTTTTAATTGATAAATGCTGCTAAGGGCTAGGATATTTCCTCTAACAGTGTTTCATAGCACAACGTCCATATAGCTGCCACCTCCTGCTCTATGAAAGCATTAGTCATGTGGGAGTTAAAAACCTGGAAATTCTAGGACTTATATTTTTTTCAGACTTACCTATTCTAACTGCTGGCTTTGTGGGAGTTAAAAAACTGGAAATTCTAGGGCTTGTATTTTTTTCAGACTTACCTATTCTAACTACTGGCTTTGCATATTAAGTACTCTTCACCCTTTCCAAAACAGGCTCGACTAATCCCACTTTATGAATCTCCATCGGCAATCAGAATTCACATACAGAGGGAAAGAACATGACTCTGATCTGCACAAAACCCACATTCCTCAGGACACAGCAGCTGGGCTTGGTTCTGGTTTAGAAATACTGCAGACACACAGCAGAACCCTGAAGTGTGGCAGGGTCCTGTTTCAGCAGCGTTGAGTACACTTCTCTATGGATCGGGGCAATGTATCATGTTTTCAGATGTCTGCTTTGGAGAGCACTGCCTTCTGTACCTTGCAGGGCTGCTCCCCACGATGTGCTGTGGGTCCACCCTGAGAGTTTCACTCAGTTTCCTGGGGCTGACAAGGAAGTCACTCTGTATTTTTCTTCTGTGTTTTGCTTCACGTAACAAAGCTTGTTTCAAAATACAAAGCAGGGGAGGGAGATGGGGTGTCATATTTGGAAACTCAAAGAACTACTAAAGCCAGAAATACTCCCCAACAAAGGCAATGATATCAAGGCTACAACCTTACATTGAACACACTATTATTAAAAGATCAAGCAGAAGCAGGCTTCCCTCCTCATGACGAGTTTCTTTATGACAGAAAGAGGAAAGTACTTCCTCTTCAAAGTTAGAGAGGGGAGGGAGTTATGAGTTGTTCTCAGTACCAATTTAAATACACCAGCGAGAGGAAAAAAAGAGAAAGGGGAGCAAGAATGTCAGAAAATCTCATTTATGCTGACTTGAACTTGACTGAATCAACCAGGCCCAGACTACAGAAGGTCGCTGATGTCCAAGGTAGGTCTACTGATCTGCATTGAGCTTTCTTTGTATTCTTCAGCCTCCCTCATACATACGTGGAAAGAGTGCTATGTAGTATCAAAACTTCAAAGGGGATGAAGGAAATCTGAGAGCCAGTGCTGTGAAAAATGCACAGGTGTAGTGTCCATGTAGTTTTTTTACCAAAAAAAGGGGGGATTGTTAAGACGTCTGCTTTTCATTTAAGGTGCAAGTGTGAGGGAGAGTCTCTTGTGAGATATTTAGAGAGGTTTCCATCAATTTAGGAGATTAATCCACAGCTAAACATCAATTGATCCAAAACCAGGCTTGTTCTCACATAGCATACTCATGCCTGCAGCAAACTGACCAGGATATAGACTGCCTAATGTTTCTGTTGTTTGAAGCAGTCTTGTGTGTAGCCTGCTTCTGCTTGCTGAGCATAGTAGCCATCGCTTTGTTTTTTTTCATCCTGGCTTTGTCTGCACAAACTCCTTGTTTAGTAAATCAAGTATAAAAGGTTTCATAGACAGATCTAGCTTGATTTAGTATAAATGACTGCAGAAGTCCAACATAAAATTTAGCTTTCTTTAATGTACTAAGAACTATTGCATAAATTTTTGCACTGGTTTTGCTACACCTGCATAAAATTGCATTCTAAAATAACTTCATACACTTTGTGCTTTCTTTTCTTTTTTCTGCCCTTTCTTTTTAACTTCACTATCTCTTTAACAAAAACAGTAGTTTCTGTTTCCTGCTAGCCTGTGTCAAGTCTTTTGCAAAAGTGCAATCCCTTGCCTTCTATTTTCAGATAGCTGGAGTTTCTAATGCCCCACGAAACAGTGTTTCTATCACCTCCTTCAGTAGATTACTTCACAGCTAAATTGACAGGCATTCACAATAGATGGCACATCATTAGAGGTTCAATTTTCCTTATAATTTAATCAAGGTACTCCTACTTACAGTTTTTATTGCGTTTTAGTAGCACTTTTATATTTCTCTGCTTGTGCCTTTCTGGAAAACCACTGTTAACTCTTTTCTTCCGTGTGTTCACTTAATTTACGCACAGTATTTCCCAGATTATGTATATCTTACAGAAAAAAAGCTCGAACACTGGCATCTGTCAACTTTTCTTTTTCCTCCAATTTGTTATTTTTTCTTCGATAGTGAATTCCCTGGTTCAAATCCAGTGTTCACAAAAGAATTAAACTAATTCCATAAACCAGAAGAATTAACTGAAACTCATAGAATATATTAACTCTGTATGGTGATAAAAACAAACGAGTCCTTGTCTTTCCTTCCTTCCTTCCTTCCTTCCTTCCTTCCTTCCTTCCTTCCTTCCTTCCTTCCTTCCTTCCTTCCTTCCATGCTCATTTACAGATGTTAGAATAGTTTTCATTTTTCTCACCTTCTTATCATCAGCCAGTAAAACCTTCAAATTTAGCATGTTTTGCTATTTTCAGATTTGATTTGATGCTGTAGACATTCTCATCACCCACATGCAGATGTGAATTGCATAAGACAATCAGTCAGCCTTAGACCTTTTTCTCCACTGCTGTTTAGATTTAAAATGCATGTGCATCTGCCTGTGTCTCCTCTGTTATTGTCTGCACTGATGACAGATCTGTTTCTGCCTACAGCAAATCCTCTAAGGTGTGGATGCAATAGACAAAAATATTATTTGGGCATGGTTAAACACAGTCACATAGATCAGTTGCTGTCATACGTTTATAATTTCTCATAATTTCAATCAAATTTATTCCATTTAAGTTATTTCTCTGTTTTTTTTGTTATTTGTGCCTTGTTGTAGGCTCTATATATGCAGAAGTGAAAGTGCAGTCCCTGGATACAAATGTCACAGGTAGCTACACATCATCCGGTGAGTTTTTAGCTGTTTGCCAATTTATTAAGAATTTGAACCATGAGAGGAGAGTAGAGTACTCCTTATTTTCCAAAACTGCAGTGATATAAAACCATATTAGATATAGGAAGATACAGTTGTCTGCTTTACATAACCAGAGCAGGGGGGCAGTCGATGTGTTGCATTATATTCAATTAAATACTTGTTTGCTTCGCTGCTATAGGAATACAAAGATATTTTGGGCCAGACCAAGAAACCACGTAGCTCAGCGTTCAGTCTCGAGTGGTGGACGTAAGTGAACAACTAGAGATGAGTAAGAAGAGGGTAGGCATATATGGTACCTTCATGTAACACTTTCACAAACATGCATCTTCTCAGTGACTTCCTGAGACATATGTGTTTCTATTTACATACCCCCAGTGGACTTCTCTTCTACAAACTTACCCAATTTCCCCTTGGTTCTATACATAGCCCTGATTTCTATAACATCCTTTGATGAGGGGTTTCACAGTTCTTTTTAAGACCACAAGAAGAACAATCAGAACTGACCTCCTATTAATTTCAACTGATGTTTCCTGAGAAAGACAGTAAGAAGACAAACCCTGTCTAAGGTCTCCATGACACTCAAAATTTTCTGTAAAAGTCTGACATAGCTTCTTTTTGTGAATCATGGATTTATAAAACCATATGCCACATAAAACATCTCAGATTTTTGTTTGTTTTCCTTCTGAATAATTCCTAATGTGTGAGGTTGTAGATTCTTCATCCTAGGAGATTTTAAAAACCTGACTGTGCATCGTCCTGGACAACCCGCTCTAGCTGACATCGCTTGAGCAGGGAAGCTGGACCAGGTAATCTGAAAAGGTTGCTTCCAACCTAAATGATTCTGAGTCTGTGTGGTCAGGACAGCAGACCTGAAAGTCACAGACCTTCTCTAGAACCTATGTTTTTTTTAAATTTTTAATTCACGTTAGATCTGTTACCATCTAGTCCCTGAGTGTAAAGATAGTTTTAAGAGTGGTATTATAAAATTGCATTAATAATCCAGCTGTCTCACATCTAATGCCTCTTGGAAGCTGTTAGTATATCCATTTTTTTATTTGGGCCACAAGTCTTCCAGTTCATTTGGCTCCTCACAAGGAAATTCCCACTTCTTACAGTCAACCCTGATACAAGGGATTAATGAAGCTTCTCTACTCTAACCTTATCTTCTGAATGCTTTCTGGATAGCCCAGCATCCACTGGTCTACAGATCTCCAGCAAAATACCTTCTTTTGATGTGTTCAAAGACAAAATGTGTTTGAAACACGTGTTTAAAAACACGTACTTGAAGCCTTTTCCTTCTCAAAATATTTTCTATCTAATTATTTTTTCATTTACATAGTCTTTGGTCTCCCATGTTTTGGGATACTTTCTATTTTATTCCTTTAATGCCTACAGCTATAGAAACAACAATCTACTTCTAATAGCTGTGTGAACTTCTTTTGGCATTTTCCCAGATAGTTCTTAGTAGGTGCCTTGTATTGGCCATGTGTTGGCAGGATGCTATCCTTCAATAATATACAATCTGTCTGTATAAAGTTTCCATTTTCTCTTAGCAGTCCCTTTGAACTTGTTTTTAATAAGCAACACCTCCTTCCTTTAGTTCCCCTCTTTTACCTGTAAGCACTCTCTTTTTCCTTATGTAGTCTAGTACTATGATGACTCTCTACCTTTTGACCACTTCCTCATACACAGAGCATATTGTGATGCTGTTCGGTTGTCTAACCACGTCCAGAGCCATCTGGGAAGCATGAGGATATTCAATCTGGCTTCAGTACACAGATCTGGAAGGTCATGGATTCTTGAAGGTCCTGTGCAATGTTTCCCAGGTCTATGTAGATATCTGATACCTGAGGGTATCTATCTGAGATGGCAGAAGCCACCCATTTTCAGGTATCTGACATCTCAGGATTTTAGTCTAGGATGAGAAATTCCAGGTCTTCCCATCTTATTTTTCAGACTTCTAGTGTATGTAGAGAAGCAGGTGCACTATAGCTTCTGTTTGTTTCTTAACATTTTATTTAAATGACAGTCAGTTTCACATTTTTTACTTGATTGTTCTGACCTTCCCTTTTCCTGAGGACACAGTCGTTTTGAAGTCACACATAATGATAATACGACCCTAAACTGCTCTTTAGTTCGTGTCAGATTTCCATTAATTTTTAGGAATTTTTAAGAGTTATTTTTAATTTTAAGAGTTACTTACAACCTTCAGCCCTTGCCAGATTACTCTTATTAACTCTAAATGTTACTTAAAATCTTTTAGATGTCATGTCCAGCAGCTTGACTCCCTTACAGCTAAGATGAAATCTATTCCTCCAGAGTGCTTAGATGCTCTGCACCAGATATGTCCCAAATTCCTGAAGAATCGGAAATCTGGACCTTTACCGCATCTTCACAGCAAGGTGCTAAAATGTTGCCTTTTCATTTCTTCCTCCAGTCCTGCATCGGATACTGGGATTTCTGGAATTGCCACCTGAGGATTCCTGGGCACCAACTTCCTTCCCTCCTTTGCCACTAAAACTTCTCTCCACCCTTCCCAGTCTCCTTGGTACCCACATGGACCAATGTATCAGTAATTTGCACCTGGCAAATAGATTTGTTGATTCGTGCAATTAACATGTTTTCAGGGTGCAACCATTTCCTGAACAAAACTCCTCAGGCAGAAAACTGAATAGCGCTGACTTCTTCATGAGTGCCACCTTCTTTCAAAGAGTGGTTTAAAATCAGCCTATTTTTAATGCTATTTTAGGTATGACAGCTTCTTAGCATTTCAGTGGTTCAAATAGTAAGCCAGAAGTAGGTATGAAAATGAGATTACCAGACAGAACAGGGCAAATACTGACTGCAGTTAGGAAGAACATTCAGGATGGCTTCCTCCTTTGCCTAAAACTGTTTACTTTACACAGCAGGGCTAACAGCAACAAAAACTTAAATTTGGTTTTCCTAGTTGTCAAGAGATATCATAAACCTCATAGATAGCAGAAGGAGTAAGTAAATATTCTACCAGATATGTGAAGCATGAAGAGATGGAAATCTCTCCTTTACCTTTTAACTCAATGTCTGATGAGTTCAGTGAGACACTGAACATCGTATTTGTCCCTTCTTGTACCTGCTTGTGCTCTATTACACCCAGTATCCACTGAGCTGGCAGACTAATAAATTCTGCAAGATTCCCTTGAAGTAAGTCCTGAGCAAAAGTCCATAAACAACAGCTAAAAGAGAAAGAGAAGACAGTTAAACTCCTCTGAGAAACTTGCTTTGTTGAGGAGTATAACATGGTAGGACCTTTATCTGGTTGAATGATTGGATTTTGCTTTCACAGTATTTTGAGAGGGCAGGTAAGGATCTCAGTGAGCACTAGTATCAAGAGCAGCAGAATTTAAGAATGTATTCTAGGCAATGGCAAAGGGTTCATGTTCAGTGTATGTGATGGGAAAAAAATGTGGCCACAGCATATCTATCACAAGAAAAACAAACATCTAAAGAGAGAGAACTGAAGGGGTTTCCCTAACTTCAAAGAGTTGTCTCAGTGTGAGCCTGAAAAAGGAATCTTCAACCAAAGATGCAGAGTTCCTTTTCCAGTTTTTCCCCTAATCTTTATTTTTTCTGTAGGTAGAAGCTGTTGCTCCAGACCACGTGTCACTGTATTGGCTGCTGTGATAATCCTCCTGCTGGTTTTAGCAGTGTGTCTGATACTCATATGTAAGTCCTGCTAAAACCGTAATAATGCTATTAGATTTTGACTCTCACCCATTGACTGACATTTAAGTCATGACATCCAAAACCTGTAGCAACAGAAGACTGGTCTGAAGGCAGAAGATAATAGGGTTTAGCTCACTGTGTTCATAAGAGGAAATCCATAGAAGAGTCAAGTGGTTTGAAAGTTTAAAATTCTGAAAGAAAAAAAGCCAAAACCCAATTGAAAAGTTGACACTGCTCAAACAATGAATAATTACACAAATATTTTGAAGAACCAAGTCAGGATTAGATAATGCCTAATAATACTACAATTTATCTCTGTGAGAATATTTCACAGCAATGATCTTGTATCCTGTCACCTAATGTCCATACCACCAAAAATCTTTCAACAAATATGAGTAAAAGCTCATTTGAAAGAGGTAGCCAAGTCACAACTAAGAGAAATTTGTTTACGCCTTACTTGAACAAAACCCTAGTGCTAGATGTCTCTGAATATATATCACTAATTTCATAACAATCTTTGAACTACAAAAGAGATACTAATTTTTTAATAAAGAAAGCATTCTTATCTCCCTTAGGAAAAAAACACAAATTTTGATAGAGCCATGCCATACCTTCCTTTGAATATTTCAACGACCCTTTTTAAATTTCAGATGTGGTTGCTTGTTTCTTTTCATCCTTTGATAGTTGAGGAAGCTTAAGAGGTTTTCACACTCAATCACCAGAGTTTGCCACCTACTCAGAGATGCCTATGGAGAAACTCTTTGTAAAGAAGCGACAAAACCTTTGATCCAAGGAACTTAAAAATTAATTGGGGGAGGTAATTATTTTTCCTTTTTCAAGGCAAATAGTAAAGGATAGAGGTCTGATAGTGCTTTGACTTTTTTAAAAAGTAAAATACCACAGGAGGTGCAAAATTTTTTTTTTTTTTAAAGAAAAACCCAACACAACATAATAAGGTGAAATTACCAGCATTTAACAGAGCTTTAAATCAGGAGTTAATTGAGGAATAATTAGAAGTTGATGTAGGTCTGGCTGCAGTTATAGTTATTTTTTTGTCTTCAGTACTGCCTCAGTGAATTGATAAAATACCTCAAAGAAACTTGAGATCTAGATTAATCTCGGGAAACTAAATTAAATTAATTTTGAATTTCAATGGCATACAATTTTCACTTGTAGTTCAAATGAAAACCGTTACCATTTTGGCAAACTCTCAAAGACAGCTCTTATTTCTTGTTGCTGTAGTTACACATACACTGTACACCAATTTTACTACCACACTGAAAATGTGAAGAACGTTTTTTAAGTTACAGAGTTAGGTTCTGTGGAAAGCTGTTCCATAGTATGACACTACAGTTTTGGGTTTTTTTCCACTGGAGGAGCAAAAAGGTGAGGAGTAGGAATTCTGTGAGGGGCGGTGGCAGGGTTCAAAAAGGTCCAGAAGAACGCTGGTAGTGTATTGCAAAATGGTCAGCCATCTAAAGAAGAAATTGTATTATTTCCAGACTATCCAACTGCAAGTAGTCCATCTGACTCAACAACTTTCTCCGCCACCTATGAAGGGGCACTAGGTAGGTATTCCTGTGTCATTCAAAGGATAGTTTCCAGAAGCCTGTCAGAGGCGGGGGTATTAAGTTAGGGGTGGGGGATGTGTCTAGATTTTGTTCAGAAGAAAAACAAACCAACAAACAAACAATCCTCTGCTCATACGGAATGAGGTCTCAAGGCCAGAGATATTTCATATTTTCACCATTTTAAAAAGTAGTGCTAGGTCAGCACCACATTACTCTTTCAGAGGGAAGAACAGATTACTCATGCCAGTGCAGAGGAGCCCACTGCCAGGTGAATAGATGTGAATGTAACAATTACTTTGGTATCAAAGCATTGTAATTAGAATGATATATAAATACGCATATACCCCTTTTCAAATACCCCTTCATTCTTAGCATTTTAACAAAGTACAATGGTATTTAGGATCTGCTGTATAAGCAATGAAATTTTATCACATAGTTCCTGTCTCCCTGAATGATATCAACCTTTCCAGGTCCCATTCTCTGTTCCTCCCAGTATCCTGCCTGGCTGTGGAGAAATGTTCTTTCTTTCAATAGCACCACCACTGCTGCATTTTGCAGCAGACTTTTGAAAACTGAAGGCTGCTTCTTGCCCTTACCATTCTCTTTTACCTCCTGAGAAAAGATTTAAAAGACTGGATAATGTTATCTGTGACTTCTCTGACTCATTCCTAGTGACTCCTGGGCTGGTATCAGTTACAGAGAGCAACACAGATTCCTCATGGTCTGATGAAAATTATAAGCAAGGCAACACAGGTACTTTTCTGGCTGTAACCTACTCTGTTACCTTTCTTTTGTAAAGGGATCCTTTCATTAGCGTGAACATGGATTTTTCCCACACCTGTTCTTCCCTCCTGCAGGCTGCCCCCAAGACTGGAAAAAATATGGGGGGAAATGCTACTTCTTTTCTCAAACAGAGAAAAAAAATGACTGGGACACCTTCCGTAAAGAATGTACTGACATGAAATCAGATCTGGTGATCATTGACAACAAGGAAGAACTGGTGAGATCCAAATTCATGGGGCTGCTTCTAGACTTGCTTGACCTGTGTACCAGAGGGCTGACAGGTTATGCTTGCATATTCTCATATTAGATGTCTTTGGGGGTCAATAATCTACTGCTAGCCATTTATACCCAGCACTTCTGTTTGATAGCAAAAAAAACCCACCTTCACAGCAAGATACTGATGATTGAAGTTTTCTACCTGGAAACTTCTCTACCCAAGCACGTTCCCATGGGAAGGAGCAAACTTTTTGCTGAGCTGGCTTATGTTTTTAAAATTTAAGATTTAGCACACAAACCAAGCAAGTTGAACCAACACTTCTTTGAGCAAGCCATTGCTTTGACAAAAAATGAAAGGCTTTCCAATCACATTCAGAATTAAAAAGTGCCTCCAGGTATCAAGTTGCACCTTGATAACTACAATATACAGATTTAATAGCATCACATGTGTATTATTCTATTTAGTGTATTCCTAAGAAGGCCCAGGAAGAGAGATGAGATTAAAGAAAATTGGAAAAGTTCAGACTCTGAAGAAGAAGTTGAAATAAATGATGTGGCTGGATGCATGCTCTACAGTCTGTGTTGGCTATTTGACATTAAGATTTCTGGTGAAAAAAATATAGTTTTAATGTATTATCACTGTTTCTTTTCTAGCTTTATCTTTATTCACAATCAAAAGGTCATTACTACTTACTTGGTCTCAAGTACTCTAAGAGCGAGAAGAAGTGGAAATGGATTAACGACATGGAACATAGCACAGACATGTAAGATTATTCCAACAAGTCATTGGGATCATTGTGATGCAGTATCTGCAAATAGTGAAAACAAAATCCAAAATCCAAACCAAAACCAGAGCAAACAACTGGGAGTACAAGTGACATCAGGGACTGCAGTTTGTAGCAACCTGATTCTTTGAGATTCAGCTGTTTCAGCACATCCCTGTGACCAGTAAACAGAGCCTGTAAGTCACGTGAGAACATATGCATGTCACATCAGGATAGCAAGAGAAGGCACAGCTGTAGTTCTGGTTGGGATAGAGGAATCTGACCAGATGGAGTTCCTTGGAGAAAGAAAGGGTATATCAGGCAGGGACAAGGGGGAGTGTGATGTAGCACTGTTGAATGGAGGCTAACAAAGTGTGGGAAGGTCTCTGGATGTGAAAGCATAGTCCACATACTTCTGTTGAGGGCTAGGGAAGAAATTTGAGGAATGGGAGGGAGACGCCATCAAGGCAATTTCTAATCTCATTGACAATAATATAGCTTAGTAGTAAGGCCACTCTCTCTATCATGGAAGTGATACTGACTGTATTGCACACAGGTAGGTCAGGAATGCAACTAAATGTGACTTTCTCTCCCTGTTCAGGTTTGAGATAGGAGGACATGTTACTGACTATTTCTGCACTGTCATCGGACATAGCAAAGTAGAAACTGCATCTTGTGATGGATCCTCAACAACACAAAATATGTGTGAAAAAGCTGCAAATATTTCAGAAAGGCAGATGGAGAGTTTAAAAAAAAGAGGTCCAGGCAGGAATGTCATCCCCAGGCTCCTGTAGGAATGGCAGATGGGATTTGTCTCATTTCTCTTTAGATGCCTAAATATCTAGTCAAAAGGAGCCTTACGTGCTACCTCTAGGCACTTTGTCAAATCTAGTATGTTCTTTCCCCAAGGTGGGTGTCCAGACTGAATTGATTCCCCAGTAGAAGAGCCTGCATCTTCACACATTAGGAGGCTGGTGACTTGCTTATACTGGATGCTTGACTTTCACAACTTTCAGGCAGGTATTGGGTAGGTGATATGGGTCCAACCTTGATGATAGGTGTGATCATAAATAGACACTATGTCTCATAGACGTACATATATACCCATACATTCACTCCCCTGCTTGTGCACAATGAGACACTTCAAAACCTTGCCATGCACTGGTTTTCTCTGCAGCCACAAATAAAGGTTAACATATATTTATATTTGGCTCCTGTAGAAAAGTGCAACCACAATCATTACCATGTGTCACAGACATGATTGATATTGCAAAAGAAAGTGTGTGCTTGTATAAACTTTACTCTGTCAAAGACAATCTGTGTTGAAAAAACACACTGGATACCAGACCCTGTGGGACTAAAATGCGATTCACGAAAAAGGAAATTATCCTTAACCACAGCTCTGTGTATAAAATGACCACTAGTCCTATGCAGGTCAAGGAAAGTTTGTCAGATTCAGACTTAGCCCTGCTGAAGAAGTGCACAGGATGAAGAGCAGCAGAGACCACCAAAGCCTCAAAAACAGAGTCATAATAATACCGGGACAGAAAATATTTAAATAAAAAAATGAAGAATCTGCTGAGAAGTACCAGAGTGACCTACAGAGAATGATAAAACAGAGGACTATCTTGTTTTTCTTGGTTATCGATCAAGGAGAAGAACATGCATGAATGTTTTTCTTGCCCAGAAGAATCAGAGCAAGCAGCAGAAATAGGTAGTACAGGTAGAGCGGAGAAGAGACCAGTGAATATTACCAGAACTCTTCCAGTGTGCTTCAGCAGCTTTTGGGACCCTGGGGCTTTTGTGATTCTGAGGATTATAAATCTTATCATATCCTTTGCAGCAGAATCATTTGTGCTTAAAGTGGTTCCATTCATGACTCTCTCCTTCATCTGCAGGATGGGGAAAGCTCTGTGAATTCCTTGATAAAGTGACAGTGATGTCCTCATTTTCCATTGGAAAAAAAATTTTTGTTTAATCAAAGAATTTCTACTCAGAATGTTGTGGCCAAGGATAGTGAAAACGGAATCATACAGGAAAGACTCTCTGTTTCTGACTTAAAAGCACATTTTGATGTCCCTCAGACAAGCAATAGTTTTCACTGCCCTCATTCATCAAGATTCTTCCAGAACATATTTGTAGTTCCTCCACTGAGTTTAATCACCAAAGAATGAAGAATACACAGCTGTAACAAAATAATCTCAACAGCAGAAATCAGAAAATAAACTACTATTTAAGGAAGAGGTTGTGCAGGAGGCGTTATTTGTTTGCAATCAGTTTACCAGACGGGGTGGGAGAAGGCTCTATATTGTGTTACAAGAGCTGCCTGAAGGAGGGCTGCCTTTGTATTTTCATATTCCAGCTGCTGCCCTTTGATCAGGTGGGCTCTACCGAAGGTGAGGGGCAGGGAAATATGTTTCCTGGGAGCCACTGGTTCTAGGGGGATTTGGAGGCTTCAGCAAGCAGCAGCTTCAAGCAGCAGCTTCAAGCAGCAGACTGAAGCATCACAGGTAACAGAAAGGGGGAAGCTGCCCTAGGGCCACTGTGGAAATGCATGAAGTCCATTAAACCCAGAAAGCCACAGAATGTCACAGGACTAAGGAGCAAACACCGCGTACAAGGAAATCCCTAACAAGGGAAGAAGTTTGATTTGAAGTGATTTATTTACTCTGCCTCTGTGCTTTCTTTTTTCACAAAGTTATCTTTTTCTGATTTTGTTATCTTAAGTTTTACATAAAACCTCAAGTTTACAGTTTGGGATTCTTTTGTTACCTTTTGGCACGCCCACTGCAAGGAAAAGGACAAACGTTTCACTAACACTTAGTCAGAGTCTCATGCCGAGGACAAGGAACCCTCCTTACACACGTTAATTAACATCCTGTAAAGCTCCCTTCGTTAAAACTCTTTGATGATTAAGCTCCGCCCACATTCAATTTTAAGGAGGTGCCATTCTGCAAAGAAGAAAAAAAAGCTAATGTTTCCTTTTCTGCTGGATCAACTACTAGATAAGGAGGGGGAACATTGGAGGAGAGAAGGATCATTTCCAACACAGGAAATGCAAGTTTCAACCATACAGGACGTTTTTGGTTGGTTGGCTAGGTTTTGAGGTTTTTTGTTGTTTTGTTTTTTTGTTTTTCGTTTTCCTAGTTCTAGTTACTTATGCTTAAGTGTGTTTAGTATATACCAAATCTTTGAAGAGGAAGGTACCAGACTCTGCTGGGCCTCTAAGGAGAGTGTACAAACAGAGATATTGGGAGCTTGTATTTAGAGGAAAGGGTACTATCCCTGTCAAATTTCTAATCTCCGTTGGTGGAGGTGCTACAAAGTTTCAGTTAAATGGCTGTATATATACTTTTAAAAGTAGTAAAAATGTGCTTTTTTTTCGTTATTTCAGCATTAGAAACCACAGAATTACTGAACTGAGACTTAAAATATAGGCGTTACTGTCTTCTCCATCTATAAAAAAAGAAAAAAACAAGTTTTTCTAGAAGTGCCTGTTGATAGAGGCTTGCTTTTAAAAGGCCAGTTTTGATTTCTCACCTACAACTTTCTTTGTTAAGAAAGAAACACCTCTATAGGAACAGAAAGGGCATATCCCTGACTGGTAGGAGTTTCCTACAGAATCCCTGGAGGAGAATTGCCCTTTCATTTTCAAATTCCAGCTGCTGCCCTTTGATCAGGCAGGCTTCATCAAAGGTGAGGGGCAGGGAAATAACTCTTCTGATCTTAGACTAGAGTCCAAGTGCAAGTGAGTGGTACAAAGGCTTCCTACACTTAAGCCAGCAGGTGAACTCTGTCTTGCAGTTCAGATAACTATTCTGTCTAGGTGTGATATTTTCTTGATGCAGACTTGTCAGTTATTATTCTCTAATGTAGAAGTGATACAAGGTAGCTTACACTTGTAAAGCACATTGTCTTTCCTTCAGAAACCGAACAGCAGAGGGACTGTATAGTAGCTATAAAGTTTAGGATTAAAGTTTTAAAACTTTCAGCATTATAAAGGCCTAAAAATGCATGAACGTCCTTTCTTGAGAGTTAAAAAAAAAGATTAAGCTAGGCATTTGTTTGGCTTCCCACTTTTGTGGGTTTTTATAGACATGTATTTATCTTTCTAGAGAACTAGACAACCCCAAGGTATGAAGAAAAAATCCAATATATTTGAAGTACCATATTTTTTGAGATCCATTTTTGCTTTCATTTTTTAATTTGGGAAATCATCATGGTTTGCAAGAAAAAGTAGCCTTATGACAAAAATGTCTCAATGAAATCACTGAAGGGAAATTCAACTGGAGATTAACCACTTTGGTGCTGATCAGAAACTAAAATGCTGGAAGGTAAGTCTCACTTCTAGTGTTGCTAAGATGCTAGTTTTACTTGCTAGAGATGGAGACCATGGGTGTTTAAAGCTAGACAAGATATTTTCCTCCAAGGGAAACTGCAGCACCCTTTTAGGGATGGAGGCTTTAAAGAAATGAGTCCAAAAGGACATTAAGTTAGGACAAAACTTTAAAATGTGGCAGAAATTACTTAAGAAATTTCTTTTCATATTATTCCCACCCATTAGGTATTTATAAACATCTGATGAGTTCCCTCTGAACATTCTCCTCTCTTCTCTACATAATCTTAGCCTTTCAGACAGCATGGTGGTGGGTTTGATCAGTTTCGACCAAAGTTTATGTTTCTGATTAGAAAAAAGTATTATGAAAAAATGAATTGTGTCCATTTGCACATAAAGCAATCTGGAAATATTTTATTTGATAGAAAAACAAGAAACAAACCATACTTTGCTATGATATGTGGCATATTCTGGCAGCTGAAAACACAAAACTTGGAGAGTGTAAACAGAGGCATTTCCTCACTCTTCTGGATATGCAAAGCAAGCAGAGCTATAGGGTACAAAGCTGATGATATTGTCGGTTGCTATGAAGAGCAATCTGGTTGCTCTCTTCTAACCAAATATATTAGTTCACCCACCAGACGCAAGCCCAGAACCTGAACAAGTTACATGGCATTTTGCTGAGAACTGTGTGAACGGCACAGGGTGTCCAAGATCTCCAGCCTTCACAATCTCCCCTTCATCAGCTGATAACACTCAAGGCCTTCTTCTTCCTTTCCTTCTCCTTCAGTGCAGAAAGGAATTCCCCTCTGATGAACTCACATGAGGACCTGAAACCAAAATAAACCAGAGTTGCCAGCACCATAAGAGAGATCAGAAACCTGAGTAACAACCATCTTTGTTTTACCTACATTTCCCACCACATCATGAGGTGGTAAATCATCACTACTGCATGAAGGAAAGCAGTCTAACAAAGAGGAGGGAAGAATTTACTCACCACTTGGGAAGAGGTAAGATGCAAGCCCCAGCAGTTGTTGGTTTCCGTGACTGAGTTTCCTGCAGGAAAAGAAGAAAGCTTAGCCTCAGAAAGAGAGTGAGAAGGGGAGAGCACTTGGCAAGAAGACACATATTTGATGCCTTCCTGGTTTATAAAGCTCAGGCATCATGACCCAGGTCAATATGGGTTTCTCCACACCAGTCATATGTGAACCTCCTTGTTCTCCTAGTATCAGGCAGTATCCCAGCTCCAGCCAACATGCCACATCCTCCTAGGGCCAAAGCATAAAGAAAAACAAAGAAAATCAACACCTAGAGGGGGATGGGGGGACAATCACAAAGGAAGTGGGTATGGATACAGGGGCTTAAACATGGATGGTAAGAGGAGGGGCACAGCAAAAGTTGCCCAGGTGCCCTGGAGTCCCAAGCAGATAGAGAAACAGAAGAAGGTCCTACAGTGGCTAGGATCCACCTGCCCACAGTGCTTTTCCTAGTGGAGTGGAGAATAGCTTGGTCAGATGTTGGGGAGGTGGGTGAGAAGATTTGTCCCAGTACATGTTGTGGTCCTAGGTAGGGTGTAGCGAAGTGAAGAGGTGAGAAGAGCAGCTCTGGAGAAGAAACCTAGCAAGCCTGTCTCCATCACACTGGGAGGAACTTTGAGGGCCCCAGCACAAAATGATAGCTCTTTGTCACATGACTGGAAGAAGAAGTCATTCCACGCAGCAAGAGAAACACCACTTGTTCTGCTTTGAGCTAATGTAGAATCAGTCTTCTAACCTCAGCTAAGTCTCGTCTAAGTAACTTCATTTTCTGAAACTTAACTGCATGGTTTTCCAATGGTGGTTTTTCTCTAGAAGTGATGATACTGGGCATTGACGTATAGAAAGGCCATTGCTTATACGTACTCCTATAGAAACCAGGACCGTCCTCAATTTGGTGGAATGCCATAAGTCAAAGATGAAAAAGGGTTGCACCTGCAGGGAAGACAGATAGAACAGGTGACTCTAAACTGATTGACAGAGTATTCCATCCCATATACATCATACCCTGTCATAAAGAACTGCAGGATCACAAGGGTCAAGCTGTTTTCTTGAATGCTCAGTGAGGACCTCATCTGTCTTTTTGCCCCTGACCCTGGATCTGTGAATTGCTGAATCCAGTTCCTGAGACCAGCTCCTTCCTAGTCCAGAACTCTTCCCTGTGCCTGCTCTGCAGTATTTGTGGTGACGGATAGTCATGGACGGGTGCAGACACAATTTTATACATTTGTAATTTTTTTTATAATTTCCTTATTAATAGTATTTTTTCATTATTATTATTATTTCATTAAAGCTGTTTTAGTTTGAATTTCCAGCCCACAAATCTTTTCCTCTAATTTCTGTTTCCCCCTTCCTTACGGGTTGCGCAGGGAAGGGAAAAGGGAGCCCAACTGCTCGACTTTATCTGCCAAAGTGGGCCAGGTCAAAACTGTGACACCACCATAGAGCACAGAAATTGGGATAAGGCAGAGGAGAAAGGACATATACTGGTAGCTACCATAAGATAGGCCACTGACACCCAGGCACAAGCACCCAGGGTAGCATGGCCCCAGGGTAGCCAGCTTTTAGATGAGGCCTGCTTGCTGCTCACAGCTGCAGCTTTCACTACTGCTAACTGGCTTGCTGAGAGCCGATGTTTTTTACACCTTTTCTTTTTAGTTGTTCTGCTTCAACATTTTTGGCATCATTTTAGCAGGAAACAGAATAATTATTCCTACTTGAAAAAAACATAATTATAGATCAACAAATATAGATTTTGCACCTACTGTTATTTTCAGTGGGAGTTAAACAATTGATAAAATGCTTCGAGGAGTTATTGGTAGAAAAATGTGTGTGAGCACATATTTATTCAATGCATTGCAATAAATGATACATATGGTACACACACTCCTATAGAGCATTTCCAGCTCTTGAGGAAAACATTTTCAAAATGAATTGAATTTTCATGGAGTCATATGTTTCTATATTAAAGTGAATTAAATAAATGGAAAAGCTCAAGAGAATATAATTTGGTTTGATTTCTCATTGCCAGAGAAAATCAGACCTTGGAATATATACATTTGTTACTGGACTGGGAAATGGAACACCAGTACAGGCAAACACCACTGAGCAGGGAGATTATTTACCTTTGATAACTAATTTGGTAGGGGATACTAGCACATCTAATTTAAAACAGAAGTAAATCATCTTGCATTCTCCTTTAATCCTTCTTAATTTAACCAAGGTAAGGTCTGGGTTTCTGCTTTCTATCCTTATCAGAAAACAAGTCAAAACAACTGCAAATTTTTGTCTTTCACAAAGCAGACCATGGCAATTTATTACCATTTTGCTTTTTCCTTACAGCAAGATCCAACTGGAAAATGCACAACAGAAGCTCAACTGTTCCTTCCTAAATACAAAATTCTTACAATAGACCTTGTCTCTCTACATTTTGGCCCAACCCCATTTCTTTAAAGGTGTGGAAGTAACAAATTTCATGTAATCTGCTGCTGGAACCTCTCACAGCTTTCTATAAACTGGTGTTAGCTTAAACCATACTGTACATTGGTACCCTAATATTTGTTGTCACATTGCCTGGACATCTCTGCATACTTGGAGATCACAAAACTCCTTTCTTAAAGCTCCTTTCTTGTAGTGCATATATTGTTGGTTCTGTTTGCCTGAGTGTGGAGAGAATTACTGAAACCTGGCTCATTGAAAGCGGACATGAGCCTGACAAAAGCAAGATGCTTAGGCCTTGAGTGGGAAAATACTGAGCTAAGTGAAAAAATACTGACCAGCAAGGTCAGTGGGCCCTTGTTGTGCAGTGAAGCTTAGGCAAGGGAGATAACAGGATGTCTCCCATGGGACCAGATGGATTTCTAAAACTGCAGGAATGTATGTGACGCTTATACAGTGATAAAGTCTGTAACCAATAAGGAGCTAAAGTTTTGTAATATGTATGAAGCTCATTAACCAAACTATTTAGTTAGAATACTGCCAATAAAGACTGAGACTGTTAATCAAACACTATATGCCTGTCTTTAAGTCTCCCACTGTCTTGACAAATGGTGTCCTTAACAAATGGTGACCCCAAAACTTGAGCTTGTTTTAAAACAATAGGTGCTTCCAGGAAATTCTCCTTTGTTCAATGAGGTGCTGCTACTGTCATATCTCTCAAATGTAATTACCTGGGTTTTGGCTCACCTGCTTTGCATGTAAAGCTAAACAAGGTGCAACAGTGAGACAAAAGACCCCATGGTAAGGGAAAAATATCTCACTTGTCATTTTGCAGTCTACTAGGCACAAATCATAGTTTTCATGTTTTCTTTTGCATAATTTTCTTGTAAGTCCTTGGAGTCATCTGACTCCTTTCCGAGACAGGCAAATAAACTGGGTAAGGTAGAGATTCAAGTCAGTAACTCAGCATGGAAGCAAGTTGCACTATGCACCTGATTCATAGAATCATTAAGGTTGGAAAGGAGCTCTAATATCACCAAGTCAAACCATCAGCTCAACACCACAGTGCCTAGTAAACCATGCCCTGAAGTGCCAAGTTTACCTGTTGTTTTTAACATCTCCAGGGAAGGAGACTCCACCACTTTTCTGGGCAGCCTGTTCCAATGCTTGATCACTCTTCCAGTAAGTAAATTTTTCCTAATATCTAATCTAAATACCCCCTGGAGCAACTTTAGGCCATTTCCACTCATTCTATCATGTGAGAGAAATGTAGCTCTTGCAGGAGTCCACAATTGCTTGCAATAAAGTAAGTACCATGGTATGAGAATATTTGAAGCTGTGGACCCTGGACTTTCCTGGATCCTTTGAATAAAAACAGAGGAATACCCTGTCAAGAGCACATGAGCAATTCAGATGTGTAAAAAGAGACTCAGAGAGCTTTCAGCGCAAAGAGGCCTAAGTATGTGTTTCCCATGCATACATCTCTTTTTTCCCCACCTTGTTTTTGGATAGGTTTGATTTTTTTGTTTCAGTGTACAGTTCTGCTTTTCTGTTTTTCAACACATATTACAGGATAACTTTGTACCAAAACAGTTTGTGCCAGCAGCTATAACTGAACAGCACTTGCACTGGTCTCACCCAGACCCAGCAAAGTGAGTGTTTGTGCAGGGACCCATTACTGGGAACTGAGAAGTGATCCAGTAAGTCACACCAGCTCCACCCATGTTGCAGCGTACCCATCTGAGACACCAAAGCCGTAGAGGAACAAGGTCCTGAACCATAAGTGTACATCTCTGCAACAATTTACCCTAAACTACTTGGCTCTGTTCAGTGTGGTTTTGCACATTTTTTATTTGTTGGGGTTTGGTGGTTTCCCCAACAACAAAGCCAAGGTAGACCAAAGTCAACTCTGATCCCTCCGTTGTCCCCATTCTCCCCTCCCCAGGTTTTACCACAGCATGTCTTCCCTTGCATGCAGGCAGCTGCAATTCACATGCAACACATGCAGTGCTGCCTGCTGCTCCAGGCCCTCTGCTGCACAGCTAGCCAGTTCCACTTCCCAAACACCTTCCGTGCTACCAGGCTTCGGGATCTGGGGCTGCAAACAGCGGAGGCAGAGAAAAATCTTTCTCCTACACAAAGTGTTGCAAGAGGAATCACTAATAGGAGCAAAGCCCACGAGCATGCAACAGTCTTGAGCGTCTCATCCAAATGATTCTTGAATATTGTCAGACAGTGCAATGACTGCTTCCCTGTGGAATCTGTTCCAGTGCTCCTTTTCCTAATACTCAACCTAAACCTCCTCTGGCACGCCTTCCTGCCATTCCCTCAGATCCTGTCATTCGTCACCAGAGAGAAGAGATCAGCGCCTGCTCCTCCTCCTCCCCTTGTCAGGAAGCTGTAGACCATCAAGAGATCTCCCCTCAGTCTCCTCCAGGCTGAACAGACCAAATGGCTTGCTCTCTAAAACCTTCATCAACTTTGTGGCCCTCCTCTGGACACTCTCCTGTAGCTTTATAACCTTTTTTTACTGTGGTGCCCAAAAATTGCATCCAGTACATAAGGCGGGGTCGCATCAGTGTGAAGTAGATTGGGACAATCAGCTCCATTGATGGGCCAGCAATGCAGTGCTTGATGCAACCCAGGACACAGTTGGCCCTCTTGGCTGCCAGGGCACACTGTTGGCTCATGTTCAACTTCCTGCAGACCAGAACCCCCAGGACCCTCTCCACAGGGCTGGTCTCCAGCCTCTCACACCCCAGTCTTGTAGGTATATCCAGGGTTGTCGTGTCCTGGGCGCAAAATCTGGCACTTGCTCTTGTTAAACTTCACGTGGTTGGTAATTGTCCAGCTCTCCAATTTGCCCAGATCCCTCTGCAGTGCCTCTCTGCCCTCAAGAGTGTCAACAGCTCCCCACTCAATTGTGTGTCATCTGCAAACTTAGTAATTAAACCTTCAAGTCCTGCATCCAGGACATTTATGAATACATTAAAGAGCACTAATCCTAAGATGCATTCCTGTGTAACCATGGTACATGTGTCACCTACAGAGTGGGGACCTGCTGCCCCTTTCCATCATACGCTATGGCACACCCCACAAACACTGACACTGAATGAAGGGCAGACAAAGTAGAGTTCCCTCCAAGCACATGCTCCACACTGCCCTCTGCATTGCCCTTCTTGATACATTCCCCCAATTTGTTTTCTTTTCGTTAAGAAAACAGGAAACAAAAAAAAATGATTACTCTGTCTTTGCAATGAAAAGATACTATTTCACACTAGGCAGTTCACTGGCAAACACTTCTTGTTCCTCTTAGACCTTACAGCTCAGTAATTGTCTCAGCAACTTTTCTTCTGCACACCATGAAGATACACATGATGCAGTTGGCTACACGGGCCACACAGGAGACAGAAAAATGGCTGGTGTTAACTCCAGGCCTTCAGACTGCACTGAACTGATGTTTCTATGCAGCTGAGGAGTGACACATTTAAAGCAAACATCCATATTCCACTGCAGTTTGCTTTCCACTTCATTCTCTGTGGGTCTAAGATGAGAAAGAGATTGAAGAACAGTTTGCTGTCATTTCATTACATTTCTTACTTGCTGTCTAACAGTCTCTTGGATTGCCTTAGAATACTCAAAAACAAGACAGGAATTTAATTAAGGAGAAGAAATTAAAATTAGGGAAGTGTTTTTTTAACATCCCAAGCCAAGGACTTTAAATATCATTAAAATGAATTTTTATACTTTGAGAGGAAAAAGGATTAAAATTACTTGCAGACTGTGAGATTGCAGCCCTTTAACAACAAAACTACTTTGAGCAATTTGTGCTACAGTTTCCTTTTCATTTGGACATCTGTGTGTTGAAATCTGACTCGTGACAGGAAGGATGACACACAAGACTGAGTCTTCTCCTTTCTTCTGCTTATAGATTTTCTATGTAGCCATGAGGACTGTAGCTCTCTGCACATCAATTCTCACCTATAAATTGTGGATAACAATCATTTCTTTCTTTGGCCTTATGCAGACCTTTTCTATTTAGGATGCAAATCCTTCCTGGCAGAGTTACCTGTTGCTGCTAAGTATTTACCATACAGAATCTTCCCTAGGACCTCAATGTCAAAGAAACAGATATTCCAGTTTCATAGCTATGCTTCATTTCCAAACCACCAGGGCTTTTTTTCCCTGCCTCATCAGCCATTCTTGTAGAACACAAGTACTTTAAACACTTAAATATTTACTTCTGCCAAGCAACAAGCGATAGGACAAGAGGAAATGGCCTCAAGTTGCATCAGGGAAGGTTTAAACTAGATATTAGGAAATATTACTTCATTGAAAGGGTTGTCAAATATTGGAACAGTCTGCCCAGGAATGTGGATGAATTACCACCCATGGAAGTATTTAAAAGGTGTGTAGATGTGGCACTTAGGGACATGGCTTAGTGGTGGACTTGGCAGTGTTAGGTTTACAGTTGAACCCAGTGATCTTAAGCATCTTTCGCAACTTCAATGATTCTGTGATTCTGTAAACAGAAATACATCAATTACTACTCATACATGCCATGCACACTGATTTTTTCCCATTTCACTCAGATTTTGACTATTGATTTAATAAGTATTACTTTCAGTTCCATAACATGCTTAATCCACCACCAGACATAATTTGGTTATGTTACTAAAGTATTTAATATTAATACTTATTTAGTATTATCTGGGGTGGAAGAAGAGAGCACTGACATAGCAAAATTTTCAAGCTACCCTGGATTATTTGGGTGATAGGAGATTTTGACAGATAGAGAAGAAATGCAAATGCCTACACAACACTTATGAACTGACCTTACAAAGACAAGTGACATTTTATGTCAAAAAAACCAAAGTTAATGTACTATTGTGCGTGAAAAAAATTCTGTGTGGTTCTAAATGATGAATGTATCCATGCAAAAAAAGGACTTCACTGCCAGATGGACAGTTCAATGATGATGCACTGCTAATGTAGATCTGCAGTCAGAACAGCAAGCAGACTGATGGGACACATAATGAGTATGGTGAAGGATAGCGCCAAATACATTACAAATGTTTATATAAATCTATAGCATATTGGCCTCCTTTTTAGCATATATAAGATATCATATATCATAAGATATCATATATCATAAGATATCATATATCATATATCATATATCATATATCATATATCATATATCATATATCATATATCATATATCATATATCATATATCATATATCATATATCATATCTTTGTGCAGATTCTCCTACTGCACTTCTCATAGAACATCCTTCCCTTGCTTTGGTACACCAGGGAGGATAGTACTGCTTGCCACAGAACCTTCAGCACTACACCAGGCAGAAAAAAAAGCCGTTAAACTGATACAGATTAGGAAAAGTTATCTTTCCAAATTAATGTTATTTTTGTCTTTGATGGAAGATGCTTGGCTCCACTGGCTGCAGCCATGAGACAGCTGCACAGGATGCTGAGCAGGAAACTGAGTTGAGTAGCTCTGTCAATCCCACTTCAGAATGACTGACCTCTTCAAAAGTCATAGGTGATTGCTGCGCGCACTTCTTTCGTCTCCACTTTTGTCAAGAATGGACCGATCAGTAGAAGCAATGGAGGTCTCTGGCTAATGATGTAGCTGCGTGGTGTCATTTCAGTTCTGGCCTCTCAAAGCTTACTTGTGCACAGCCTACAGACATTTTGGAGAGAAACTGACATCTGCTACCCATACAGTGGACTTCATGACATCAAACCCAACTGGAAAAAATTTACAATTGCACTTTTTTGGAACGTGGTTGAAAAGGCTTCAAATAATGAGTGACTTTTCAAGGTGTTAAATGTGATATTTGCTCTATGGTGAATCACATATTTTCTATAGAGAAATCCTGCACTTTCCTGGAAGATAACATATACAGTAAGTACAGCTACTAATTGTTACTGAAGGCCAGGCCATCATGTTCTGTAGATAAAGCCAAATAAACTTGATATTATCTGAGGTTCCCACTGTAATCTCCCTGTCATACTTATTTTTATATTTTTATCTGTTTTATTCAGCTTACTAGTGTTAATTGTTTTCATGTTCTTGTGTAGAGCTTCCTCTTCTGTACTGCAACCCTCCCTACTTATATCTGTCCTCTAGGCCATTTTCAGTGTTAAGCCTGTCTGTTCTTGGAGACGGGGACTATGTCTTCTACTACATAATAACAATGCACAAGTGCTATGAAGAAGCAAATTACAATCCTAGTGAATACTAGCCTCACCAAAAATACAAACACAGATGATAGAACAGCTGGATTCCTTCCTCTTGTGCTTTCTATTCCAAAACATTCCAAAATACTGTTTTGCAAGACTTCTGCAGCTGAATGACTGAGGTTTTTTTGGTGTAAAAGACCTAGTTGTCTGACATATGCAGCATTCTCAACTCAGTACTTCATAAAATGCTTAGTACTTCTCAAATACTAACTTAACTTCTGCAGTAAATACAATCCGCTAACACCTCTGTTAAATGTTTTCTAAAGAAGACTTTTTAATGCTCCAAGTTACTAAATACACATGATATCCTATAAGGCACCTAACATTGTTTCTGCTACATTCATCCTCTATATTTTTTTTTCATTATGGAAATTTCCCATATGATTTTTACTCATCTGACTAGTTTCATGCTATACATCAGAAATGTTTGTAACTTAAAGATAAGCAAGTGCATTTGTCTTTCCAGTCTAATGATTTCACTTTGGGAATTGGCAGGAAACCTCTCAATATCATTCTGAAAATATTTCACCTCAAAAAGTTATAGGAACTAGAATAGTAAAAAAAATATAACTATTACAAAAAAACATGCACTTTTGTTAGCTGAACACAGGACTAATGTAAAATAAACTTTAGGAATAGCAAGCAAAAACCAAAAATTTCAATACCTTCCTCCTTCTTATTTACTGACAGGATTCCTATGGTACAAAGGCATACCGAGATCAGGCGGCATTGGGGAATAAAATTGAAATACTAAAAATAAGCCAGGCTTTTTACTGCATGAGAGGTACTTATCAATGGATCAGTGGAGGGTTACAAGCTTTAAAAAATGTAAAAAGGAACACAACATATATTCAGCTCCTTTTTCTAATTAAATGTATTGGCTCAGCTCAGTGGAACCTTACGAAACTAACACTTGTCTAATAGATGTAGACTTTATGAGAGTTTCCAAAACACCCCAAAAAACCAGAAGTCAGCGTCTCAAGATATGACTAAAGATTTTGAACTCATTAATACTGACTGAGGAGACGGACAGAGTTTAGCTGACAAAGTGAACCAAGATCAAGGTAAATTATTCCACCTCCATCTATGCAATCACAGAGGAATTGCTACTAGCGTGGGAGCTGTTTAACTGGCAATAAAATTCAGGCATCTCTGCAGTCCACTGCTGTGACCATAGCATAGATGTTTCCTATATGTATAATCTGCCTCTAAATTTCTGACATGAAGTCATTTCTCCTTTCCTAATTTGAATGGAGTTCTTCAGAGAAGTTAGAGGTAGCATGTTAGTGGGTGGTAAAAGGTAATCAAAGATTTTATTTGTGGTAGGAAGTAGGAGGTGGCATCACAAAATCGTGGAATGGTAACTTTATGAGTCAGTCCCATGAGACTCCTTGCATTGCATGGGCCAAATTTTTTTTCCAGAGGAAACAATTTCTTTTGTAAAGACATGCCTTGTACTTAGAATGTTTGTATTTTCTCCTTGCATCATGGCAATATTTTGAAGTCCTTTTTCAGTGATTCAGTTTGTATTTTGCTTTTGTCCTTTAAGAAATTCCTGCCTTCTATTTCAGTTTTCATCGAATAAAATGTGGGAACATTCCATGAAGCCAAATATGCATATACAAAAATAACTATATGGCCCTTGCCGTGCCTTATGGGAGACTTTTTTTCTCAGCAATAATAAACATTTCCCTCTTCTGAACAGGTGTCCTCAGCACTCCAACAGCCTCCAGAAATGTCCATGGGAGTTACCTTCACAGAGGAATCTGCAGATTTATGTTCACAGAGGTCCATATGCCTCAAGGCACACGAAAGGAGAGCCAGTAGCTGAGCATGGGTTGAACAAGTGTCCCATTTGCACTCAGTCTGCACACTGCATTCTACTTGGATATGAGGATGAAGTCCCCTCCTCTGAGATCAGCCTGAACACTTGGTGCAAATGCTCAGTTAGTTCAGCAACAGCCTTCCCTCACTGAAGCAATAGGTGAGGTAATAGGTGTCTGGCAAATCACACATCCTCGATAATGGCATCAAGCTGCTTGCTCTTCAGTCTGGAGATATCTTAGCCAAACTCATCAGGGAAAGTAAAGATCAAGTGTTTCAGTTATATACATCTGGGGTTAATAACTATAGCAGTTTTGGACCATGAGATGATTCATAACTGAATATGTTACAGGTTCTAATTTCTTTCTGTCAGCCTGGAGAATGGCCTGCAACTGTCAAAAATACCTTCTGTATTAGCAGGTGAGTAAGCGTGAAAAGAGTACTCAGGAATGCTTTGTGGTTATAAGTCACAGTAAGTTGGTTTTCACCTCAGTAATAGGACTGAATGATAATGGAGTGAGACACTTAGTGAATAAAGGCTGAATAACCTGTTCTTACAATAACAGCTGTGCATACATTTGCATTCTACCATCTCCTTATGTGCAAAATCTGCTCTATATGAAACACGTATGGAATCTCCTCCACACACATGTCATACTCTGCCTCTCTGAACCCAGGTCTTGCAAACCGTCTTGAAGTTCCTAAGGTTTGTGCTCCCTAGACCCATCACCTCTTCTCTTTCCCTCTCCTAGTAAACTTCACTTCCCTAACTTCCCCAAAGCCACCATGCTTTAAGCCTAGTTTGCACATAGCTTTTGAATTCTTCTTCATGCTTTTGCCATTCTGTTTCCTCTCAAGTGTCATCCTGCACATGCTGGTCTGTTCAGCTCTCCCAGTCTATTGCTTAAACAAACATCTGCTGCAGACAAAGGCTCAAATAAACTGCAAGTCAATGTGTATTTATGCTAATATAAAGGTTTTATGGCTTTTTATCACTTGTAAATATGAAGACCTGGATATAATTTTCAGCAGCTGTCTATTGCTCAAAATCCTTGACAATCAAAGTAATGAGAGACTGCAATGAAAATATAAAGTGCAACCCTCCATTCTCATGGTTTTCTATTTCTGGTTTTCTCCTCAGGTACAGATGGATGCCTGTTTTGGATAAAATGTCACTGAATTCCTCGTCTGCCTCACATAAAGCTCACACATTGACTAGAAGACAGCAGTGTTCCTCTGGGTTATTTGAACACGCAACACAGCCAGGACCTGTGGTAAGTAAACCAGTTACTGCACACACCACACCAGCTGAAATGTCTGAAATATGTGTGAACCCTCCTGGTACGTATGGCCCTATCTTACAAGCAATGCTACAACTTCTGCTATACCTCATCCCTACATCTGGCAAGACAGAATCATCAGTCTTTATGCTTTTCTGGATGAGGCAAATCACTGGCCAGGTTTTCCACAGGGATCAAGTTTCAAGTAATCAACTTTTAAATATAAAGACAGTAAGAGCCTTCCGCCTAGTCTACAGGGAAGATGGAGAGTGTCTCTTTATCAGGGACTGCAATGATAGGACAAGAGGAAAAGGTTTTAATTTGAAAGATCTAGATTAGATATTAGGAAGGCATTTCTTACTGTGAGGGTCGTAAGGCAGTGGGACTGGTTGCCCCGAGAAGACGTGGATGCCCCATCCTTGGAGGTGTTCAAGGCTGAGTTGGACCAGACTTTGGACAACCTGATCCAGTGGGAGGTGTACCGGCCCATGGCAGGGGGGTTGGAACTGGATGCTCTTTAAGGATCTTTCCGACCACACCATTCTGTGATTCTATGACTATGTTAGGTCCCTCCCAAGTCCAGGAATGCTGATGTCAGAGAGTCACAAGGAGACCGGTGGGAGCCAAGTTCTTCCTTAGCCATTTCTCCTTTCCTTTCTCTCACGCAAAGCGGGACTGTTGGCACTGTTGACTACGGTACCGGGGGGACCGCATGCCTCGAGTGGGGGCCGATGCTGGGATAAGCAGCTCCCAGCCACCGGTCCCAACCTGCCCCACCCCCGAGGCTGGATTCTCCGGCAGTTCCGCCCTGTGATCTCTCCACTCGGCGGGGCGGTGGCTCCGCATCCATGGGACGCCGGGGGGCGGGAGGCAGCGGAGAGGCCAGCAGCTCACCGAAGCGGGGGGCGGCGTCCCGCAAAGGTAAACGGCCGGTGGGGGCTCCCATGGGTGCGGGCGTGCCGTCCGAGATAGAGCCGGGGGTGGGATGGAGCGGGGAGCTGAGATGGAGCGAGGGTATGGAATGAAGGCGGGATGAGATGGAACTGGGCTGGAGAGAGGGACCGAGAGCGGGCGTGCCGTCCGGGATAGAGCCGGGGGTGGGATGGTGGGGGAAGGTGGGATGGAGAGAGGAGTTGGAATCGGGGGGCGGGCAGCGGGATGAAGCGGGGGGCTGGGGTGGAGAGAGGGGATGGTGTCGCTGTGCAGACCCCAGCCCCGTGACACGGATGGTGCCCTCTCTGCCAGTCCCGGGTGGCGATGGTTACTGCCCTGGGCTGTGTCCCGGGAGCCGGCGGGCCTCTGGAAAACCCCCTGGCCGGCTCCTGGGCTGTGCTCCCCTGTCAGCTGGTTGCGGGTTGTTGGGTTTTGGTTTTGCTTTCTGCTTTTTTAGTTCTGGACATTTATTTTTTTCAGGTCTGTTCTCAAACATCTGGTTATGGCGAGGTGTTGCTGGAGTCCTTACTGCTGCTGTGATTTTGATTTTGTGTATTCAGTTTGGTAAGTGCTTAAATCACTTAAAAAGAAAATATGATAAGCCTTGGAAATTACTTGAGTTTTAGATTTTCAGAAGTCCCTCAAAACCTAAAAACGTTTGTTCATAACTTATCTCAACATTAATAGATGTCTCGTGACCTATTGCTTAAAATTGTGGTCAAGTGCTGGAAAAATTACTCCACTAGCTGCAGTGGCGTTAGGGACTGCTCCATCTGGCATTCAAATTTATGACCTCACTGTTGGTCTTAATCCAAGTTTAGGAAAGCAAATCACAAGTAGAAGACTGTTCTTTGCCACCAATCTGTAGTCCTTCAAAAAAATAATACTATAATAAACAAAGCTACAAATTCAACTGTGAGGAAGCAACACTTGCAAAACCTGTAGATGTCAGAAATATTCAAGTTATGGAAGAGTCCTTAGAGAATGCATTATTAGCACCTCCTCAGCTACTACCTGCCAGCCCCAAATCATCACTTTAAAGGTATGTCAGCAACCACAAGGGTGTTGGAGCCAGAGTATATTTAAAATAATTATTTCTGCTGGGCAGAAGTAATAATGCTGTGGTTAGGCTTAGATGAATTTAGATAATACAATCAGAAAGCAAGCTAAAAATCTCCAGAAACCTTTTCCAATTGAATTAAATAAGTAAATTGGTTTTTGTGTTTTTGCAGTAAATCATTCTTCGGCCCAAGATTTTCCTGTTTGTCCTTCTCTGGAACTCTGTCCATCAGGTTGGCTGTATTTCGAGAGCAAATGCTACTACCTCTCAGAGACTGAGGCCAGCTGGAACACTAGTCAGAGCCTCTGCTCTTTGTACAACGCCTCCCTCCTCGTGATCGAAAACCATCAGGAACTGGTAAGGGAACAAAGGTGGGGTCCTAGTTATCTCCCATTTCACTTCTAGGGAGCCTCACAATGAACCAGTGTGTTGTTCCAACCTCTTAAGCTGGACAATTTGAAAGCTGATACAAAGACCATGACAAGTCACAGCTTGCAGAAAGCTGTGTGCCTCCTCTTCCTCCAAATGGCAAACATCAGTTTTAGCAGTTATGTTTTAGAAAATGTCTGAGGCTTATCTGGGTTAAATGTGATGTTGCTCCAAGCTATAAATACTCACATTTAAGTCAAGTGTCAAAGTAAACACTCTTGCAACTCTTTTATCTTTAATTAGACAACTGTTATTTCTTAGGAAGATAGATTAATGACAACCAAGTTGGTAAATATATTAGTCTTGACCTTTGGAGTTGGGAGATATCCTAACCACAGCTTGGAGCATCTTTTTCTGTCTTGTACTACAATATTAGGGAAGATTTCACCAAGCACAAAGACCTAGGTGAATATATTCTTCAGTGTCTGTTAAAGACCTTGATAGCAGACCATATTTTAAAACAACCTCTTTCTAGGTCAGTCAGCCCTATCACAGACACCAATGCAATGTGCATACTGGATGCAGATGTCAATTCTGTTGCACACACTGGGGCAAGAATCTTCCTTAACTCATCTCTGAATTGTCTTCCAGAAGTCTTTACTAGGTGATAATAAAAACTCAATATGACAAAGCCATATCAGTGACAGAGAAATGTGTTAGCTGCAAAGGTGTTTATTCTTTGAAGACTTTCTTGAGGAGAGACAGTATAATGATGCTTTTACACTTCTGTAGTGGTTCTTAATATTAAGTAGTATACTTGTGTTCTCATAGATGGCATTTATGTCACTACAATATCACAGTATGACAGTATGACAGTATCACAAGGTTGGAAGGGACCTCTGAGATCATCAAATCCAACCTATAACCCAACACTAACACCAACCCATCATCTAAACCATGGCACTCAGTGCCTCATCCAGTCTCCCCTTAAACACCTCCAGGGTCGACGACTCCACCACCTCCTTGGGCAGCCCATTCCAATGGCCAATCACCCTTTCAGTGAAGAACTTTTTCCTAACATCAAGTCTAAACTTTCCCTGATGAAGCTTGAGTCCATGCCCTCTAGTTCTGCCACTGGTCACCTGAGAGAAGAGACCAACCCCTGCCTGACTACAACCTCCTTTTAGGTAGTTGTAGAGAGCAATAAGGTCTCCCCTGTCTTCAGACTAAATAGCCCCAACTCCCTCAGTCGCTCCTCGTAGGGCTTGTGCTCCAGCCCCTTCACCATCTTCGTTGCCCTCCTCTGAACACACTCCAGCATCCTGACATCTTTCCCAAACTGGGGAGCCCAGAACTGTACACAGTATTCAAGGTGAGGCCTGAGCAGTGCTAAGTACAGGGGGACGATAACTTCTCTGGTCCTGCTCACTACACTATTCCTGATGCAGGCCAGAATGCCATTGGCTTTCTTGGCCACCTGGGCACACAGCTGGCTCATGTTGAGCTTCCTGTCCACCAGCACGCCCAGGTCCCTTTCTGCCTGACTACTCTCCAGCCACTCTGTCCCCAGTCTATAGCTATGCATGGGGTTGTTGTGTCCAAAATGAAGTACCCAACATTTGGACTTTAGTTAAACATCATCCCATTAGAATCGGCCCATCTGTCCAGTCTGTCCAGGTCCCTCTGTAGGGCCATCCTACCCTCTAACAGATCAGCCCTTCCTCCCAGCTTGGTGTTGGGAGGAATATCTGAGTGCTGCAGAGATCTTGTCTCAAAATTAATCCATTTGATTTCTGATTGAGTTCTCGTTGAGTTATGTGGATCGCACAATATCTAGATGCTGCAGTACTCAGTAGACTTAACTTTTAAATTTGTTTTTTTTTCTGGAGAAAGGCAAGATCATTTCTTTGCTCTCTAGCCCTGGATTAAAAACTTTGTATTTTGGTAACTGGACTGAACATGAAACACTGTTTTCCTCATATTGGTTTATTCCTACAGAATTTTATGTTGAAGATAACAAAGCAAGACCCATGGATTGGACTATATAAAAGAAATGAAGAGTTCTTTTGGGTAAATGGGAACGCATTAGACAATAAGCTGTAAGTCGATATTGAGGGGCTTTGCTGGTGATACTAAATTAGGGAGTAAGAAAGGATGACTAAGCTATATTCACTTGAAAGAAATATCTGATGCAAATACCCACCAAATCTTTCACTTTCAGTTATTAAATTCTTCACATTCTTAGACTTCTTCTTGTCTCAATCTGCCACTCCTGTCTTTAGAAGGGCTAACACCTTGATGTCTAAGCTCTCTTGCTATTACATTGACACTGGGAGGGATTTGTCCTTTGGCCTTTCAAGAGACCATACTAGTTTGGTTGTCCTATTCAAAGAACACTGTAATACTTGGTTTGGAAAAAACGCTGGCGAAGGAGAACCTTACTTTTTGCACAGGGACACAGTGGAAACTGAGGTTCGCTTCCTGTTTTCCATCACCCCCTTAATGATAGTGCTACATTCAGTTCTGAGGAGAAGGGATATGAGAGAGGCATTTGTTTCACAGCTTCTGCTGGAATGTTTTAGCTGTATAGAATGATATGGAAGTTAGAGATGGAACTAGTCTTGATAGCACAGTGTTCTTCAGAAAAGCAAACCTGAATTCTAGTCTCCACTCAAAGAGTGCATTTCACATTAAGCAATGGCTATACAAGATGCAGGAGCATTGCAAGTCCTAGATTTTGTTTTCTGGGGACTAGGTCTCATTAAAAAGAGACAGTCTTTGTGGTGTTCTCTGCAAAGCACAAGTTATCATCCTTCTGCGATGCCTTGTCTGTGGCAAATCAGGCTTTGCATAAAGGGAAAGTGTGATCCCCATAGTTCCCTTTGCTCTATTGCATTATTTGATTGTGGGTGTCAAAGTAATCCTGTCTTCCCTTCTCCCTAACAGGATTGAAGTAAAAGACTCTGGAAACTGTGCCTATCTTGAGCCAACAGGAGTCTCGGCCTCTGGGTGTTATTTAACCAGGAAGTGGGTCTGTAGCTTGAATGTACGTTAGCATGATAGAAGTGGACAAAGTGGAAGCCACCACCCCTGACACTTAGGCTCTAATATGATGTCCACAGGCTATGCTATGTCTATACTCTGGGACCTGGGCACACCTCTCAGTTGCTGCCTGGAAGTGAATGACTTCTCTGGTAGCTAGAATTCTCCACCCATGGAGGAAGCCTGTGTTTTTTAATGATACCACTTTTGCTTCAGCACCTTGCTAAGACATTTCCTCGTCCCATTGTTCCAGCTACTGCTCAGCTTGTAGTTTCTGTTGTGTCATCAGCATTTCCTCCATTAACTCTTCTCTTGTAGGATCCTAAGCAACTGCTCTTTCTTTTCCTTTTCTGAAGGTATTTGTTCTGATTTTCCCTTAGGCAAGCTGTGTGTGCAGGGATGAGTTGTGAAGTAGGTCTGCCTGTAGGTCTATCAGTGCCTCTCAGATACAGGGTAATGCAGAAATGAACATTGTTGTTTTAGACAGGATCGTCGCAGATTTCACTCTCTGGGTTTGATGGGTTGCATCTTGTGTGACTTTGCATTGTATTCAGTGTTTTGTTAATGTTATTTTACATTAATCTTGTTAAATTAGCTTGACAGTATTATCATTGGGTTTTATGTAGCTGCACTGCACCTAAAGTTCTCCTTTGCACAGCAAAAAAAGTCAGAATAGAGTGACTGCACTGATGGGGAAAAAAAAAGTTTGAACTGAAAAATGTAATAGTGGAGCTGCAGGCATTAATTTTGTAAAGTTCGGGACAGTCCTCAGTACGAATAGGCAAAATAATAAATAGGGAATAAGAGAATTCACAAAGGATGCTTCTCCATGGTTTCCTCAGGCCTGTTGGAGTGTGAGGCTTCAAAGCTAGTGGTACATTTCTGAAAGGACAATCAGTGTTTTCTTTTGTGTGCCTATCATTTTCAGCAGCAACACCCAGTGCTGTTGAATTGCTGTGAGCATGAAAAGAATTAGGGCACAGTCCTGTTGAAGTCCATCCACTTATATCTAGCAGGTAACTTGGCCAGTTGACCCGTGAAGTAATGCAGTTTATTTTCCTGAAAGGACTATTCCTTTCTTGAGAGGAAAGATTGGGAAATTCGCATGTATGGCAGGGCAAAATACTTCTCTGTTTGGAGCCTAGTAAATTAATTTTCTTGTGATCTTAGAGGACTGAACTCCGCAGGACTTCTTGAAGAAGCAAGTGGAGCCATTTTTTGAGTAGCCGCTAGAGTGCACTCTAGTTTCAGGGAAGGGGAGGTGATTTTGTGTTCTTTTCTAAGAATGTAAAATTGCACCATGTTTGACAGGTTATTTGGAGTGTTGTTTGTTCATTGAGGTTTTTTTGTATTATTTTTTCCTTCACGATGTTTTTATGCAAATTTAATTGCTGTCTAGTTTTGTTCAATGTCCTTTTGTTGTCTTCATTATTTTCTGTGACAACATAACTTTACTGTAACAGGGCTGTGCAGTATGGATGTTGTTAACAACTTGTGACTTTAAGATGTTTATTTATATATTACCACTAATTTTGCTGAACTACAGTTTTTTTAATTGCTAATATTCTTTATAAGGATGGTAACAGGACTCTACAATATAAATAATCTCATAATCTATGTGTTAATTTATATGTAACTAGTTGTGAGGAGGAGTTGTTCTGCAATATTTTTAAATTAGCTAGCTCTGAATGATATGGTATGTGCAATAATCCTGAAAAGCTACTCAATAAATATCATTACAGAGCCTCAGAATTACAGTGGTTTGTGTCTTAATATGGTGCCATAAAAGTCTTTTTCAGCTCAAGCATCATTTAGGAAAAAAAATCACCAAAATGAAGCAAAATATTTTTTTTGGGTTTTGAATATGAAAATATCTTTTGTCATAATGTTGGGGAGATAATGCCAATGAAATGACATTTGATCAAAAAAAGAATACATCTCACCTTTTAATACTTCTAACAGATTTTCATACTTCAAAATGTGCCAGACTTTTAACGAAAGCATTTAACTGAAATACTGAAGCACTGTGGAAATGGTGAAATGCATGTAATGAAACACACAGTACAGTAACTTTGGAGAGTAACATGGAAGTTTCCACAGCTCACTCTTGCAAACTTTTCCAAGTATTTGCATTATGGTCATACTGAAGGAGCGTTACGCAAATTTGGTAGGCATTTTAAGGAATTAGGAGTATTCACATACCATGTTGTGTCTTAGATTTTCTTCATGAGCCAATTTCATAGAATGATAGAGTGTCCTGAGGTGGAAAGGACCCACAAGGATCATCGAGTCCAACTCCTGTCCCTGCACAGGACAGCCCCAACATTCACACCATTCTGAAGGCATTGGTCAAATGCTTCTTGAATATTGTCAGGCTTGGTGCCATGACTGCTTCGCTGGGGAGCTGTCCCAGTGCTCCAACAGCCTCTGAGTGAAGAACCTTTTCCTAATATCCAACCTAACCCTCCCCTGGCACATCTTCCCTCCATTCCCTTGGGTCCTGTCATTGGTCACCAGAGAGAAGAGGTCAGCGCTTGCTCCTCCTGCTCCTCTTGGAAGCTGTAGACTGTGATGAGATCTCCCCTGAGTTTCTTTTTCTCCAGGCTGGACAGACCAAGTGACTTTAGCTGCTCCTCATATGTCTTGCCCTCTAAACACTTCACCAGCATTGTGGCCCTCCACTGGACACTCTCCAGTAGCTTTATATCCTTCTTACACTGTGGTGCACAGAACTGCACACAGTACTCAAGGTTGGGATGTGGAGCAGAGCAGGACAATCACCAATTTAGCTGAATATTTCCTTTAACTACGAAATGCTGTTGCTCCTATGTTTTTTTTCCATCAGTGTCATCCATGGATAGCCTCCAAAAATGGGAAATTTTGATTTGTAAAGGAGGTTTTGAAAAACTGAGCACCGTGTGTTATAATGAAAGCTCTTTTGTAATCTGACTCTTACGGGGTGCAATTAGCATCTTCTTTAGGATTCAAAGTCTATCATGCTAAGAAATTAAGCTGCGTACTCATTATACTTGGAGGGGCTTTAGATTAAGTACTTCAAAAACCTTCAACTTCTTTCAAATCAATGGAATTACTCGAGATTTAGTGACTGCTTATAATGTAGGTAAGAGCTTCAGTAAGGCTCTGCAAAAACACATTTAATTACACTAGTAATAGTGGTAATGCTCAAACACTAGGTGTTTCATGAGTATTGTTAAAGCCTAAATGCCACAACCAATTTGAGAGAAGCCAGGTCAGTAGTTTAAATTTTCTTCTTAAATTCAGCATGGCTTGAGAAACATCTGCCATAAAACCAACAATATGTCAGTTGAATCCAATGCATGGAGAAGTGCATATGCTTTCAAGTACCGTGAAGTTAACGTTTTCTTAATGGAGAATATATTTATAAGACGTGTATTGTATATGTATGTATTATAGATAGCAATAGATGTATCTTATTCATTTCAGACTCTTTCCTTACATTTGCTTCTTTATTTAGAATACACAAACCAATCCTCTTCTCCACATACATGCATCACTGAGATCAGGGGATTTTTTGTTGATGTTTTTTTTGACATGTGAATAACAGAAGTTTTTGAAATGAGTCTTTAGCTGCTGATGCTGCGTTCTGTGCGGTAAATTTGTGGTTTTTTCTCATGTGAAGGGAAGTCAGCCACACTGAAAGTACGCTTCACTTTTTAATGTGTACCCCTAAGTCCTTATGAATAGTTATCAGGCTGTGCCTCTGCAACACAACAGACTGCATCACATGCTTGATGTGTCTTTCCAATGAAGTTCTCTGTGCCTTTTCAATTCTCATTTACATGCACCTGCTACCTTCTTGACATCTGTGCATAATTGAGGCATTACCTATCAGTGTCTGTACATGAAGGGGCATCAGTCTGTTGGTGTTACCATATTGCTCATAAGCATTTTGTTCTATAACTGCAGTCACTTTACACCAAGAGCTCATGTGCATGCATATCTGTGATTACTTATCACAAGTCACTAGACATTGACCACAGCCCTCCACAGGGGCATGAAACATCTAGTGTAGGTATGAGCCATGAGCTGGGAAACTGCAGCTGCCTTCATGTGTAACCTATTAAATATGAAATAAAGGCTCTACATTTCAAAAGCCATGTTGGACTTGTCTCTCTCACTGCTAATAAGAACTTTAAATTCCAATCTGTGCATTTTTTGTTAGAACAGCACCTTGGATTTTAATATTAGGTTTTGATTTGGTTTTGTTTTTTTTTTCTCTAAAGGCAACTTACTCAAAATGGCTAGCATAAAAATACATAAAATTATAGTAAAGTTCTGAGAACTTAAAATCTCACCCTGACCAGGCCCCAAAAGGGCCTTGAAGTCTCTTGTGCTATAAATTATTGCATAATTCTATGAAATGACGTAAATATTCAGCTTGTTATTGTGAAAATCACAATATAGTATAGTTAACTTCAGGTACATTTGAAGAGATCCTGCCTAAAATTTAATTATGAATGGGTAAAATTAACATTTACTTAAGCTGCCCTGTCTATAAGCTTGGAAAATTAGATTTTACACTTTTGCAGGACAGCAGCATGTAAGTATGACGGTGCTTCAATTGCGTTGCCCTGCAGTGTGAGAATACGAGAATATAGAGCCACAGTTTAGAAAGACTAACTTTTGAGCTTTCTGAATATTAGCTTTTTCCGAGGAATTATTTGATACTTTATTCAAAGAAAAAACTTGGTTCAATTACCGGTAAAATTGTCCCAATCTGTTGTACAGGTAGGACTCAGAGGTCTCATCCGAGAGCTAGGACAGGGCAGATATGTCTTTGATAGAGCTCAGGCAGAAGCTGAAGACCAAGCGAGTCTGAGGAGGAGAGGTTGGTGAAGGCCTGTTAGAGCACTCAAGTTTTTTCAAATATGTGAATCTAATAAAGGCTCTATGTCAGATCCCTCTTAGCATTTTTGTATTCTAGATCCAGAAATAGCATGTATCCATGACATCTGAATGTCCAAGTAATGTATTTACTGAGTGTACCCACAGGCATTCATTTCACCAGCCTTCCAGGCAGTAACTATGGTTCCACATTTAAGAATTTGCAATGTAAAGTGACAGAGTATAGGTAGAAAGGCAAGCTATGATCTTCATTTCCTTGCACTGTGATGTTGTCTTACGGTCCAAGCCACTTCCCTGGTTAAGAGCTTTCTTTCATATCCCAAGGTTAAACATCAGCAGAAAACGGAGTCATCAGCTTATTAACCAGAAGTGTTATGAGTTAATTCATGCTTGGTCTCATATCTTTATGCCTAGTAGCTGTGCAGGTCAGCTCTGAGAAAGTACAAGACACTGTCTAATAAGTGCCTTTTCCCTGGCCTCAAGGGACTTCTGTAAGTTGCTGTAAGGAAAAACCCCACAAACTGGTGAAAACACTAACATATTGAAACTCAAATAAAAAGTGTCTTAGCTGAACAGCGGTTGCCTGAGGGATCTGTACGACAGCAGTGGGCTCCAGCACTCTCTTCCACCCTGCAGATGGCATCTTTCCTGCCTGCCACGCACTTCATGTGCACACTGCTCATCTTCAGGAGTACCTCTTCTTCCCTGTCCTTTTGTAGAGGCAGCTGCTGCCAACATCTGTCTGTGGGAAGGCTCAGCACCCCCAAATCTACACATGCTGCCTTGCAGTTTTGTTACATGACCTTCACAGTGACACCTGGCAACGTCTGAGTTCCCAGGTTGCATCAGACAAAGTATCAGGGAGCACAGAACAGTGAAATGCAAATTTCTGTGCAAGTCTTATAAAATTATTTAAATCACATGTTTTATCAGTAAAATGGGTCTTCTGCCTGTTGTCAGACAGTTTGGCTCATAGCATCAATAAAGTTGCATTCTTCTTACAGATCCACTTCTTTAAAGTCTGGCAGTTATCTGCTTGGATCATGTTTTTTCTTCTGTAAACAGCACAGTTCTTGTCAGTTCCATGTATATTTAACCTGGGAAGAGAACAAAAAGAATGCAATGACTTATCAGCTTTAAATTCAGTACTAGGTAAAAGTGTTGATAATATCCTGAGTGAGGGTTTTGGGTGACACGCATTGGGTGACCCACTGAAGCACAGTTCCTCAACATGTGTAGGTGGGATGGGCACCCACAGCAGAGACTGCTGGCTGCTGAGGGATGGGTGCTCAGGAACATTAGTGTAAGAGGAATGAGAATGCCTCCATATGCAATAACGATGCTGAACTGTGATGGTAGGAGGGAGAGGAGGGACCCTTCAACTGCACAGGTCCCAGCACGCACTCTACGTGAGAGGTTTCACATTCAACAGAGGTGGTCAACATATGGTCTGTAAAGCAAAGGTTTTTTGACAGGGATTTCAGTGGGATAAGTGTGTATTAGTGTCTGTCTGCATCAATATATATATATGAGCTGTGACTGTGGTTGGTCTTGCAGACAGAAAACAAATCTGTTTCCAAAGGTGTCCAGCAAGAACCAGTTAACCTGGAACTGGCCATGAAATAGACCCTGAATAGGTGCCCAGGACTGCAGGACTAGATCTATACTTTAGGACATTAACTTGGATTCAGAGTTGTCTTTCCATGCATAGTACCATATCTCTACTATTGCCAAAGACACCTTCCCCCCCAAATCATCACCTGTTTTCTTTTACTCCAGGATCTTTAACTGAACTCCATTGTTTCTTCGCGTCTTCAATCTTCCGTCCAATCCAGATATATTTGGTATCTTTTTCTTTTTTGTCTATAAATTCCTGTGGAGCAAGTAGAAGCATGTTAGCCAACAGGCTAGCTGTGCTCAGGTCTCTGACCTGTCTCATGCACAGCCGTGGCAGAGCAGCCCATTACGACTCATACACACGTGACCAGGCTGGCACTCATGTTGACTGGCCTCAGTGATGCCCCTCACCCTAAAGAGCCAGGTTGCAAAACTTGGTCTTTAAGGTGAAAGACCTGTTCCTCAAGGAATGTTTCTCAGAAGAGCCATTTGTTGATACTTTGCTATTGATTTTCCCAAAGGAAATTGAGAAGCTTTGGCTGTTTGAATTTCCATTTAGCGGTTGAATCATACCTCCCTTCCCAGAGTCAAGTAATGGAAATGGTTGGGAATCATAGAATCATGAATTATAGAATCTTCCGGTTGGAAAAGACCTTGGAGATCATCAAGTCCAACCGAACCCATCTTCTGCTAAACCATGCCCCTCAAAAACTCATCTACCTGTTTTTTAAATAAGTCCAGGGATGGTGACTCAACCACCTCCCCGGGCAGCCTCTACCAGGGCTTGACCACCCTTTCAATGAAGAAGTCCTTCCTAATACCTCTCCTGGCACAACTTATGGCCATTTCCTCTTGTCCTATCACCTGTCACTTAAGAGAAGAGATCAACACTCACTCTGCCACAGCCTCCCTTCAGGTAACTGTAGACAATGATGAGGTCTCCCTCAGCCTCTTCTTCTCCAAGCTAAACAACCCCAGTTCCCTCAGCTGCTCCTCGTAGGACTTGTTCTCCAGCCCCTTCACCAGCCTTGTCACCCTTCTCTGGATGCGCTCCAACACCTCAATGTCCTTCTCATAGTGAGGGGCCCAGTACTAGAGGTGTGGCCTCACTAGTGCTGAGTACAGCGGCACAATCACCTGTGCCCACGCTCTTTCGGATACAGGTCAAGATGCCATTGGCCTTCTTAGCCACCTGGGCACACTGCTGGCTCATATTCAGCCGGTTGTCAACCAACACCCCCAGTTCTTTCTCCTCCAGGCAGCTCTCCAGCCATTCTCCCCCAAGCCTGTAACGCTGCATGGGGTTGCTGTGTCCCAGGTGCAGGAAGTCACCAGTATTTCCTGCTGACAATCAAAACTACTCTGATTTCCACATTTGCATCACTTGTGCTTCTCCTCTTTAGCGCTCCTCTGTTGACACTCTCAAAACAAGATCCTGTTCATGGACAGTCAGATACTTTGTACTTGATGGGTTTCTTGCTTGCCTGCATGTACACCTGTTATCTGGGCCAAGTGCACTTGGTGAAATATTTGGCTAAGATAGATGCCCGTCACACAATTTTAGGGCTACTGGAAGGCTCACCATCTCAATTTCATCTTCAATAACAAGAAGCTGAGATTTCCTGGCCAGGCAGTTTCTCTGGCTGTCATCCCAGCTTACAGCCTCGTCAGAGAAGTAGTAACATCTCCCTCTGTGTAGTTGCCACCCAGGAGGACACAGCTCACATGGTGCTTCTGTGGATGGAGAAAGAGAACCATTAACTCATGCATAATTTGTTCCCACTTGCTTGCCATGATGCTATGCACTTCTGCACTCCCACTGCACATCATCAGGACCTAGAGGGCTGCAAAGATACTTTTTGTCCTCCCATGTGCAGCCCTTGTGAGGAGACACTGTGTGATGCAACATGGAGTGTGTTAATTTGAAACATGACATGATTGGATAGCACAGGCACTTAGATGAAGTCTGAATTATGTCCATGGAGCTCAAGAAGGAACTATGTTAAATAAGGGGAGTGCTGCTGTTCCCAGGTCTACTTCCCATTTCATGCAGAGCATCTGGGAGGAGCATCCCCCACATTTTCTGTCTTGGCTTCCCCCAGTGTTTCAAAATAACCTCATTACAAGCGTTAATATTTGCCAACAAACAATAGATCCACAATAAAAAGACCTCCTGTGCCTGATCCTTGCAAAAGGATAGGAAATTTAAATTCTCTCCCACTCTTTAAGAATAGTTATGGTCTGGAAAATGTTCTCCAGGACAAGAGTAGGATATAAAATATATAGTATTTCTGAAAGCAGCTCCTGGTAGAAAGAAATATAAAGGAAGTACCAGAAACTATTTATACCAAAAGAGGAGCAAATGTATTGTCATTACAATGTTAGTTTAGCTCTTGTCATCACTTCTATGCAGGAGCACCATACTCCCTGTGCAGTACCCCATAAAATGGAGGGTGTCACAGAAATGGGAACAGAGACAGCGGAAGTGTGCACACAACACGTCCTCTATGCTGTGAAAGGACTAACTTTCCTCACCCTGTCCATCTTCACACAATTCCTCCATGAGCCATTTCAGGAGCACCGCTGAGACAGTCCTCTCTGAAGAAATGTGATTCCCAGTGCTGTTTAGACCATACTGGGAGGAACTTTCTGATTTTCCTGCTCTGCCCTTCAAAACTTGAACAAAAAGAAAAAGAGATTACCTTTAAGGATCAAGGACATGTATTCTCTGTATCCAGTGTTATACTGTGATTGTGCGGATATGTGTGCGTAATTATACATTGGGGGATATACACACTCAGTAATGAGCATACTCAGTGAGTACAATTGTCTGGCAAAGGGTGTAGCTGCTGAACAATATGGACAGTATAGGGAAATAAAATCAGTTTGTCATTTTTAATAGTTGGATATGTAAATAATACGCAATATTTCAGTGAAATTTTAGGAAGGGTTGGTTTTTTTCCGAAGTTTTTCAAGACTGTTTTCTCTTAGGAAATGAGTATCTTCTCTGAAACAATTCTTACCTGAACTGTGCTGTGGATTATGATATTCCCAGTACCAGAGACGTCTGATTAAACAATATTATCTGAAGTGTGATTTCTATTTTATTTGTTCAAACATATAGAGGAATTAAGGAAATGATCTCAAATAACATTGTGGATGCAGCTTTTAACTTGCAAGTCAGGAAGACCAGATGTTTTGATTGTCATAATGACTTAAAATCTGCTTCTACAGCCTTTCAGCATCACTGATGACAAGGTAGACTGCAGCAACACCCCTTCACCAGTACTATATATGTTAAATGACAGGTAGCAAATGTTTCTTTCGTAACACTACATTTATTTTTCTGCATTTCCATGTAACTTGTCACCTTTAATGTGACAGTAAGGGAATTCTTTTGACATCACTCTGTTTGTGAGGATTAACCATGTCTGCAATGAAGAGATGAAGCAAGTTCTACTCACATTGCTTGGCTAGTACAGCTATCACACCTAGCAGAATGAGCACAAGGGCTCCCAGGACTAGTGCCACGTAGAACCAGGCTGAGCATTTGTGTCGGCAATCTGGAGGGAGGAAGGAGGAAAAGCAGCTTAAGTTCTTTGCACTATTAAAATTAACACTTTTTTATATACCAGTTTCTTACATGTAAGCAACAGAGAAATTATCTGCCTACAGTCAGTCTGTTGGTTGAAGTATGCAGGGACATTTTTCATATTAAAAATTTGCATCCATTTTGCATACATGAAAGTGAAATCAAAAGATCATTTCCTCAGATAGAGCAAGTGACGTTCAGTCAATCATTCCATTAAGAATTGTATCTTCCTCCTTTGAGATAATTCCCCTCCCAACTACCCACCCACATCCTACTGTGCAGAGAAATTCAAGGCAAGTTTCAGTGACGGTCTGTGGCATGTTCCTGCTCTCCTGTGTTAACACACCTGTCATGTGGCTGAAAGCTGAATACACAGGATAGGCAATAATTCCCATGCTGGTACCATAGCTCAGTAAAGTGCATCTGAACAAACATCTCTCTAGACATTTGATATTTATCAGCTCGTGAGAGTGAAACCCTCAGAAAGAGGCAGGACCTGAGGAAATTTGGGGTCAAGGTGCTGTTTCCACAAGCCACAGAGTTGCACTTTCAATACTACTGTTTTCCTGACTTTGCTCGCGTGTGATGAACAGCTGCTCCATTCTCTGTCTCTCTGAGATGTGTTTTGCAACGTTCTCTTTCAGCTCACGGAGTTCTGTGGGTCTGACCTTATCTGGAACACATCCTTCAGTACAGAGAGGGTGGCAATCATGAGTGCACAAATTGTAATTACATAGATGGGTATTATGCTACTTCCAAAGCCTAATCTTCCCCTGTAATTGTTCTTGCAGAGACACTTAAAGGAGGGTTCCTAAAAAAAAAAGTGTGGAATTGTACTTTCCTTTGCTAAATTTTCAACATAGGGCACAAAGGCATTCTTAAAAATTATTTTTAAAGCCTCTTTCAATATTATTTTATAAGGAAATTGTATGATCCGAGAATCCAGACAAAAAATTTATGACATGATAAATCCAATCTTTATTGAGAGATTCTATGTGAAGACTCTTGGTAACAGATTTTACAGTTGGGGAATAGGAAAGACTAAATCTATAATTAGTAACCAAAAACCAAACAAAACAGCACACTACCTGAAGCGGAAGTCTCTGATCTACTGCTCCCTTTGGGTTTCGGCTTCACACGCAACTCAGCGTATGTGATCATGTTTCCTGTAAGGAGTAGGGAAATGCTGACATTTGTGGTTGTAAAAGTTAAGTGGAGAAACAATAAAGAATTACTGAGAAGGCAGAGCCTGTGTGAAAAGAAGTATGTGTTTCCAGAGCTGCTAATTCAGCTTTTATTTTTTAAAAGAAAAAACAGGCAAGATGGTGACTTATTTCCTACTGCTGTCAGGAAGTATTTGAGAGCTTCCTCCCCAATCTTTGCTTGAACTACTTGGGTCCTGCGTGGCTGAGCCAAGAGACAGACAGACAGACTGAAGGATGAAGACCTGTGCACCACTCAGAGCAAATACCATCGGTTACGAATCCATCTCAGGAAGTATCATAGGGGCTTAAAGGGCATCACAGCTGTGACCAGTTCATGGAGTAAGGAGACCCCAAAGGGAAAACTACCACTCAGAGAAATGTTTCTGCAGAAAGGTGATTGTTGGGGGCATTCCTGACCTGTGAATCTTTATGCCAGGACACTATGTGATGCCTGCAGTATCAGAGGAATGGATGTGATGGTTGAAGACATCCCTTTCCAGATGCTCATTGCAAAAAAAAAAAGGTTTTTATATAGCATGGTGTGAGTTAGATGCACGTGCATCCTTTATCGAACGCATTTTTAATTCTGTATTAGCTGGTTATTTTTTAGAGCTACTGGCTAGTTTCATGGAAGATATCTGGACCTTTGGTAGACTGATCTTCTTTCCATAAATGGTGAGATTTTATCAATCTGAAACAAGAATACGATTCTGTGCTACAGCCTTAGTTTTGTGATCACTGGAGCTTATAAAAAGAGGTAAGAAATTTTTCATATATAAGATCTCACTGATCAGGAAGGAACTTGGCCAAAGAATGGACTCCTATTAGGCTAAAAAAAGGTAGTGTTTGATATAAGAATTGCTCAAGTGTGTCGAAGTTTTACAGTAAGAAAAATACTGAAGACCTGATTGGCAAATAAGGTTTATTCATACAGGTAAGACCTTATATGCTTTAGAGAACCTGACCTAAAACACTTTGCTGTTTCCTTTATTACAATTTATTAGTTTAATGAACTACAGAAAAATTGTAAATTGTATTTAAATGTATAGGTAAGTAACTGTTCTCAAAAAGAAATGCTCAGAAAAGTTTTTCTTCTTAAAATGTAAATATTTTTCAAAGAACAGTCAGCACTTTTAAATGTACTCACATTAGAAATTAAGACACTTCTTCTCAGACACATGCTTTTGAAAATCTGCTACCATTACTAAATATTTTCTATCTTAAGTAAAGATCTATTCCTTTAAAGAATACCTCTCAGTCCATATGAAAAAAAAAAAAAAAGAAATATTATCCAAGCAGCTGAATATTTTACAAAAAAAAGGATTACTTCTATTCCATTGTGTATTGGCACATGATCATTTGAATATCACGCCCTCAGAAGTCACCAAGTGGTTTTAAAATACCACATAGCCCTAATTTGGCCAGATGCTTACACACCCTTGCCTAGTTTAGTAACATGTAGCCCTGATACAAGGGCTCAGTCACTTACTAAAACTGAAATTTCACTTCATTTCGATATTCAAATCAAGTGCAGAAAGGCATGTCTATTTACTGGAAGCTTCTGCTAGATGAATGTTCAGATAGGGACTGCTTCTGGCAGGATGTTCACTCCAAAGAGTCCAAGTTTGTAGCCATTTGGCTCTTTTGATCAACCAGACACCAGGCTGAATGTGAGCCCACAGTGCACCCTCATCATCACAGCTCACACAAGCCACCAGTGGAGCTGCTTTATGAAAGCCCTGGTCTACAGAGCAGGGGAAGGTTCTCTCTGCTGCACTTGCTGCTGCTGTGGCCACACCTGGAACAATGTGTTCAGATGTGGACCACCCCATTCAAGGGAGTCTGGGGGAAGCTAGAGAGGGTCCAGCAGAAGGTGGATAATAAGATAGTCAGGACCTGGAGGGGTCGAAGTGTCTAAGGAGAGGAACAAGAAGCTAAGCGGTGAATTAATAGAAGCCTACAACCTCTTGTAGGATGGTTCAGTGATGGTGTTGAACTCATTTTGCTTTGTTTCTCTGAAGAAAGTTCTTGTATGTAATCATTTATGAACCATAATCAGGTGACTCAAGAAAAATAGAAGTGAAAATTGAGTCTTTCATTAGAAAATTACTTTCCCAGGCAGTGTTTATCTTTGCATAATCTTTTGGAACACTTCTGTTTTTTAACATCTATTATGAAACACATGCACTATTATAGTACCTGCTAGCCCTCCAAAGCATCTAAGTCCTCCTTGACACTCCCTGCTAAAGCATCCAACATCACCTTGCAATTCAGAGCATCTGACTGACAGCTGAAGTCCAAGTGGTTGTGTAACCTGGCATTGACATTCCCATTCCCATTGGAACAAGACCAGAACAAATTCATTTCAATCACTTCTCTGAGTGCAGCCTCCCAAACTTAAAGCTGCAGACATTTGTTATTGCTACATTGTGATAAACATTATTTAACACAGTTTTGTCCAGTCTGTCAAGGTTTTCCCAATAGTTTTCGATGACTGTGCTTCCTTATCATTAGACTGCATAATTTTATATTCCTTCCATCTGATCCCCCAGTGATTTTTATATCTTTTTCTCATAAAATGCATCAAATAGACTTGGAGATAAGAACGGTATTTGGGAGAACTCAAGAAACTCTGCCTATCCTGTTCTCATGGATAACAAAAAGCTAAAAAAGAAAAAACAAAAAGAAGTGGGCACTGAAACTGCAAAGGGACTTTCACTCTTAAATCCAAACTTTACATATTTAAAACACCTACTCAAATACTGCAGAACCTTGGCAGAAGTTCAGCTCCTGACAGTTTTACCATTCATATTCACCAAATCTTTCCAGCATTTCAGCAGGGCAAAGTAGCAACACTCCCTACCTGTGTGGTTTTTGGTGTCTGCTCCACTAAGTCACGTCTAATGGTCTGAAACTTGCATAAAATTCAGTAAGGAGGAGGTGAGCATGTCCCACTTTCCCATAGCCTAGTGTTTTGAAGTCTTGCCTACACTCTGGGAAGCTGCCACTTGGAGCATTCATCTGCCAAATCTGCAGTGGTGATTAAACCCAGCTCTCCCTTCCCTGTGGTGAGAGTTTTAACCATGCAGTGTTTTCCCCCATGACTGTCTCAAAGCTGCTTCTTTTTCTGCAAGACAGTCAGAAATCCCTGGTCAAGAGCAATACTAGTATGAAAACTGGCAATGCGGGGGCAGATGTGGATATTAGCCGTCTTCCAGAAGACATTTCAACATGTCACAGAGTTGGGGTAGTGCCAAAGGGAGAGCTTGTGATGCTTGCCACAGAAAATCCCATCACCTTGGAGCTGAGACCCTCGCTTTGAGAACCAGCTCCAAATTCCCACTCCAGATTGTAGGAAGCATTGAAATCTTTTCATGTAGGGTATAATAACAAGTGGGACATGCTGTAAGCATGTTTGGTATGCCAAATCTGTCCTGTCAGAAGCAGCCTTGAGCCCCGTTTATGTAGGAGATTGCTCTGTCTGGCTTGCAGGGAAGGATCTAGCACCCAGAAACGGCTGACTGAGCAGCACCTTGCATTGTTGTTCTATCCTGTTAGCTACTTTGGGCAGTTCCTAGCTCAACATGCTAGGATTCCAGACTCTCCTCCATTAGCAGGGCACCTCAGTAAGGATCCACTATGAAGTGGGGAACCTTAACACTGATCATTGCTGTGCTTACACTGACCTTAAGCCTGTTTCATGAACATTGCTCAACATTCCTGCTACCTTCCAGGATTTTTTTCAAATTTCCTACCAAGTTTTTAAAAATCACAGAAACAACTCTGTAAGAAGAGAATGTGTTTTCTCCCATTATTCCTATGGTAATAGTGAGTCTTTTGTTATTGAAGGGCCTCTTGGAATAAAAGAACACTTACCAGCTGGATGAGTACATGTGAATTTTGGTTAAAACATTAAAAATCAAGGAAGGAACAAGCCAACTGAAATCATTCATTTGAACTTTTAAAGCATGAAAATATGGCTCAATTTCTTGTTTTTTTTAGTAGCAGTGAAACCTATGTTATTATGTGTTAATGATGAAGACAGAGAAATGATTGTCATCTGAGAGATATTTCTTGCCTGTTTTTTTTGCTCTATACTACTTGGTGATCTATTTGCGTCATAGTAAGTATAAAAATAGTTGCTAATAAAATTTGAAAATAATAGAAAGGTTGATGAAAAATAAATAAAGACAGTCATCATGGCAGTCCTGGAAGTTCAAGCCCAGTCAAACAAAATGTGTTTGGATATAGCCGGGTAAAAGGGTGGCGGAAGGTGATACTAGGAGTTATAGACAATGAAGAAAAGATTAAGAGATTTTTGTCTCTATATAACTCAGGCTTGTAGTGATACTGGGTGCATCTCTGTTGCCTATATTTTTAAAAGCAGATGGAAACACTGGAGAATGAACAGAAAAAACATCCACACAAATCTTTCTAAATCTTCTAAATCTTTCTTCAGAAAGTTAGAGTGAAAGATTTAAAGGCTAAAGGAGGCTGACGAATAACTTGATTGCTGTGGCCAGCAACTTCATCTGAGAAAATATTTAATGCTAAAAATCTAATTGACAAAGGTTTAACAAGAATCATCTAGATGTTAGTGAGAAATTCTGTTGGAACTTAAAGCCTGGCCTATTCAAATTCAAACTTTTCCTTTAGACAGCATGATCAAGGACATTTTTGGATGTCTTCAAATCAAGATTTGATGCCTATGTCCCTTTGCAAATAAATTACATCACCTTAGAAATGGGGTAAAATTCTAGGCGAAGCCCTCTCTGTTGTACAAGTTAAAGTAGTCCGAACAACACCCATGGATGCATAACCATGTAACAATGTAACAGTATTTTCTGTTAGATACATAATAAAGTAATTGCTACTTTTTAGATAAAAGTTTTGTGAAAATATTAAAAAATAGCTTTTTCCGTAATTTAAGAACATGCATTCACAGCACTATTATCACTATTAAACTACATTGTAAGTAGAAAAGTATCTTCTAAAAATGCTCATTACACAATGTAGTATTCTTAAGGAGTTAAATACATTAATTAATAAGCTTGAAAGGATGAAAATATCTTACTCTGACCACAAGCATTTCCTACTTGCTCATAGTGAGATGTTGTCACCCATATTAGCTGTGATCCAGAATTTTGGCAAAACACTTTCATGAATGAATGGCATTTTTTCAAGAAGCATAAATTTTATTTCTTAAAAAGATATGGTTTAAATCATCTCCTTATTGTGAATATTAACTCAAATATTTGTCTTTTGTTACAAACACATGAAGTGATCACAGATGGATAATGTGATTTTGGGAAAATCCCTACAGAATAATCACAGAGGAAGAGCAGAAGGGATTTAGGAGTTATTCTGTACTTCCTTCAATGACGGTGACTGTACTTTTGACTGCCACTAGTTTTCTGATTTACTAGTTCATTTACTGCTCTTTTTCAATGAAGACATCATAAAATGCATTGACGCATTGATTTGATTTTCAGACTAGGTAGAAATTTTATGGAGCACATTCTAACAGGTTATTGATCACAATAATATAGAAAAAATATTATGCTCATTATTAAAAAATGCACAATTTTTGTTTCTTCTTATTTCTTAAAGCAAGGGGCCGGAACTGAGACATTACTCCATAGCAATACTGACTTAAGAGAAGCTTTGCTGATTTGTATCTCATGATGCTTTCTTCCACTATTTACAGCTTTTCATCCTTCCCATGAATTCTGCATGGAGCATTTTATAGCGTTCTTCTACTGTTATCTAGCGCCAATTATTAAAATGAAAGAGAGAGAGAGTGTGCACATGAGAGAAAACAATGCACATCCAAGAAATAATTAGCTGCTTTACCTGGATCTGATGTCTGTGAAGGAGTGCGTGGTCTTTCTCTGGGTAGCATTGCCACATCCGCATACGTGATATCACCTGCCATTGATGAGCAAGTCTCTCCAAGTTATGGAAAGAACTGGTTTAATACAGTAGGTTGCATCCTGTAATAACTTTGCCTGCCTCCAGAAGTATACATACGTTGTGCTATGGCTCTGAGGAAGGCTGAGAAGCAGATGAAAGGAAGGAAGTTACTTCTTTCAATACAGCTTCAAAGTCTATTTTCAGCCACCATTCTGTCTCTTTTTGTGTGTTATCCTGCCCTTCAGAATACAGGAGAAAATAAAGATTAAAAAATATTCTTTTTGTTAATATAAAAGTAAATAGTTTTGATCAAGGAATACCCAGAAATGAACTTAAAATAAGTTAAAAAAGTCTCTGCTGGTTCTTATGAGAATAGTTAAAGCAGTACAATCTGTGTTGTAGACCTATTATGCTCGTGTGCATGATCTTACATAGCCTGTTCACCTAAAAGGAAGATAAACAAGATATGCATCACTATAAAAAGTTTTGGGGCTAATGCAAATGCAACCGTGCTTAGAACTATAAAAATGTAACTCAAATTCTAAGTACTGTAATGATTTAATAACTGTATTTAGATGATGTTAATGATGCATCAACTTTAACTAAAAATAGAATTAAAAGTAATATGATGAATACCTTTTAAAAGACTGTTTCAATACAAGTACCATAGCTGCTGTTCCTAAGCTGCTTGAGCTATCTGTTCAATGCTTTAACCAGCAACTCCACAGGCAGAAAGCCTCAGTTGCCTTGTTCATGACCATGTGTTTGCTGCAGGATGTTTTGATGGAAGTAATTTTGACTTCTGTTTTGGGAAAAAAAAATAAAAAAAGTACCTCAAAGATTTGAATTGAAACTTAAAGCCCTTCTAAAACCTAAATACACACTTCAGGACACACAGATAAAAAGTCCTTTGTGTGCACAGTTTTGACGTTTCCTGATAAAAACATGTTGGTGATTTTGTGCTTTATTCCCACTTAGAAAATTCCTTTAGAGTTCCACACAGATAGACTTTGCAAATGTACGTGGGTCAATCACAAATAATGTTACTATATAGCTTATTTGCTTCTTCTGCTAAATATAGTGGGACTCACAACACTTTAGATTAAAATGAAGAAAAGTTTGTTTTTGTGATCTCATATTACTGTTTTTTTCCCTTACTACTTTCAATGTTGATAACAGTGTTTAAGAGCAGGAAAAAAAAAAAGTTTGGGGAAAAAAAACGAGCCTTTGACAGTCATGGAACAGATTACTCAGAAGTGCTGCTCAGGGGTAATTTATATGCAACACATCTAAATCATTATTGTTCTAACAGCCACAAAGAGATCAGTATGCAGATGTGGATGCTGTTAACTGGATACTGATAAGGTTTGTTTCATAGAAACTTATATACCAGCTAAATGAGTGGTCCTAAGTGAAAAACAGCATTTGTGTTCTGATTGTATCAATTTCCATTGCTGTCCCCGAATATTTTGCCATCCTTTACAGCAGGATATTTAGGTTCTGAGATCAAAAAAAAAAAAACCGACAACCTCAAACCAGAACCAATAACCAATTGGTATGGGTTTTTTTTTAAAACTTTATTCCATAGGGGAGAGCTAGAAAACCTAATGGGTTGTTTGAACTCTCAGTCTCTCCTTCCATCACTGCATATACACCTAAGCAGTCTTTTCTCACAGCACTCCATCCTAAATGATTCAAAACCATCAAGATGTATAGTCGATGCAAGCATGGACTTTTCTAAGATAGTGGAAAAATACAGTGCATCTATTTTAAGGGAATATGACTGCTGCATTTTCTTCTCCTCTCCTCTGAAAAACACATTTTTCAGACACAAGAGTAATAAGTGTGCAGAACAGACCAGGCAATTACAATCTTTGCAACCTGGTAGATTCTCACTTGCCTGAAGAAAATAATGAATGTATGCAGTTATTTTCCAGAGCAAATTTACAAAACAACAAAAGCAATTATCATTTTGGATTTGAAGTCTACATGCTGTGCTCACTGCTAGAATTGATAATGTCAAGGAAGGTGAATTTTAAGTCCTAAAAAGAATAGGTGGGTAAAAGTCTCTGCAAGGCATTTTTCTAGGATTCTTTCTATCTTACCAGAAAACTATGACTTTTTTCTTACTTTTATAATAAAAAGGATATTGCACTCCTGCCGAATTTTCATTTGAGAAGAATTTATTCAATGTTAATACTTTTAACTTTGTACGTATTTTCACTATTTTCTTTGTTTTCATCCTAAATTCTTACTATATTTGTAGAATACCCAGATATGGGTCACCAAGTCTGACCCATCGACCTCTCAGTGCCTATAGCACTTTCAGAAGAAAAATCCAGTCTATTGTAGGAAAGAGTCACCATAGAGCCAAGAGATATTTGTTAGCAAAATGATCCACTGCTCAAAAAGATGATGGAAAGCCCACTCTTTCCTATCCGTGTGTTTGGAGGTGACAGTTCCACTCAGATCAAAGAGTCAGGCTTCCAGGGCTAAGCAGTATCACCAATCTGCATGTTGCAGGATTGTGGAGTCATTCAGAGAGAAAGAGACCCCTGGATGCCTCATGTCTTTTTTACTTCATCAGGTAGGGCCTTGCTTCACCCTCTTCTTTCCTCCCAGCACCTGGTTAATACGCTTAATTTACATGAATGCTGGTGAGGCCAGCAAAACAGCAGAGCTTGCTGTGCATTAGTCAACCGTGTGTCAGGGAACAGGGAGGAGTTATTTGTTAGGTTTAAACCTTCAAACTCTTTGCCACAGTGTGGAAATATCTGGCAGTTCAGACTTTCTTGCAACATCTGCTGCCTCAGGGAAAGATGGTGGGGTTGTTGTCTAGGGTTCCTCTGCACATCATCTAGAGACAGGCACTCTGGAGCGTCAGTGGCTCTGTTGAGCTTTTGCCCATGTGCTTCTGATTGCACATAGACACCTTCTCCACTTCTAACCATCATGCTTGAGTAATGCGCTTAGTAATGCTTTGGTGTTAGTACAGTTAACAGTTCCAGTCATGCACAGAGTAAATGTGATAACAATTGTACGTGACATCCTTTCTGTGGGTGTGACAGTGTGTCCTTCATTGTGGGTGAAGGCAAAAGTAGACTGAAAACAGCAATGTGGGCTGCAAAGCAAAATTCAGCACCTTTTGCCACAGAATAGGCAGCTCAGCCCAGAGCTCCAGATGCCTCATAGTGCACATTTTGAAGAACTTGAACTACTGCTCTGGCAACAAAATGGACCTTTTCATTTCCTGAAGGCTGAACTGCAGCACAGAGACTTCCAAGATAAATTGACTGAATCCCATGAGTACCTCTGCAATTTGGTTTCAGTTCTAAACCTTGTGTCACAGCAGAGCCTGTACGTACAATGCAGTGCATGAGCAGCACCCAGAAGACATATTCAGAGCTAGGGTTACAACCAAAGACACTTCCTGCCATAAAGTCTGTGAACTTATCCTACACTGCAGCAAAAAGGACATCATCTAAACAGAGGAAGCCCACAAATTTACCAAGAAAAGGAAAAGACAAAGAAAGGAAAAAGAGTTCAGTGAACCAGCAGTGCCTTCAGATTGCAAGCTGAATATTTCCATGCCACCTACTTCATGTTCAGCAGGTAGGACTTTGAGCAGGTGGGAAGCAAATGAGGTTAGAAGCCTGTGAGATGTGTTACTTTCCTATGTAGGTTTTTGTGGATTTGGGGGGATATAACAACTCTTTTCGAATTTCAGGTTCGTTTCCACGGATGCTGCTGTGCAGATTATTTATTCTGAGTACCATTCTGAGTACCCTTTGATATATTTTTCAATGATAAACAGCGGTGGGGTGAACATGAGGGTAGAAGAAAATGCTCCGTCTCCTGAGAAGGTTGGTGATGGCATGTCAGGAAGGAGCTAGTGAATACCCCTTCCAGCACACTGCCATACTGCATTCTCTTCTTTCCTGCACTCTCTCATACTGTTAGTTTTCCTTCAGAGAACAGTGAGCATGCTGGAACCACTTCCATAGGTAGCATTATCTTGGAGATGTTATGAAGTATGTTATGGTCTTCTGGAACCCTCATGTCTGTGATTTGGAGAATGACTGGTGAGGAATAAGTGGTGTACCTCTCTGCAGACCATAAGTCTACACATAAGCATCCAGTACTTGGGACAATAGTGGATATCTCTGCAAGGTGAGACATATCAGAGGTGCTGGTACAGTTGCAGATCACCCTGGCACGACCACAGTGCTGTGGTTGAATAAACATGTCGTAGTTTGCTGCAAATAGACTTTCAACGCAGCGTGCTGGGTACAGGGCAGCACTGCACTGTGGTGGGCTTAGAGGCTGAAGTCTATTTGTTTACATGTTCTACAATGTGCTCTATTCTGCCATGCAGACATAGGCTGCCTTCTTTCAGGTCAAGAAGAAGTCCTGCCTTACCCTCATGTATGAGCAAGTGTTACCTTTTGGGTAGCATTTTGACCAGCGGGCCTGAGAGTACTTTGCAAAGAAGGGCGTGTCGGTATTCCCAGCACACATTTGGAAGCACAAAAAATAAAGGGTTAGCCCAAGGCCTTCCAGCAGGCCAGTGGCAGAGGCTAGAAGACTGCTCAGCACTCCTGTCCCTCAGCACAGCACCCTTTTTCAGTAGAGTAGGCTGATTATTGATGTGTTGTGCATTTGCAGGTTATTGATTCACAGATTTTAAGACCTGAATCCAAATATGTCAGTTTCTTTCTTTCTATGTATTCCAGAGCTGTTTCTGTAAATGCAGTCACATGTAGAGCTAGAAATTCCTTGGCCATTAACTTATTTTTTTAACGTTACAGTGTTTTTTGGTAACAAATTTATTTCTGCTTCTGATATTGGAAGCAAAGTTGTTGTAAAAGCGTGATCATCTATAAATTGTGTGGATCGAATGGACAAAAGGTGGGCAGATCGCACGCACCTTACAATTTTTCCAGAAGGTATTGGAATTAATATCCATTAAACAGCTTTACAAATATTTTAGATTTACCATTGAGCTATATTTAAGTTAATGTTTCTAATATCTGCAGATGACAGGGACAGATGTATCTATAAGCAGTAACAGAACTGCTGAATCACAATATACATACTCTGTCAGTGGTATATATCCTACCCTTTCCCAGACTGCAGCAACGAGCAGGACTGTATGGAAGTGTCTTACCAAAGTCTAGTGATTCAAGTTCAGCCTTGGTTACAGTAACTGCCTTATGCTTCCTGCAACAAGTGAAAACAGCTAGGCAGTCCAGGAGGAGAGATTTACCACATTCTAACCTGGTGTCTGAGATAAGGAGTCTCCTGGAACTCTTCGTAAGTTACAACGATGGCATCAGCTTGCAATATAACTTCAAATATAGGACAGATGAACATTTCCCATCTCCACAAGTTCTCTTGATGTGGTACAATCTCTAGGGCAGAGATTTGGAATGGAGATGAGATCTGACCATGATCTCATTGTGATAGGATAATTCTGCACCAGCAAACGAGGAAATAGGCTGTTACTGCTTAAAAATCTCTTTAGAAAGAGTATAAAAGCATATGGACATATATAACATATATAACATACATACATATCTAACACATGAGGACTAAAACAAACACCAGAACACAGAAAAAGCCTGTGACTAGATACATGAACACAGAAAATCCGCACCATATTCTATGCAGTAAAACATGCTGAGCAACCAATAAGCAGTGTGCCCCTGTGGCAAAGAAAGAAAGTGCATAAGGAAGGGCTGCATGGAAAAAAAAATAATAAAAAAGAACATAATTATCAAGTGTTTATTTTGCTTTGTTCAGCCTAGTCATGAAGCCATAGCTGGAGTACCATGTCTCCTTTTCAGCATCCTATTTCAAGAGAGTGGTTGATGCTATTGGGTGCAAACCCAACAGAGAGCCACTAAGGTGTTGAGGGGGTGCCAGAATCAGGGTCCAGACAGCCTGGAGAAGGAAATGTTGAGGGGAAAAGGATCTTGTTTGCATCTTCTTAATCGAGATGGAGTTACATAGAAGTTTTCTCTGGTAGTTTAAAGGAGCACAAAGGCATATGGCCAACTTCAGACCAGGAGGCCCCTTTCAGGGCTCTCCAGTGCTTACTTACTCTGTGTTTTTCAGCTCAGTTTAGGGAACAAATTAGACTGCAGTGAGCACTTCCTTTCACAAAACTTCCAGTGCTCTCTAGCGTTGTTTCTTTACAACTACAAGTACGTGACATCTTTACATGTTTCCCCGGGAGAAAGAAACACAACCATGAATGATTTTTTTCTTGAACATGTATTTTCAAGATTCAAAAGCTAATTCTTTCAGTTACAGCTCTGTAGAGCACTGATGCTTGTTCAACTTACGTGAAGCTAAGTGATTTGTCAGTTTTCACTTGAGTGATTCTGTGGGAACTGGACACTATTCTTCAGTTTTTAGAGAATTTTTGAAAATGAGTAGCTAGGAATTCAAAAAAGAAAATTAATATCTTTTGTGTTTTTCGTAATGTGCTGCATAGAGTTTAGGTAAGAATATTTTTGTCTAATAGAAACAGCTGAAACCCCAAAATAGAAATAGTGATCAAAATGCCTTGAAGAAGAGTAATGTAATACATGACCTTACCACATCCAATATGAGGTAGTTGCCCAGTTCTCAGTCACAGGGAGTCAAAGTCAGCAGAACTACAGTGTGTCTCCTGGGGTGGCATAGAACAGGGAGGAGGGACTCAACTCAGCTCCTGGAGAAGTTTCAGCAGTAAGGCCTGGGTCTCAGTAAGTTTTCTATGAAAGGTTAGTTCTTTCTAAAAATATCATGTATAATTTTGCAGGGAAATAAACCTAGCAAGCTAACAGACCAACAGTTTACTAGATGAACACGAGACTGACTTGCATGGCTTCTGGATCTAGAAATTGCTGACTGTGGAGAAAGCACATGATGTTTTACAGGGTAGTGCAGCTCACAATGTTAAAGTCCTAAAGAATTTGGGACTGCTTAGCCTGCCTTTGAAGTTTCAGCATAAATTTCTAGTGGTCAGAGATATCTCGATTATCCCACATGTATGGGATCAAATAAGCAGTGAGATCAACTATTACTTGGATAGAAATAGCATAATGGATCCTACAAGCAAGGAGAATTATGAGAAATGAGAAAAGAGGATGATAACACACCTGAACCTAGTCCCATCAGTAACATTTGATAACATCGGAATACAGCAGTGGACCTGCAGAAGGTGGGTAAGTATGAAGCAGGCTGTTAGTAGGAGTGCTCATTGGCCTTGCATATGGAAAAGCGACGAAGGATAAAAAAAAGAGTAGTACAGAAGAACAACTTTCAGCCATTTCAGCCCTAAGGGCTTACAAGTTGCAGTGGTTTGGTTTAGCTGATTTTGCTTTCTTTTTATTGTTTTCTATGTATATATAAAATGGGAAAGATATAATATTGGGCAGTTTTAGTTAATTCCCATAGCCAAAGTTAAGATCAAAACCATAATGCAGAAGATAGAACCAATTATAAGATGTCCTCATCTCCAAAATAAAAACTCTGTTTCTCTCAATGAAGATACACATTACTCCCATTAATAACAATGATGATGATCACTAGTATATGATGTTTGTATATTCAACATAAACATACCTGGATGTGATGCTCTCTATTCGTAAATCATAATAGTTCAAGTGCTACAAGAAGCAAAGCTTAATCAATTAAGTATAGAAGTAATCACAATGGTAATTTTTATTTCAGAAGAATGTATGCTATTGTATGTAAATTTGCAACATTGGGACTGGGAAGAGCTCATGTTTGTTTAATGTTATATATGTTGCTGGAGATATAAAAACAGCTATGAAAAAGTGAATGTTTCTAGACTAGCTAGAAAACAGGTCACAGTGCAAACTAGAATTTTCTCAATTACATTGATATAAAAAACTACATACAAGCACGATATGCAACCATATACCAATTTTATGAAACAGACATTTTGTTATCAAGGATAATTAGTTATAACACCATTGTAATTATGCATTCATCAAGTGCCCAGAAATTATTGTAAATTATCTCATTGTGTATAATTTATCTGATAATAGATGTATAATTAAAGTAACAGCTGCTGAAGGATGTGGTTTTAATTACTATGAAGTAATACCTATAGAAGCAAACTCAGCTAACAGTAACTACAGTGATTGTATGCTATGTTAGGCTCAATACCTTTAGCAATTGCCCAGCAAGTTTCAACCATTTTCAAACAATTCCCAGAAATGCTCAAGCACCCCACTCTTGCACCTGACATGTGACATGTAGTACGGAAACCACAAAGGAAGAGGCTGAAAAAATTACCAAGTAAACCTCATTTACTACCACAGTCCTAAATGCAGTGGAAGTGCCTCTCAGAGAAATCTTCCTCAACTAGAAGAGTTTGAACTTGGCTTTATATCCTACAGTCATCATTTTAATCATTATACTGATTTTTCTTAGCTATAAAAAACAAGTGTTGGGTATGTTATAGTTATGCATAACAATGAAGAACTACTCAGACCTGTACAAGTTATCTTGAGGTAAGATCAGACAGAAAAGAGAAAACATCTCTGAGATCTGCTGCTTCGCCCTAGTCAGTAGCCTTGGGCTGTAGGCTTGCAGCATTCATTTTTGACTCATAAAAAGTGTCTGTGAAGTGAACTAACAAAAGCCTCACAGCCCCATAAATACGATTTTGCCATTTCTAGCATGCTAACAAAACAGAGACTTCAGATCAGGCAACTAAATCTCACATGTAAATTGAAGACATACTTACCGTTTTTTTAAGTGCCAAATTCTGTAACACTGAGTGATGTACATGAAATTAAATTTTTTTGAGAAAAAATACCAGGTATTGACTTTCTCTTGCATATGTCTTCCCATATTGGACCTCCAGTGGTGAGATTAGCAGGCTTATTTAAGTCCACAGTACTAATTATAACCTCTTCACACAAAGTTAGTAGAAACAGCAACTTTTTTCCTGATGTATGATCTAGTGGGTAGGCTGTTAAAAAGTCTTTCATTTTACCTGTGTTTTACACAACTCTTAGATTCTATATGCTTCTTAAAATTAGTAAGCTGCTTATTTTAATAACTCTAAGGGGTAATGCATCAGCATGCATAAAGACACACAGATTTTATACCATTATGCTACAAAGAAGAGAGACACAAGCCTGAAATCATCCTAGACTTTAATCACAAATAGAATCACAAAGCATTGCTTTATCACAATTCAGGTCAACAATTCCCCCTTCATTTTACGTCAGATATCCACACTGTAATGTGTTATAAATCTCTGAAGATGCTTTTCACTTTCACTTTACGATCTCTTAGATGCTCAGAAGGACTGCACTTTTCTTGCAAATCCACCTGTACAGGGAGTGGCAATTATCAGCATGCAATTCTGTCAATTTATAGACAGCACATTTCTCGTCTTTCTTCCTTCCTTTTATTGTAAAACTGCAAGAGACAAACAACACACAGATGGATATGAAATTCATTGAAAAAAAACCGTTTGCATATACAAAGAGTGAAACCATAAAGACTGGAATTTTTGTCTTTATACTCTCATTGTTTTGATTCTCTGACATACAGACAGGTTATATTTGTTTGGTAAGCTTTACTCTTTCTGTATTCCCCTACTTGTTATGCATCTGGAAGTAAAAAGCTTACACAGCATAGGCACCTCATAATAAAATGAGTTTGCTTTCTGAAAGCTGTCAAGCAATTTCGCTTTTCAACTGCATGTTTTGATCAGATTTCTGCACTGAGAAAAATCAGAATAGGTTTATCTGTCCAGCTGGAGTATGGGCCCTGATGTATTGTCTTTCTCATGGTCTAATGGCTGAACAGCCTGGGCACAGCAAGTGAAGAGCACATCACATAAGCCAACACATTTACCCAAGAATAAACCTACCTGTGCCCTTGATGTCTGGGATCATTAAACCAAACCCATCTTCCTGCCTCCTCATCAAAGCTTAATCCAGTCCAAACAAAGCCAACGTCTTTATCTTTCAGTTTGTTTAGGAAGTCCTAAAGAGAGGTATATCTTTGAACTCTTATAAAAATGACACTTCGTAAAACTACAGCACCAGTAACGTAGAGTGGTAAGTAATATTTGAAAACCAGCAAGGCTTTCATGCCCAGAGATTCCAGAAAATGTTTCCAAGAATTTTAAAAGAGTAAAAAACCCCCAAAACACATGGAAATCAGTTCAGATTATCAACTACACCCAGTATTGTGGCTATTGATGGTAAGTGGAGCAATCAACAAGATAACCTTTTGTTCCTTGCTGGCCTCAGGCCCATTCCACTAGCACATTTCAGATGAGGACCAAGCTGATCTGAATTACAGGAGCTGAATCTATCTCCTGGTTTTCCCCTCTATGAGGAACGGAAGTGAACACTTTGCCAGCTCAACCTTCCGGGTGCTCTAGAAGTGACTGTCTGAACCTGGTCACTTTTAAGCAAAATCAAGAACACAAAAGCAAAACATTACCGATCAGGATTTGGTCCACAGAATTTTTTTTTTCTATCGCCGCAGACCTGGTACTGACATTTAAAATGTACAAAGGACAGAGAAACAGTTCCATCCTCTAAAGAAAGGCAACAACCTTAGTTCTGAACAAGTCTGATTTGGAATAAAACATGCAAGAATCCTTCAAATACCAGCTGAATCTTGCTGGAGGTAATCTCTAGGCCTATCATTGCATCTATTTAAATGAAATGTGGGCTATTGACATTCTTTTTGACACAAAAGCCAATCATCAGAGCACTTTCCACTGAAAATGCCTTTTGTGAGTGAAATCAGAAATGGCTTTTAAAAATACATGGAAAGCTATACTTTGACATGTGGATTCACAAGGTACAAGTAAGAAGAACCACAAAGTGCCTTACAAGCTTACCATTTCAGCCTCATCCTCTATAATTAGGAGCTCAGATTTTTTTCCTGAGCAATATTTTCTACTGTTCTCCCACGTGTCGTGAGTTTCTGAGTAGAAATAACATCTCCCATAATGCATCTTCCAGCCAGTGGGGCACAGTTGACACCTGGAGTCTGTGAAGAGTTTGAGGTGAAGGGATTTTTCATTTGCCTTTTTATTTGTTTGGTTTTTTTTTCAACAACTGGTATCATTATTATTGACTCTTGCTTTTTCTTCTGTGGCTTTTGAATAAGAGCGTAAAGATTTAAACTAGGGCAGAAACTGTGATGGTATAGATTAATTTAAGAAAGTACATTGTTCCTGCTTTACAGTGGTAGTTCCTTGATTAGGGATCACTACGTGCCTTTAAATATTTCAGAACTCTATTTAATTGTACAAAATATTTCACATAATAATTGGTGTAAAAGCCATGGTTAAAATTCCAGCTCTGCTGAAATAACTGACAATTCAATGACATCCAGGAAGAAATAACAAAGATGTTCAGTAACACTGTTTCACTTTTATTTTTGGCTTGAACTGAAAATTTTCAAGGATGGAACTTTAAAATAGATCACATAATATATACTTATCAATGTAAATATCCTTATTCTGGTATCTAAAGGTCAATTCCTTTGTGCAGATGTTTGGTTTTATATTTTAATCTTAACATATTTTAATATATTCTAACTTACTTTTATAATCTTAATATATTTTAATTATCTTTTTAATCTTTTCAAGAGCATCAAATCATTTTTGCTATTATGAGCAAGATCTTATTTCCTTACCATTTGTGTGCATGCATAGGCTTTCCTTTAATGTGGTCAGTAATCTGTTTTCATGAAGATGTTCCTCAAAGACACTGTCATTTTCTGAAAGATTTTCTCTGCCCTTCCACGTGTCACTTGATAATAAGTCACCTGGACAAGAACCTCAAACATTTTAGTGTAAAGCTCACAAGTGAACTGTATAGAAACCCCATAATATTTTTCTATGAATAATAATAAGAATTTTAAGTGGAAAAACATTGTTCATTTGTCCTTTCAGCTCTCCTGAAAATGGCAGGTGGAGAGTTAAGCATCCAAATCATATACATGAAACAAATACATGAGGTGACTGACTTCACAAAGACAATGTAGTAGAGTCAATTATCATCATGCTTTTCACAACATGATATACAGCAGTTGTCTTTGAAATAAATAACATGATTGTGCCTTTGATTTTCCAGTTCCTGAAATTTGTATTGAGCTTATTTCAGAAAAAATGGGTTGACTCGCATGCAGAGAAAGGGAGAGCAATGGACTCTGCAGGATATTTATGCCCAGAAGTGCTTCTTAATTCTCATTTTCTCCTGTGTTCTCAAGTGCCTTTGATGTGCAAAGTGATTTTGATATCCTGAAGCAGGCTGAATATCTGGAATATCAAGACAAGATTTTCTAAGAGAGGAAAATAAATTTGACTCCTTGATCTATATTCAGATGCTTGTTGATAGCAATCTAAAAAATTGTTCAACTTGCTTGACCAGGGCACCTGCAACCATCTCTTTCTGATCTCTAAATTTAGGTGCTCAGGAATGATGGCCCACATCTGTGCTAGATGGATAAGCTCTGTTCACACATGATCAATGCTGGTAGCGACCCAGTGCTTATGCACAAATTTTGTGGACAATGCAAAAGCTCCTTACACAAACTGAGAGGCACGCATTTTTATTTCTGTTTAGAGAGATCTTTTACAACAGTGTGTACCATCTTTCAGCCTCGTATCTCACCCATCCCTCAAATCCAGCTCATGTTCCCATTGTACATGCCAAGGAGCACTGCTTACTTAATGTAAGCAAAGCAGGGCATCAGGAGGTGAAGACTGGCTGTGAGGATGAGGTAGCGAGGAGTTAGGAGGGGTTCCAGTTGTATAATATACCTGAATTGAGTACTGTTTCATTACTAAAAGAGTTTTTCCAAACTGATGGATGCATGCATGCTTTGGCTAGAAATTTTGATAGTTGAGTTTTGGAAAGAATTAGCAGGGACTCTCAGTTTGGGGGACTGGAAAGTGAGAAAGACTCCAGCCCTCTTCACATACCTCAAACATGAAAGAGTCCCCTGAAAGTCATTGACCTTCTACAGAGTCACAGCCCCAAAATGCCGATGACTTCCTCTCACCTTCATCAGAAACACAACCGCAGAAAGCATGAGTGGTCTTGTCACCTTATCAAAACAGTTTGTTCGCAAAACTTGTTTAAGTTAAGGATTAATGTCTGTCAATCTCACAGGAATTAAAGCAAAAACATTTCAGCTGGTCACTCACATTGCTGAATTAATGTGATCACAGCTCCCAGAAATACAACATTCAGAAATCCCGAGAGAGCAGCAAGACATCGCAAGCCTAAAGAACTAGAGGGAAGTCCTGCAAGAAAAAAGAGGGGTTTACAAACACAGCATGAATTGCTACCCAGGACATAAACCTGGGTTACTCTAGACACCTTTCAGACAGAAGGTTCATCATTGTCAGTTTGCAATGTGCTTTGTCACATTTGCTTTTTCCCTTCTGCTTGCCTCCTGCATATGGCTGCCTCCTGCAGTTGTTCTTGCTTCTAATAAACTTCCATTTATGAAAACTTTTTGAAGGCTTGAATTTTATCATGCTGTCTTTGCTGTTTTCCAGTTCATTTGAGGTTTCTGCTTCTTCATAGCAGGAGGGTGTCACTTGAATATAACATGAAGGCTGTTAGATGTCATGGAAAGAACCTCACCAGCATTGCTAAAGAAAAACTCACAAACAGTGCAAAAGGAAGAAATGAAGTTTCTAACAGTTGCAGAGGAAGACGTATAGAACACATAAGAACAAAAAAGAGATTCTGGGTCTATGAATACCAATACTATAAATCAAGAAAGGACCAGCAGATTCTCTGAAAATTAAACTCTGTAGTTCCAGGATCCCCCAGTTAGTTTTATAGGTGATACACTGGCTGCCAAGTCAAAGGCTTCTAGAAAAGTGCACATGGTAATCTGGACATCTGTTTTTTTTGTATTGAGTCCATGATGTTCAGCCAATCCTACCTGGAAAATTACTGCAAAATGTTTGAAAAATTAAGTAGCAGTGCATTAAGCAGGGCTTATTTGCAGACTGGATGCTTGACTAAAGTCAATTAATAGAGATGCAAAAATCGGCTCCCTTGCAACTCAAAGAAAATTAATTTTAATTGGAATCAGAAAAGCCTGGAAAAGCAGAGTCTTGGTGAATCTTCCTTCTAATATTGCGCACTAATCTTAAAATTTATTTTCTTAGGACTGTCACACTCCTGCCACATCAATACCTAGTGAAACCCACTGCCTCTCTTTACTCACTTTATTTCAGGATTTCTACATATCTTAAAACCGAATCACAGGAAGGAATGTCAGGAGGCCATCTAGTCCAGATTCCTGCTTAAGGTGAGTTGAGTTACAGCAGTTTTCTCACGGCTTTATCTAGCCAATTTCTAAATATCTCCAAGGATGGGAATTTCACAGAATTTCCAGATCTTGTCCTAGTTTTGACCACTGCTATGGTAAGAAAAAAATTCTTGTACCAAATTTTAATTTTCTGTGTTCCAGATTGTGTCTTCAATATGCAGTTTTGAAGAGTGTAGTTCTGTCTTCTCTACACCCTCCCATTTTGTAGTTAAAGGGGAAGTCAAGACTCCCTTCAGCCTTCTTTTCTTAAGGGTGCAAAAAACTAATTGTCTCATCCTCTTCCTCTGTCACTTCTCCAGCTCACTCAGTATCTCAAGAGCCCTCTGCTGGATTGGTTCCAGCAAGTTGTCCATGTGCTCTCCGAAGGTGTAATGATATAGTTAATATAAGGTGCAATACAACAAAGCTCTTTACAATAGCTGAGGCATAAAAGATGTTCTATGATACTCAAAGGATTCCTTGGAGGTAGGAGGATAACAGAAATTGCCCAGCTATGTGGAAAATGTCATGTTAATTTTCCTTCCTGGCTTTCTAACATTTGTGTTTTCAAGAAATACTTTGTGAATATTCTTTCTACAAAGACTAAGGCATAATACACTGTTCTTTTTGTCCAAACTTAAATTCATGGGAAAAATTATTTTACACACAAACTTTCCATGAGTTAGGACCCAGGAATAAACTCAGAGAACAACAGAAAGATGATTCCCTGTTTCATGGAAATGGTCATTCTTAGAAAACAGGGTGTCAAAATGTTATACCTTGTAGAGAACTTGTTTTCTAACTAGTAAATAAGATCAGTAAGTATCCCATGGAAGTATTACTTTAAAAGCCACTACATTTCAAATGCTGATGGCCTAGATCAGCTCTTTGAAAATTTCCCTGCTTCTACAGTATTATTTCAAAAATACAATGCATGGAATATATATATACATTGTATATATATAGTGTGTATATATATATATGCACTGAAATTATGAAACAACATGAACTTTGTGTTACACAATAATCTTACTTCCACTAACAGTTTTACTTTGTGTATCATTTTTTAGCTATCATCTTTTCGCACAGAGGTCAAATATTTTTTCCTCATTTATCTACCTAATTGTGCTTACTTGAGAAATCCTGTATTTGTGACTAGTCATCTCTAAATATTCCAACAGCTAATCCCCACTGGTTTTATATTACCACCCTATTTAGAAGGCAAATATACATAAACAGAACGCAGTACTTTTTACTAGCTATGCAACATATTCAGGTTAAGCACCTGTGTGTGTTTTCCTTCTTCCTTTGGTTGCTATGCAGTGATCTTGACATAAAAACAGCAATTAGTACAGCTGAGGTCTAATCTTAACTCTTCACCACGGCTAGACTGCAGGCATAAAAGTGACTTGTGTAAATAACCAGACTAGCACTCATCTATCCAGGGTGTGCTGTGTAGCAGTAATACCGCAGCGCTGACAGCATAGCATGGGCTAACAGCTCAGCATTTGCCCCGCTTCTCAAGATTGCTCTCTAATTTCCACCACTGCAAGGGGGAAGGGGAGCTCTGCATCATGGGCTTCCTTCTGTATTACATGAACAGGCACGGATATTGCACTAGATTATTCCAATGAGGCATTGCACCCATTTGTAACCCCTCCAGTGAATACACTTCTGTATTCCATATGTATATAATGCTATCATGGACTGCTCTGTGTCTGCTCTAAATCTAGCTCACACACCTTCCACTACTAGCAGAGACTCAGCCAGTAGTGCATTGTTAAACAAGCTGAATGAAGGCACTGTTCTCTTCAGTTGCTTACCTGAAGCCTTTCTGCTGCTCTGTCCTGTCATGCTACCAGCAGGTAGATAACGGAGACAGAGCATTTTAAACCTGGCTTTGTCACTATATACTCTGCATGTTTGTGATCACATACTATTCTGTATATGTGCCATATATGTTTTGTCTGACTCTCTGTGTCTTTTAAATGGAAATATTCAATCTATTCTATTACGGCAATGCTTTTCTACACTAAAGATAATTTAAAATTCTTAGTTAAATAAATATTCATTTTTATGATCAGTTTTCTGGGTTTTTTTTTCTCAGTTTTGCTGGTTCTGTGCTTTTGCTGCAGTTAGGAACAGGTTCTTAGCTAACTTGTTGTAATAACAGACAAACCAGTACAACTGATGTCAATAAAATCGCACACAATTTATCCTGCCATACTGAGTAACTGACGTTGACTCTTGCTTTATTTCCATTAAAAATTGTTCTTAACTAAATGTGCAGCCAGGATTTCATCATAGCTAAATAATTTTTTGGAAATTGGATGTCTAATTGCTCTGAGGACTTGGTATTATGTTACAATCTAGAGAAGCTCTTCCCTGGGACACTTAAAAGAAATAAAGGTTAGCAAGCATGAGCTTGAAAGCCTTCCAGCATATACATTTGTACTTTCTCTTTTGCTGCTCCTGACACTTTTGACAAAATCCCTATAAGTTGCTGAAAAGGCTTACTGGACAGTAAGTTACCATCTTACAGTTAAATTACTCTTAAACTCCTCTTAGTTGTGATTCCTGAAAACATAACAAAGCAAAACAACAACAAAGAAATAAAATCAACAAAAAACCCTGCAGAAAACTTTAACAGCTGAAGAGCCATCAGCCACTGCCAAACTTGCTAACAACTACTGCTTCACATTTTGCTCATCTACATCTCCTAGTCTCCATTCTGTACTGGGACTGTTGACACTGGTACTCCAAGCCTGGTACTGTTACTAGTGCATTTTATCTACTATCCATCAGATTTCTCTGTATACTGCCATATACCACCCACAGCTTTAGCCACGTCAACTAAACTTTTGGCAGATTTGGGTGGTTTTTTTAATGATAACTCGAATACAGCTGAATATAACTGGAGAGTTGTGTTATTTATGGAACAAGTCTGAAGGTATACCATAAAAATGCTTATATGCTCACCTGCATTGGAGATTCTCTTCCTTGCTTTGAAATGAAGTTCTGTGTAACCCTCTTCATTCTCCATCTCAAGGTCTTTTCGGCACGTCTTCCTATTGAGGACTGACTGTCCGTGCCAAACTAGGTTATGAGAAATGCTTCAAATAAGTGTGATAAACAGGAAGGGGACAGCGGATAGTCATTTGTGCTCTTAGCTGAAGCCATCAGTAACAGGACTACAAAAAGGAACTTAACAGTATAAAATGTGCGGGCAAGGGAACCCTTTTTCTCTCTGCTTTTTCACTTCCTCTGTCTTTCTGTGACAAAGCCCAAACCCTCTAACAGACAATTCTAAAACTGCATTTTCTCCAATGAAATATCACAGTCCCCAAAAGCAGTCTTTCAATGCACCTGCTCTCCTGTACATGACGGAATAGATTTGATCCCCTCAAGCCCATTTCACAGTATTGATGGACTTTCTTCGTTTACCTTAAATTAAAATTAGATATGTAAACATCTACATTTTTCTCAAATGCTAGGAATTGCTTCTTGCTTTAACAAAAGAAAATTGTGTGTATATGTCATGAAATAGCTGGAAAGGGCATTTAAATACATACGTTGATCCTTGGTTCTGCTTTTGCCTGTCCACCTGATCAAATGTTCATAGGTTTGAGCAACTTAATGACTTTGTTTAAATGGACACTTGTGTGGCATGAAAATACTGAAGCAGATCTGTTCAAAACTTAAAGTCTGCAATGTTTCTGTTCCTCTTCAAAAGGACAAGCCTGGGATTTTTGCATCAGTGAAAGAGTTGTTTACTTTCAAGTTACTATGCAAGATTTTTTAAACAAAAATTAAGTTAGGAAATTTAGCAAGTTCTTAGTAATCTTTTAAGTGCTAATGTGGAATATTTCTTTCTGGAAACTGAGGATTCAGTAGAAAGCTGAACTTTTTTATTCTCTGAAATCATTACAATGGTTTCTGGCTGCTGTCAAATTCTTTAGGTTTCACCAAGGTTTTCTTTGGGTCAGGATTACATCCTAGCTTCACCTTTAATGTGTCTTTGCAGTGTCAAGTCATGATACATCATGGGAGACACAGAGCATCATGTCATTTGCGGTAGTATGTAATCAAATATTTAGCGTCTTAAACCCTTATCTCAGTTTGGAGGAATATAAATTCATCCAGAACAGTAGACAGAAACTATTCATTGATTTTGCAAACAAAACCTCTCTGGTTAGTGCGAGTGGTCATTTAGGCTCGGAAGCCAAAGTAACATTACCTCACCTTTTACATTGTGATTAGCGCCTGAAACCCAAGTTTGAACTGCATGCAGTACAACCACATATTGATAAAAAAGTGATCTCCAGAGAAGTCTTTCGAGCACAAACATACTACTTGAGTCAAATAGATCAGCATGAAATGAAAGTGCTGAGTGACCAACAAACACATTCGTTTTCTACAAGGTGGTGGTACTTATCTTGCAGCATCACAATGCTAAATAAGTCTCCTGTACCCACTGCAGACAAAACCTTGCAGTGTTACCAGCTTTCTGAATAATTTTCTGAGAAAATGCTTGGAAGGCCAAGTTTGAATGTGGAGTTACTGTTTCTAGAAGAGCCCTGGAATCATTTCCATGCTGAGTTAGAGTTTTATGCACAGGAGCTGGTCAAATAAAAGACAGGACAACTCCAAATGAGCCTTGCTTCACTTAACACATTTAGGTTATTCTGCATCCATCCCCACAGTGGATATGTGGGACTTACAGAACCCACATTCGAGCAGTTTTATTCTGAAGGACTCCAGCCCATGAAAGACCAGTGCTGGAGCAGGGGAACAGTGTGAGAAAGAAGGAGCAGCAAGGAGGAGCTGTTATGGACTGACCTCGTGCCTCTCAGGGTGGAGGATAATGAGGGTACTTAAGTCAGAAATAGAGCAGTGAAGTTGAGTCTGGGAAGAGGGAGCAAAAAGTAGGTGTTGTTTTAATCTTTGTGTTTTGATTTCTTACTATCCAAATATATTTTAATTTGCAATATATATTTATCTTTCCCCAAGTTGAATCCATTTTGCCCGTAATACTAACTGGTAAGTGACACAGTTGGTGTTGTTCAGCCTAGAGAAAAGGCAGCTCCAGGGAGACTTTGTACTAAATTCTATGTAGAAGCAAAACATTGATGCTCGAGCAGCCCTTCTTGTTACAGTATTTTCAAGGATCTGGGATTTTGACATCATTCTACCAAGAGTGGCACTATTATTAATTTGGAGTGCTGCGGCAGTGATGCCCTGGAACAGTAAGTACCATACAAATGCACAATAAGATGGTGATTTTACTGTGTCAAAGCGTATTGGCTGTTTCTGCAAAACAGGTATGCCAAAGAGATGGATACAGAAGGAAATGGAGGAGCATGGAGGACACAAGAAGGGTAAACCAATAATGCTGTGCATGGTAATCTTACAGCAATATCAGTTAAGCTGCTACCGAGGTTCTAGTTCCACACTAACAGAAGGCAGCTTTGGTAAAGTACCTGAGAAAAATCAATGAGTAAGACAGTTACAGGCAGCGTCTTCCAGCCATGGTAGAGGCTGAAGGAAGAAAACAGAGAGCTGTTTATCAAATAAGTTAGTATTAAATTCAAGGTTGTTCACAGGTTGACAGTAGAACCTGATACTAATCTTGCAGAGATGGAGGTAAGAGGTAGACAAAAGTCTTGAAAATGCAAATCATTGGCTCAACAGAAGGATGAAGCACGCGACTTGGCCCCAGACACCAAGACAGGGAAGCAGTCCGGGAAAATGTAGGCATACTTATACTTAAACATGAATGTTCACATGGAAATTTTTGAGTATGTGTACACTTACAGTTGATGTGCGTAGTATTTTACAAGATCATAAATCCAGTTACTCTTATTTTTGCATGCTCAGAGAACTAGCTTTGTCTTTCTTTCATCTTGTTTCTCGTTTCTCAAACAGACTTCATAATTCACATTTTACTTCAGCAGAAACAAAACTTCAAAGCCACTTACATGCATGTAAAAAATGCTATATAATTTCCTTTACTTTTGTAAAATCCAGTATAAGCTTCTAACAGAAAACAAAAGCTTTTAAACTGAATTTGGGGAAAGGCAAACAATCATCCTTTCTTAGCAACATCATGTTGTGAGTCCAAGACAGAAGCGCTTGTTTTTATATTTTGGATTTTATATTCTTTCTACTGAGATCACAGAAATACAGGATGCTCACAGAGCTAAACAGCAAAGCAAGAAAGGCTATGAACAGTAAGAAGACAGCCCATAAAAAGGTGCGTTTGAAATGAAGCAAAAGGAGAGGACTATAAATTCTATGAAGTTGCATGTGAAAACACGATAAAGCAAAACAAGAAGGAGACTGAGGAGTAGCTTGTCAAGAAATATAAAAATAACTGAATATGTGTTTGCAGTGGAGGAACCTGGGAAGGTTCCCATACTAGAATCTTCTTCATGGGCAACACATGAGAAGCTGTATCTCAGTTCAGAAAATCAGTGCAGGAAGGTACAACACAAACCAGCAAAACTGATAGACGCAAATGGCTAAGGTCAAATGCCAAGACTTAGCAAACAGTCAAGCTAAGAGTAATATCACAGTATCACAGTATCACAAGGTTGGAAAGGACTTCTGAGATCATCAAGTCCAACCTATAACCTAACACTAACACCAACACTAACACCAACCATCATCTAAACCATGGCACTCAGTGCCTCATCCAGTCTCCCTTTAAACACCTCCAGGGTCGGTGACTCCACCACCTACCTGGGCAGCGCATTCCAATGACCGATCACCCTTTCAGTGAAGAATTTTTTCCTCATATCAAGTCTAAACTTTCCCTGACGAAGCTTAAGTCCATGCCCTCTGGTTCTGCCACTGGTCACCTGAGAGAAGACACCAACCCCTGCCCGACTACAACCTCCTTTTAGGTAGTTGTAGAGAGCAATGAGGTCTCCCCTGAGCCTCCTCTTCTCCAGACGAAACAGCCCCAACTCCCTCAGTCGCTCCTCATAGGGCTTGTGCTCCAGGCCCTTCACCATCTTCGTTGCCCTCCTCTGAACACATTCCAGTATCCTAACATCCTTCCCAAATTGGGGGGCCCAGAACTGTACACAGTAATATGCGTCCTGCTTAGGAATTTCCTGGTATCAGAAGGTGAGTCTACTTTTTAAAGGTCTTAAAGGAGATATAGAGTACTTGCAATCAGTAAATCCGATCTTTATAATGGAAAAAAACCCACCCAAAAACCAAAAGTCAAAGAAAAGAATTTGTTGTTGTGGCCTAAATACGTTCACTAGTGAAAGATATTTAGAGGGGAATTATGTTCCAGTTTTGACTCAAAAAGACTTGACTTCTTCCAATAATCTAAACCAGCTTCATTGTAATTGTCTCAATTTTCTCCATTTGCTAAAGGATCTGAAACCTATTACATACACCATCTTCTAAAATGTAAAATTATAGACCTGCTCTAACACACAAGGAAGAGAATGAAACAACCTCCTCATCCAGACCTTTGGAATTACGGTTATGTTTTTTATCTTGATCTCCTTCTTTTTGTGCAGGTACTGACTTTCTGTAACATTTCTTGAGTCCAGAGCTCTTAATACAAGAGGGTTTTTTCCACAATGAAAGCACAAGATTTTTAAACATTATCCATTATCTCTCTTCCTTATCCCACTATACTTGTAAAAGAAGAATCTGGTTTTAAAATTCATTCTCTTTTGCAGGAAAATTACATATGAAAACAGAATTTAATACTCTCTGTCAGAGCAGGGTATTAATTTAAGCCTTCTTTCCAAATGAAGTGTTGATTAAATCAGTTTGCATGACACTACAGCTGTATAATATAATTTATATTATATTACATTACATTACATTATATTACATTACATTACATCATATTAATGATTTTAATATTAATTAGATTAATTTGAATCTCCTATTGGCAAATACTGTAGTAGTCTTCTGAGTCTTCTTGTCTGCCTTCTCAGCCATTTCTTGTTCCATTTATCACACCTTTATATTGTTTAATAAATGATGTATGTAAACCATGTAGCTATCTGCAAGAGCTATATGATATTTTTTGCTCAAATTGTCCATGGTCAGTGGACTTTCAGAAAGAACAATGGTAGGCTGCAACCAGAGAGATGATTCTGAAACTGGAGAGACAAACACTGGCCAAGTGTCTTGGTTTAAAGGTAGAGTAAAATGTCTATCGGGGCTATCTTCCACAAGAAAATCCCCACAACCTTTTGCAATTAATAGACTTTAATCGGGGGGTAGGGGGGTGGAAATAATTGTATAGGAAAAGATAACCATTCTCAACTCCTAATATATATATATAACCAAACAGAGAGCAGAAAAGACAGCAATGCTGCAATCCAACCCTTCAAACGAGTCAAGTCGTACCTTTGCCCCTGACGGTGCAGTTATATTCAAGGTTAGCAAGGGGCGCTGCCGAATCTCAGGGTGAAGGGCGGCAGTGGCAAAAAGTCACTCCCCAATGATGGGGCTGGGTTCCAGAAAAATGGCCTTGAGGGAGAGAGGTGATGATTGCAGGGGAAAAAAAGTTATCTAGTTATCTAGACTGCAGCTCATGAAGAGTGTCCAGGGAGATCAAGCACATATTCTTTGACATCAAACTGAGAATCAAACCGGTTTGGCTTTAAGATACTAAAGGACTTCTTAATTTGCAACAACAAAACCTCAGTGGTGATGATGAAAGAATTTTTTTTTCTTCATCAGGATGTTTCTTCTTCATCAGAAGGCTGTGAGCTGATTGAGATCAGCTCTTAGAGACCATAACAGCAACATGCTCAAAGTCAGTGATGCTATTATATCTAAATGCAATAAAAATAAACAAATGGTATGCAAAGAAAAATAATATATCGTGGTATTTTGTAAATAAGTTTAGGCTGATTAGACTCTCAGCAAAAATGTCACTATTTGTTTGGCTTTTTATGTTGTTAGAAAATAAATATTAATGAAGTTTTGATGATTAAGTTCATAGTAGCGCAGAACTTTCTATTTATAATTATGCATAGAGTATATCTGCATAATGAACCAATATATCCAGTCACAGGTTTTTTTCATTAAAAAATTAAGGGAGGAAATGTTACCTGCACTACTTATTCAGCATTCAGAAAGCAGCGTGTAATTAAGTAAAAGTACATATACACCTCAAAACCTGCATTAACACTTCAAAAGCAAGGTTAATTCTATATTTTCCAACCTCCTGTGTGCAAATTTATTGACATTGGCTAGTATCATTTTTATGCTTTTGTTCACCTTCATTGTTCTTTGTAAGAGATGCAAAACTTTTAAGCTCTGTCCCCTTCCATATGACTCGTCCATGCGACTATGACAGCCCCTCTCCCCTGAGTGTCAGCTGTGATCTTTCTGCATGTCAGCCTCTACTATACACAGCTAGTAGCAGTGACCTCAGCCTGGAATTAAAATGCTCCTTCACAAATGATGGAATAGAAATGCTTATGCTCAATCAATGCTATTGAGCAACACATTGGTATTTCATTGAAAAACAAATTCCGTCAGCACAAAACTTCTCAGCAAGCCCAAGGTGTGCTTCTTCACAAGTTTGCTGCATAATGCTTTGTATTTCCTTAATTGAGTTAAAGCCTAAGAGATTGCTCCGATGCGTAACTATTCTGAAATACATCTAAGTAGAACTGGTAGGGAACTACACTTTTTAGAAAGTGAACTTATCATGCACACCTCCAAAATCACACTTCCAAAATAGAAGGGGAAACCTTCTGATTTATTTAGCTTTGGTCATCATCTTTAATCTGAGGCAAGCATGATGCCTTCTCATATTATCACCAGCAACGTAAACAAAATCGAGTTCCCCAGCACGTGTGTTACTGTGGTTAACATGTAGAATAAAACTTCACATAGGAATTCATAAATGGTGAAGATGGTGAGGGGGCTGGAGCACAAGCCCTATGAGAAGTGACTGAGGGAGTTGGGGCTGTTAAGTCTAGAGAAGAGGAGGCTCAGGGGAGACCTCATTGCTCTCTACAACTACCTAAAAGGAGGTGGTAATCGGGCAGGGATTGGTCTCTTCTCTCAGGTGACCAGTGGCAGAACTAGAGGGCATGGACTTAAGCTTCGTCAGGGAAAGTTTAGGCTTGATGTGAGGAAAATGTTCTTCACTGAAAAGGTGATCGGTCATTGGAATGCGCTGCCCTGGGAGGTGGTGGAGTCACCGACCCTGGAGGTGTTTAAGGGGAGACTGGATGAGGCACTGAGTGCCATGGTTTAGATGATGGTTGGTGTTAGTGTTGGTGTTAGTGTAGGGTTATAGGTTGGACTTGATGATCTCAGAGGTCCTTTCCAACCTTGTAATACTGTGATACTGTGGTAAATCCTCTGTTGACATTTACAGACATTTTCTATCATAAATGTAATTCGTGCGTTTGTTCATGGGCTTATAATACTTGCAACTCACCTTTGAAATTCAGCAATTATATTAAGAAATACCTGAGAGTGGATATAAAGTTCCTCTAGATCTGACCAATTTGACTCAATGAAAATGAAAAGGCCATTTAAAATAACAATTTCTTTTTTGGCCTCACAGCACCACCAGCAGCATGCATAAGTTGTCAGTTCTCTAAGAATTATTGTCCATATTTAATCTGTGCCTCACTTAACTGCTCTTGGTGAAATCAAATTTATGTCGGGTCTCCCGTGAGCCAAAGCCAGTCTCAGTGTTGTTATTTTGAGGCTATATCATCCTACACACCAGATTCCTTTGAATAGTAAAGTCTTCCTTTTGGTTTTGGCAACAATTAACACGATGTGCAGATGCACTGTTCCTGTGTTTACACAGTGGTTTGAAGGATTATATTGGTGATGGGGCATGACTTCTGGCAAGTTATGCACTTTCCTCTTCTAAACACTGTCCTCAGGCTGTTAAGTCTCTCTATTTCTTTCCTGATGTGATTCTGGGGGTCAAGGCCCGAGTCACTAGGTGTCTGTTTTTGATGTTTTTGAAGAGAGGAAGCTGGGCACATCACATCTGATGTTTTGTTCAGCTGAACAGCCTACATGGAGAAGCCTCAGCACTTGAGCAAAGCTTCTTCAGGGCTAGCTTTGGACAAAGTGCAAACAAAGTAGATCTTTCTCACATTTTCCTCATCAGACTATGTATTTTCTTTGTGACTCTGTTGGAAACTAAGAACAGACCCTTTGTGGTAGCTGGACTGGAAGACTTCATGAACAGCCTGAAGCCCAAAGCGGGCTTGGTGTGTCCACGCCGTGCATGCGAGTTCAGGTTCTCTATGTATTCCAGTTCTGCTCTGTGGTGGATTACCTAGTCTTTCTGAGAAGTATGTTTGAAATGGCATTGTCATGTAATAGGAAAGACAGGAAAAACACAAAGGTGCAGCTATGTTTGGTGCACTCATCTAAGCCCTGAATTAGAAGGCATAGCTGAGTTTTTCACTTCTGTAGTGGCTGGGGTGCCAATGTCTTTGGCTTGAACAAAGAAGCAGCATAGATATTCAGTAAATTTAATACACAGTGTAGAGTAACTGAGGATAACTCTGCCACAGTGGCCTTGTACAGCTGTCTCTCAGATCAGGAGAAACTGTAGATGAGAAAAGCTGGGAATCAGTGATCGCAAGCTCTGCTGTCAGTTTGTGAAAATCCTTTTGACATCTAATTTTGTTCTCTTAGCTATGAAGCCAGTCTCTGATTTTTACATGCTGTAATACTCTGTTAGGTCAATGGTGTCTGCCATATACTATAAAAATGCCATGAAAATCCTGAACCCCAAGAACTCAAGAGTTTCTGATTACAGAACTGGTGGAGATTTTTTGCAGTGTGAGGGCTTTATGTCTAAAAAATTTCTTTACATGCCTAAAAGCAACTATCTTTGTACCAAGTCTGAGTGATTTGATATCACTGAGATGCCTTGGGAAAATACACCCATTACTGAAATGTAATACGATTTATTTTTGTAAATATTTTAGTAGTGTTGTGAACATTGTTACAGGGCAACATGTAACAAAGCCCCATTTGTCAAAATTCCACTTCAAAACATGTTTCATGTAAATGAAGAACAAAATTCCCGTAAGAGGCATTGAGATCACATAAAGAAGCAGGAAGCTACCTAGAGATTTTATGATACAGATCGAATGACAGAAAAGGAGATTTAATAGAGTGTAGATGCTCCCATATAGTCAGAAGAAAAATGAGCAAATGAATGCTGCAAATCTTTCAAATTACTAGTTCGAGCAGTTCTTGTCAGAATACACATGCTTTTGAGGCCTCGCACTCACAAGACCAAAACCATTCTTGTCTGCTACCACTTGATCATGAGCAGATCTCGCCATGTCAGATGCCAAAGGCTGACACCCTCTTTTCCGTAAGTCATTTTTCAGCCCTGGTCTGGCTGGATTGGCAGCTACATGCGAGCAATTGTGACCCCAATTCCCACCTGTCCTGCCCCAGGGAAAGGGGAAAAGGGAAATGAAAGAAAGAGACTTGTGGGTTGGAAACTAGAACTCCTTTAATGAAGCAATAATAAGGATAAATAACACTGATAAAGGCAATAATAAATATACAGAATTGAACATGACTCAATTACTAAATCATGACTGATGATGCAGAACAGGCACAGGGAAATGTTCCAAGCTGGACTGTGGCAGATGCAAAGCTGGACTCAGGAACTAGATGCAGGAAAGCATGGATCCAGAATCAGTGGTAAAAAGACAGACAAGGTCCGTATTAAATGCCAACCATCAAAGAAGAGAGTCTGACCATCATGATCCCTCAGTTTTATAAAAAATGACATATATGGAATGGAATGCTGTTGGTCAGTTTTGGGTCATACATTCTGTGCTGGAGTAATTTGTTATCTCCTAACCAACTCCTTGTAAAGCTGTTTCTTCCTGAGAAATAGGTCCATATTTAGCCGAGTTGGCCTTACTAGTGGAAGATTTTAAGAAAAAAAGTGCAATAAGTAGTGTATGAGAAAGTTTTTGGATGGCTTGATTTGAGCTACCAGCAAACGCCACTGTGGTTTCAGCAACCTTTAAGTCTCTGAGTAATATGAAAATGCTTGCTGCAGGAAATGGAGGTAGTGTCTACATCTAGGCAGTTTCCGTTCCCCCCTTGCCAGGGCTGAGATGAGCACCACATGCCACATGCACTGCCAGTTTATCAGGACTGGCTGGCAGATGCATTGGTACAAAGTCACAGTGAAGCCTCAGGAGTCAGGGTTAGAAATGTCTGGATATATGACACATCTCTATGCTCAGGCTTTCCATTTGCAGCACCTAACACACCACAGTCAGTGCAAGTTCTTTAACTTACAATTGATTTCCTATTGGTGCTCCCTTTATTAGAGCAGGAATCTCTAAAAAAGCAACAGGAAATTGGAGAATCAGACCCCAGGCAGAGTTTTTCAGTGTGTGTTTGTTCTTACACTAAACGTTACATACCCCACAGACTCTCAGGGCTCCCTCCAGTGACACCCCGCCAGAGGTATTGGGGTCAATAAGGAAAGGAAGAAAGGCTTCTGCAGGTGTAAACAGCCCCCGGTCTTGACACGGGGTAAAAACTCCTGTAGCTGCTTTTGTCAAAGCTTTGCCCCAGAGGCCACCACATCACTGAGTAATACAACAAGCCAGCCTAGCTACCTGGCTGCTGTGGTGCCACACAGGAGACAGTTTTTGCTTCATCACCTCTTTTCTCCTCTCTAAACAGAAGGGAGGGGGACATCACTGGACTCAATAGATTAAATCGTAGGAATGGCACCTCAGGCTCTGAGGGACGATGTACTGGTGGAGCCCCTGGTCTGCCACCTCAGTGGAAGTGGAGAATAGCACTCCAGGTGGCAGCCAGAATTCAGAGGTTATCAGTGCATTACAAACCACCGCTAGTAGACAATCAGGACTTGAGTCTATTCCACTTAGGAAAGGGGTGGAAACAACAGCCCAACTGAAGTGCATTTACACTAATGCATGCATCATGGGCAACAAAAAAGGGGGAGCTGGAAGCCATTGCTAGGCTAGAAAACTATGATGTAATTGCCATCACAGAAACGTGGTGGGATGATTCACACAACTGGAGTGTTGCCATGGGTGGCTACAAATTCTTCAGGCAGGACAGGCTAGGAAAGAGGTGCAGTGGAGTTGCCCTCTGTGTTAGAGAAGTTTTGACTGTGTTCAACTAAAATATGCTAACGATAGGGTTGAGTGCTTGTGGGTTAAAATCAGTGGAACCCACAATAAGTCAGACATAGCGGTGAGTCTGTCATCGGCCGCCCAGCCAGGACAAGGAAACCCCGATGAGCTCTTCTACGAGCAACTGGGAGAAGTGTCGCGATCGCTGGCCCTCATTCTTGTGGGAGACTTCAACCTTCCAGATGTCTGCTGGAAGTATAACACAGCAGAAAGGAAACAGTCTAGGAGGTTCATCAAGTGTATGGAAGATAACCTCCTAGAGAAGGTGCCCCACGGGATCTGCTGTTTGTGAACAGAGCGGGCCTTGTGGGGGAGGTGATTGTTGGAGGACGCCTGGGGCTCAGTGATCACGAGACGATAGAATTCTCAGTTCTTGGAGGAGTAAGGAGGGGCGTCAGCAGAAGTGCCACCTTGGACTGCCAGAGAGCAGACCTTGAACTGTTTAGAAGGCTGCTTGATAAAGCCCAGTGGGAGACAGTTCTAAATGACAAAGTTGTCCAAGAGGGCTGGATGCTCCTCAAGAAGGAAATCCTGGCAGTGCAAGAGCAGGCCATCCCGGTGTGCCATAAAATGAGTCGGCTGCCCAGGGAGGTGGTTGAGTCACCATCCCTGGAGGTGTTTAAATGAGTTTTTGAAGGACATGGTTTAGCAGAAGATGGGTAAGGTTGGACTTGATGATCTCCAAGGTCTTTTCCAACTGGAAGATTCTATGATTCTAAATGACGAGGTCTGGGAGCTCTGGAGACCTGCCTTGTCAGGAGGTAAGGACTGAACTTCCTGTCAGTCTAACCATAGGAAGTGTTGATGGCAGCGATGGCCACAGACTGGCCAGGGTGCAAGCTAAGTATACTTGTTTACTTCAAAGAACACAAGTCAGTATCAAGTTCACAAAAGAGTACAAGGCACTTTCGGAGGAACCAAAGAACCCTGAGTTAACTGTTCCGTAGGTGTGCTGGCTGGCTGGTATCTCTGGCTGCTGTGTATACCCCAAGGCTATGTGCTGAGAGGAAGACAAACATGAAAGAGATCCTTATTTATCAGAAGACCAGCAGGAATCTCACCAAACCTTCAGCTTTGTCAGCCAGCACCGGTGGAATCCATTGTAGGTGATCTGTAAACTGGACTCAGCACATTCCCAGAAGCACATTTTAGAAGACAAGACAAAACCTCTCTGATTTAGGCTTCCAGATGGTCCAAGATAGCATGGTCACTGCAGGCCTGCCATCTATCCAATGGATATGTCTTAACTGTAAATATCAAATTAATACCAAAGTCATTCCTTTAGGGAATATGGACACAGATCCAGCGTCTGGGCAAAGAGCATGCTGATGTAAAAATAGTGAAGATCTCCAAGTAGGCACACTCAGAGTGATTCCGTATCTGGAACCTGAAAAATACAGAAAGACAACAGTGATTAATAAATAATTTCTACTACTGAAGTAGGTATTGTAGTATGCTGTAAAACAAACTTGCGCTGAATAGTTTCCGGTTGACTTTGATCCCTTAGGATACGGTAGCTTCAGCTGCTAAAAGCCAGATAAGTGATAAATCATGTTAGAAAGCCTGTTTAGCTCATGCAGTATGCACAAATCTCCATTTCTATGAACGATCCATACCAGGTACCATACAATAACAGGAGAAAAGATAAAAGACAGCTTATGATATATTTTGCCTAGAAATACTTAGGTCGTAAATGCTCCAGAGACCAAGACAATGGGGAACTGCTGCTTGATGGACCTGCTGCAGAGCTGTTGTAGCCCATACATTATCTAATATAAAAAACTGGGGGAAAATCTGTGTTGTCTGCAGATTGTGACAAGCTCACTAAAACAGATATGATTTCTCTTATGAAGCTGCTTAATCCATTTAAAAATTTATTTCCTCATTCCTGACACTTCATTCTCTTTCATCCCTAAATATCTATTTGCTAGATATTGTGTATTTCAGGAAGACAAGCACAAAAGATCACATTGGAAACCAAGAATTCTGAAGATCTGAAAAGAGACTGAAACGTTTATATTATGTACTGAAAAACATGTATAAATTAAGGTAAATAGGGATGACCAATAACTTTCACCTTGATGTACTGAGCTACCAAAAAAACACTTGTTGAATCAGGGACTTCTCTACACTGATGCTACTGGAGTTAAGAGTAATAACTGCATAGAGTTCATTTTCAAAGTCATAGTTATAAATCAGAGAAAAAAAGAATTCCTGATAGAAATAACATTGTGCTGTAAACTCTAATTGTATATTCTCTTTATGTGCTAGACAATCATGAAAAACTTACAAGTCTGCCCTCAAGAGAACACCATTCTCCCAGTAGAAGCTTTCACCTTTCTTGCGCAACCCAATCCAGGAGTCATCTATTTTCAATCGCTTAGCTAAAGAATGCTAAAAAAAAAGGCATTTTTTATTTTAGTCAACATGAGCTCTCACAATGAGAAGTAAATCCCTCCTGTGGCTTTTGAGGAGGATTAGTTCATCATTCCATCATTTAGAACACTTTCATAAGCTTTTCATTGAGAGTTAAGAGCCTAATTCTGCCTTTAAATTGACCCTTATAGTATCAAAGACTTCAGTGAAGTTATTCAATTCTATACCCTTGAAAATTATTACTGTTCACTACACACAAAAAACATCCAAACACTACGCATCAGTTATGATTCTCTAATATGTTTATTGATCTGTAATATGCAGCTTGGTCTAAATAGGCTGGTTCATGATGGTGTTTCCTGCATTTCAGATGGCCATATGGAACTCCTCCCCTTCCCAATTATTATTTAAGTAATTTAAATTTCAAGTTTTCTATCTGTGGAGGAACAGGTAAAAAATGTAAAAGGCAGTTCACTGCTCCAGAATTCTGCAACATCCTGTCTAAAACACAGCAAAGAATGATGGATGATAACAGAAACAGCACTTGCAATGGGTTAAAGCTACAAAACTCCCTGCAACAAGCTATCATTAGATTCAGTGAACTTAAAAATTATATAAATACTAATGTCATCATGGACTCTAATGGACATGGGAAGAGTGAACCCTTACACTCCTCCACTCCCCTAGCAACTTCAATACAGTTCAGAAGAAACTGTCTCAGAATGGCCTCAATTTCTTGAGTTTTTGGTTTAAGTTCTTCTGGTGTGGCTCCAGTGCTGCAGACCAGACAATGCATAGCACAGAACACTAATCTGATCCAGTAGACCAATGTCAGCATTCCTGTGCTTTTGTTTTATAAGCTGTGTTCACAGTTTGTAGGTATAAAGTTTTTAAGTAGCAGCTTAATTAACACCAATTTCTGCCTAGTTAATTACTAGCTGAGTATAACAGGCACCAAATTAGAAGGGAATCTTTTAGACAAGTAAAGAATAGAGGCATCTACAAATTTGGTAAGAGGTGATCACTCACAGGGCAGCAGAAGGGGCTTGTGGAGAGGGGACAAGCTGGCAAATATGGTTGGAACTACTGGCAAAGAAAGGGGTCTGACAAGATAAAACGAGAGACCACATTCAGTAAGAGACTTATATGAAGTAAGAACTAGGCCCTGCCATTGTGACTTAATCTGTGTAATTTCACTGAGGTTTCCTCCATTTCAATATCTGTTACACCACCACCGTGTACCAACTAACCAGATTAATAGCCTTTTGACCTTTATTCAACAATCAACAAGAAAGCTCAAATGTTAATCTATCTAAAACTAACTTTTTGATTTAGCTACCAGTAATTACCAGTAAACAAACTCTTTCATAACAAAGAACTTTTTATAGTCCTTCAAGTCAAATCCAGGCATCAAAGCAGTGTGGGGCAGCTGGTACTGCTGCCACGCATTCTGCAGCTAGCCTACCACAAAGCAAGTATTTCCCACCACTTGAATTCACACAACTTACTTATTTGACAAAGATTTAAAGGATAAGTATTGCACTTCAAAAAAACCCCACAATAATTACAGCTTTGTCAAGGAAAAAGAGAGATCAGAAGTTGTGTCCTGTTTTGTTGGGCTTTTTTCCCCATTACCATTTCTTCCTGGTTTTCAAAAACGGCGAGCAAGGATTTATTCTTAGCACAGAAGGTCTGACTGGATGTCCAGTCTTTTTCCTCCTCTGAGATGAAATAACATTTGCTTTTGTAAACAATCCATTCGCTGGGGCACTGCTCATGAGGAAATGATCTTTGGTGAGATGTAACAATTTGCACTGAAACTACAAAGGAAAAGAGAGGACAAAATTTCAATGTGGTAAAATCTTGGCATTCAACAGCTTAAGTCAAGCTGAAATGTAGATTTTCTGAAAGTCAATGGTACACTAGATGCCAGAAAAGAAACTAAAGGAAGGTCAAGGGTCCTGACCTTTCAGGCACTGACTTCAGCTGAGAAATGAGAAAGTTAGGGGTCGCAGCTTCATTACTACAATCAGTAGACAGCAAGTATAGTTTGGAAAGCACTCCTGAACTTTAGACATTTAGAGGCATTGACAATTGATGATTTATACTTGACACATTTTAAGCCCAGTAAAAAAGTTTATATTGTTAATTTATTGACCAAATTCACTTTAAGTAGTGAAGTTACTTGAATATCTACAAGTGGCGAGATATTTCATGAAGACAAGTTGCTTTGATTTTCTATCAGACCTTTAAGTGTTTGACGGATATGTGGGAAGGTAAGGAAATCAGGTGTTGATGTGACACTAATGAAATTTGTCTGTTACCGAAGAGGTAAAATTTACTATTATTTGAAGATGATGATTTGGAGAATAGTCATTGTGAGTTGTTTCCCAGCATTTTTTGGTGCCCTCTCTTCATCTTTTTTCTGTCACAATAGCTCTGTGAAGGTGAGAGGACTCAGTGGCATTTTGTTTCAGTGCTGAGTTTAACTTCTTGCTATTAAGGCGATTAATTTGCATTTACTTTTTTTCAGTCTGCCCAGATTGTTACTGAATGGCTACAGTGACCTTTTCTGTGCAGCATGGGTGTCTTTTCTAACATACCCAGGCTATGAAGTCTGTATAATCACATCAGTTAGTGGTGATAAGCAGAAACAAGACATGCATACACAACAGGTATAGCCAGGCAAGAAACTACTCTCTTAAGAGTAGTAAGGATGCAGCAAAAAGATAAAAAAAAAAAAGCTTACAGCTGAAATCATCTGGATTTTATCTGTAGGGAGAACTCTCTCCTTTTAAATGCTGCCAGGAGGCTAACCTTATACTGCCATCAAAACAACTGTGATAGTGATGGAATTCCCAGGTTTTGTGACTCTGCAGGCACTGCAGAGTACTAATCTTGGTGCACTGGACTGGTGTGATCCTGGAGCCTAACAGTTAAAGGAAACATATCTCAAATGGAAAACAGTCCAAAAGCTTACCAAATGATGTGATGGTGACCAGCACTAACCCAATAAGCAGGCATTGCCAATGACCTGTGAAAAAAGATGATTAATGGCATTGTATATATGAGCACTTAGGCTCAGACTGTATGTCTGTATTAAGTGAGACAGCAGCTGGATAGCCCTTCACTTAAGCTGCAAGTATATAAATATAACACACTACTGAAGTCTAACATTTATGTAACTGGACAGTTTTATAAAATGGCTGACTATCACCTAATTCAGGGTTTTTTTGATCCATATATACCCTAAAGTTTTCTATAGATGTGAAGATCCCCGTATTGCAGATTTAAGCCTCCCAGTCTCAAGTTTATCATCTCCTCTATGTTTTGCAGACCTCTTAGCAACAACCTCTGGGGGCTGAGAACTCACAGGTCATTGCTAACTCCAATCAAGCTACATCGATGTTTGGAAATCAGATGAATGTTCTTGTGCAATTCAAGCATTAAAAGTTCAGGTTCAGAGTACGGCTGCAGTCTTGAATTAGATGTATTTTCTCTTTGTCACAGGCTGTCCTTCATACACAAACTTCAATGCAGATATGCAAGCTCATCTGTTGCAAAACGATGTATCTAATGAGGTTTGGCTCCACTTCCTACATCTCATCCAAGAGTATTTCATACTGGTAAAATATCACATGGAAATATGCCTGTTTTCACACAAAAGGATCAAACATAATAGTTATTTTAGTTTTTGTGACTACAGCTTTGTCTAGAAGTAAGCTCCCAGGTTTTGTCTTGTCCAAGCCAGGGGACCAGGAAATAGATGTGGATCTATACTTTAGACTTCATGCAGAAAGGTGTCCTACCTAATATCAAAGAAAAAAATCTTCGTAATTGCAAGAATCTGCTCCTTATCCTCTGCAACCATGACGTAGCTGCCACTTCTTGTTTGGCATCTTCTTTGACATTCATGGAGTCTACGTTCCCAAAAAGTCTTTCTGCCATCCAATTGGGCTCAGTATTTGGTTCATCTTTAGATATCATCTGCAGTTCAGAAACAAAAAAAAGAAGCTAAGTTTAATGAGTGCTTCCTCTACTGTCTATAAATGTCTATAAAGCTTTGGGTAGAAATCCCAAAGCTGACTTTTCCTGAGGGGATGCAGGCTGGGTCAATGAAGGAAACAAACAGAAAATAAGGAGCTTGTAAAACAAATCTGAGGCCCACCAAAAGCAAAAGGTGGTCCTCAGATAAGTTTCACACATCCTCCTCCCCAGCGAGAGGGGCAATGGGGAATGTGGACTGTACTGCAGCGAAAGTGAAGGACAGAGCCAATAGGAGCAATGTGATCGGGAAAGGATGGGGCACATCACTGCAAGAGAGAAAGGCAGCAAAACCCAAAGCACTTTTATGCATGCAATTTCCCAAGTAGGGCTGAAGCTGTTTTGCAGAGGGAAGTTCACTGTATGTTGAAGACGGAGGGAGTCACCGACACCGGATGGTTCATCAGTGGAACTCGTTTATTGGTCGTGTTACAATCACTGTTATAGCCACGATAATTAGGTTATACATATTGCAAAGCTCAGGCTCATTATTGGTCGTACGATAATTAGGTTATACATATTGCAAAACTTTAGCTCCTTATTGGTTACAGACTTTATCACTGCACATACATTCCTGTAGTTTTAGAAATCCATCTGGTCCCGTGGGAGACATCCTGTTATCTCCCTTGCCTAAGCTTTACTGCACAACAAGGGCCCCCTGACCTTGCTGGTCAGTATTTTCTCACTTAGCTCAGTATTTTCCCACTCAAGGCCTAAACAGCTTGCTTTTGTCAGGCTCATGTCTGCTTTCAGTGAGCCAGGTTTCAGTAAGTCTCTCCACAATTCCCCCGTTTTCTTTATTTAAGGCAATGTGGCTTTGTAACATATTTTGCACTAGGTTTTTCAAGTTCATTCTGCAAACATTTAAACATACAAGGGAGAATCAGTAAGGTGACAAAATTTATAATTAATATGACTAGTCCTTGTTTCAACAATTCTGATACCCAGGGTCCAAATCCAATATTGGCTAATCATTCTCATAATGGGTCTGTAAGCTAAAATCTTTTAAGTGTGTTTGCATTTCTGTTATTTGTTTGTGTATTGATGTTGAGTGATCAGACAGATTTAAACAACACATACCTTTGATCAGGAGTGTTCTTAGCCAGCCTGTAATACCAAATTGAGAATCAATTTCCAAGAACATCATCTGTTTCCTTTAATTTGAGTCAATTGGGTCCACATTGTAAAGCAATCAGTCTCGACTCCTTAGATTGTTTAACTTGCTGAATGGCAAGTTTTAAGTACCAAATTGCTTGAGCTTGGCGAAAAGCACTTCCTGATGCAAAATGATAAAAATGTGGCTGATTATATGTGATACCTGCTGCTATATAAAAATCCTCAAAATTCTGGTGAAAATGTGCAATACAAAGACTACCTTCAGTTGCTACTATATGACTATTTCTTATCAACCTATTGGCACAAACTCCACACTCTAACAAAAGATTCAAAGCACAATTACAATATACATAATTGCAATCACAATTAACAGCTATAACAGAATTCAATTCTCAAGCCCCTTTCAGTCCTTGTCAGTCAAGTATGTTCACAATTACATATCGTGGGCGAAACCTCTTGCTTGATGTATTAATTTCTGTTTGAAGTTGTTACAGTAGAATGCTTATTACTCTCTGCTGTGGCTCTCATGTGTTCGGTTGACTGACTCGACTGCTGGGCATGTCCATTTGCTTGCTTCATGCCACGTCCTCTAGTTCAAGCAGATTTATCTGACTATGGCCTTTGTCTCGTAACCAGTCCCTAATGGCTGACTCCTGACTCTCCACACCTCCCCCGTTTTCTTTAACCACAGGGTACACCCCATATAACATGGACTGTATTGTCTTTTCAATCATACGTTGCAAACAGTTACAGAAGCACGGCAAAAGGAGCACTATACAACAAAACAGAAGTAAGATTGTTAACCCTGTTTTTAACAAGCTAGTTAACCAAGGACCAAAACCTAGAGACTTGAGCCAATCTTCCAATCCAAAACCTGAGTTAATCTGTAGGTGGTCAGTGAGGTCATGCAATTCTTGTATATGGGCAGTTATGGATTTGGAATGATCAGAAAGGTTCATACAACACATGCCTTCGAATTCTTTGCAGCCATGACCATGGGCTAGCAACAGAAAATCTATGGCTGCACGATTTTGAAGAGTGGCATGCCTGACCGAATCAACATCTACAAGTAAATCCGATATTGCTTGAGAGGTTGCGTTGGTCTGTTTTGCCAACCAGCACCCAAGGTTGCGCAGCTGACTAAGAGCACCAGCTACAGCAACATTCGGAGTAAAAAAGGAACCAAATATAATTTGCTCAACGGACCAAAAATTAACATTGTCCTTACAATCTTGTGTAAATCGATGCCGTAGGGAACGAGTTAGCCGAACTCGTGAATTTCGGGAGATGTTAAGAATCATGCTATCATTGGGAGTTAATAAGGTTAGCCTGCCAATGGTACAGGGACCTCCTCTAATGTGGGATGGAATTCCGGGCCATGCACGATCCCCACATATGAGAAAATATCCTGGTGGGAGAGTGATCGGATTATTTGAAGATTTAGAAAGGTTTGTGGAGGTATAGTTACACCACAAACTGGCATTGCGATAATAAGGTATAGTGGCATTGACCGTCGTGTAATAACTGTGGCCCGCTTGGCGTGAGGAGTGGTTAAAGTAAATGCAGGCATCTGCTGTCAGAGAGCCTAAAATCTCCAACTCTTGTGGTTCCAAATCTGCAATAGGGCGGTAAGGCATCCATGAATCCCAGGAATCTGCGGTTAATCTTAAATTAGAATTATTACAGGTCGGTACACTTACTGGGCACGGCCAATCAACGTCAGGCACTCCTACAAGGCACGTCGAGAAGGGATTAGAAGGGGTTGCCACTGAAAGACAAATAGCGTTTTGCTTTGTAAGATTGGCCAAAGTCACCCATACATTTTGTTTAGATTGTACTGGAAAGAAAGCAAAACCTACTTCTATTTTCCAAAGCAAAATCAATGCCTGTAATATTTCCTGTAACATTTCTTATAATAATTCTTACAATAATGCTTCAGTATATGCGATTCTACTGATCTACTAGCAACCTTAACCCAGAAGGTCAGTCTCGCCCGTTGCTCAGCTAAAAACAACTGTTCAGGCGATTCGTACAATTGCAGAGCTTCTTCCGGGGAGTCAATATTAAAACCATTAAACTCAGCTAAAAAATACAAAGCAAATGCCCCTTGTCTATTAATTTGATAGTCACAAGTGGGGCAAAACCAGAATTGCAGATCTTTCCTCCTACAATGCACTACTTGGGTACAATAAGCACAATAAAGATCTATAAAAGCATTACAGTTAGTTTTACATAAAGGACAGGAATAAATGCTAGGTGCATCCCATTCTATCAGATATTTTTTTTTTTTTTTTTTTTTTTTTTTTTTTCAATCTCTCAAAATAATGTTGAAATAGTCAGGGTCAATGTTGACCAATAGATACTTCAGTTCTTTTGGCAGTTGGCCCAAAATCGGAGGGACGATAAGCCGTAATTTGGACAACAGTCGCTGCTCTTCACTACGGTGAACAGGTCTTAGGAGACGATCGATGTGGTCCATTTACCGGGAATTCATTCTCCCTCCTGCCACACATCGCAGGCCGAGTTCAATTTAGACAGAATTCGCAGGGGTCCAAATCGGCAGTGGTTATATTCTGCGGCTAGACGGTCATCAGGGCAGGCCTAACACACCTTGCAGGAATCCATAGGGTTCCTGTAGGTGCGGAAACACATACATAACCTCGACCCCAATATATCACTTCCACAGGCCCTTCTCTCAATCCTGTTTTTGGGTCCTTATAATACACTAATGCACGCTTGTGGCTACTGCCTTGACTTTCTTTCATGTGTATGACTGCGGGAGGGTCCTGATCTTGCCCAAATACACAAAGATGGTTCATTACATAAACAGCTTGCGCCAACCTCTGTTGGGGGTCAACAATTTCTTGCTGCTTACTGAGATATTGTTTAAGAGTTCGATGGGCCCTTTCTACTATAGCCTGTCCCGTAGGAGAATGCGGGATGCCTGTTGTGTGCACTATTCCCCAAAGTTTTAAGAATTCTCTAACTGTGGTACTGCGGTAAGCGGGCCCATTGTCTGTTTTAATCACTTCTGGTACCCCCATAACTGCAAAACTAGCAGTCAAATGCCGCATAACATGTAGCGCTTTTTCCCCACGCTGAGCAGTTGCCCAAACATACTTGCTATACGTATCAACCACCACATGCACGTATTTGAGTCCTCCGAATTCTGCTACATGGGTTACATCCATCTGCCATAGGGCATTTGATTTTAGTCCTCTTGGATTCACTCCACATCCTAACCCAATTCCCCCGTTGTGATGGCTGCATGTTGGACACGCTCGCACTATTAGCTTAGCTTGTGTGATGGGAATCCCATAAGTTCGATGTAACCCTTTTGCATTCTGGTGTAGGCGTGCATGTGCTTCCCGAGCCTGCTCCAAATTGCTTTGCGTTGAGGCTGGCATGACCAGTTGATCAGCTCGCGCATTTCCCTCTCCCATTCCAATATTCCACTTATGGCTCCTTATATGTAACACGCAATAAGGTGCCTTCCTTTGCTTCAACATTCTCACTAGCTGCAACAAAAGATCATACAGTCGCGGGTTATGAGTTTCCTTGATGCTGGCATCCTCTATTCTTTGCAATACCCCCGCAACATACAAAGAGTCTGTAACCACGTTCAGCGGTCCCTGGAATTGTATAAAAGCCTGTAAGACTGCATTCAGCTCCAGGGTCTGCAAGCTGTCTCGACTCTCAGCCTCCCATATTTTGTGCTTCCACTGCTTGCCTTCCTTCCATGTCATGGCCGCCTTTCTAGACTTCTTTCCGGCATCAGTATAGACTGTAGTAGCATTTTCAAGGGGTGTGGTTGATCGCCACGGTTTCACTATCCACTGCCACTCCGCTAGCCACTGGAGCATTTTTGGTTGCAACGGGCCTGTCTTGATAATCGCTCCTGCTCCCAATAAAGCTTCTTGTAATTCCATGGAGTTAGCTAAAAACCAGTCCAAATCTGATTTTTGGATTGGTAGTTGAATTTGAGTGGGTTCTTGTCCAGCGACATCAATGATACGCTGACGGCCCCGCTTTATTACATCTGCAAGTTGCTCAATTTTACTATATACAGTTTTTCTTGCTTGTAACGGAGGGGAGAGCCATTCCAACACCCTCGTCTCCCCCGTTTTCTGTAAGTTTTGGGACAGGGCTGCTAACAGATGGCTTCGGGCACACCAAACAGTCAAGTCTATTGAGCTATCAAAGTCTCTGCGCTGTAGGTAATGATTGCCAATACATTGAACGATCAAATCGATGGTCCGGCGCTGTGCAGAAGTGAGTCGAATAGGTAAAGCTGGGTCTGTTCCTTTTAACAGAGGACGAAGTGCACTAAGTAGGCTGTTTGGGATGCCTATGACTGGCTTCAACCATTGCATTTCTCCCATAAATTTCTGTGCTTCATGCAAGGTAGTGATGTTTGTGTCTAATTGGAGCTTTTGTGGAGTAATTGTCTGCATAGTTATAGTCCAACCAAGATATTTCCATGGACTAGTTTGCTGTATTTTTTCAGGCGCAACAATTAGTGATGATGCTTTAAGGGTTGTTACAACTGTTTGCAGTTGATTTTCGCTAAACTGTTCCTTTTGAGCGAAGAGGATGTCGTCCATATAATGATAGATGATAGTTTCAGGCCATGCCTTCCGTAAGGGCTGTAGGGCAGTATCCACATAAAGCTGGCACAGAGTAGGGGAGTTCCGCATCCCTTGCGGGAGAACAGTCCATTCAAATCGCTTATCTGGTTCTCCCCTATTAACTGCTGGTAAAGTGAATGCAAATCTCTTCATGTCATCAGAATGTAGCGCTATAGTGAAAAAACAGTCCTTTAAGTCTATAATTAAAAGCGGCCATGCTTCAGGCAGCATGGCAGGATTAGGTAACCCGGGCTGAAGGGCCCCCATAGGCTCCATTTGTTCATTCACTTTTCGTAAATCATGGAGTAAACGATATTTGCCTGATTTCTTCTTGATTACGAATATTGGAGTATTCCATGGACTGGTCGAGAGTCGCAAGTGACCTTGCTGAAATTGTTCTTCTACCAAGGCATGTGCTTGTTCAAGGCTTTCCCTTTTTAAAGGCCATTGCTTTACCATCACTGGTTCGTCTGTTTTCCAGGTGAGTGGAATCGGGAAAGTCCAAGCAATGGCACTTAAACTAAAGGGCGCTGATCATTGGATAATACCACTCCGAGTTGCGCGAGAATGTCTCTCCCGATGAGGCATTGTACCGTAGGTGGTAGTGGTACTATAGTCAACACAGTATTGACTGTTTGTCCGTCCAGGGTTACCGCTACCAGGGGAGATTTTTTCGCCAATGTGTAACCTCCTACTCCAGTGACTGTATCCATTGTGGCCCGCTGGGGCCAATGGCTTGGCCAACATTCCGGTTGCACTATACTAGTATCGGCCCCTGTGTCCAATAAGGCTGTCAATTGTACAGAGTGTCCCTGGTACGATATCGTAACATCCTTAGTGGGTCGAGTAGATAGATCCATGGTTAACATAGCCAATCCGGAGGAGCCAAAGCCTTGGGCTCCGCGGTTCTTCTGTGTTAAAGGGGTTAGTCCCTTTGTTAGCTGTGGCAACGGTAGAAGTTGCGCGATACGTTGTCCTGCAGCGACACTCAGTGGTGGAAATGGAGTATATGCCATAATACAAATTTCACCGGAGTAGTCTGCATCTATAACTCCCGGAAGCACGAAAAGTCCCATAATAGTTGTTGAGGGTCTTCCCAATAACAAAGCTCCATAGGCTTGTCCGTTGATAATGAGTGGCCCCCTTACTCCAGTTGGTATCTTCTCGGGGCGAGCTGTAGCTAAGGTGACATCTACATTGGCTGCCAAGTCGAGTCCCAAGCTGCCTGCAGTGGCTGGCTGGAGGCTGATGTTGCGGTCACTGAGGCGGCGATTTGTGTCGGAGCGCGGCTGCCCTGCGCGCTCTTTGTCGAGTTTCCCGACCTCCGACGACAAGCCGACGTGTTGTGAGAGCTGGACTGACAGGTTTGGCACCAGATTCCGGAGGAACGGCACTGTCGACGCATGTGCCCAGGCTTGCCACAGCGGTAACACCTCACGCCTGGAGGCAATGGGCGGTTTGGGTTCGTGCTAGCCGGTGCTGCAGCGGTGGCTTGGAGGGGCGCAAGAGCGGCTAATACTTGTGCCTGACTAGATTCTGCCTGTTTTTGCAATCCCAACCCTAAATCTTGCAGTGCTTTAACTATAAACACCTGCGACCCGTTTGGCTGTAATGACATTCGTTCTAATGCAGTTTCAATTGACCAGTCTGCTCCTAATGTTAACAATATCCTTTTTGTCTCTTCATTTGCATTCTGCAATGCGCACTGCTTTAACAGCGCGCCTTTCATATACTCTGGTACTCCTGCCTTTTCTATTGCAGCAGCCACTTTGTCTATAAACCCCCCAAAGCTTTCTTCTCGACCCTGCTTTATGCTCATATACATCGGGATGCCGCCAGCATCTTTAACCCGTCCCATGGCATTTCTCACTAGCCTCATCGCTTCCCGAACCTTGTCGGGCCCCAATAACATTTGCGCTTCGGTTCTCATATACGGCCCTAATCCCATCATTTCCTGCATAGTGAGCCCGTGGAGTGGATCACCTGGTCCTCTCTGAACCGCCACTGCCTCCTGAACTTCTGCTTGCCAGTGTGCGTTGAACAGCAATTGTTGGTGTTGTGTAAATACTAACTTAGCTATACCGCGCAAGTCGTTCGGGAGTAAGAGAGTGGTATCGAATAGGTAATCTAGGATCTGCTTGACTGGTTCGCTTTTCGGGCCAAATTGTGCTACTGTCTGCCGCAGCTGTGCAAGTAACTTCCAGTCCAAGGGGGAATAATTACCAATGTGATGCGTTACTTGACCGTTTTGGTCTACTACAGGGGTGTATGTAACGGGGCAGACTAGGGGGCCGGCAGCCTCCAACAACACCTCATCGCCTTCCTCTGCCCCTTTGCGGGCGATAGCAGCCCACGCCTCACGACGCTCCCTAGCCATCTCCTCCCACAGGTCGCTGAGCGCCCCAGGGACGGGGGAGGTGGGGGAGGTGGTGGATTCATAGCGATTCGGCATGGCTGCTCGCGATGCAGGCTTTCGGAGGCCCAATTTAAGCGCATGTGTAGCTCCCCCACTGCCCTCGTCTTCACTCTCGTCACTTTCCACATCCCCGCTTGCACTCCCTTCTTCTAATGGAGGTGCTGACGGTTTAACAGAATCGGAGGATGTACTCTCTGTCCCACCAGCTGGAATCACTATAGCTGACACCCCTGGAGCCAACGGCTCACCCTCTTGGCCATATCCAGCGTTTTTACGGGAAGCTTGCAGAGCCGCGGCAGCAGCCCTACGTTCTGCCTGTTGCTTTAAAAGATCGTTATGGATACCCCGCCATATTTTACCTAATTTCTTTGCCGTTTTATCATCGTTTAGGATGGCGTCATAAAGTTCATCTCCTAATTTACGCCATTCCGAAAGTTCATGAACTGTGTGAGGATTCTGAAAACAGCCCTTGGCATGCCCCCAGGCTAACAATCCCACTATATCTTTCTTGCTATGCCCTTTCAACCCTCGCTTTTCTATATTTGCTAAAAATAAATCATATGCTACTTGCCGATCCATTTCAGCGCTGTTGCGGTCCTCCGGCTCCGGTAGCACGTACGGCCCAGTACCACCTCTTATGATCCCTGGGGGTGCTGCTCCTGCCTTTTCTGATTTCCGATAGCGTTGAGCACCGCTCTGGCCGCCTCAGAGCCCAACCCAACTCCGTCCACCGATGGTGTTCTCCCCCGTTTTCTTTAACAACGGGGCAACGTCGGGGTCACCATTTTGTTGAAGACGGAGGGAGTCACCGACACCGGATGGTTCATCAGTGGAACTCGTTTATTGGTCGTGTTACAATCACTGTTATAGCCACGATAATTAGGTTATACATATTGCAAAGCTCAGGCTCATTATTGGTCGTACGATAATTAGGTTATACATATTGCAAAACTTTAGCTCCTTATTGGTTACAGACTTTATCACTGCACATACATTCCTGTAGTTTTAGAAATCCATCTGGTCCCGTGGGAGACATCCTGTTATCTCCCTTGCCTAAGCTTTACTGCACAACAAGGGCCCCCTGACCTTGCTGGTCAGTATTTTCTCACTTAGCTCAGTATTTTCCCACTCAAGGCCTAAACAGCTTGCTTTTGTCAGGCTCATGTCTGCTTTCAGTGAGCCAGGTTTCAGTAAGTCTCTCCACAACTGTACTCTTTTGTGCTCACTCCACTGAGTGATGTTTTCCCCATAGTTTTTCTAAAAATCCACTATCAATGACAAATTTAACAGAAAAAAGTCAACCAGAGAAGAATACACAATAAATATTATTGTGACAGTGCAGAAATGTCAATTCATCTTCACAAATTTGGTTATAAGAGGGAAAACCCCCTGAAACTATCAGATACCCTCGAGTCACTCCTCACAGAGGTAGAGTCAGTGCTCCCTTGATTGTGCTTCTACACGTTACTTTATATTCACAATCTGTGTTCACATGCTACGAGTGTACATATAATTGACTACTACATGCTGTCCATTTGGTATATTCTCTATCTTAATTGGTTATAAGTTTCGGTCCATGCGCTGTTACCTGATACCCTGCAGCCCCCTTCTTGCAGTTAAAACCTCCTGTTCCACATTCTCTTTCTTATCTATCAGCTAACATTCCATTTTCTCATAACATGCCAAGGTCACTGTATATTTGTCGTTCGGCAAGTAGGCAGAGTTGTGCATACATGTCTCGAGGATCACAAAATACCCTGATTCTTCTAAAATATTTTCTACAATTCCCCCTTTTTCTTTTTGCACAACCCAAGCTGCATGAACAATTCTTTCTAAACCTTTCTTTTCACAAGACAGCATAAAACTTATTAAAATCACGACTACTAAAACAACTATTAAAATACGTATTCCTTTGATCAGGAGTGCTCTTAGCCAGCCGGTAATGCCAAGTTGAGAAAATCAATTTCCAAGAACATCATCTGTTTCCTTTAATTTGTGTCAACTGGGTCCACATTGTAAAGCGATCAACCTTGACTTCTTGGTTTATTTAACTTGCTGGATGGCACGTTTTAAGGACCAAATTGCTTGAGCTTGGCGAAAAGCACTTCCTGATCCAAAATGATAAAAACGTGCTTGTGGCCGATTATATATGGTACCTGCTACTATATAAAAATCCTCAAAATTCTGGGTATAATGTGCACTACAAAGACTACCTTCAGTTGCTGCTATGTGACCACTTCTTATCAACCTATTGCTACAAGGTCCACACTCTAATAAAAGATTCAAAGCACAATTACAATGTACACAATTGCGATCACGATTAACGGCTATAACAGAATTCAATTCTCACGTCCCCTGCTCGGTTCTTGTCAGTCAAGTATGTTCACAACTATATATTGTGGGCGAAGCCCCTTGCTTGGTTTGGTAATTTCTGTTCAAAGTTGTTGAAGTAAAATGTTTATTTCTCTTCGCTGTCGGTCTCGTGTGTTCGGTTGACCGACTCGACCACTGGGCGTGTCCATTTACTGGGAATCCATAATGGACCTTGATCTGTGGAAACACAACTATAACCACGACCAGTAAATAGCAACGGGATTGGCCCTTCCCATAATCCTGTCTTGGGGTTCTTATAACGCAATTGTATTTCAGGCGCGTAGCTTGCATTTTTACACCACTATTACGAATTACTACAGGTGCTTGCTCTAAGCCTGCTACCAAGCTAAGATAATTAAGCGTAAAAAGCACTTTACCTAACCTTATCTGCGGATCTAATTCTGTTACATCTTTCTGCTTTGCAAGGTATTCTTTAATTGTTCTATGTGCTCGTTCCACAATTGCTTGCCCTGTGGACAAATGCGGAATACCCGTTACATGCTTAATTCCTCATGTTTGCAAAAATTTCTCTACTCTTCCTCCCACATACGCAGGGGCATTACCTGTTTATATACATTTTGGCACCGCCATTACTGCAAAGCATACAGTCAGATGTCTCATTACACGTATTGCTTTTTCTCCTGCCTGTGCCGTGGCCAAAATCATTTTTGAAAATGTGTCAATGCACACATGCACATATTTAAGCTTTCCAAATTCAGGTACATGTGTGACATCCATCTGCCACATTTCACAAGCTCCCAACCCCTTTGGATTCACTCCTAGTCCTAACCCTTTTCCATGTTGACTACATTGTGCGCACTATTTAACTATACCTTGAGCGTCTGCCCAAGTTAAGTTAAATTGTCGCTTTGAAACACGAGCAGCTTGATGAAACATAGAATGATTTTCTCTAGCCATGGTAAAGGCATCAACTGGGATACGAATGGCGGCACTGACAAGTGATTCAGCTAGAGCATTACCTTCGCCCAGTCCTAGGTTATTGCAATGACTACGGATGTGGATGATACAGCACTGTTCCGTCCGAACATTAATTGCCTGTTGAATCTGGAAAAACAATTCTCCTAGCCTTTTATTATTAGGAGGTCTGATTAATGCATCTTCAATTCTTTCTACAACTCCTACTGAGTATTGCGAGTCAGATACTATATTCACTGGTGAAGTTTTCCAGTTAATTAACACCCAGGTGATTGCTGCTAACTCCAATGTTTGCAGAGAATCCTGTGTATCTCCCTCTATAACATGATGCTGCCACTCACCCTTTCCGTTCCATACACAGGCAGCACGCTTGGATCTTTTCCTGTGTCTGTAAAAACTGTATGACCCTGTAGAGGTTGTTGAATAAATTTAGGTCTTTGGATCCAATGTTGTCATAAAATAAAGTCTAATGTTTTATCCACTGGTACTTTATTGTGTAATGTACCTTCATATCCCAATAAGGATATTTGTAAGGTCTCAGAATTTTGTAACATCCACTCTAAGTCTTCTAATTTAATGGGCAAACTTATCCAATCTGGTTCACTGCCACTAACATCTTTGTATCTCTGGCGACACTTTTTTATCAAATGACTGATTACTTCCATTCTTTGCCATATACTCTTAGGTGCTGTAAAAGGTGGAAACAACCATTCCAGGATTGCTACTTGATTTTTCGTTCTGGCATTAGGTGTTTGATTCTGCTTGCTGTTCTGTTTGGCATTAGGTGATGACAAAATCTCAACTGACTTTCCCCCCTTTTCCTGTTGCCAAGCAGTACATTGTAGTATTAATGCAAAGGGATACAATGTGTCATTGTAAATTACCACACCTAAAGGTACATTTTCTAAATAATGATCTGCAGCCCGCTGTACAATTTTGGTACTTCACTGTTGTACAACCTGCTCATGTTCAGAAGTCCAGGTAACAGGCTGATTGGCATCTGTCCCACGTAAAAGGGGCATTAGTGGTTCAGTGTTTTTGTTTGTAATACCCACTACATTTCGCACCCATTGCAGATCACCAATCAATTTTTGCACATCATTCAAGGTTGCTATTTATGTTTTGATTTCTACTTTTTGTGGTGTAATTGTTTGGCATGAACTAGACAACCTAGATATTTCCATGGAGATGATTTCTGTACTGTTTCTGGAGCTATTACAAGACCTTTGGCAGCAAGAGTTTCACCAATGAATGTGATAAAATTTTCTTGAATGGGTGCTTTTTGACAAAACAGAGTATCATCCATGTAATGATAAATGATTGCATCTGACAATTTCTCTCGTATTGGGGTTAAAGTCCAGGATACATAAAGTTGACACATTGTGGGAGAATTTTTGATCCCTTGCGGTAATACTACCCATTCATACCTAGACGCTGGTGCAGCTTTGTTGATTGACGGTAGGGTAAATGCAAACTGTACCATATCCTCTGGCTGTAGAGGAATCGTAAAGAAGCAACCCTTCAAATCTATTACTAGGATATGCCAATTTTGAGGCAACATAGTGGGCAATGGCATTCCTGGCTGTAATGCACCCATTGGCCACATCTGCTCATTAACTTTACGTAAATAATGCAATAATCGCCATTTTCCTGATTTCTTTGGAATTACAAAAATAGGCATGTTCCAGGGGCTCATGGAAGGTTTAATGTGTCCTACTTGTAGTTGTTCTTGAACTAGTTGATATGCAATTTGCAGTCGCTCTGCAGACAATGGCCACTGCTCGACCCATACAGGCTCGTCCGTCTTCCATTGAATTTTCAGAGCTGGCGACTGCATTGCAGTGACCTGTACTAAAAAGTTGTATTAGTTGGTGGCACATGTAATGCAACACCCAGTTGAGACATAACATCACAATCAACTAAACCTTCCAGGTCCCCAGGTAACAACATTACATATAGTCTAAGGGTAACAGATTGACCTTCTGGAAACATGACCTGGATTGGCACAGAGCTTTGTAGAGGAGCTCTTCCTCCTCCAACACCTTGAATTATATCACACACTTGTTGCATATATCACACACTTGGGCCAATTTTTGGGTCATAACCTTTTGTTGATGATTGTGACATCAGTCCCAGTATCCATCATGGCCTTAATAGGGAGTTTTTCTATATTACTCATGAGAATTAATTTGATCATCGGCCTGTTTTGCATTTGCTGTACAAGATTTACTAATGTATGCCGAGTAGATCCAAATACTTTTGAGCCCCACTCTGGTGCTGTTCTGAATATATCCTTGTCAGCAGGAAGTTTCAAATACAAAATCAATTAATTGAGCAATTTTTGTGCCTTGTTTTATAATTAAGGACTGTGTTAATGTGTAAGCCTTAATCATTATTTCTCCTACAAGATCAGTGTCAATTACCCCTGGCAGCACAATTAATCCTGTTACACTAGCAATGATCTCCCTAACAAAAGAGCTCCTATTAAGCTTCTTTTATCAAAGACAGGCCCAGTTACACCAGTTGGTACTTTATGTACAGCTGTGCTTATTAGAGTAATATCTACTGCTGTTGCCAAATCGATTCCCAGGCTCCCCTTGTGGCTGGTGGAGGGAGCTGCTGGACAGTACTGAGGGACCTGCCACTTGTGTCGTTGCACAGGGTCCTTTCGTGCTTTGATTCATGCTTTTTGCTATCCTACATATTTCAGTAGCATTATTATTTTTTTGACAATGATCACACAACACAGTTGCAGAACAATTTCTCCTGCGGTGGCCCTTTTTTCCACCTTTGTAACAAATTCCCGTGACAGGCTTATTATTAGATGTTGGTTTTGATTCTATCTTTTGTACTGCAGCAGCCAATAGACTAGTCGTTCGCGCCATTGCTGACGATACAGCTTGAGCAATTAATTTTCCTTGGGCACTATTTTGCACCCAATTTGCTAATTCAATCATATCACGAACTCCGACTTCCTTAGGCAATGTAGCTAGAATAGATTTTGTCTTTGCATTTGCATTTTCAAAAGCTAACAGTTTAAACATTCACGTCAGACGGAGCTGCGAGAGCTGCTGATAAATGATCAATAAATGCTGTACATGGTTCTGTTAACCCCTGTTTCACATTTGTAAAGGAGGGAGTTGGACTGTCATCAGGGATTGCATAAAATGCCTGTTGAGCCAATTGTGCTGCTAAATGGTGTAACGCTCTAGGGTATTGCAATTGTAAAGTTACATTAGAAAATGCCCCAGATCCTGTCAATATTTCTGGTGTTACACCATTTAACATTTGTGGATCCCTTTGCCTCATGGCTTCCAATTCTCTATCCCATATTATTTGCTGTGAAGGAGATAACAACAGTTTAGCTAAATTTCAACAATCATATGGCAAATTAACATCTGCTGTAAAAATCCAATCTAACACAGCCCTAGTGGCTTCAGATTCTCCTGCACAGTCTTTTTAACTTGTAAAATTTTCCAATCATGTTGCTCATAACTATTATCATGTTGATTAAACAATACAGGAAAAGCTAAGCTACCTGCCAGATGCCAATCTCCCTCTAATACAGCATCTCGGATTACACCTGACCACCTACCAGACCTTTGCGGAATCATAGAACTGTCCGCAGATGGTGGTGGACACAACCTTTTACCTATATCACCTAAAGGTGGTGCTGAAGGCTTTATAATACTTTCGGCTAGTTCCTGGACAGATTTTTCAGTCCTCACATGTGATGCAAATGTCGACAATGATTGTTCAATTCTGTGATGTAGAGCATTCATAGCTTCCTCCATTTGTCTCTTGAGATCATGTAATTCGTTACTTCGTGGAATTATTGTTTCATGCTGTGGCTGTGCTTCATCTTCAGATGACTCGTCTCCTGGTAAACAAACCGCTTCAGGAGGAGGAGGAGGCAAGGGTGGGTGGATATAACCTCTTGTGACAGCTGGGTCCTCCCACTCTTACGTCATCACTGGGTGTCACTGCAGTTCACTTCCGGTCGCTGAAGCGTGAACATCCCTCACGACTGATGGCACGTCACTTGTTTTTTCTGCTTCATTTGACATATTATTAACTCTTAATAGCTCATTAACAGAGTCACAAGTCTTATCGCTCGACTGACCCTTAATAGCACCAAAAAATGCTTCAATGCGGCTACGGCTATGGCTACGAGACAGTGGAGCAGCTGCGCTTGTACATACAGGGGCTGTTATTGCCTGCACAGCTGCAGCGGCCACTTTCGATTCTACTTTTAACTCTTGCAAGGCATTAGTCACAGTTCTCCAAGTTGTATTACAAGCAGTAAATAGCTCTTTTCCTTTTTTTAGTGATACTTAAGTCCCAAAAGCTCATCTCTAGCCCTTCTCCACTCCTCCCAATCAAACAACATTGATGGACATTTCATATGCTTATGTTCTCTGGCCCACTGTATTAATTTTTCTAACGCCTTCTCAGTAACTGCTTGTGCTTGCTCAGCGAGTATACCTAGTGACAGTTTTTTTGCTGCAGCACACTCTGCTTCCATGCTTGCAGCCCTTTAACCGACAGGGGAACATAACTAGTCTTCCTGCCTTGGTCTGAGGTCACCGACTCTCAGCCTCTCCTCTCTGGCTCTCCTCTGCAGTCTCTCTGCATCAAAGCATTAAACGGCTCATTCCTCTTCCCTCGACCCTTTCATTCCCCGTGAACCATCGCCTCCCAGAAAGCTTTGTTTGTTGAGGCTGCCTGTCCCTTGTTTGGGCACCAAATATCAGAGAGCCCCTCGAGTCACAGATGTATCCTCATGGAGGCAGAGTCAGTGCTCCCTTGATTGTGCTTCCACATGTTACTTTATATTCACAATCTGTGTTCACGCACTACAAGTGTACATATAATTGACTACTACATGCTGTCCATTTGGTATATTCTCTATCTTAATTGGTTATAAGTTTCGGTCCATGCGCTGTTACCTGATACCCTGCAGCCCCCTTCTTGCAGTTAAAACCTCCTGTTCCACATTCTCTTTCTTATCTATCAGCTAACATTCCATTTTCTCATAACATGCCAAGGTCACTGTATATTTGTCGTTTGGCATGTAGGCAGGGTTGTGCATACAGGCCTCAAGGATCACAAAATGCCCTGATTCTTCTAAAATATTTTCTACACCAAACCACTCCTCTTTAGAAAAGGCTTCAACATCTTTACTTTCATTATTGTTACTGTTATTTATGTTAGTCGGCACATGACTGTTATTTACGTTAGTCGGCACATGACTAGGGGCCCTCCTCAAACCCACAAGTACATAACGGTAACCAGGTGCCTAATTATCTCTAAGAATCACCCACACAGGAAGGACGTGGATCTACTAGAGCGAGTCCAGAGGAGGGCCACGGAGCTTGTTCAGCCTAGAGAAGAGAAGGCTGCAGGGAAACATTTTAGCAGCCTCCAGTACTTAAAAAGACACTGCACAAAAGATGGCGAGGCGCTCTTTATCAGGGAGTGCAGTGATAGGACACGGAGGAATGGTTTTAAGCTGAAAGAGGGGAGATTTAGATTAGGGGGGGCGGGAGGCGGCGGTGAGGGCAGCGGCTCCCCGGAGCAGAGGGCTGCCTCCCGTAAAGGTGAAGGTGCCGCGAGGGCTCCCAGGGGTGCAGCCGTGCAGGGAGCCACGAGACCCGCCGGAGAGAGGGACCTAGAGCGGGCATGCCATCAGCGGGTGGGACGGGGAGACGAGAGCTGGGACAGACAGAGGAGGGCGGAATGCAGAGAGCGGGTGGTGTCGCTATGCAGCCCCCAGCCCCATGACACGGATGGTGCCCGCTCTGCCTGTCCCGGGTGGCGATGGTTGCTGCCCTGGGCTGTATCCCGGGAGCCGGTGGGCCGCTGGAAAACCCCCTGGCCGGCTCCTGGGCTGTGCTCCCCTGTCAGCTGGTTGTGGGTTGTTGGGTTTTGGTTTTGTTTTTTTTTGTTGTTTTTTTTTTTCTTGAAGGGAGCCTACACGAAATATGGGAGGGGCTTTTTATCAGGGAGTGTAGTGACAGGACAAGGCGGAATGATTTTAAGCTGAAAGAAGGGAAGATTTAGATTAGATTTTAGGAAGAAATGTTTTGGTGTGAAGAGTGGCGAGGCACTGGAATCAGTTGTCCAGAGAAGTTGCAGAAGCCTCATCCCTGGAGTTTGGATAAGGCTTTGAGCAACCTGACCTAGTGGAAGGTGTCCTTGCCCATGGCAGGGGAGTTGGAACTGGATGATCTTTAAGGTCCCTTCCACCACAACTTCCATAGAATGATTCTATGAATCAGACTCCACTTGGTTCATACTATAAAAGCAGAAAGAAACTGAGGCTTGGGATTACGTTCCCCAATAAGGTGTTCTTTCCCCAAACACTCTTTTGATTACCCCAAGCACATCCCCAAAAGACTTTGTGCATTTTAGTGCCTCGATATTTGTTGTCTGGTACATGATGTACGTTTGTTCATGGGCTGGGCCTCGTGCCTTCAGCAAGGATGCTATGCTTTGTTACTATTCTGAAGAAGCACTAGGTTTGACTCTAGCCACTGAGGAATTTCTCCTGAACCTTCTCATCCACACTAGGGAAAAAGCCTATTCCACACTCTTGGCTTTTGGGAGATAACAAGTGGCAAAAGAGCCAGCAGGGGTACCTGTGAGCCACCACTCTGTAACACAAGGCATTTTGTGACGGCAGAGGCTGGCAAAAATGTTTCAAAGAACCTCTAGGAGACTGAAGGAAAACATCCAGCCAAAAGATAAGCCATTTTTCATTAAGCCACAAAAAAAAATACTTCCATTTCTGAGAGCTTATTTACCTAAAGAAATCCATTCTTACTTTTTGCACCGAACTTTTCCTTTTTGAGGAAACACCACCAAGCGCTCTGTTTGTTCCAGGCTCTGGAACAACTGCAAGAGTTCCAGGTCAGCCCTGTTTTATAGACTCATAGAATTGTTAAGGTTGGAGAAGACATCTAAGATGATCAAGTCCAACCATCAGCCCAACGCTACCATGACCACTAAACTATGTCCTGAGGCACCACATAGAACCATAGAATGGTTTGGGTTTGAAGGAACATTAAAGATCATCCAGTTCCAACCCCCCTGCCATGGGCAGGGACACCTCCCACCAGACCAGGCTGCTCAAGGTCCCATCCAGCCTGGCCTGAACACCTCCAGGGAGGGGGCATCCACAGCTTCCCTGGGCAACCTGTGCCAATGTCTCACCACCCTCATCGTGAAGAATTTCTTCGTAACGTCTAATGCAAATCTTCCCCCTTCTGATTTAAAGCCATTCCCTTTTGTCCTATCACTACATGCCCTTGTAAAAATTCCCTCCTCAGCTTTCCCTCAGTCCCTGCAGGTACTGGAAGGCTGCTATGAGGTCTCCCCTTCTCTTCTCCAGGCTGAACAACCCAAACTCTCTCAACCTGTCCTCATAGCAGAGATGCTCCAGCCCTCTGATCATCTTCACAGCCCTCCTCTGGACCCGTTCCAACAGTTCCATATCTTTCTTATGCTGGGGACCCCGGAAACGGAAACGGCACTCCAGGTGGGGTCTCACAAAAGCGGAGAAGAGGGGAAGAATTATCTCCCTCAACCTGCTGGCCATCTACATGCTTCTGGAACACCTCCAGAGGTGGTAACTCCACCACCTCCTTGGGGAGCCTGTTCCAACGCTCGACCACTCCTTCAGTGAAGAAAGTTTTACCGGCATCCAACCTAAACCTCGTCTGGCGCAACGTCAGACCATTTTCTCCCAGCCACCTTTAGCGCCACCTTCCCGCCGGCTTTGGCTTTGCTGGGAGCCCACTGGACCCCGTCCCCTCTCCTTGGCGGCGGCAGCAGCCCCTCTCCCGGGGTGTCTCTGCGTGCGGGGAAGCGGCGGCTCCGTGGGCACGAAACAACCTCCAGCCCCCCACGAGCCTTCCCGCTGCTCCCGCGCCCCTTTGCCCCGTCCCTTCCCCGCTGCGCGGGACCCGCCGCCCCTCACCGATACCGGTGCCGGTCCCATCTGCGGCTGAAACGCCATGAAGAGCCCGGTTTCCGTCCCGCGGCGGCGGCTGTCGCTTCTTTTCCCTGTTCCGGCGCCGGGCTGTGCTGCAGGGGCTGCCGCCCGAGAATGCCCTTCCAGCTGCGTGCCGGGAAAAGAGCTATCGCGTGCTCAGGGAAGCGCAGACTCACCCGAGCGGTGCCGCGGGGCGGGATGGGGCGGGGCTGCGGAGCCTGGGAGGAACAGGCGGGGATGGATTCCTGGGGGGAGGAGGGGGAGGAGGGGGAGATGGGACTGGTGTGTGTTGCTTGGGAGGAGACAGGTGGGACAGGCTGGGTCTGGGGTGCCTGAGAGGAGCGGGGTGGGATAGGGTGGGCCGAGGGTACCTGGGAGGGGCGGGGTGGGATGGGGTGAGGTAGGAGTGCCCGGGAGGAGCAAGATGGGGTGGGGTGGGGTGGGGCGGGGTGGTGGTGGCTACCGCGAGGTGGAGGGTGGGATGGGGTTGGGCGGTGGTGTCCGGGAAGAGGACGGTGGGATGGGGTGGGTTTGGGTTGCCCGGGAGGAGCGAGCTGGGATGGAGTGGGCCGGAGATGCTCGGGAGGAACGGGCTGGGATAGGGTGGGATGGGGTGCGCTGGGAATGCCTGGGAGGAGGGGGTGGGATGGGGTGAGCCGAGACTCTACGGGAGGAGTGGAGGGGGATGGAGTGGGTCTGGGTTGCCTGATCCGGTGGAAGGTGTCCTTGGCCATGGCAGGGAGTTTGGAACTGGATGATCTTTAAGGTCACTTCCAACTCAAACCATTCTATGATTGTATGAATTGCTCCTGTTAGCATTAAACTGACTTTATTTTTTAAAAATTTTCAGCAGTGTTTCATTGTACTGCAGCACAGCAAAATGCTGAGGAATGACAGAGCCATAAACAGAGTTAGGGAGGAAGGACTGGCTTCTTGACTTGACTGGCCTATGCAGTTAGATTTACAACTGAATACAGTTTAGGGTCAACTTTTAGCTGCTGCCCAGTAGATAGCTAGTGTATATATTTGCATTCGTTGTCAAAGAGGGCTTTCTGCCTGATGTTCCCACCCGTGTCTTCGGGGTAGCTGGAGGATTGCACTTCTGCATGCCAGAATCTGTTTGCCCGCATATGCCCAGCATGTGATCATCTAATCAGGAATTACTGGACACACCTTAGCTGGAAAAAAACTAATCCTTCAGTTGTATTATGTTCACCCATCTCCTGCTTAATTCAGTGCAAGTCACAGATATTTTTAAGCTGCTGGAAGCAGGTCCAGAATTTCTAAATGTGTATACAGTTGTATTTTAAATAAGTAGTGATTATGAGTGATATCACCTTAATTTCTTCATTTGAACAAAAAATCCACCTAAATTGCCACAACTGGAGCCATGCCCTGATGACTGTCTGTACTACAAGAAGTATTACTATTATTCAGGAGCTGCCGCATATTGCAGTTCTAGTCAGAAGTCCTGCTCTAACTACGGACCTTGCCTTGCAGTGATTGACAGCCATGAAGACTTGGTAGGGTGTCCAGTGCCCTGAATTTGGTGCTATGTCTGCTGCACTAGCAATTCCTGTAACTCCATCACTTGTTCGCTTGTACAGTTTGAAACTCAGCATACTATGTGTAAGATTTGTTTGCCGCAAGTTGGTACGACTTAACTTTTTCAATGCAACCCAGTCTGTTCACTAAAATCCACTGTAGAAATCCCGCTATTACCTTAGAGACTGTTTCAGAAAATTAAGAGGCAAGCTATGCAGAAATTAAAAGTCTGAAAGAACAGAAAAATGGAGTTGTGACTCCGAAATAATAATAAAGAAAGTATGGTTGTTTTATTTTAAACTGGCAATTTATGTGTGCAGTTTAGCCTGTCCTGTCCCCTCACACCCTCTTGATGTTCATGACTCTCCACTGTAACCAAAAGTACAGTCAACAGTAATTCCCACACTAAATATAACTCTAAACTAATTTTGAGTTTACAAACCATGGGTGCACATCTATGTGTTTTATCTTCTTGATAATTTTAAAGGACACAGTTCTTTTAAAGGGTGCTTTCTTTAACATAACAAATAGTTCAGTGGCCGACTGAGGAATAGAAATGTGTTGTTTGTTCTGTGCAAAATAGTGAATTTCTATGTTTCCACGAAAGGCAAAGACGACCTGTGATTATATGATGCTGGGACCCATGATGTTAAAGATACCTGATTCACGCAGTAGTTTCTACCTACTCTTTTTTATTGCTTTCAAACTATTTACTATGTTCTTCAAATCTCCTGTAGTGGCCTGCCAATTTATACTGTTCTGTATGGCTGAGAAAAACAAAATAAAATAGCACTATAGAAGATGCATTTTCAGATATGATTATAGGATCAGAAGGAAATAACTGAGGAAGTTTTTACTTTATTCATACTGCAGATGGTAAACTGTGAGTGTGTTCTCAAATGTTCCAGAGTCTGGGTTTAGGTAGTCCCAACTGACTTTAAGGTCAGGAATATATGGAACAAGGAAACAGAATGAGCTCGCACACTTGTGATACAGTTAATGTCAAGAGGAAAAGTGTGAAAATTGGGAAGTTGGGAGATTTTAAATGCGTAACTGGAATTTGATAAGAGATGCAACCTAACTGACATCCAAGGAATTATGGTGACGTAGAAGTCAAAGTAACCTGTGCTTTGTTAGGCACTGTGTCCCAGCTGAATACTTGTCCTTGCACTGAAATGCCATTCTCATGGTGATACAGTGAAACCATTCTGTAATGTGATATGATATTTCTAATGGCATACGTGGGTGTTTTTAATGATGGGGTGCGGCAGGGTATAGGTGGTCAGTAAAACTCTGCATGACTACCAACTAAATAGCTGGGACCTCACTGAGTATTAGTAATGGGGAGACACGTGCGTATGTAGCGTGGAAAGGATTCTAGGGCAGCTTAAAGTGAGGTGTAGTAGTCTTTCTCTGTTTGCCTGTGCAGGGGAAAAAAATAGCTTTTATTGTCTCTAGCATGGCTTGCTTCTCTGCTTTAGGTTTGTGATGGTCCAAGATTTCTTTGGTTAGCTTTTGATAACTCCTTCCGTATGCATCTTTAGTTACTCTGTAGGTGGGCACAGAATATTTTTCCACAGTGAAATTCACAAACTGTGCAGGACTGTGACACAGTCTGTGAACTTGTCATGAGCCTGACTGACTCAGGAGAGTTACCCCTCATGAGACCCCTCCTCCCACACCAGCAGCTCAGGACCCTATTATGGCTCAACCTATCCTGACTTTACCTCAGACCTGCCCTGATGATCCAGATGCTTGGCTGATCCAGAGTATTGGCTTTATCTTCCCTGTTCACATAAGAATTCTCACAAGACAGCTAAATTGCAGCTAATTGCTAATAGCTAACTGAAATAGTTTTAAGAAAACTAAAACTATTGTATCATTTCAAGCTTTTTTTTGTCAAGGAAAACTTACACAATATTCACCAGTGTTCTGAGCTTCACTGGTAAAGCCAGATGAGTAACATAGCAACAGAGTCATACAAGAAGTGATTTTGTAATGCAATGCCAACAGGTAAACTGCTGAATGTAATTTCCTTTTAAGCTTTCAATCAGAGTAGCAACCCAAAAAAACCCAGAAGTTGAAAATAATATTTGGATAAATATAATTGTTATGTACATTTTCTGTATTACTTATCCACTGTGGTTCAAATTGATATAGGCTGGATGGGTGTTTTATTTCTTGATCCTCTAGGTTATAAAGTTCTTGTGTAGTGAGCTTTTTGGCAGGCAGATAATTGTCACTCCATGACCTGTACAGAATCCAACCTACTTGTCTGTGATCAATTAACACAATAGCAGTTAGAGTCATTATACATTTGTTTTCAAAAGCAGTTTCTGTGTTCGCCAAATAACATTTTCCATCTCTCAAAGTATGAAATTCCCTTATGATTCCCGTGTGCTTCCCTCCCACATTTGGACATGCTGTGAACATTGTCAATTCCCAATGAATTCATGCTATTCGTAATTTTGTAACTGATGGAAAAGTGATGATTTTCATTCAAAAGGAATGACAGATGCAGTCAAATAAACCCAGGAGGTAAGAAATAATCAGTAGTTTGAAGATTTGCACAGTGCCAGACTCCAGGGGAAGAGCAGAAGTTTGTGGGAACTTAATTTCCTGCCCTGCAAATCTTTGGCCTCTTCCAAGAGCAAATCTAAATTAAAGTCAGTTCCCATTTCAGCTGAATTAGGTTGCAAGTTTCATAAATTTGAACCTTAGTCATTACACACCCTCCCCCCCACTCACTCCCCGCCCCCATCCTTCCCCAAGATCTGAGCTGGTTTGAGCTAGCTTTCCCAAGATCTCCAACCACTCAGTCTGCCTCTCTCCCAAACCTTCCCCATTTCAAAGGAAAAAAACTATGAAAGAAGCCAAAATCACACTATATATATATATATATAATATATTTTTCTAAATACAAAGAACTACACTGCAAAGATATGCAAAGGAGCAAGGGAAGAGGGGAAGGGAAATGGGAAAAAGGACAAACAGGATCTATATAGCACCTGGCATACAACTATTTCACCCAGTAACTAACAAAGTAAGGAATTAATGAAATCTTACCACACCACCTCCCCTGTGGAGAGCAACACGGCCAAATCCGACCCGTTAAAAAATTTTCCACAGGCTCGGCAGCAGACAGGACCAACGCAGGGAACTTCTGCTCCTCCGCCTTGCCAGAAGAAGAAGAGTGTACTCTCTTATCTATTTATATGTCGGGTTACATTAAAGGAAGATATGGAATACTTCCATGGATCAAAAGTTAACCCATTACATTCTCCACCCCTTATTCCATATCATTTCTTTAACACAACACCTGTACACTGTGTTTGTCTGTAGCCCGCGCATAGACACATATATATATAGTCCTTATTTTATTTCAAAGTCTGTCACAATTTTGGGTTTGGGCTTAAAGAGTTCAAGCTTGGAAGATCTGCTGGTGGCTGTTTCTCAGATAGTAATGAGAGTCTCATGTGATGCAGTGCTGGACCGACTCAACTGGGCTTGGCTCATCACTGGAGACTGGTATCTGCTCTGTTCAGGTCTTTCTCATCTGGTGACATCTCCTGTAAAACTCAGCTCAAGACACGGAATTAGTTTTTCCCCAAGGATAGATTTCCTTGAGGCACACACTGGGTCTCTCCATCCTTTTTCATTACCCACCAGGTGTTTCCAGGTCCTTGAGCAAAAACAATCCCACGAATGGGTTTGTCTTGGCCTGAGGGAGGAGTAATCCAAACAACCTTCTGCAAAAAGTATAATACCACAATTTCACATCAGGTTAAGGCTAGGTCTTCACTGGCATAAATACTCTTGTATTTCACCATGCCTGACATAATTTTATCTCAGGCAAGGCATGAGTACCTGCTTTCACACTTCTCAAGTTACAAACCACATGTGGGAATGTTCGCGTAGGCTTTGTGCTTGCTATGGGAAAACTAATCCAGCAGAGAGGTAACGGAGCATGGATGTGCACAACCCGATTGCGTGTGAAGTCTTCCAAAACACCACCCAGAAGAATATGTATCTCTTTCTCTCTCTTGCTGCTGCTTCTTCTTAGCACTTGTTGGAGTGAAGGAAGCAGAGAGAGAGCAGGATGCACAAGGAAGACGTGCAATATGGAGCTTTACTCTGCAAAATCACTCCTGGCCTCAGCCATGCCTGTCCCCTCTGCAAAGTTGCTGGGTTGGTTGCCTCTTGGTTCAGGACAGCTCTTCAAGCACTGGATGCTCTGCAGTTATCTCCACAAGGTGGGAAATATCAGTGATGCAGCTGCCTCTGCACAGGGGGAACTCATACTGCTCCTGGCCGCTCCCTGAGTCAGGCTGATTGGAGTTCACTTCTCCACACCATCATCTCCGAACAGGCTTGTTCCTGCTTCTGCAACACAGAAGCAACACAGCATTCTCTAAACACTTCAGCAACTGCTCCCAGTCATTTCTGCTTCCTCTTCCAGACTACTAGGCTTCAGGGAGGGAAAAGAGGCTTACGCACCAGTGATGCGGAGGAGGTCAGAGGAACTGAACAGATATTCAGGATCCAACAGGGAAGGATAACAGAAAGAGTCCTGTGAAAGGCTCTATGAAGGACTTGCTGGTTCCAGTTGAGACGCATGGAGAAAGGTTTGTACTTCAGGCACACTCAATGTGCAAGTGTTGTGGTTTGAGTTAAATTAGGGTCAGTTTCCTGACTCTAACTCAGTCTCATCTAAGTAAGTAACTTCATTTTATGAATGCTAACTGTATGTTTTTCAGACAGTTTCTCTCTAAAAGTGATAACATGGGACATTGGTATGCAGAAAGGCCGATGCTTATACTTATTTGTATCATAACCAAGGCCATCATTGAGCTGGCGGGAAAAAGGCTGCACCTGCAGGGAGGGGCAAACAGGACAGGTGCCCTCAAACTGATCAACAAGAGTATTCCATCCCATATATGTCATACTTGGTATAAAACAGACATCACATGGATCTCGCTCTTCTGTGATGGCCAATGTCCAGTGAGGACCTCATCTGTCTGGGTGCTCCTGATCCCAGACCCATGTGCTCCTGAATCCAGTTCCTGAGCTCAACTCCTTTCTAGCCATGGACTCATTCCCTTGTGCCTACTCTACAACATTTGTGGTGATGTACACTCATCAATCTCATATTTTTGTATATATTTTATTCTTTTCTGATTATTATCATTACTATTATTATTATTATTATTATTATTATTATTATTATTATTATTTCATTAAAGCTGACATTTTAGTTTCCAAGCCTGCAAGTCTTTTTCCTCTCATTTTCCTTTCCCCTTTCCCTGGGGGTGGAGGGAAGGGAATGTGGGAACCCGACTGCACAATTTTAGCTGCCGAAATTAGCCAGTTTGGGGCTAAACTGTGACAGCAACGTGACCTTTGAAAGGTCTAGGCTGAACTCACTACACAGTCGCCAAGGTAGCTTTCCATGTATGCTCAACCATTCATTATGGTGAAAAGGGATGTAACGATTGTATTTGGAAACGAATGACTCTTAGTGGTTCACCGGGCTACTCGGCTAGTGCTGGGCAATTCAGCTGGAGATACTATGGATTGGTGGATACTCTGTCCACAGAAGATACTCTGGTTGAGTAGAAATGTCCTGAGTGTTTGGCAATTAATCCATGGGGTAAACCTGGAGAAGCTCTGCCACACCACTTGGCCTTGTGCAGATCAGTATGGGGACATATTCCCTCTCCTGCTATCTGTACTGTTCTGCCCTGGCCATGAAGCAATATGTATGAATCCTGACAGTGCCTTCATATGGTTCAGGTGCCCCTGCACACCTGAACAAGGTTGTATGTTGTGCATTTGGATGGCTGAAATCTGGATGCTGATCATCAGCTATGCTTCACACAGCACATGCTGCATCCCTTGCTGTATCCTTGGCTCCCTCCCCAGGAGGTAAGATGATGTATTGAGCTATCCAACACAAAAAAGGCAAATTTGCTGTGTCTATCTTCATAGAATCATAGAATCATCTGGTTGGAAAAGACCTTTAAGATCATTGAGTCCAACTGTACCTGTCTCCTTACTAAAACATGTCCCTAAGAAACTCATCTACCTGCCTTTTAGACATCTGCAGGGATGGTCACTCAACCACCTCCCTGGGCAGCCTGTAACAATGCCTGATCACCCTTTCATTGAAGAAATTTTTCCTGATGTCGAGTCTGAACCTCCAATGGTGCAACTTGAGGCCATTTCCTCTCATCCTATCACCTGCCACCTGGGAGAAGAGACAAACACACACCTAAATACAACCTCCTCTCAGAGAGCTGTAGACAGTGATAAGGTCTCCCCTCAGACTCCTTTTCTGCAGATTAAACAATCCCTGTTCTCTCAGCTGCCTTTCATAAGACTTGTTCTCCAGCCCCTTCACCAGCTCCATTCCCTTCTTGGGACAGGTTATTCCCTGCTGTGCTCCGTCTCCCCTTCAGTTGAGATAAATCTTGCAACAGCTGACTCCTATTTTCTTTCTGAGGTCAAATTTGCATAGAAACTTTTTCTAGTACATGTACCAGGTGCTGAAAACAGCTCTGAGCAAGGTCGGGTTGGACAAGACTCTGAGCAACCTGATCTAGTTGAAGATCCCCCCAATCATCACAAGGGAGGACGACATTCAAAGGTCCCTTCCAACCCAAACCATTCTATGATCGTGCGATAACACAAGTACAGTGCAAAGACCCAAGATGCTGTTGGGAAGCAATGATGGACAGTTCAGCTGGTCTCATCACTGGATATGCCTGTGAACTCTTGAGATCCAAACAGCTCTTAGGGACAGACTCACAGCTGAAGGTCTTTCAAGACAGTGGAGAGTGCTGGGTTACTCAGATAGATGCTATGTGCTGTGGAGATTAAAACTTCCAGAAAGTGTTTATGCCCTCTGAGTATACAGAACATATTTAATCATTTCTCGTAATTAATTTTCCTCAGATATCACAGCTTCTTACCTGGAGGACACAACTACAGAAACTACTGGTGAGTTTCTTTTCCTCTTAACCCAAATACAGAAAGATTGGACACCTGAAGCAGGAACTCCCTAGGGAGCTATGCTGAGGGGTGATTTACATACAGCATTGCATGCTGGCTAATGTGACATTTTAAGCAGAATATACTCCAGAATGTGAATCACATCCCTTTCCAGAGGAATGCCGTCACTAGAAACTGTTTAGAAATATGTTTATAGGCAAAATTTCCCTTTCTTCAGTTAATCTCATTTAGTACTTGACGCACATGATGACAGTACCAAACATCTGATAGATGTAGCTAAGGTAAATTCAGTATGTTCTAAAATGCTTCCAGCTGTTTTTGAGTCCTTCATTGTTTCACCAGGTTTCACCCAGTCTTTTACTGAGGAAGGAGTGACAAATATATTTGGTGAGTTTCCAGCTTAATTACAACATTATTTAATTTCCTAGAGGCATTGGACCCCATGGAAGTGCCATAGGTAATTATATTACTTTTTCCTTTGGTTCAATCTAACTGTAATCTGCATCTTCCATAGTGTCAGGTCATTTGTTCTTATAGAGATAACATTGTAATTGTTCAGCTCTCCACATGGACATTGCTCATTTGGTTTTGGAATTGAGAGATTTTTATGATAGACTTTCTCTAAATCTAGACAGGGAGAAAACAAGGAGCTTCCTGTGGTTGTCTTTATCTGTTATGCTCTTTGTCAACGATGACATTTTGAAAGTATATAAAAAGTAAAAAAAAATAGAAGTATAAATAAAAAATATAAATAAAATATAAGGAAATATAAGAGAACATTTGCAAACATTTAAAAATTTTTTGAACAACATGGAGAAGTCTTTGTGAAGACTGGGTCTCTTTCTTTCATACTTTGACAAACACTGGTGAGTGCATAAGACTGGAAAGAATGTAATAAATTTGTTTGTTTTAACAAACTTATCTAAATATCACCTTTCACAATTAAGATTTGGCTGGGAAGGCAACAAGTGAATTAGCGTCACCCATCTTTTCTTCACAATCCTTTTTAACTTCAATATCTGTTACCTCTACCTAATCAATATTTAGAAGTCAAACGAGCTGATTTCTTTTGCAAAAGCATGTTCTCCCATTTGCTTAGTGGTCTAAGGAGTAAGTGAAAATTATTTTGAAGTGTATCGGTTCAGTTTTAAAGCATGGTATTAAAGAGTGAAGAACGTGGTACTAAATTAAGACATCATTTCTACTTTAATTTAGTTTCCGCGTAGCTCTGCCAGGGTGTTGCACTCCCACCCTGAAGCTTCCCTGCTAGCTCAGCCCAGAGTTCCCCCCCCCAGCTTTATTTAGACATTTCAGGATATCCCAGGTCAGTTTTACAGTGTTTTTTTAGTACCTTGTGTGGCTGTGCTGGCAGGCTTTAGTTCCACCCCACAGCAGTTATTCCCTTCTGGGTGATTGCAGGTTACTCTGAGACGGCGTGTTATGCTGAAATGCCTCCTTAGCAGGTGATTTTAAAGCATTTGTAAGGAAAAAAAGTATCACACGTAAAAGAATAGCAGTAATAAATCGTGATTCTTGGCAATATGTATTTGCAGTGTTTTCTTTTTGCCTATCTGAACTCACCTTTAACCCAAATGGAGTTCAGTGAATATTCTTCAACTTAAATATTTCTTTCATATTGTATTTTGTCTTTTGGAGTGCTGCACAAGACCCTTCTGTTTTCAGAAAGGGGCTGCCTATTAGCCATGGTATATGACTGATTATTTAATCATCTTACTGTGATATGTCTCCGCTTGACACCTGCATGAAAGGCTGTAGCTCCTATTGTATGGGAGGTTGCAAGGGCCACGGAGAGGCTGAGACCCAGATTGTTCCTCTTAAATCTTCTTTATTTAAGAATGCTGCCAGTATCCCTCCAGTCTTGGCCTACAACCCCTCTGCCGTGCCAGCTGTGTCCTCCCTCCACGCCTCCCTTACTGCACTTGTGAGAAGAGATCAACACTTGCTCTGCTACAGCCTCCTTTCAGGCAGTTGGAGACAGTGATGAGGTCTCCCCTCAGCCTCCTCTCCTCCAAGCTAAACAACCCCAGTTCCCTCAGCCAGTCCTCATAGGACTTGTTGTCCAGCCCCTTCACCAGCCTCGTTGCTCTTCTCTGGATGCGTTTCAGCACCTCTATCTTGAACAACTGAAGTAGAAAAAATGCTTAATTCAGTCAGATGAAGTTTCCCCACATCCATGACTTGATCTCCCCAAAGGACTTGTTCAGGCCAAGGATGCCATTTCCAGGGCAGTCCTCATAGCAAAGGACAGAGCGGGGAAAGTGATTGCTTGGTTGTTTCATTGTCCTTAACTCTTGTGCATGTTTTTCCAGATGCCACAGGAAAGCACCTGTCTGGGGCAGCATTAGCGAGGGAAGGAAATTACAGGGAAAGGTAGGAGTGGTTTTCTTTCTCACCAGATTCACTTTTGGTGTTTCCTGCCATTCATGGAATACCTACCATCCTCATCGAAGTGCTATCTTTTAAGCTATTTGAGCCATTCAGGCTTTAATTGATTGAAACAGAAGGACAGCAACCCCTGAAAAAATAGGGAACTTTATTAATTGTAGAATTACATTTTTTTATCTCTTTTACTTCCTTAATATGTAAATAATGCTCTTTCAAAATTATAAAATTGAAAATAAGCTAATCAAGCTTGCGAGTGATAGTTTAGGTGAGCTGACCAAGGGACCATCACAATTCAACAGTTTGCCTTTTTAATCCCATATCCAAATTTAACACAGGATGGAAGAAGGAGAAGAAACTGCTATGATGTTTCCCGCAAGAATAACATAGCAGTATTAAAGTGTTCAGTTTATCTATTCAAAATTTCATAAATGTATTTTCCTAGGAATATCGTTTGAAGTACCACTGCTTCTAACATGATTTCACAAAAGTTCTTTTTTTTTTTTAATGTATCGTAAAATCTGTAAGCCCATGGCTTTCTTAAACATTGTGCATAAAATATGGCATTTCTTTTCGGCAGAAGGTGCCTAAACATGAATATCAACCCAGTGTCATGTCCTTTTTGTTATTGCTACTTATGATATACACTGTGCAATGCATGCAGTCCACTGTACTCAAACTTAGGAAGATCTTAAAATATTTGAAATAAAGTTGTCACACGAAATGTTACCTGCAGCTTTCTTCTGATAACTACAGAATGAAACAGTATTGTGTCTCTAGTCTGCCAAACAGACTGGGAATCCACTCAAAGCTTACTCTCCATATCTGAGCTGTTGTTGCTCTTATTAAAAACCAACAAGAGCTGGTAAGGCACTAAACACAGAAAGGGCCGTGTATTAATAATTGTCTTGCCTCTGATTACCATGAAAAGAACTAATTTTACCTGAATGTATTGCAATAGAGCACCATACCTGGTCTAAGTATTTTCACTGTGTATGTCAGACAAAAATCAAGTTGCAGACACTCTAAAAAACCTTCCAGTACTACTGTTAGCGGAGAGATGAACGCATAACCACTTGGGAGAGGTTATATGTGGTGCTTTATTTCGAGGCCCCGGGAACCAGGGTTATGCTCCGAAATCTGGTTCTGTCGATTATACGCAGAATACAAATATTTATGCACTATATTTGATTCATTTACATAACATGCCCACTTTCCAGTGTGCCCTTTATATTCATTGGATAAATGATCCATAAATATCTTCCATATTCATCACAATTATTATTAATCTCTACTATCATTGGATCAGCCTCCGTTTCATGGTTACAACCTGATTAGTTATGCAAACTTATCAATTAGAACAACACAACTCTGTACCCATATCAACTATTTCTATTTGTCCGTCACCATAGTTAACAAACAAAAGGTCTATATAGTTACTATACCCCATACACCCAAACACTACTACCTGGATATGTAGTTACCACAGTTAGGAGACAAATGCTAACCTGTCTCTAACAACCTCTGGTGGTTCTGGTATGCAGGATTGCCAGTCCAACCTCGAAGTTCCATCTTCGTGTTCCAACTCTTATAAGGTAAAGCATTTACATGGCTCCCAACCACAGTTACTCAATAACTAGCCCTTCATAATCTACCCTTAAAATTTCTCAAATCATCTTTTGTATTTTTATACTCAAAAAATCATTGATTTTCTTAAAATTGATCATTCTTACATTTACTAATTTTCATTGATTAATAACATTCGCAACACTACTGAATGCATTCTTTAAATACATAATAGTCAGAAGCAATAAAAGTATTGTTTTCCTATTTCCCTTCTAGGAAAACACATAATTCTTAAGAGGAGTGGTGGCTAATAATGAGATGGCTTGGCCTGCATCCTCCTAAAAATACAGGATTTATTTCCCAGGCATACTCGCACTTCACGCAGATTGCTTAAAAGAAGGGGGGGGGGAAAAGCTACTTTAAATTGTTCTCAAAGGGTGTTATTTTGCTTATTCAGCTCTAGTGACCTCATCAGCTTATACAAAAAAAGTAGAAGACTTAAAATGATACCCTGGCCTATATCCGTGGTGATTTATATATTTAAGTTATGTACTTGTTTTGGATAACAATGTTATGAATATATTCTCCACAGTGAGGAGTCCAAAGCCATGTAAACAAAAAAAAAATTAAAAGATCATGAAAAGAAAAGGTTGAGAAAGGATTTCTATAGATTGCCCAATCCCTGCTCTGCCCCAGTGCAGGAAAAAAAAACAACTATTATCTACCTCAGGGGGAAGGGGGGGGGGGGGGGGGGGCGGGGGCGGGGGGGGAGGGCTCTTTCTTTTAACCTAAACCAGAGGATTTTCTTTTTCAAGCAGTTTTACCAGTGCTTCAAGTCTTCAAGTTTATATGCAGAAAGTCAAGAAATCTAACATACCACTCTTAGTTGGATGGTCAGCTCCTGCCCTCGGGAAAGAGCTGCTGGGAGAGGGACATCTCTGACTCTCTTCCTTCCGAGCTCTGCCAGCACGCTGCTTGTCGTCGCCTGGGGAAGTCTTGTCACCCGACACGACCGCCTTCACGGTCTGTTTTCGCCCTAAGTACCACGGTCTTTGACACTCCCCGCCACCTCGCCTACCATAAGGACTCGTCATAGGATAAAGCTATTCCACGGCTGTGCGCAGCACTGGGTACCCATTTCTCCCACACTCCCGTCCACAGTCAGGAACTGTGAGAAATGGGAGACTGATTCGTGGGCATAAGAAAGAATAGTAAAACTTAAAGATAAGGCAAAACAGATTGTTTAACATAGCCGCGGGCGGGGAACCAGATACGGGATGTGCATAGTTTTGTTTCAAGTCGTTTTCGGTCGTTGTCGTGGCGTGAATTCTGGTTTGTTACGCGGGGGTTGCGGCGCCGGGGCTGAGCGGAGGTCACCTAAAGAAGATGCCCGGCAACAGTGAAATCTGCGCAAGAGGAACTGCACGACATCACACCAAGGAAACAAGAGGAGGGGGGAGGTTTGGGGGAAAATGAAACTATAAATAGAAAAACCGGCACTGAGCACGTGTGCGTGTTGGTGGAGTGCAGACTCCCCGCGCACCCAGCGCTGTTTGCTTGCCTCTATTTACCTAAGCTATTAAACGATATCTTTTCCTTCTTCGACTGATTTGAATTCATTCACATCAGGAAGGTTTTAACTGCTTAGGCTTATACTTCATTTACAGCGGTGCAGTTATATCTCAGTATGTCTGCAATACCTTGCTGTGTTGGTACAGGTTAGGAAAAGTTTGCTGCTAAATCTGCTGTGCTTCATGAATTTGTAGTCACTCCCCATCCCATCCACTCTGTTTAATCTTCCACACTTCTTTCTCCATTGCACTCTAACAAGCTATTTTATGGAATTCTCACTTTTTAAAAAGCATACATAAGCACATAAAATTTTCATTAGTTTAAATGCAGTATCATTTTTTATATATTTTTAGGTCCAGTAGAGATATCTATTGACTGATTTGTGTTACGAAAATGCAAAGGGTTATTGTAAGAAGGCAAAAGAGCTTTTCCAAGCCATTGAAATATTCTTCTAGTGATAAGTATATCTTTACATGCTCTCTTCAAATTTACTGACAAAATAATTTGGTCAGTTTTGTGCAGCTAGTTATAGAGGGGATGGAAAAAAAGTGATTAAACATCACGGCTTCTATGTCTCCAGAGCCTCTTTTCTCCTTTCCCCACGTGTCCCCAAAGGCCTTGGACTCTGTAATAAATACATCCAGAGGAACGTTAGTAAAGCCCATCCAGCTTTGCATCAATGGCATAGTTTAGCATCTGAGTGCCAATGCAAATCCCTTCCTTGTGTTATTTTGCTGAAGTGAATAATATGCCTCAGAATATCTTGGCTGCAAAGTCAGACAGCAAGTGTCTTTTTCAACTGAACCATCACCTGCCTGCTAAGGAAAGGGGAGGATGTTCCTTTGGACAGAAATGCTTTAATCCTGAGACTTTTTGCTTCCTCATTTAGGTGCCTAAGGTTAGGTGTCTAAATCTCAGCTGTTTAAAGTGTCTAAATCTAAGCTGTTTACTTATTCCTAATTTCCAATCAGTAGAGAGAGACATAGGTATCTCCAGAGTCTTAACATCTTATCCTGAAAGGTGAAAGGAATGGTCCCTGAATGTCTCCCACCAGGACAGAGTAGGTGAAGGAGGCACTAGGGAATTATGTCTTCGGTTCCTGCAGTGTACTGAGCTGCTGCTGAAGGGAAGGACTTGGCTCTGAGGTAAGTGCTTTATGTGCTTGTGTTCCTAATGCATAAAATAATGCATGCCAACCTAATAGTGCTCATGTCGCTTGCCAGAAGCCTCCTTTCTACAGGGGAAGTCTGTCCTGAATCATGAACATGAATCAGGCTATTCATGATGGCCAGATCTATTAAAAATGCCCTTAGCAAGCAGATTCTTCCCATCCTAAAGACTGCTCAAGAATGACATGATGTAGAATCACAGAAACATTTAGCTTGGAAAAGGCCTTTAAGATCGAGTCCAACCATAAACCTACCACTGCCAGGTCCACCACTAAACCATGTCCCTAAGCACCACATCTACATGTCTTTTAAATACCTCCAGGGACGGTGACTAAACCACTTCCCTGGGCAGCACGTTCCTGTGCTTGACAACCCTTTTGGTGAAGAAATTTTTCCTAATATCCCATCTAAATCTCCCGTAGCACAACTTGAGGCCATTTTCTCTCATCCTATCACGTTACCTGGGAGAAGACATCAGCACCCACCTTGCTACAATCTCCTTTCAGGCAGTTGTAGAGAGCGATAAGGTCTCCCCAAGGCTTCCTTTTCTCCAGACTAAACAATCCCAGTTCTTTCAGCCGCTCCTTATAAGATTTGTGCTCCAGACACTTCACTGCTCTTCTTTGGACTCACAGTGTCATAGGCAATGGTGTGTTATTACATAGCATGAGCAAGAGCAGAGGTCACATATTTCATGTGACTGCTGAGCAGAGCTTCTGGTCTTGTGCAGTGCATTGCACCCAGTGCATGTGGCACAGTGGTGTGTGTGAGTTGCTAGTGTGGTATACGCTGGAGAAGCCTGTGGGATACAGTTGTACCAACTTGTATAAAGTGTGTATGCACCCAGGTGCCTCCAGAGTGGTTGTCCTTGAATAATGTAGGCATGTCCACAGCAGTATCAGCAGACAGCTGGAGGCCTGGTCTAGGGGCAAGGGCTCATTCTCTGGCATGTTAATAAAGACCTTGAAAACTTATTTTGTGTTACTATATTAAACAGAAATAATGTCTGGTTTACACATATATTAAATGTATATGTACCTATTGAGGCACACATTCAACCGTTTCATAAATATCCTTCAAATAAAAAGTAGTTGCATTATGTCCCATAGAATACAGGCCTCATCTAGGAATATTCAGTTTCTTCTTTGTGTCTCTGAAATGGCTGGATCTTTTTCCTCCTTTTTTCCCCCTCTTTCTGGGAAACCATCTCTATGATTATCATTGTTTTTCTGGTTTGAACTTGACACTTCTCAGCAAGTCCTCCAAAACAGCTCAGTATATTTACCCCAAATTATACTCCATAGAAAAAACAATGAATAAACTTTGCCTTAACCTTTGCTCCTTGTCTCTTCAAAGCATATGGTTTGGCAAGCTGCATAAGGAGCTTGGCCTTAGCAGATAAGACAGACAGCAGCATATCATCTCACCTTCAACCTTTCCCTGGAATGAGAGAGGGCATTATACAGAGCTTTTTAGTTACCAGAACTGTGACAGCCCATTCTCGGAACAGTTTAATGATTTAAGATGAGAAAACAGAAGTGTTGTTCCTCCCTCTTCTATGGCTGGTCCCAAGAGGGCAGAATATTGCACTTCTTGTCTTACCACCCTTGTAACTCCATTAACTTCATCTTTAACTAACATCTCTACTACAGGGACAAAAAATGACCATGTTGTTTCTCTGTAGTAGGAACACATACTGACCAACATGCAGAGAAGTCATGGATCAGACACAGCCCTAGTTTAATTCTAAGCTTAACAATGCTCCTAGGATATTAAGATTAGCGTGTGGTCTAGAGCTGGCTGAAGAGTAGAAATATCTTTGCAAGAGGAATTTGAAGTTTTGGCATAATTTTAAGTTACCTTAAAACAAAAAAAGTTTAAAAATTTCTATGGGAAAGAAATTCTGAAGAAAAAAGAAGGTTGGCCTAATAGCAATATTTTTTCAAATCCAACTTTAAAAATTATTTTAAATAATAAACAAAAATAATAATAATAAATCAAAATAATTTAAAAAATATCTCAAAAGTCTTGAAATGAAATGTTTCATCAATGTACCCTTCCTTCCTCCCTTCATCATTATTTTCTGTTTTCAACCCTAAATGGACCAAGTTTAAGATAGAGTGGTCTGATAATCACAAATCAAAACAATCTAATAATCATAATCTGAGTTTTCTGATGAAATACACTTCAGCATCCAGTTTGTGCGAGTGGGATATCTGCATACTCAGTGTGCTGTCATCTCAGGTTCTAAATGAAAATTATGTGTGGGCTGAAGGTCACAATTTGTGAGAAGGTTGATAAGAATCACCGCTATACTGTTTTCAGTAGAACATCCATCAACCTAAGGGGCTAAGAATTAAGAACTGTTTATCAAAAGCTCCAAGGTGAGAATTTACATTTGAAAAAAAAAAAAAGTATCTAGTTTCCTTCCGTTTTACAGCCATCTAAACATTTGTTTTGACCTAATGTGGTATGATGGGTGGGGGAAGGCCAGAAAGGATGTAATACGGGGTACTACTTCTTCATTGAGTCCATTTTGATCGCAGATCTGAAAGCGTCTTTTCAAAATGGCAAGTGAGGTGGTTTATGCAGAGGTATCACCCAAGGAAAGAGTGCATTTTATTTCACAACCTTCAGATACAGGTAAAAATGGTTTTGTTTATATTAGTTACTTCTCCTTTGATCGGTGACACATTCTTAAAACTTTAATTATTTCTTAAATCGAAGCTGAAGTCATGTTGAAAGCATTTGTGTAACTATTAATATCCAACTCTGTTTATTATATATCCATTTGCTTGGTAAACTCATGTTTATTAATAGAAGAAATACTGAATTCTAGCAAAAGTAAAATAATGACTTTTAAAATCCCATTCTGGAATTCAGTAATATGGCTGAAAATTGATCAAACATTGAAGATGTTAATACTGAGTATAGGAAATTCATTGGCAGTTACAGTGCTCTGATGACACTGACTGGATTTCTGTCTCCTGTGGTATATTTACATTTTATATTTTAATTTGATTCTTAGATGCTGGAAATACTTTAAAATTGTAAAATGATAGGTCTGTGTATCCTCTCCTCTCCTCTCCTCTCCTCTCCTCTCCTCTCCTCTCCTCTCCTCTCCTCTCCTCTTCCAAAAAAAAAACTAGTCAAGAATCAATAGACGTTTCTATAATTTTGAAAACCGTCAGTCCTACAATTTATGTGTGACCTACTGATGTCCTCATCTATAAAACTGCATTACTTTAAAAATTTATTTTTGAGAAATAAAGTGCAAAAGGTAGGCATTAATGGACATAAGTAGAAAATAATTCATGTTTTTAAAACATAAATATCAAGCTGTATTTCTTAGATTCTGATAAAAAAAAGAGGTCTTTGCTAGTTACAGGACAAGCATGGAAAATTTGTTTACAATTATGATATTCAGAGGTTACAGTATGAAAGAAAAATGTAGACTGAATACGCTAGCAAAGCAACATTTATTCTAAAAAAAATGTTATGTAACTTGGCTCCTTGGGACACAGCATCTGTACATGTATGATACCTTTTACTTTCATGTGTTACCTTAGCTTGCCCCTTAGATTGTGTGACCAGTTTACCATGGAAGAGCTGCATTGCTAGGACAATCTTAGGACAAAATTTGAAAGCATAAACTTCTATTCCATATGGGGTTTTTTATTTCCTCACCTGACTCCGTCCTTTAATTTTGCAGGTATAGTTTATAGTTTTAAGTGCTTTTACGCAACTTTTAATACACTTCGGAGAATAATCCTTAGAAATTGCCACTCTAAGTTATCCTGAGAGCCTTCTAACCCAATAATATACTTCTGAAATCGGTCAATATGAGGTGCTTGGAAAGACAGTGCCTAAAATTTTTTTGACAGCCAATTATGAGGTTAATTAACTAATCAAATTTGAGGCAAAATGTTTTTTCTTTCGCTTGTGTGGTGGCATGGTGTTTAGCCTTTCCTAATATTTTAAAAAAATATTTTTGATTGTAATACCAATATTTTTGTCACTTCTGTGAATTTTGCATCCCTTTTTGTGTCCTGAAAAATGCTTCGCTTTAATAACATCTCAAAACCATGACTTCTACAGGTTCTTTCAAATATTTTGCATGAAGAAATACTTTAAATTAACTTTGAATTTGCCAACTATTAATATTGTCAGTGTGTCCTAGTGAGATATAGCAAAAAAACCCTGTCTATTTAATGAATATTTTTTTTACTCTTTTATATATAAATTTCCATTATACATTCTTACAATCGCTATCTTCAATTTTTGCATGTACTCCATTGCTGTCATAGCTGAAAACACAAGTACAGGAAACTGTCCTCATCTTCTGCCACACGCTGTTAGCTGTTCTGACTCCTTGGGTTCTGTGCAAGAAACATGCCAATGTTCAACATGGCAGGGATTTGATAATGACTGGTACTAAAAATGGTTTAGATTAGTCATGTTTCATGAGTCTAAGGCAGATCTTAGCAGCTCTCGTACCCTTAGGGGGTTGCTTTTCTTGGCTTGGTATTTGCCATGCTACAGAGAGTTCAGAGGAGTTAGGTAGTCTATCACCCACCTGCATGAAAAAGCTCAAAGGAAGCAGTTGCTGTCTTATTCCATGCATATTTTAGACCATTAGATACAGCAAGATCCTTGATTACATTAGATAATTGATACAGTGAGACCTGGAAACTGCCAGAGGTGGTCCTGTGAGATAGAAATAATAGCCTAGGCTAGCAGAGGAAAAGAGTTTCACACACAGCCTTCAAAGTTTGTGTTGTCTTACCTGATTACATAGCTGTAAGGTGAGTCTGCCCCCCATGGCTACTATGCCCATCCCCTGGCCAGTATGCACACTGCTTCTCCTCTCCCTTCAGCTCCCTTCCTCATCTGCACTGCTTCCTTGAGTTTTCACATGTGGTGGTTAGAGCAAATGGTCCATGTTGTAGGACTTTTCCTACATTTTGCACAGTGTAAGTTTGCATTTGCTCATCTTCTACATGGCACTTTAGAGAAAAATCTTTTTGGTTTCTCTCATAAGAAAAAAAAACAAGAAAATCCCCATCATATCATACACTACCAGCAAGCGCATTTGATGTAAGTAGCTCCTGGGAAATGAGGCAAAACATGCAAAGCAGGCAACCTATAAAGCAGCGTGTTGCAGTTGATATAAAAATACAGCTCCTTCCTTCCTTCCGCTGGCACACCAATGAAAGATGCTGGGGTCAGTTGGGCATTTCCTGTCACTGACCACTTTCCCTCTCACTCTTAAGTCTGACAGCTCAGCTTTGGATTTAATGTCACAAGATGAAAAAGAAACTGTATCACAGGGCAGTTCCTCACCTTACTACACCTGCAGTCATCTTGCTATTTATACTTCTTCCCCATGAGCTTTTCTGATTGTACAATGTTCTTGATTTGGGTCTGGTAGAGACCCTCTGGGCAGTGAGATGTCTTCTGGGCATACTTTTAAACATATTAATTTGGAAGCACTGCCTACTGATGCAACTCAACTACATAACAGAGGCCAGGTCCCTAAACACTGTCTTTGCCTTCTTTGAGCTTTACATCCAGCACTTGCTACTAAAGTAAATAGCAGATTGATGCTGCTATTTTTCCGGTGATAGTAAAACAGATCTCTTCTGTTACACAGATGGTGACTGTAAGCATCCATACATAATAATAGATAAGAGTATGCAAGGCTTCCAAAGATAAGAAGAGCAATGCTTAGCTTTTGGTGCTAAAGCAAAGTTATTACAGCAAACCACCTCCTTTCTTGGGAAAATGGGCATCTCCTGCTGAAAATCTTGTTGCCAATTCCTTTTCCAGTCCAGCTTGCATTATCATTAGCAAATCTGTCCAGGTGATTAAGCCTTACTGAAGATAGCACAGTAGATGGGAATTCTTACCTATTGAGGCTGGGAAGATAGGGAACATGTGGTTTGTCAGACAATCCTACACCTTTGGGGACAAGATTTTGTATGTTCTCCATTGGTTGTAAAAATCTTGTAACACACGATGAAAACTTTTTTTTTTAATGGCTGCAACAATGAGTGTCACAAACATGCCAGTGGCTACCAGGGCTTATGAAGGTTTTCTACTGCCTGACCACCAGATACAGAATGGGGAGCCCATGACAGGACCGCTTATCTCTTCCATGTCACGTGTGAAAGCCTAATGTGAGACAGTGCTACAGAAAGTACCGGAGTGCTTGTCACAGGCTCCACGAGGCACTCCTTTTGCACTCGGAAGGCATGTCTCACAGTAATAGAAAAGCCATGGTTTATTTTGCCCGAGTGTGCTCTGTCTCAAGGCAGTTCTTTCAGTGCAGCCGTGTCTTAGTCTGGTATAATTTATGCAGGCTGATATCTCCAAGATATCTGGAGATGCTAGGTAGTTTTCATAAGGAATGGGTGCATGCTCTGAGCCATGAGCATCTGACAAGGTTTTTCTTCCTGACAGGCAGATCAAGTGCAAGGATAGAGGAGATTTTTTTTGTGAAATAAATCCTAAAAACAGATATCTAAGAATAAAGATGGTTTGGGAAGATCTTTATCACAATAAGCAATGGGAAATGGAAAATAATCAGGAAGAAGTATGACAAATAATAGTTGGAATAAACACAGGAGAAACAGTGACTGGAGGAAGATCAATTGTTCCCTGTGGTTTCCTCATTACAACAAAGAGTGAGAGAAAGACCTATTCCGTTGCCTTGGTTTGGGAAATGGGGATTTCCAAGCCCAGAGAACTGAATGACTTGACTCAGCAGAGATGAATCATAGAATCTTAAAATGGTTTGGGTTGGAGGGTCCTTAAATATCATCCAGTTCCAACACCTCCCACCAGACCAGGCTGCTCAAGACCCCATCCAGCCTGATCTTGAACACTTCCAGGGAGAGGGCATCAACAGCTTCCCTGGGAAACTTGTTCCAGTTGAGTGGTCATGCCAGCTCTGCATCACATGCAAATGGGAGTGACAAAATGTTTGTGCCCAGGGTACTGAGGCAAGAGAAGAGAGGGCCTCCTCTGCTAGCAAATAGAAATGGTCTTAAATTAGCAGTGCAATGAAGATTTAGGTAAGTCTATTGTTTCTCTCCCCATGTTTCTGTCTTCTGTGGCTAACAACAGATGGGAGGGCAAAAAAAATTAACTACAGACAGGCTTTCCCCTTTTTGTAGACAAAGTTGAATTAATGGTTTGTACTGAAAGTCTGTGATCTGTCTGCAGTTGTGCTTACCAATGGTTAATTAAAACCTCATTTTAATACTTGGAAGAATGAACTTGAGGAAGAAAAGTCTGTGGATGAAATGAAAATAGTATGCTTATATTAATAATAGAGTAGTTCAGCGTGTGACAACCTACAGTCACCTAGAGGTTTTTTGACATTTTCTAAAATTCAATAGCTGAATAATATTTTTTTTTATTTCTTTGGAAAACTGCACAGCAGGACAATTATTTACATGAACTCTTCTCATAACTTTTTTTTTGGCACATTCAGTCAGTGTCATGCAAGTCTTAGCATGTTTTTCCTCTTCCCACTTTCTCTGATGCTGGACACAAATAGGCTGACCTTGGGCAGGTTCTCTAATTGTAGCATTTTTCTTCTCTACAGGTGATCCAACCACATACGCCAAGGTGAACATGAAATGGCAATCTGACACACCTGACAGCACACCCAAGACTATGCATACAGGTACTGCAATACTGCAGGACACTTCAGATTTTCTCATTATATTTTATCCTCTTCATACACCATCACAATTATATATGGACATACAGCGGATGAATTACTTAGGATCACATGCCCAAAGAGACATGGATATGATCTAGGCAAATTAAAACACCTACAAAACCATTCCCATCTACTTTTCCCTTGGGGTGCCTGAAGGCTGCTGGTGACAGTGTTTTCAAGACCATCAAGTAGAGTCACAGGCCCCCAGATTTGCATTAGGCTAAACTTTTTATGCCTCAGACCTAGCTAAGCCTGTGAGCATGCGTCAGGCCCTTGCCACTGGGGCTCAATCTAGCGAGCCTTTGTTTTATGGGCTTGTGCATTGGCTCATGCACCTGGGTCGGGGCAGTCACAAGTAAAATTACAGGCTGGGCAGAGAATGGGTTGAGAGTAACCCTGAAGAGAAGGACTTGGGGGTGCTGGTGGATGAGAAGCTAAACATGAGCCAGCAATGTGAGCCTGCAGTCCAGAAAGCCAACCATATCCTGGGCTGTATCAAAAGCAGGAGGTCAAAGGAGGGGATTCTGCTCCTCTGCTCTGCTCTCATCAGACCTCACTTGGAGCACTGCATTCAGTTCTGGAGTCCTCAGCACTGGAAGGACATGGATCTGTTAGGAAGAGTCCAGAGGAGGGCCATGAAGATGGTCAGAGGTCTGGAGCACCTCCTCTATGACGACAGGCTGAGAGTGTTGGGCTTATTTAGCCTAGAGAAGAGAAGGCTCCAGGGAGATCTTATAGCAGCCTTCCAGTAATTAAAGGGGGCCTACAGGAAAGCTGGGAGGGGCTCTTTATTGGGGGAGTGCAGTGACAGGACAAAGTGGAATGGTTTTAATCTGAAAGAGGGAAAATTTAGATTAGGAAGAAATATTTCACTCTGAGGATGGCGAGGCACTGGCACAGGTTGCCCAGAGATGTCGTGGGTGCCCCATCCCTGGATGTGTTCAAGGACAGGCTGGATGAGGCTTTGAGCAACCTGATCCAGTGGAAGGTGTCTCTGCCCATGGAGGGAGTTCGGAGCTGGATAACTGGATAAGTCTCTTCCAACCCAAATCATTCTATGATTCTATGATTCTATGATTATGTCTGTGCTGCTGGTATGCATTGCACCTGAAAGCAAAGAGTGACCCAGGCCCAATTGGCGCTGATGGATTTGTATCCATGCTCCTCAGTGTAAACCATGTGGGAGCAAACCAGATGATTCTGCATAGCATAGTCCCTGGCTGCTTCCCTCCTTTGGGCCCCATGAGCGCTTGGTTGTGCCAGTCCAGTTCAGAAATGCCTGAATTCAAAAGACTGTGTTGTACCTCACCAAAGCACCTTTTTTTAGAAAAAGTATGGAACATAAAACATTGCAATATATTGCTGGGAAGTTAACAAGAGGTCTCACATAGATTATAGGGATGTCCACTGGGGATGCTGTTGGAGATAAGTTCTGGGCATAAGAAGTAAAATTTGACACTGTATCTGCACTGTGGGAAAGGAATAGTTTTCTGAAATAGAAAAAATTCTCTCCCTTTTCTAAGAAGAGACCACTGAGAAGGGACCAGATAGTTCATCCCAGAAGGATCCCAGAAGAAAATCAACATACACCATGCAAGTAGTGTGCTCCACCTGAGGACCTCATAGCAGGGCAAACTGCCATCCCATGCCTCTAGTGAGTTAGAGCCACACAAAACACAGCAACTCAACACTCATTCAGCAGGCAAATAGCCCATTTTTCCAGGGTAAGGGACAATATCACTTTCTGTCTCTGCTGCAAGTCATTTTGATCCATTTTTACTTGCTCCCCACTCCTGAGGGATTCTCAGAACATATGGTTAAAATTCATTTTGCAGCAGAGGCACTTCCAAACTCTTCTGTTCTTTTCAGTAACAACATATTGTTTTTCATTTCCAAATGCAATTAGCATGAATGAACAGGTAAGCAATAGTATTTAAAGCAGAGAAACTGAGTTACTTTTAGAAAGTGACAGACAGAAAACAAATATTAGATTTTGAATAGTTATTTGAAAAGCTTAGAGAAATTTCTTCTGCCTAATGTGAAAATTTAATTTACTTTAATTATTTTTTCAAGACATGCAACCAGCTCTTTAAAGTAAATTTTGTTCTTCAAAGTGAAAAAATGTATTGGATATGAGTTTTAACTCTCCTGTATGAGATCAAAATGAAGAAGAGAAGAAAATATTTCATTCATGTGACACGTAAGAAAAAATAAGATACCTATTGAAAAAATGTTAGCTACAGAAAATGCTAGTGAGAACAATTGTTTCCATTGGTGGGTTAATTTGGCCTTACCACAAGAGAAAAAAAGAAACTGAAAGCTTCCGATTGTAAGTGGCAAGAGAGCAGGACAAGTGGAGATTTCAGTCCTGCTGTTACAAAGGCAAACCCAGTTTACTGGCTTCATTTAAATGCCCATTGATTTTATGCCAGTGAAACTGGAATTGGACTGCAGCATGAAAAGTATTATCAGCAATGCAGTTTTCATATAAGGCCATCTGCCATCAGTTTGGAAAGTGTTAAGGAATGGGAATCAAAAGAACATAGAGATCCTGAACAGGATTACAGTTGGAGCAGAAAACAATGAAGGCGGGGATTTAGCGACTAATTAACCATGTGTTTCTTTCTGTGCTTAGAAAGGCTGATAATCTGTAAAAAAAAAAAGTTTCTAGAATTCAAATAACCTGCAAACTCTTTTTTTTTAAATCCTGTATATAACTTCAGGTTTTTCTTGTGGGTCTTCAGTTGTATAACCTTAGAAAAATAATCCACAATAGCACAACCATTGCAAATCACTCTCCAAGGCAAAGGCAGGGTATATTCCAAAGTGAGAAGCATTGGCAGTGGGCACTGCAGAGAAACCGTGAGGCAAAGTGTTGAGGCAGCAGTGCTGGCAGAGCTGTGTGCAGCCACACAGGGTGAAAGGTCACACTTTTAGGCATCCTCTCAACAGGTATGATGACAAAAACTGGGACTGGACAGGAAAAGGGTTATTCTGACCCTGAAAATGTGACTGCACACTTATAAACATGTCATTATAAACATACATACATACATGTTTATAAACATATAAACTTATATAAATACATAAAGGTTTTATTTTCAATTAATAACTAAAATTCCAGGACCTACAGATTTCCAGTTTTTAAGCATTTGTTTTTTTGGTTAAGAAAAAACTTTCCAAAACAAGATTTAGCTTCCACAGGTACATTTAAATGAAAAATAAAAATGCAGATTGTTTTGGGTTACATCTGCAGCACACCAAGGATATCCTCATAAATTTGCTGTTCACTTTCCACAGGTGCTAGATCTATGGCACACATAGCAACACATTCCTGCTGAAAGCCTAGCTAAAATGATTTTACCTGCTCCCATAGCTCAGAACAAAAGTTTACTTGCTCCTGCCCATGATGAAACCCCTCTCTCTTGTCTGTTTGTCAGCAACCTGCTTGAAGAACTCGCACTGGTGTTACATCGCCGTCATCTTGTATTTCACTGCAGTGATTCTGCTCATCACTGTCATCATCTTAGCGGTGAAATGTCACCACCTCTGAGGTGAACCCCACCATCCTGCTGATGTACAGGGTAAGCCAGTTTTAAATTTTCATAAAATAGATTTGCATTTTTTAGAGGAGGTGCAAGGAATCTTCCCAAACAAAATGCTAAAGTCAAATTCACTCACAAAATCCTCACAAATTCAACCAGGGAGCAATTCACAGTCACACTAGATAACATCTAGCTCTCTGCTGCCAATGCATACTGCACTTAATGGAGCAAGTCTGAATACCCAGCATCTTTGTCAGAATCACCTGCCAAAGCAAGCATCAAGCCATGCTGCTTTTTACTCCAAGAAAATTCAAGGTTTAATCGTGGCTCCCAGCATGACTGGGTGTAAATGGAGGAGATTTCCATAACGACTATCTGGACCAGGATCGACAGTGGCTTGGTGAAGTGACAGTAGACAGACAAGCTGTGGGTTTTGGTCTGGGATTTGAAGAAAACCAGGAGAACAATTGTCCAACTTGGACTAGGAAGAGCAGTGAACAGCCTGCCAGAGTAAACCTTCCCATTTACAACTTCTTGTAGAGTGACAAGAGTGTTTAATCACTCCTTCAGCTTGCTCTCCCTGGAAGCCATCACTCGCCATGCTGAAGGCACATAAAGAGAGGGTGCCCTCTCTTTACTCATAGGACACTCACAGCAAGCTGATCATCAGTAGATATTCTGCTTCTATTAGGTTTTGTCTCTTTCATTCTCAGATAACTGCACAGGAAAGCTCTGCTTCTTCAACAAAAGAAGACATAATGCCTGTTTACTTTTACCTTATTTTCTCTGAAGAGACCTTTACAAAGGAAGATGTGCCGTCAGTTTTATCACTCTTCAGCCATGTCTTCCAGAATCTCCATTAAATCTCTAACCTCTACATATATGGACAAAACATATATTACTTTTATTTGGAATCTGCTTAATCCTGTAATACTAGCAATGGTCCAATTATACCAGTGAGCATAGGCTCAAGCTGCTGCATCAAAACTTGTGTTTTGGTCCTGTCTAGATAACAACCATGACCAGGTGGGCCAGTTTGATCCACCACTTTTCATTCACAGCTGACTTGATTTTGCAATACTTTGGAATATAGATAACTTTTCAGTTCCATATATGCAAGTATTCATAGATAAAACAGGAAATACGAAAGGTTGCATTAAACTTTTCTATGAAGCACAGGTTTGGATGTGATTTTCCTTCTCCTGACAGCCTTTAGTGGGATTTGTTTGAAAGGGGTATAGGGTGCAAGAAACTCTAGTTGTTTAGCAGAGAAAACTCAGTTTCATCCCCACATTGGCTGAAAAAAAATTGTTCAGGTCTACTTGTCCGGAAGAGTATATTACAGAGAGACAATGTATTGTTTCTATCTTGGAGGTAGTAATAAATTTTGTATTTGCTTTGTTTCTGTTTCTAGTTTTGGTGTTTGTTTGGGGGGTTATGTTTTGTTTTGTTTGGTTTTTTGTTTGTTTGCTTTTTTCCCAAATGCTGTGGTTTGAGTTAATTCACAGACCTACACAGAAACTAAGTCACCTTAGGTTCTAATGCATTTGTTTATCATTTCACTGTCTGTTTTTATATTACTTTGAGTTCTCATCAGCTATGTTATAACTTCTTTGGGGCAGGCTTATATCAATGATTTGTCAACCCTGAGTAGGAGGTGTCTGTATAGCAGTTATATCGAGAATTTTTCCTTGTGTTTAAGCTTATCTGTACTTAAGCCATGTTGTTGCTGTTGATAATGCACCACTTTTTAAAAGTATATACATCAGAAATCAATGAAGAGATTCAGTAAAACACTTGACATGTTTTTTTCTTACGTTAGTCAGACTAGAAGAAAAATAACATTTAGTATTTGTATGACTGCAACACCTCTGAGCTGTCATCATGAAGCAGAATGCTGCTCTGGTAAATGCAGTCTAAAGACCCTAACCCTACCCTACGGAGCAGAGCACCAAAGGAATAGTAAAAGAAAACAGTTATGTTTTTCTCAAGATCACTCTTCTATTTGCCAGATGCTCTGGCATAAATCCAGATCTTCAAACACCAGCGCAGAAAGAGATATTTGAAAAACAGACATAATAAAAGAAGAGATGGCAGATGATGTTTTGACCTGAAATGTACCTGCATATTATTGTCATTCACTAACCTGATCTGATTTTGTTTGCAAGATTCTTAAGATAGTTGTCTTTCACATCAGACTCTAAGATAACCCCTACCACCAAATGAAATTTCCAGTCCAAATTAATTAGCTTCAGCTTTCTTTCAAAGCAAGAAAAAATCCACAGTCTTTGAGAGCTAAAGTGATGTGGGTTTCCATATATAACTTGTTCAATAATAGCAGGTTATTGAAAAAGGACTATTCACTAGTTCCTGACATATAGGCCCTACCAAGTAGAAAGTCTTCCTTTCAGAACAGGGAGCTGAACTCACATCCACCCAGATGCTGTGTATGCAAACACAGCAAAGGGAAAGGCAATTCAGCACCATTTAGAAATAATGACTGATAAGCCTGAAAGGGACTTGCACAGATAACCAAATCTCCAGTTGCTGTAGGCAGATCTGTGGGAATTTCAGTGGCAGGTCCTTGCATCTGAAAGGTAACCATTTGCATTGTGTAGATGGCTAGTAAGAAGCATGCATATATTGCCCAGGAACACTAAAGGAGGGAACTGAAGTTAACTCGAAACTGAAGTGACTGGGTTTTTTCTGGTTACTGAGAATTTGGCACACTGGCCTGTGGTTTTGGCAATGCTCTATAGCATTTACAGCAAGTTTAACACCTTCAGTCTGCAAGCAGAGAATACAATTGCGTTCACTGGATTTGAAGGAGTTTGTCCATGTTTATGGTCTATTTAGCATCACTGAAATGTTGATGGGAAGTATTTCCCAGCGGATGGCTCTTGAAAGACAGAAAGCTATTGGATGGGCAGATGGGTAGCAAGTCCTTGCCGATCTCTGCTGGGCTCTAGTTACTTGGCTAGTGGAGCTGCATCAGTTGTGTCCTTCATCAGCCTGGTTGTTCTCAGGGACAGCTTGTGATGATTCCTCATACTAACAATACTAAGGACATGAGCAAACAAAATGACTCTCTCCTTGCATCTGTTTCATGCTCACACCCTCCCGCTCTCAAACATAAATGCAAAATCCTTCTTAGACACAGTTTGAAAGGAAAATGGCCTATCTCTTACTGAATTTTTAAAACAAGGTTGCCTGCCATTATACATATTACACGACATGTAAAAAATCATATGTGACTGTAAATCCAGTACTAAGGAGTTGTTTCTCTCCTCTGTTTCTGTCCCTTTTATCTTCCCTAGAGCTTCCTCTGTTCCTTATATTCTCTCTCCCCTGGCTTCAGGCATATCCCGGAGCTATGAGCGACACTCATTCCTGCTGTTCTGGTTTGGCCTTTTTTCCAGGCCTTTCAGCCATTCTCTCAGCCCTTGCTGATAAGCACCATCCCTTTTTTTCATGGACACTGTAATGTATGGGTAAATACTGAAGGAGATAATTAAAAGACTCCAAAAAAAGCCATTAAAATGATGGTCTTAATTAAATTGCACAGGCTAGAGAAAACATTTTAGGACCTTGATGAAGGCAGATGAAAAAAACGTAAAAAGAACAACTCAAATACTAAACTAGGGGTATTTTCACATTTTCTTTGGAAATTTTCTGAGCTGCATCATGACAGTGTTACAGTTCCGGTCCATTCAGATGAGCTTCCTTTGTTTTTACAGAGGACAAGCTGGGACCAGTTCTGTGAGTGCATATGTCCTTCAACAGTCCATCTGATTTCTTCCCCCTTTTTTCCTAATTGCAGTAAGCTAGTCCTACATCTGGGGGTGCAAGTTGAGATAATCCTTCTTTGCAAATAAAGCATGCACTGTATTGTACGTTACTGTACTCCTCAGGGGGTGGGAGGAAGTAGACTGTTGCCTAGCGCTTTTATCTCTAAAGTTTCCAATTCTGGTTTTGACAGAAGGGTGCCCTAGATCGCATGGATGTACTACAGGATGAAGAAGTAAACCAGAATACCATACGATCTTGATGCACTTCATTCTGTAGGATTCTTACAGGATTATGACCTTCCTATCTTTCAGCCTAAAACATCTTTTTAATCTACATCAAAAGATAGTCCACCCAGCTCCCAAGTTCCTTTGGTGCAGTTAAGAAAGACTGCTGTCTGCCTTGCTTCCAAATCTTGAGCTTCCTGAAACCTTCTGTTTCTGTAATGTTATGCACTTCTTTGGCCTCCCATTGGTCATACTTCAGCTCTCGGTTCTTGTAAAACTGCTGTGCCTTGCTGGCTGGTTTCTAACTGTAGGCTCCAGCGTTATCCGTTTTGAAGGCTTGATTCAGCAGTAGAAGTAACTCTCAGTAACTTGAGAGTTACTGCAGTTGTAGTTGTAGATGAGTTAGTCCTTAACTGCTTGCCTCTCTCCTTCTACATTTAGGCATGGCAGTGACTAGAGTTTTCTCAGCCCTGGTTCTTTCCTTATAACAGTGGTCAAACGGCTCCACAGCATTTTACCCAGACCTTGTGTAACTCAAAGGCAGAGGCTGACTTCATTTTTTCACAGGATCAGCCCCCATGCTCATTTGACTGTGCTTGAATACAAAGCCAGATAATAAACAACAAATAACAAAACATGGGTCTTAAAACTGAGATAGTGAAACACCCTAACACTCATCCTGAGATGGCAGGAAACGCAGGTGAGTTAGAATGACAGACATGAGTCTATAATGTAGAGATTTCAGTCCTGATGTCAGAGCATACCTGGCTGCATGTTCTCTCCTTCATCACCACTTCCCTTTTTGGCATTCATTTCCTTTAATAACTGACATTACAGAAATATATGAGGAGATATGAGTTTTGTCCTGAGGTTTCAGGGCACTTCCTAGTCCTTTGGCCTACGAGCAGAGCAGAGCCTCGCAAAGAAGTTTCTTCATCTTCTCTTGCTTCTTATTTTAAATTTCAGTGGCAACTTGAGTTGAAACAGTCATGAAAGATTAAAACAAGAAAGATTAAAGTCCTACACAGCTGTTTAAATGTATTGTGGTTAAGGAGGGAGTAACAAACAATGAGCCCAATAGCACGAGGAAGCTCTGACTACTAAAAAATGTACTTCTTCTTTCAACTCAGAAATGCAACTGGTGTTTTCCAGGATATCAACCTGTGGCAAAGTCAAGCCACGATCACAGCTGATATTGCATCCTTACTCTGCCACAAAAAGGAGTGGAACAGGTTAGGATTCCATATATGATCAATTGCCTGATGTAACCTGCGGGACCACCACAGACTCCCTTCGTCTGTCAGATTTTATGGAGAAGCCAGTTTGTGGCACATCTGTTTTACAGATCTTGCTAATTACCCTTTTTCTATTTTTTTTTCAGACTTACCCTAGCTTTCACCTCTTCAGGGTAAAGAACCAACCCATAAAGCCAGAAATTAGTCCAAGACATAGACAAAGGCATGAGACTGGACATTTAGCAAGTGGAAGGCAAGAGGGTGGGAATACTAGGCAAGCAGTAAAAGAAAATGTAAGGTAAGGATACCATGAAGTAATCAGTGAGATGGCAGAACCACAGGAGAAGAGGGACTATTGTCACTAGCAAACAAGCACAGCGAGAAGGTGGTAGTTAATTAAGCAAGATCTAATTAGTAGATAATTGGTTTCAGTGAGGAACACTAGGATCTAATAAACATGCATTTCCACTGTATTTAATTCTCACTTCATAATTTAATCTCCTTTTTCCCTAGAGGAAATTACCTCCTTTTTTTTTCACTGCTTCCTCTCTGGAACTGCATCAGCTACAGGACAGAAAAGCTGGGGGTCAAGGACACCATGTCTGCTCAGAGTCTCACCTAGGAACACTGGATTGCTCACCTTTTGATTCTCTGCAGTGCACGCTGGCTGAAGCCCTTGCTCCCTCTTACACACACTGTGCTGAGTACTCTGTGATATCTCACAATCAAGCTTGTGCAGCATCTATCATATTCCAGTTTGAAGCCATATTCTGCAGATATTGTTGTTTACTAATGTCTCCTTACTTTGGATTTCCATTAAAATGCTTCAGAAATTCTGTGTGGTTAATTCAGCATTTGGTTTTTATGGTTTGTTTTGAGGCCTGAGCAAATAGACCTTGTAGTCTTTTACAGAGCATGAAGAAGGCACAATTTCTGCTAAGCAGAAAACCTAAGACCAAGCTTTGGTATCACAGTAAATTTGCTCTGAGGTCTTCTAGTGTCATATTAAAATGCCCTTACTCTGTGTTGTTTGAAACCGCTTACAAATACCAAAGGCTCAAATTTATACCCCTAGATTTGGTGCCAGATTAGTCATTATCTGATCTTTCATTGCTGGAAAAAAAAAAAAAGCAGCAGCTTGAATGTTGAGTCATCAGAAATACAACCTTGTATACAACTCTGAGCTGCTCCTTAAACCTGCACAGAGACAACTCCTTCCTGATGAGGAGCATTAGAAGTCAGTTCTCTGAAAGCGCTCACCTATGTGGATTCAAAGATGCCTAATAGGGGGTCTAGCCACACTACAGCATATGACTCCTGAGATATTCACAGTTTGTGAAGAGTCACAGAATTATAGAATACCTATAAGCAATTCCCTTGAATTCATTGGGGCTTCTCAGAAATGTAAAGGCAGAAGGATCAAATCTCGATGACCTAGACAGACTCTTTAAAAGAAATCAGAAGAAAACCTGCGGTTGTGGTGTTAATGAAGGCTGACTTCTTCCTTTTCCTCTAAAAAATAACACAAAAAAAAGCTAGTTTTTTTTCAGATTAGTATAATAATGTGCAAAAGAATTGCTAAAAAATAATCATCCAGAAAACCTCACACATCCTCCCAGACTGGGATTATAAGGAAACACATTAAATTCTGCTGTATAACTTTACAGCATGCAAAACCATAAAACCAAAAAAAAAACCTATCTGCACTTTCAGGGACGCTCAAGGCCAGGCTGGATGGGGTCTTGAGCAGCCTGTCTAGTGGGAGATGTTCCATGGGAACGGGGGTTGAACTGGATGATCTCTAAGGTCCTTTTCAGTCTACGTTGTTCTATGATTCTACGATTCTTGGTCCTGGCGCAGAAACTGGGAACGCCGCAGCCGAGGCTCAACCAGCAGGAGCTGCCCCCGGGCTGCGCTTTTGTGAGCCGGTGAAAGATGGGAATTTCCACTGCCTCTGAAATGCGGGAATGCGTTTCTGGGTGGCCCTGGCTGTGCTCAGCCTGTCGCACATCCCCCACCAACCCCCGCCCCATCCCGCGGCTGATGCTCAAGTAGCCGCGCATCCCACCGTGTTCCCGCAGCGGGACGGGTGACCACCATGCCGCGGAAGGCCCTGATGCTCCTGGCCTGGCTGGCCCCGCTGCTCGCCTTTCCTGCTGCGCCACCAGGTAACTGGGACCGTGCAAGCGGGGTGGGCTGGGGCGGCACGACCTGTCCTGTGAGTCCCCACTCACCGTGCCCAAGGGGCAGCCCGGGGTTTGGACAGGCACAGGTAAGTTTGTTTTACCCATACAAAGCCATCACGCTGGATTGGGTTGAACATCTTTCCAAGACAGCTGTATTTGGGGGTGGGGGGTCTCAGGAATGTGTTTTTGCTAGGGGCCCTTCCCTGGCATCGCCATCTCCGAGGGATTGCTTACAGGTTTGTAGAAACATCGAATTGCTTGGTTGGAAAAGACCTTTAAGATCATTGAGTCCAACTGTACCTGTCCCTAAACCACATCCCTGAGCACCTCATCTACCTGTCTTTTAAATCCCCCCAGGGATGGTGATTCAACCACCTCCCTAGGCAGACCCTTCAGGTGCCTGACAACGATTTGGTGAAGAAATTTTTCCTGATGTCGAGTCTGAACCTCCAATGGTGCAACTTGAGGCCATTTCCTCTCATCCTATCACCTGCCACCTGGGAGAAGAGACAAACACACACCTAAATACAACCTCCTCTCAGAGAGCTGTAGACAGTGATAAGGTCTCCCCTCAGACTCCTTTTCTGCAGATTAAACAATCCCTGTTCTCTCAGCTGCCTTTCATAAGACTTGTTCTCCAGCCCCTTCACCAGCTCCATTCCCTTCTTGGGACAGGTTATTCCCTGCTGTGCTCCGTCTCCCCTTCAGTTGAGATAAATCTTGCAACAGCTGACTCCTATTTTCTTTCTGAGGTCAAATTTGCATAGAAACTTTTTCTAGTACATGTACCAGGTGCTGAAAACAGCTCTGAGCAAGGTCGGGTTGGACAAGACTCTGAGCAACCTGATCTAGTTGAAGATCCCCCCAATCATCACAAGGGAGGACGACATTCAAAGGTCCCTTCCAACCCAAACCATTCTATGATCGTGCGATAACACAAGTACAGTGCAAAGACCCAAGATGCTGTTGGGAAGCAATGATGGACAGTTCAGCTGGTCTCATCACTGGATATGCCTGTGAACTCTTGAGATCCAAACAGCTCTTAGGGACAGACTCACAGCTGAAGGTCTTTCAAGACAGTGGAGAGTGCTGGGTTACTCAGATAGATGCTATGTGCTGTGGAGATTAAAACTTCCAGAAAGTGTTTATGCCCTCTGAGTATACAGAACATATTTAATCATTTCTCGTAATTAATTTTCCTCAGATATCACAGCTTCTTACCTGGAGGACACAACTACAGAAACTACTGGTGAGTTTCTTTTCCTCTTAACCCAAATACAGAAAGATTGGACACCTGAAGCAGGAACTCCCTAGGGAGCTATGCTGAGGGGTGATTTACATAAAGCATTGTATGCTGGCTAATGTGACATTTTAAGCAGCATAAACATCCTACTATGAAAATCAACCCTAAAAATGGGGAAAACTGATAACTAGCGTGCTTTCTAGAATATATCAGCCCCTAGGGCATGTATTTCAGTGCGTTTGAATGGGTATTATTGATAGAAATTGGCTCCAGGTTTCACCTGCATCTTGGGAGTGTAGTGGGTAGCAGTTTGGGTTTCTTCTTATGGAGTGGAAGTAACATCCTAGGCATGTCCCTAGTCTTGTTTTGCTTTCTTTTAGGTTTTAAATTACATCTAATTACTATCAAGTATACTTAAAGCCTTTAAAAATGCCAAAGAGAAGCAACACAATATTCTAGAAATTGGATATATAAGAGATTTGATTACATATAATTTGATCCTTCTGTGGTGTTTGCAGGATTAATTCATACAGCGGATGCTGTCACTTAGAAGAGATTAATTTACTCCAGAATGTGAATCACATCCCTTTCCAGAGGAATGCCGTCACTAGAAACTGTTTAGAAATATGTTTATAGGCAAAATTTCCCTTTCTTCAGTTAATCTCATTTAGTACTTGACGCACATGATGACAGTACCAAACATCTGATAGATGTAACTAAGGTAAATTCAGTATGTTCTAAAATGCTTCCAGCTGTTTTTGAGTCCTTCATTGTTTCACCAGGTTTCACCCAGTCTTTTACTGAGGAAGGAGTGACAAATACATTTGGTGAGTTTCCAGCTTAATTACAACATTATTTAATTTCCTAGAGGCATTGGACCCCATGGAAGTGCCATAGGTAATTATATTACTTTTTCCTTTGGTTCAATCTAACTGTAATCTGCATCTTCCATAGTGTCAGGTCATTTGTTCTTATAGAGATAACATTGTAATTGTTCAGCTCTCCACATGGACATTGCTCATTTGGTTTTGGAATTGAGAGATTTTTATGATAGACTTTCTCTAAATCTAGACAGGGAGAAAACAAGGAGCTTCCTGTGGTTGTCTTTATCTGTTATGCTCTTTGTCAACGATGACATTTTGGAAGTATATAAAAAGTAAAAAAAAAATAGAAGTATAAATAAAAATATAAATAAAATATAAGGAAATATAAGAGAACATTTGCAAACATTTAAAAATTTTTTGAACAACACGGAGAAGTCTTTGTGAAGACTGGGTCTCTTTCTTTCATACTTTGACAAACACTGGTGAGTGCATAAGACTGGAAAGAATGTAATAAATTTGTTTGTTTTAACAAACTTATCTAAATATCACCTTTCACAATTAAGATTTGGCTGGGAAGGCAACAAGTGAATTAGCGTCACCCATCTTTTCTTCACAATCCTTTTTAACTTCAATATCTGTTACCTCTACCTAATCAATCTTTAGAAGTCAAACGAGCTGATTTCTTTTGCAAAAGCATGTTCTCCCATTTGCTTAGTGGTCTAAGGATTAAGTGAAAATTACTTTGAAGTGTATCGGTTCAGTTTTAAAGCATGGTATTAAAGAGTGAAGAACGTGGTACTAAATTAAGACATCATTTCTACTTTAATTTAGTTTCCGCGTAGCTCTGCCAGGGTGTTGCACTCCCACCCTGAAGCTTCCCTGCTAGCTCAGCCCAGAGTTCCCCCCCCCAGCTTTATTTAGACATTTCAGGATATCCCAGGTCAGTTTTACAGTGTTTTTTTAGTACCTTGTGTGGCTGTGCTGGCAGGCTTTAGTTCCACCCCACAGCAGTTATTCCCTTCTGGGTGATTGCAGGTTACTCTGAGACGGCGTGTTATGCTGAAATGCCTCCTTAGCAGGTGATTTTAAAGCATTTGTAAGGAAAAAAAGTATCACACGTAAAAGAATAGCAGTAATAAATCGTGATTCTTGGCAATATGTATTTGCAGTGTTTTCTTTTTGCCTAGCTGAACTCACCTTTAACCCAAATGGAGTTCAGTGAATATTCTTCAACTTAAATATTTCTTTCATATTGTATTTTGTCTTTTGGAGTGCTGCACAAGACCCTTCTGTTTTCAGAAAGGGGCTGCCTATTAGCCATGGTATATGACTGATTATTTAAAGCTCTTGGCTGATGATTGGTGCATCAGTTGCAACCCCAGCTTTCCCTTTTGCTGTTTTTTCCCTGTTTGGATCAGTTGACTGGCTTGGGCTCACAGCACAGTGTCTCAGGTAATTCAGTCATCATAACTGAAAGTTGAGTATTTTCTGGTACAGAACAAGAAGCAGCCAAATCCTATTGCAGAGGTAACAGCTTGCGCAAACTGGCATTGCTGCTGAAATACCAGCAATGCAGTGGAGCATCTCTTAGGTGTCTTATTTTCCCAGTAGCCCAAGTATTTAACTTTGTTCTTTGGGCACACAGCCACAGCAGCTGGCCACATGTGCCTAAGGGTTTGTAGGTGTTAGAACTCAGCTAGTTGAGCATGGGTGGCCTAAAGACACTCTCTTGTATTCATTGCTGCAGATGAAGTGACCGCCATAGGCAGGAGGAGTGAATATGGTAAGTTAATCTTGCTAATTTTAAAGTCCCTAACTCTTGTTACTGTGATATGTCTCCTCGTGACACCTGCATGAAAGGCTGTAGCTCCTATTGTATGGGAGGTTGCAAGGGCCACGGAGAGGCTGAGACCCAGACTGTTCCTCTTAAATCTTCTGCCAGTATCCCTCCAGTCTTGACCTACAACCCCTCTGCCATGCCAGCTGTGTCCTCCCTCCACGCCTCCCTTACTGCAGTGTCCTCTGCCACTACTTATTTTCGTTCTTTTCAACACCTGATTAGAAAAGCATTCCCAAAAGAAACATTATTCCAGTGGAAATAGGTCAGATGTATCATTAAACTTGGCAAATTGCCACACCAAAATAGTTCAGAATTAGCTTTTCCATGACCTTGACGCTTCAGTGGTTGCTCTTAAGCTTCATAGAATTCATGTTTATCTGTGTTTTCATGCTGTCTGCACAAATCTTGCTCATCTAATCCTTGACTACCTCCCTCCTAACCTTGCTCTATCATTTGTGCTTGTGTAGCACAACCCAAAAACACTTTTCATGTCCTGGATCCCCACATCCAGGAGAAATCCTGAATGTTCATAATTGGTTAATGTGCTCACAGCTTCTTTTACAAGTTGTGGGAATAGAGTGCCTTCTGGTGGGATGTACACCTGGAGGAAACTAGCTGAAGCACAGCTTTCCTGTCTCATAATGCAACACTTTCGGAGTTGGCCAAAAGCATTGAGAAATCCAAGGGGTTTAGCTCCCACCAGCAATATTACTTTTCAGTCTGCTTGGGAGCAAGTGAAGTATTTAAGACTCTTTCCTTGGTAATATGGATTTCAAGAGGGGTTGGGATGATGGGGAGAAGAGGCAGGTGGATCACAATGCTGTTGTCTTCCTCTTTCTCACCTACATCTGGCTCAAGTGGCTCTTCCACAGAATGAAACTTGAACCTCAGTGTCTGTCTCATGGGCTGAAGTTTCTTCCAAAGCCTTTAGAAAGCTTTATCTTGCCAATATTATTTTTAATATTTACATAAATATATATATTTTTAAATAGTTGACTATGACTCTGCCACAGAAGAAGACTACATGACTGGTATGTTCAAGGAACCCCATTTCTTCTACCCTTCTGCCTGCAAAAGTTGACATCCAACAAACAGCCTTACAGTTACCCTATCTCACAGAGCTCAAATTCCCACAGTGTGCAATGGCCTGTAGAAAGAAGGAAAAATTTGTGGTAGTTGCCTAGATGTTGACTTCTTAGCCTGTTCCTTTGTGAAGTATAATAAGAGACAGAATGACTGAGGCTTTATTTTTTCTGGCTTCATCATCCTAAAAATATTAAAAATTTCATGTCTGGTTTCCTAGTTTAATCAGAAAATTTCTTGGTGGTGTCAGAGAGGAGGTAATTATTTTTAGTATTCTATATTTTGCTGGAAAGAAGAGAAACAGCTAAGCTTTTATCCATTTCCTTTATCTAGTTGTAAATATACTATGGAAATTAAATAAATGTAAGCAGAACCTCTAATCCCTGTTTAACATTATCTAAATTGCCCCGTTTGGCAGATTTTCCTTTTTTGTCTGCTGGTTTGTTAGTATCATGTTAATTTTTATTCTTGTCATAAATTCTTCAAGCCTGCAGCAGATACAACTTATGTAAATAAAATGTAAGAATCTGTAGGCACTTATTTTAAGAAAGCAAAAATAGCACAGTATGTGATAAATGGTTAGATTTGCATGAAAAACTCTGTTACCAGGTACTGATAGTGCTGGGAGAGGGTGCAGGAAATTGAGCTAGATTGCCACTTCTGCTTCCTCTGGTTAGTGCAGACAGCCCTGTGCTGCCCTATGGTGGCAATTTGCAAAGAGCTTTGCTGAAAATGATGTGAAACATACATTTCCATGGAGTACTGATTTTTCTTTTTCTGTAGGTGAGCCCAGCATCATTTCCACTGAGCAACATGTGCTGAACGAAACATGTAAGGAATTTCCTCTTTATGTTTCTTCAGCTTATAAATGGTGACAAGGAAATGCTGATTATGGGCACTTCTTAAAATCCACAGAAACTTCTTTACACTGAGTGAACATCAAGCAGAGGTTTTGCCTCAATAACTTAATAAAGATATTCATTGAGGCCTGTAGCTGTTTTCTGAAGAAAAGGTGGCAAGGATAGGTATTTTTGCTGTGATATTAAACAATAGCACCAAAAAACAAAATACAAAATAGCTCTGACTATACCTGGTGTTATTGCAATATAAATAATAAGCAATTTTCTTAATAATATGTATGGAGGCCTCTTAACTGCACTTGGATTGTGATCTAAAATCAGAACAAGGGAAACTATCCATAAAGCAGCAACAATTAAGATGTGTGATATCTCCAGAGAATGAAGAAACATTGCAAAGGATGTGGCCAATGCACAGCAGTCCCGGGATTCCTGATTTTACCGTTATAGGTAGTCATAGCGGCATCTTCCTTCTTTCCTACAAGCACAGCGTAGTCAGAGAGGCATCAGGACCTGTATGCCAGTGCCCAGTGGTCCATCCAGTGTACCCATTACCAACACTACTTGACTTCTGGATAATCTTTTTTGGGTGCCTCATATCCGGTTGGGAAGGAAGAAGACCACCTGAATTGTAGAATGATTTGTTATAAAGAACTGTTTTTGCTGGTTTCTGCTTTTTCCTTGTCTTTTTTTAATTTCTTTTCCTTATGCCAGCAGTTGAGCACAGCATCAGTTTGAATGAAGGATCTGTGATTGAAGATCCACGTGAGTTTTCATTTCTGTTCTTTTTTACTTTCTAATTTCTGCTCCTCTTCAGGGAAAATCCTGCTTTTTTTTTTTTTTCTACAACTGTTACCTGATCTGTGTTCTTCAGGGTCTCAATCAGCTTGGAGATCCCAGATTCCCAGATCTTCATGATCTGTACACAGTGATCTGTTGCCTGTTTAAAAAACAAACAAACAAACAACAAACAAAAAACCACAAAACTTTCTCTCAGTGCTTTTATGAAGCTGTGTATGCATGAGGAAGGGCAGAAGTTGTTACCTCGAGTTTGTATCTGAGTCCTGACTCATTAGTGAGTGGGTTCATTCCACCATATGTAATTGGACTGCTTTTTTAGGTAATAAAGCCTTTTAGTTGAAAAGGCAACGCAGGCTCTTCCAGAGTGCCCTATCTTTATGCTTTCCCTTCAGTGTTCTCTCATGACTACCCTGACCTGTGCCAAGCCTCTCGGGAATCACTGTGTCCTGCTTGCCAGAAAAAGTCATGGGGCTGTACTGTTGTCTCCACTGGGTGTGTGTACAGGGGTAACATCCAGATGTGTGACCCTTCCAATATCTTGTTATAGAGGGATCCACCTATGGTGAGGAAGATTCTGGAGGAAAAGATCAGCCTTGTAAGTGAACACTTTTTGTAGGCATCCAAACTAAGATAAATATGCATTTTATCTGTATGTTTTTTAAAGAACATTTGTTATGAGATATTATAGTAAGGCAGATGGGATTAGCAGACACCGATAGTGTCTCCCAACAGATGGATCAGTCCTTTAGTGTTACATCATGCTGAAACAATTGAGAACTACCTCAGGATGTCATTATTTCATCTCTAACTTTTTTGATTTCTTTTTTTTCCATATAGAAAGAGGTGCACAGAGTGAAAATATCTGGTCAGCAGCTGGCAATTTCAGCTTCATCACAGGATCATTTGATTCCTAAAGTACAGAATTGGTATTGTAGAGTAGGAATCCTTTTGTAATATTTGCTTTGAATCCCCTTTGTGTTATTATTAGAATCTGGATTGCAATAAACCAGCATCGTTGTTTTCCCTGCTATGCTGTAGTGCCTCAATTTTATTTTTCAGTAAGAGGACCAAGAGATAGAGATCCTTGGCTGGACTTAGAGGTCAAGTTCCCTGCAAAGAGAAGAAGATACTCTGTCCACATTCATGGTAGATGTGATAATGTGTGTTAAGCTGGAAATATTTCTCCTAGTTCTTGAAGAACAGCAAAATGGACCATCCGAAGCACCAAAGTTGAACTAGCTAAAACAAAATGAAAAAAACTCTTGAAAGCTGTGTGGAAAGTCTTCAGAAAACCACTTCATTTTTCAGTCTATCATCTCACCATTCTTTTCCTGGCTGGTTTAGCAAGTCAAAGATGAATGGGCACAGACAGCTATTGGTCTGGTTGGTGCAGCACAGTTGTCTTCTTGTATACCACCAAACAGAGCATTGCCAGACCTATCTTCAGTGCTCCATCTGACTTGGTTTTCTAGTATGGCTTACTTTTCTTTGCTATGAGTTCCTAGTTGCCATCCAAGGCTGAAACCAATGTGAATTGTGGTTCTAGATAGCAAAAAGCCCCAAAAGATATTGCACACAAGAGAAAGCCTTTGTGGCTGTAGGCTGCAAAAGTAGGTGTTTTGAGCTGTCAGAGAATTTTATCCTCCTTAGGAATAGTGACAGAGGGGGAATGGGTAAGCAAATAGAGTACGAAAGAAGATCTTTTAAGATGCCAAGTTGCTGCTACACTGCATGGTGGTCTGGGGGCTGAGTAAAGCCTATCACAGGTTCTGTGACAGATCCGTTGGCTTTGTTTCTGGAAGTTCAAATCACCAAAAATGAATCTGTGATGTAAGCATTTCTAAAACTCAGGCTTTCACATGCTCCAAGTCTCATTGTCCCTCTGTAGAATAAGTGGCAAACTCCTTCACAAATTTACTGTCTTCAACTTGAATAGGCCTTAATTAAATCTTAGAAAAATTCTCTTTGGAAGGAGCTCTTCTCTGCTTTTGAGTTGGTGATGACACTCCCCATTTAGGGCTATAGTATCACTCAACTGGTCCATACCTATCAGTGGTAATGCACTTTTGCTATACACCAGGCTGCACACAATGGCAAATAATGCATCCACTGACCCTGTTAGTGTGTTCTCTCAGTGGCCTAAAGCTGGCACAGAGAGAAGAACATAAGGACAAGGCAGTTATGCAGTGATACTACCTCTGGACCTGCCTCCCAGCTTTCAGTATCTATTAATTAGTGACTTTTGATATAAAGAATTGCTTATTAGTGCCTACTAGTCCTCCAAGGAGTTTCAGGAATTTATCTAATTATCTTACGTAAATGTAAGTTTTGAGGTTGTACAACATCTTGTAACCACATTTGACAATTCAACAATTTTGAAAAAGTTCCATTATTTATTTTGGCCCTGATGTCTGATGAATTCATATATGCTAGAACTGCTTATCAGAAATATGCTATATAGTCCCTATAAAACAAGTGCTTTTAGACCAGTATTTTTTTCCAGCTGGCCACAGCTAGTTCAGAGGTGATCAATCCATATGTGTATGATTATTTTTCTTGATGTGCATCTGTGTTTTTCAATAAAGAATAAATGAATGTCTGATGGTTTATTGTCTATTTCGCACTTCTCAACTCTTCACAGTCTGTGTTTGGTTTTACGGTCCTAAAAAATTCAGTATTAGTAGGTTTTCCACCCTGCCCTCTACTGATTTTTCAAGATCATTCATGGGTATGGAAAAGGCAACAGGCCATACTGCAGTTCCTTTTAGGACATAAATAGTCACCTTCATCTTCTGTAAAAGTGAGCAGTTTGTTTCTCCTCGTTATTTCTTTTTCTTAACTAGGCAATAATACAGAAAATTACCTTTTTATTTTATTTTTCTTTTCTTTGGGAAACTCCAAGTGATTTCCTTGTAAACTTTTAAAAGCATCTAAATATACTATGTAAATCATATCACACTTGTGTATATATAAAGAGTTCCTGCACATTGATGAAACAGGTCTGCCCTTGTTAAAAGTCCATGTTAGCTCTTCTTACATCATACCAAATTCTCATCAACTGATACTTCAGTTTGAGAAAGGTCTTACGTTGCCTCCCTCATTAAGTAAAGTTCTGTTGAAGGAGCCTCCTTCACCTTCTCCACAGTAAGAGTTCCTTTGATTTTTTTTTTTTTTTGCACACTTTGGTGTTTTTTTGAATGTTTTCTTTTAAGAAATCATAATCAATTTGTCCTACAGATCCTCAGGTAGGATTCCTGACTCTTAAGCTTGAAAAGAGAATCATCAGGTAATTTCTATGCCATGGGTAAGGTTTTCCTGAATTTTTCTCCCTCCATATTTTAATTGCGTTTTCATAACCTATTTGCCATAGTATGTGTTCTTTTCTACTTTGTCTACTTAGACAGGTTTTAAGCTTTTCACAGGATTGTTTATTACATCTGTTACTTATTGCTTGTTTTAACTTTACTGGAGTGTTTGGCCTTCTAGACATTAGGAGGGAAAAAATTAGTGGAGAGTCTTCTTGAAATATTTTCCTTGAGTCTTTCCCTGATGGCTTTTTAACAATGTTCATGCTGCTTTTGAAGTATTTAATCACTTTAGTCAATGGTATTAATTTCCTTGTACTTGCTCTATGCAATTCTTCCTCAAAGTTAACTGCATTTTGCTGCAGTTATGTCAAAGACTGCTCAGACTGTGTATGTTTTTGTCACTGACATGACCTTGGATCTGTTCTCCCAAGGCTGATGTTATTATTGACATTTGTTATTGTAATTGCAAATCTCACTTTCTGTCAGATGCCAAAAATTGTTTGGGGCTTGGGTTCCTGTCCTTTTTTAGTATTTTTACTAAGTTGATCTTTCTCTTTACTTGAAATCTGTTACTACCATCTTTGTTCACAAATTAGAAACATAGACAGATTTTAAAATATTAATTCACTGTACTAATCTAGTTCTCAGTGTCCTGAGGCTAAACTGAAAATTCTAAATATTTTTTAGTCAATTTTTTAATAACTATGTTAAGGCACAGTTGCTGCTGCCCTACACTGGCTGAAACCTCTGTGTATTTAGGCTCCGTACTTGTAGTTGCCAAGAAAGTGAAACTACTAGTTTCATTTTAGGAGCAGAAGTGAAGGTGTTTTTCAGAGACTCTCCTTAGTTATTCTCCTTTTCACTTTTCCAGCTGAATGTTTGAAACCATATCCCAAAAAGCAGTGCTTTTAGGTACCGCAAACCCTTTTCTTCTTTGCTGATATAAGCTGAGAAGTACAGTCAGTGTAAATAAAGATGTATTTGAGCTGTAAGACCACTAAAGGCTGGCTGGTAAAGGGCAGGAACAAATCTTGTTTTTTTAAGAAATTTAGAATGTTTTCAGTGCTTGGTTTTCAATTCCTGTCTGGCTACAGGATAGTAGTGCACAGTTGTTCTCTTCACTGCGAAGCAGTAAGCCTCAGTTTACTCTTGATTAAATAGATACCTAAATCACAGAAGAAAACTATATATGCTTTGTCTTTGCCTGTAAAAAAGAGAGCCATGATAAAATATGACAAACTCCCTTCAGCCCCTGGGAGAAGTGGCTAAATCACTAGTGGTTCTATCACCATCTGGAGCAAGAGAGTTTCTAGTAGCTATAAGCTGGCACTTTGTTGCCAGCATAGTGTGAGTTCATTCGAATCATCATGTAAACAGACAACTTGAAAAATGTTCTTTAAATTCAGAGCATTTTAATAGTTTGGGGTTTTTTTTTCTATCTACAGCTTCATTTTAAATGAACATCTCATTAATCCTCTATGAAACTCAAGAGGACAAATAGATCTTCAGAGCATTTTCATGTAGCTCCTTCTGGATTGTACAGCTGTGCATTGAAAATAAGGTTTCAAAACTGCACAGCAGGCATGCACACAGCACTTTTAGTCTCCTTTTCAGTCTCCATCATCTCCAGAGGACATGGCTGAACATTTAAGAGACGAAGGAAGAGGTCTGTGGAAGAAGCAGGGATGGAAATGTGACTGCTGGACCTCCTAAGTGTTGAAGACAGAGCCCTCAGGAGAGAAGCATTTCAGATGCAATACATAATTTTGTTGCCTGGAGGCATTCATATGAGGGACTGGTGAGGAAGGCCATGTGGATGTCCTCTGCAAGGACACAGAGGAGGGCAAAATGCTGGCTTTGATGTTTCAGTCAAGAAGCCTGTTTTTAAAGTGATGGCAAGAACTTCTTGAAATGCCAGTGACCAGACTGAACCTTTGTAAACAGTAATTCATGTTTCTGCTTCTCAAAAGATCATCATTTCAGAGCTTTCAGAAAAAAAGGTAAATGAAGGAAGACAAATGTTTGCCAGTTGGTTTTGCATCCATTCCTTTATGCTGTTGTTAATCTCTGAAAGATAGCACATGTGATGCAGAAAACATGTCTGATTATTTGGAGTTTGAAGTAGATTATTTCCAGCTGGCCTCAACAGTGAAATGTCTGGATATCTTCTTAGGTAGGAGAGATATGGCTGCATCCACCCCAGTCTCTTCATTTCCAGCAAAAAAAAAAAAAAAGTTAAAACAATATAACTTCTAACGTGACCTTCTCATAAAATCAATCCTTCTCATTTCAATTCATTCCTCTAATTTGGACCACCAGGTGGAATTGGCACGTGGCAATCTTTTGTCTGAGTAGCACCATTTTACGAAGCAGGTCTAATCCTGATCAAGCCAGTGGTACTTTTGTCAAGACTGGAGCACATGAAGTGAAAAGGTGAGCAGGATGTTTGACTGATCATGACTATAGTTTCTACATTTCTCATGGATTCTATGAAGTGGGAGTCAGTGAAGACAAAAGAAAGAAACTGAGCAGTAACAGATTAGGAAAAAAATGAAAGTGAAAAGTACTTAACCAATTACACTTGATTCTTCAGCTGGCACTGTGGTGTACACAGTGATGACCTCTAATTAAAATAAACATGAGTCATACGAAAACCTCATGATACACCTGGGAATAGGGTTATACTGAGCGCATAATTAAGTTTATTAGGTGGCTCTCAAGCCCTACAGGAATACAAGAACTAATCTGGTTGGATGACCTCTGAAGTATTCCCAGGCAAAGAATTTATGAATGGAGGTTGAAGGGTATATGTCAGATAAAGTATTCCTGAGATTCACAGGACTGATCCAAGTCCTGAGGCCTGTATGGACCAGATGGTAGGGGCTGAGTGATTAAGAAGCTTGAATCTATGGTGTGGAAGGTTTGGTACACTGGGTGTGCCACTTAACAAATCCCAGACTCCCAGCTTCTTCATTACACCTCTTGCTGTCATGTACCTGCTGCAAAAGGGTCTAACTAGTTTTGCTTGTTTCTTCTGTTACCTGAGAGGAGAAAAAACTTGTGTCATCAAAAATCCTAGCATATCAGTGGCATCAAACCAGAAAGTTAGTAGAAGTATGGATCAGCACAGAAAGATTGTACCTGCTAGAGAGTGTGTGAAATGGGATTTAGTCAAATGCACAGATACGAAGTGGATATCATAGAGGATCCCTCTTGGCGGGGGTGCCTTGGCTGGTCTATCACATAGAGGATGAGCAGGGGGTGAACTTGTCAATTATTTCCTGTCTATACCTGCAGGCTGTAGTTGCAGGAAGAGACAATTTCTGGACACCATACAAAACAAAATGCATAACACTTATAGCAGGTACTAGCAGGTAGGTATGGCAGAAAGACATAAGAATCAGAAGGCTTTATTAATGGAAGATTCTGTAGCAGTTTATTTGGTGATAGAGAAGATTCTGTCATTGAAAGAAGCCAAATGCAAGTAACAAGCAGAATTATATTTCAGGGAATATGATTCCATTGAACCAACTGTGATCATTTCTGACACCCAGGAACATCAGACTGGGTAATTTATAATGTATAAACTGTGGTAGGAAGAGTGGTGGCCAGTGTTGGTGGCGTTTTAAAATGAGAGTGAATCAGGCCCAGGAGGGAGGAAATCTGCACTGACAGATCTGATAGAGAGAAGACAGTTTGAATATGATTTTCAGGCTCTGTGAGGTATTTTCCTCTCAATCCAATTGTTGTTCCTGGTACTAAGACTTTCACACTCCTCCAGAGGACTGCTGATGACTGCAAGGTTAACTTTAGAAAGCACCTAGCAAAGTAAAGCAACTTCCCCAGCAGCCACCTCCTAGTAACAGCTGGCACAACATTAAACAGTAGACAAGTCACTACTGGCATTAAATATCTGTCTGGGTATCTCAGAGCGTTGTTGCTGCAACTTATGTTTTCCATAAGCACGATACAAGAAAATAGTCATACTTTATACAAAACAAGAACAGGACTTGTACTTTATAGAATCTGTAACAGGAGCCATGTAACTGTGTTAATAGCGATGTGTCAGTGAATGCCTTTGGTTCCAGCTTAAAGAGATGCCATGACAAAGCATTTCCTTGCCATTCAATGAGCTTTTTGGTTGTCCTAGTTACAGTATTTTATTAGTATTTTATTAGATTTCTCAACTTTATTAAGAAAATCTGAGCAACTTCATCAAACTTTGAAGTTATCCGTGCTCTAAGCAAGGAGCAGGACTAGATGACCTTCCCACAGAAATTTTTCTGTGATTCTAAAATGGTGACAGTTTTCAAAAGGAGAGAGAATGAAACAACAGCACATTTCAAGGAGAAATTCAAACAAATTGGAACTCTACCAAAGGATCTTGTTGAAATGTCTTCAGAGAACACTTATCCCTCTAGGGTATCAGGCAAAAGCCATTAAATTAAGTTCAATGTTACACAATATGTGTGATGTTGGTTTAATTTAAACCCTCCCAGTGATGTGACATGAGGTATTCCTCACTCTCAGCTGGGACAGGCCCAGAAAATAAAATCTAGGAGTCTTTGCGGTTGCTGGTGACTCAGCTAAGGATGCTGTTTCCTCCAGGTATTACATATATCTTGTGATTACGCAGCTTTCCCCTGAGAAAACTTTTGGATTTTGAAGAACTTTGCATTAGTTTTTCACTTTTCAGAAGCCACTCCCTGTGAAAAAATGTCGGCCTGCTTCCAGTGTGAACGGGACTTTTATTATTCATATTTAGATTGTTAAAGTATTTTAATAGCCCTAGTTATACTAATTCTATATTTTATATATTGTAGAATAATAATTGTGGTTATGTTCATTGCGGTTTATAAAATTATGGTATATGTTATAGCTGGAGCAGAGCATTCAACTGTGGGATACCACAGGTGATCATTAAAGGATATTTATTGGGAAAGAAGAGGAGAAAACCAAACTAGTTTTGGGATGGAGCTTAATGCCTGTAGATTCCTAAAATGGTGATAATGCCTACAAGGTCAGTGTCCCAGAACTCCCTTCAGACTTATGCTCCCATGTTTCATCCCCTTCAGTCTGACAGATGGTGTTGCTTGATGCCCAGGTGGGAAGCAATCAGTTGGTGCAGAGGGGTCTCCCAACTAGCACAGACCACAATGCCAAGCGTTTCATTCAGGTCACATAATGCAGGACTAAGCAGTATTCTGCTGCACAAGGTTTTGCTTTGTATTAAAGTGCACAGCCTGGGCTTTGCCCACAACACTTGCTCAAGGTAATAGGATGGTTTTTTGCACCATATTCAATTTACTAATCCAAATGCTGACCAGACACTACTGTGGACAAGTGGGCTTTGGCTTACTTCAGCTGGTTACCTGCGTGTCAGCTGGCTGTAGTCTTCACTTTCTCTATGGTCTCTTGTGCAGTTGCTGGGTCATACCCACCGGTTACTGGGCCGTCGGTGAGGGGGAGCTGACTTTCAGCAGCTTGTGCAGGATGTTATCTATGAATAGGCATTCTGCTTGCGAGATGTTTTTAGGGAATCATATGTGGGGTTAAATCCTGAAACCAAAAATATACTGTAGATAGATATTGGCATTTCTTGTGCATCCAAAAAAACCTAGGAGAAAAGCACAACAGAAAAGAAAACAATGGCTCTCCAAGAAAACACGCCTTCAATACGCAAACAAATTATGGCATTAGGTTAGTGAAAACTCTGCAATAAAATGCAAACCCACCCGCTGTTTCCTAGTTACTGGTTTATTCTTCATTATCCCATCTTTTACTGCCATCTCCTGGCTACAACTGGATAGACTCATCGATGGACATGGAATAAACCTGTTTCTGTTTTACTCTAATAAGATCTACAACTTTTATAAAACCGTTACTTTTGCTGGCCTTGAAATGTTTGTCTGCGGTTTTAAACTTGTTTAATTCCCTGTTAGGTTCTCAGCATGGATACATCATATTGAGTTCCCAGTGGCAAAAAAAAAAAAAAAAAAAGGCTTTTTGGTTCAAAAGGAAAGAGGAGGTGTAGCAGACATCCTGTGTGTGATGACTCTCCTTGCAGGATTCCTGTATGAGTTCAGAAATTCCTGGGAAGAAACAAGGAAAAGGACTAGCTGTGTAGTGCAGGGGAAGAGAATTTGCTCTACTAGGAACTGGCTTGCTTTTTATTACCTCAGACAGTGTCAAATAGGTCATGTTTTCAGAGGAAGGTAAATTCCACCACCACCTCACAGTTGCAGCGGTGAGGTGGAGTGAAGGGGAATATCCCTTAATTTCATGAGGACAGCTGGGATTCACCCCCAAAATGTTACAATCACAAATCATCATCGGCTAGGGCAGGAGAGCTGAACTGCTTCTGTCAGCAGGGTCCCTTGTGCAACACACAGCACTTCATATTGCCTGGAACAGCAACACACCAACAAGGGACCCACAGACAGGGCTTTGGGAATGGATTAACTGAGAAATGCAGCACTTGTGTAATGGCAAGTTTGGGATGTATTTGGGGAGAAGTCATGGCTAAAGAAAGGAGAAGACAATCCAGAAAACGAAGTATTGCATTTCAGCATTCTGAAAGCAAAGAATTTTTATTTTTTATTTTGAAGCAAGGCTTTTGCATGATAAACCCCACAATGATCCTGAAGTTTCATTTAAAACAGGGTTTATCAGAGGGGCCAAAATGCATCTTGACAGTCAGTCTCAGAGCATTACAGTTTTGTGGCTTAACCTGCATGCAGGTCTAGTAAAATGAAGCAGCTCTCTCAGATGAAGAGAAGCAACTGTCTCTTTTGACAACAGCATCCTGCGGCGTTCTTCTCTTTGTATGTGCTGTCAGGCAACAACGTCGTTTGGGTATTGGCTGGTTTCATCACTTCAGAAAACTGGCTGCAGGTAACATAGCTTTTTAACTAGTGATTTGTAAATTATCATATAGGCATTAAGTCAGGCAGAAATCGTTCAGAAAAGGTCAATGCTTTGATTATTGCTGTAGATAAAGGAAAGTAAGATTGGATTGATTTCTTGTTATGGCTGTCCCTTAATGGATTTCTTCTTCTCCCCTCTAACATCCCTCTTATAACCATTAGGTAAGCTCATCTGAATGCATCAGTGCTCCCAGTGCCAGAACAGAACAGGAGACAAGGCTCTAAATCCAAACTCTTCCGTATTGGTGCAACACAACCTTCCAAAAAAAGCAGCTTTGCTGTCTTGAGCTGTCAGTCCACTGGGAGCTGTTGTGAATCCAACAGCCTTTAGCTCATGTTGCAATTTAGACAGCAGGCATTCTTCGAGCATATGCATTTTACAGAGTCTTATAAATGCCTACTGAAAAGGCACTGTATTAAATCACACCTCAGACACTTTTCTTCTTGCTTGGCAGAGCAGGATTCCTCTCTATAATCTATATTTAGAACTCTGGTTTGCTTTAATGCAACTTAGGTTTAAATTCAATGGTATTTTTCCCACCCCCACAGAGTCTGACACTTGCTTTTACGAACATAGTATGAAGCACTTAAGTATCAGCATGTCTCCTCTGCCACCTGCCTGCAAGAGACCTGCCCCATAGGCCAGGATAATTTTTCTTTATTTCAGTGCTTTCTTTCCTAATTATAAACATTTTGCACTTTAATGACTTGCTATAAAACCTTGAATTGACCATTCTCAATGTATCTCCCAATGCAATTTCCCTGTGGGCATGCTGCATTACAGTTATTGGGTCCAGGCTCAGAGAAAATGGAGAAAGCTTGTTTCAGAAGAGAAGGCCCCAGACTTAAGAACTGAATCACAGTGTCCGAGTGTGCTTTGACACATATTTCCTCCATGAAACTCCTTGGGGACAAGAAAGTAAAAAGCTGATAGCATACTCAGGAGCAGAGAAGGAATTTAGTAACTCTGCAGTCTTTATTCACTACAAGTTGGCAAAAGGAGAACCCAGTTCTGTAGTTGGGTATCACAGGGTTCTTCATCTTGGTATAGCACTTAAGTATCATGTACTTTATACAAAGTGCACAGGTACAAAGTGCCTGGGTAGAGAACTGTGTTATTTATCTGATGTCGGAGGTCAGTTTACATTCCTTTTATATTTTTCAACTCATACCCCCCGATCCATCCTGCCATTGTATTTTCCACAGTAAGATGAAGACTAACACTTTAGAAAAGATTACAAAGTCAGTTAACATTCATAACTTCAGAAATAACCATGAAATGCAAGGGAAAGACATTTTCTAAGACAGATGCTGGAGGACACAATAAGATTGTTCTCGTATCCTCTAGGGAGCACAGTGTGTTACGCAGTTCTTGGCTACTTTCTCACTGCTGTACTGAGCTGAGCTGCTCACACTGAGCCTCTGCCTGGGGCTTGTTCTGCACCTCCCACCTTCACACAGTCAAGGCTCCCCATAGCTCTCTGGTGACTAGTCTCAGTTCTCTCTTGTCTTCCTTGACCAAGCAGGGGTTCTGCTAATCCGAGTGTTTGTTTTGTAGTGCAGGCAAATGCACATTTGCCTGTGACTTAAGAAAGGATGCACTCTGTGTGTGGTATCTGTGTTATATGCGCAGTCAAATTTGTGAGTGTGTGGCTTGTGGTGTGTGTATGTGGTTGAGGAAGGGTTTTCTGACTTGAAATTCAGGTATTGTGTGACTTGTTTGTCACTATAACTCAAATTACAGTTTGCAAAGTCCTTCGCCAATGTAGTTATGTTGTTCCTTTGCCTTCTCACAGAGGCAGCAGCTGGCTGTCATCCAGTCTTTTTTAAATGGTAAATAAACAAAGATCCGGAAGCAAGTTGGGGTGACTGTCACTACACAATTCTAGTGAGTTAATTCTTTATTTTGATAAGATGCTTCCAGATATAGTTTATACTGCAGTAGTATAAGACTGCCTGTTGTGCATTTGCCTTATGTCACCTTAACGCATAAGGCACTGCAAGCTGGATCAGCAAAACAAGGGAGCACCCAGAAAATAGGACTGGAGAGGACTGACCCCACTTCTGCAGTATAATGTGCAGCAGCACGTCAGCCCAGGGCAGTATGTCAGCAGAGGCTTACCACCCACACCAAACAAGACCAAGAATGCTTCTAGCAAGCACATGCTAAACTCTGTTCTCAATTTCTTCATTAAAAGTCATATTTGCATAGTAGAACAATTATCTAGTTAACCTTAGTCAGTTACACAGCTTTTGACATGCTTGGGATCTGATCAAAACTTTCTAGGTGTCGGTCCATCAACAGAAATGTTTCCTTCCTTGACTGCTGGTCAGGTTCTTCATCTCTCAGCAAAGAAATTCTCATTCTTCAGCTGCAGCAGCTTTTTCTCAGGGTCTGGTCTTTCATCTCTGATGCAGAATAAGGTTGTTCGTATCTCACAGATAGCCAGATAATAAAAATTATTTTCCTCTTATTTTTTTTAGCATTTGCAACACACAAATTCTGATGGAAATAATTGAATGCCTTTTTAAGTCCTTCTATCTGGAAACATCAAAAATTGCTTATAAACAATATTTTTTGGGTCATTCAACCAAATTATAAACACATCCTCTTTGTGGTAGAACACACCAAGAGTGAATGTGATCCAGCACTTCCCAGGATAGTGCCAAGCTGTGGGTTATTTGGGGATGGATGTTCTCCATTTGCCATGCTGAAGCAGGTGTAATGTGTTGAAGGAGACGTACTGTCTGTCTACATATCCATTTAACATATTCAAATGGATTCTTTGATAATTTTGAAGTATTTTTCAAATTTTACTTTGCCTCAAATTATTAATTAATGTGATCTCAGTTCACAGTATTCTCTTACAAATTGGCCACTGGAAACTTTTTTTTTCCCAGGTTCAACATAATAATGGACATCAGGACATCATTAAGATCATGGGACAATGAATTCTGGAGCCTTTGTTACTTTCCCACCACAGTAACTTTTTTATATTTTCCAAGATAACTTTCCACAGCTTTAATGGGAAAGGTATTCTTTACTTTTCTGTTATTATTTGAAAGTTTCTGGACAAAGGTTGGTGGAGCAGCATTGTGCATTTGACTACTGTACTGTATTTAATCTATAAACTGTTTTGATTCCTTCTAGATTAAAGGATTTACAAGATTATCAATAATTTCCATTAAAGTCAGTCTAAGCTGTTTTTTCTTAATAAAAGCCTTCCAAAAACAACCCTAAACAACTTGCTGGATTTTGTAAAACTGCCTTCAATCCAATATGAAAGATAATACTTCAGAAGAAACTGTTGACAATATAAGATGCAACGTAAAAGTAATTAAGATCAAACAATAAATCCTCTACATTTTAGATCCAGCCATATACTTAGAGGTTAATTCCTAGCCCATTTTTCCACTGACTCAGTGGATCAAGTGCTATATTTTTTAGTTTATGATTTTCTGACTTTTTAAACTTGCTTTGGTAAATAAATGTTATAACTTTACTTTTTCAATAAGGAAGGTAATTAGAGAGTTTAAATGACCTGCATGTGGTAGGTAGATCACTGTATTATCAATTTTATGACTTTGTTGACACAGGCACAGGCTGCAGTCAAGATAAGGTCCCAATTATGCCAGGGTGTGTATAAGAGCACACTGAAGGACCATTTATAATTCAAAGAATTTATGGTTCATATTCAGGGGTAAGACCTAATGTCTCTTACGTGTCCAGCCAGACCTGAGAAGACCAGCATTTTCCATTTTAATGGAAATTCTGCAGCTTTAAATGTCTTTCTAAAATTGGAAGAGAAAGGATTATTTCTAGATATCTGTATTTTATAAAATGTAGCCCCAGAAAAATACTGTTTACTGTAAATAACCTCCACATTTCAACATTATATTTGTATTACATAAAAGAATTTCAGTACACAAAATCATTTGGAAATGCTACATTGAAATGTTAGTTTCTGCAATTGTTGAAACAGAACATTTCCAATTTATTGAAAGGTGTTATCTAAGTTTTTCCAGGAAATACAATTCCTGTAATTGATTCATATCTGCAAATTGTTTCCACTTCAGTGAACACATTTTTTAATTACAAAACCTGTTAAGTCAACTTGCTCTTTGAACTAGGCTATTGGATCTGTGTGTCCTGTAACAGACAGGTGAATGAAGCCACCTTGTGGATCATCCACCCTGTAAAATCTTCAGAACCTCTGTTTCCTCCTCAGCTTTCTCAGTAGAGCCTGAGGCTCCTCAAGAGCTAAGTGCCTAAGATGCCCACACAAAGCATGGGAGGGATTAGTCACTGAAGGAGAGAAAATCACAGGATATGATGAACAACCTACGCTCACCAGTGGGAAACAGTGAGATAAGAGGTGGTGTTCAAACACAGCCCCTTCTAGAAGGTCAGGCGGCTGATCTGATGCCACGATGAGACATCTCCTCTCACATCTCAGGATCTGCAGGAGCAACCTCGCCTGAAGCCAGGGGCATAAAAGGGTCCCATGAAATAGTTCCCATTTTCCCATGCCACACATTCCAGCCTCATTCAGGTATCTCATGTCCTACCCAACTTGTAAAACCAGAAAGTTCCCTGGAAAAGAAACACCTGTGTGTTCAAGTCAGCTACCCAGAATCAGCAGGTGCTTGAAAAGAGTAGCATTACTCTCTTTTGCCTCTGTTCTCCATTCCCAGAATGGAGATGATAATCCCAGCTGCTTGCACACGATGCTGGATATAGTACATTCATCAGTGCTTGTGATCCATGGGTACATAACGGTGGAAGACCCACAGGATCCCAAAGAAAGAAGGGAATGAGTAATTCTGTATCTAGTCTGAGGGTTATATAATATGCATTAAATAATAGCTTGAGCTGCACATCAAGGGAGGAGGATGAAAGGGACTATTGAAAAACAGCTCATTTGCTGAAAAAAAAGACAGGATACTGTGGGAAGAGGAATATGTGATCATCTAATCAAGAAATATATAATTATACCTACACCTAAGGAGGGTGAACTGCAAGCTTACAAGTAACCTAATTCCTAGCATTTCTTAACTTTTCCTTGCTTAACTTTTCAGCTTTATTGTCATTTGTTGAATTAGTTTCAGTTCCCTTCCAAAAGTGAAAAGGCAATAAACCTCAGGCTGGGGAATAGCCCTTTTGTCACCCACAGCCACTCTGGCTAACCCAAGGGAGAAGCAGGTCTAGGTCTCCAGGGCTTCAGCTCGGACACCTGGGGACACCCGGGGACACCCCGGGGAGCCAGAGCAGCAGCAGGCAAAACTCAAGGAGTACAAATCAGAGGGATATGAAACACTCATTGCCAGGCCTTTCGGCTTTCTCTCAGATGTTGTTTTGTTTTGGCTTCTGCCCCCAGTATTTCATCCCCTTCTGACAAGCGTCTTCACTCTGAATGGATGCTTCAGTCCCTAGTCTTGCATTTGAAGTAGCCCATGCTCCCCAGCCACTCTCTGCTTCCTGCCTTTGTTATAATTTGGGCATCAGGAGGCACACCAACAGAATAGTCTTCTCTCTCCAAACACCAGTGACCAGTGCCACAGTGACCCAGAGGAACTGCAATTGCAAGGTTGACCTGTTTAGCTGTCCACAGTTGGAGTGTCCTGTGGTGCTCATGCAGGAGTGACAGACAAGAGATTCAAGCACCGGATAAGAGATGGAACATGTTTGGCACACCTTCAGACAGCACCTTCAGATCATTTGTCTTCTGACCATGTGTTAAAGATGCGTTTTTTCAGAAGTTCATTACTTCGTGAAATCTGATTGCTGGCAGTCTCAAGGGATGCTTTTTGTTCTCCCTCGAGACAGAAATTGTAAAACATACACCTCTATCACAACTAAATTTCAGCTTTACAATTAAAAGCACAGAGTCACTGTAACTTATAAAGCCAAGTCCTAAAACAAATTTAAATGAGGTAAACCAAAGTATTTTTCCCTCATCTCATTGTCAGGACTGAATACCTTTTACTGAACTATTCAAATGAGAACTATGAATTTCAGCTCGAGCTGTCACAGTTTGGCCTAGTTATGAGCAACTTTAAACAGTGGTTTAGATTGATATTTTCACCACCTGCAATGTCAGAAGGATGTTGTTGATGTGCTATGGATCTATTAATTAGGAAAGAGAGGCATGCAAATAGACACTTGAAAAAAAAAGCATCTTCTGCAATGCAAACATTGTCCCCTCTAGGGGAAATGTTCGGGGCATGGGGGCCCAGGTGGTGTTCTCCTCAAGCCTGCTGGTGAGGGGACAGGATGCGAGGAGGAAAAGGAGCTGTTTAAGGAGCTGATGTCAGCCACAGAGTTTTGGTTTCTATGACCGTGGGACCTCGTTTGAGGATCAGCATCTGCTTGGAGAGATGGTATCCACCTCACTAAGCAGGACAAAGGCATCTTTGCCAATAGGGTGGCTGATGCGGTAAGAGCTTTAAACTAAGAATGATGTGGAAGGGAGAGTCACCAGCAGCGCTGTGAGGGAGTGATGCACAGGGCTGATGAGCAAAGGGGCTGGGGTGATGTGAACCAAAGGGAACACAAAATCAACAAGTCAAGGCTGAAGCCAAACTTAAGCACTTGCATGTAAGAAAGGAAGTGCTGACCAAGGCACCAATATGGAATAAAAACCCAGGCCCTTTCCAGGGAAATAAACATGATTCTCTGAAGAGCCTGTGGTGCACCAATGCATGCAGCATGGGGAATAAACATGATGAGTTAAAGACATGTACATTTGCAGGGCTACAGTCTCACAGGGATCACAGAGGCATGGTCGGATGGCTCCTGTGACTGGAGTGTTGCAACAAAGGGACACAGGCTCTTTAGGAAGGACAGGCTGAGAAGGCCAGGAACTGCTCTTTATGTGAGAAAGCATCTGGAGTGCCTAGAGCTCTGCCCAGGGAAAGATGATGAGCCAACATCAGGATGTGTGCAAGACAGGGATTAAAGAGCAGACCAGAATGGATGATATTGTAATGGGTGTCTGCTATAGGCTACCTGACGAGGAAGAATGAGCAGATGAGGCCCTGTACAGACAGACAGGAGCAATAGGAGCAGCCTCACATTCCCAGGCCCTTTGCTCAGGGAGCATTTTAGTCCTGGAGAGCACCAATGACAACTTCCTGACCAAAGTGATAGAAGAGCCAATGAGGACAGATGCTCTGCTGGACCTCATACTCACAGATAAAGAAGGGCTCACCGCAGATGTGAAGGTCGAAGGCAGCCTTTGTTGCAGTGACCATGAGATCATGGAGATTCTGAGAATGGAGCAGGGCAAAAAGCAAGCTCACAACCCTGGAGGGAGACCTGACTTTGGTCTCTTTAAAGATCTGCTCAGTCCCATGGGACAAGGTTCTGAAGGGAAAAAAGTGCCCAAGAAAGCTCTAGCAGTCAAGCACAATATTTGCCCATCCAGATGAGCAGGAAGCCAGGCAAACATCCACAGGCCTGTGTGGATGAACTAGGGGCTCCTGGCTCACAAAATGGAAAGCCTACTCAAACTTAAAAAGGGAAGCATACAGAGGGAGGAATACAAAGACACTGTCCAAGTATGCAGGGATGATGTTAGGAAAGCCAAAGCCCAAAAGGAATTTAATCTGGTAAGGGGTGTCAAAGGCAACAAAGAGGGCTTCTACAAGTTACACGGGTGACAAAAAGAAAGACCACAGAAAATGTAGGCCCCACTGCTGGTGGGGAGACCACAGACCTGGTGACACACAACCTAGGAAAGGTGGAGGTACTGAATACCTTCTTTGCCTCAGTCTTTACTAGCAAGACCAGCCTTCAGGAATCCCAGGTCCCAGAGACTAGAGGGAAGGGCTGAAGCACAGAAGACGTATCCTTGATGAGAAAGGATCAGGTCAGGGAATACTTAAGCAAAACAGACATGTGTAAGTCCTTGGGCCCTCATGAGACGCACACTCTAGTGCTGAGGGAGGTGGACGATGTCATTGCGAGGCAACTCTAGATGCTCTTTGATTGATCGCAGCAACTGGGAGAAATAGCTGAGGACTGCAGGAAAGCAAACGTCATTCCGGTCTTCAATAAGGGCAGGAAGGAAGACCCAGGGAACTATAAGCCAACCAGCCTCACCTTGATCTGTGGGAAAGAGATGGAGCAACTAATTCTGGAAACCATTTCCAGACACAGGAAGGACAAGCAGGTGATTGGCAGTAGCCAGTATGAATCCATCAAGGGGAAGTAATGTTTGACCAACCTGACCTACTTCTATGATGAACTTACTATCTTCGTAGACAAGTGGAAAACACTAGATACTGTCTGCTTGGCCTTCACTAACTCTTTCAACACTGTCTTCCATAAAATCCTCACGGAGAACTTGTTGAAGCATGGGCGGGATGAGCAGACAGTGAGGTGCATTGAAAACTGGCTGACCAGCTGGATCTGGAGGGTGGTGATCAGTGACACGAAGTCTAGCTGGAGGTCAGTAACTAGTGCTGTACCTCAGGGGTCAGTGCTGGGTACAATCCTGTTCAACATCTTCATTAATGATATGGATGGTAGGGTAAAGCATACGCTCAGTGAGTTTCCTACTGACACAAAAATGGGAGGAGTGGCCGACAAGCCGGAGAGGTGTCTGCCATCCAGAGGGATCTTGACAGGCTGGAGAATTGGGACTGACTGAAACCTCATGAAGTTTAATATGGTAAGTGCAAAGTCCTGCAACTGGAAAGGAACAACCTCAGGCACTTGCACATGCTGAGGGCTACCCAGCTGGAAAGCAGCTTTGCAGCAAAGGATCTCAGAGACCTGACGGATACCAAGTTGAACATGAACTAACAGTGTGCCTTCGTGGCAAACGCGGCTTATGGCATCCTGAGCTGCCTTAGAAGGAGTGCTGCCAGCAGGTAACTGCTCCACACTGCTGAGGCCATACCTGGAGTGCTGGGTCCAGTGCTGGGCTCCCCAGTACAAGAAAGGCATGGACATTCTGCACAGGGTCCAGTACAAGATCACAAAGATGATGAAGGGACTGGAGCACCTCTCCTATAGGGAAAAGGCTGTAAGAGCTGCCACTTTTGAGAAGGCTCAGGTGGATTTTATAAAAGTGTATAAACACCAGAAGGGAGGATGCAAAGAGTATGGAACCATGCTTTTTTCAGTGGTGCCCAGTGACAGGATCAGAGGTAATGGGCACAAACTAAAACACCAGAGGTTCCCTTTGAACATCAGGAAGCACTTTTTACAGTGAAACTGACTCACAGTAAAGAGAGGTTATGGAGTCTCCATCCTTGGAGATACTCAAAAGCTACCTGGTCCTGTGCAAGTGGCTCTGGGCAGAGGAGTTGAACCAGATAAACTCCAAGGTCCCTTCTGATCTCAACTGATCTGTGATTCTCTATTGTTCTAAATTTTATAAAATAGTTGATAGGACCTATTCAGAAAAAAAAAGTAGAGATGCAGGAATTAAGTCTCCACATGCAAGTCACATTTTTTTTATTATCCAAGTTGGTGGACTAATTTCTTCCAAAACCATTTTTGAAAGAAGACTGAATACTTAAGCAGAGGAAATGTATTTCCAATTGTCAGCAAGAAAAGGAAAAGTGTCAGTACTCTGTAATTCTTACATTTTCTCATTACTAAAATAATTGAAAAAAAAGACAAAAACTGCCAGTTTTTCACAAAGGAATGGAATAAAGCACAGTACATTTTCACAGTTTGTATACTGTAGGCTTTTTGTTGAATGGGCTTTTCAATAAAACTCTAAAATTAACTTTAGGAAGAAAAATTAACAACTTCATTGAAAATAAATTTGATGCCTCAAGGGCATGTCAGTGTCTCAATTTTGATAACTCATTTGACTTAACATAATAAGCCTATCAATATTCACTCAAACAAGCATCGTCACAGACATTTTCATGTACTCTTAAAAAACACACAAAACTATATAATCTTGAAATAATAGAATTAAAATAGAATGCAGGATTAAAAACTGTGGGCCAAAAAATATTTTTTGTATGTGTACAGTGAGGTGTAATGATGAGAACTGCAATAATAATTTCCATCTAGGATTTAGAAAACTGAATTGGGAGCAGTGACACCTGTGTGGGTGGAAATACCTCTGAATCCTCCAAAAGCATTTTGAATTTCAGAACAGCTCACTGGTTCTTATTGGTCTCTAGAGTAACTAAGCCTTAGTCTGTTAGCAGCTGCTGAAAGGTCCACATTACAGAGTTGTAGTGTCTTTTTCTTTTAACTCTGACATCTGTCAAACCCAGGTTCAAGATTCCTGAGGAGTTTCAGTGGGTAAGACTTTGTGCAGTTTATACCATGCCCCAAGGAGTGCCTTTCCAGTGAACACTTCATCTCAGCTGCTTTGGAACTGATGTTGGCATTGCTACCAGCAGGATGTATCCTTCAAAGGCCTTCAATTTCATTGTGAGAACTATCAAGGAATTGTCCAGAAGCAGAGATCAGGAGGGGACACCAGGCAAAAAGCACACAGGACTGTGTTCTTTGAGTGTTCAGCAATACAGACCTGCAATGCAGAACCTTAAGAAAACAAAGAAGACCAGACACATGAAGCTTCAGTTCTAAGGTCACAACAGCCATATTGCAACACTACAGGCTTAGGGAAGAGTGGTTGGAAAGCTGCCCAGTGGAAAAGGGCCTGGGGGTGTTTGTCCACAGACGTCTGAATATGAGCCAGCAGTGTGCTCAGAAAGCCAACAGCATCCCGTTTTGTATCAAAAATGGTGTGGCCAGCAGGAGTAGGTAAGTGATTGTGCCCCTGTAGTTGTCACTGGTGAGGCTGCACCTTGAATACTGCGTTCAGTTTTGGGGCCCCCGCTACAAGAATGATGTTGTGGTGCTGGAGTGCGGCTAGAGAAGGGCAACGAGGCTGGTGAAGGGACTCGAGCACAAGTTTTACGCCGAGCAGCTGAGAGAACTGGGATTGTTTAGCCTGGAGAAGAGGAGGTTGAGGGGAGACTTTATTTCCCTCTACAACTGAAGCAGGTATTGGCCTCTTCTCCCAAGTAACAAGTGAGGATGAGACAAAATGGCCTCAAGCTGCATCAGAGGAGGTTTAAATTAGGTATTAGAAAAAGTTTCTTTACTGAAAAAGTGGTGATGCATTGGAACAGGCTGCCCAGGAAAGTCTTCCCTGGAGGTGTTCAAAAAATGTGTAGATGTAGCACTTCATGATATGGTTTAGTTAAGGCATTTGGGAGAAGAGACCAATGCTCACCTCACTACAACCTCCTTTCAGGTAGTTTTAGACAGTGACAAGGTCCCTCCTCAGCCTCCTTTTCTAAACATGCCCATTTCCCCCAGCGGCTCCTCACAGACTTGTTCTCCAGTCCCTTCACCAGCCTCGTCGCCCTTCTCTGGACGCGCTCCAGCACCTCAATGTCCTCCTCGTAGTGAGGAGATCAAAACCGAACTCGAGGCGCGGCCTCGCCAGTGCCGAGTACCGGGGCACAATCACCTCCCCGGTCCTGCTGGCCACACAATTTCCGATACAAGCCGGGATGCTGTCCCGTACCTCCCCAGCCCCATCTCCCCGACCCCCGTCTCCATCCCCATCCCCACTCCCGCCACAGCCTGGGCTGTGCGCGCACACGTGGCGCTCGCTCCGCACGGCACGCGCGGCCGCGCGCACGCCCCGCGCACGTACACACAGCGCTGTGCACGCGCGGGCACGTATTTATCTGCTGAGAGGCGCACGCACAAACGGTGCGAGGGCGTCCGTAGAATCACAGAACGGTTTGGGTTGGAAGGCACTTTAAAGATCACCCACTTCCAACGCCCCTGCCATGGGCAGCGACACCTCCCACATCATCTTCGCGGCCCTCCTCTTGACCCCTTAGAACTGTTCCCTCCATCCGTCCGTCCATGCACCCAACCACTCGCTTCCTATGCCCTGATCGTCCGGACCGAGCCGAGTCGGACGGAGCGAAGCGGAGGGGAGCCGAGGGGAGCCGGACGCGAGCCCTGGCGCTTGCGGAGGCGACCCACGCCGCCCGTTCAGCAGCGCCGCCGCGGCCCCTTTAAATGAAACGAGGCGGTGCGATCCGCGGCGCCGGCCCCCGCTGACTGTGTTAAAACTTCGGCGGGGCCATTTTGGGGGCAGTAAGACCCAGAGCGCGGTAGCCGAGGCAAACACCCGCCCTTCCATCCCGCCCCAGGCACTATGAGCGAGGCGGCGGAGACCAACACCGCCACCGTGGCCGCCGCCACCACCGCCGCCCCGGCAGCAGCCCCCGCGCCGCCGCCCGCCGCCCCGGACGCGAAGCCGAAGAGCCCCGTTAGCGCCGCTGCGCCGGGCGCGGCTGCGGGCGAGGCGGCAGCCGGTGCTGCTGCCGCCGCCTCCACCACCACCACCGAGACGGAGAAGAAAGTGCTGGGTGAGTGCCGGGCGCGGCTTCCACGGGACCGTGGCACCTGCGGCGGGAGCGGGGTGCGGGGAGCGCGGGGTGGGGGGGAAGCACATGGCGCCGCCGCCCAGCGCCCTTCCCGGTTTTCCACCCCCCCGCAGCGGGTATGAGTCAGGCTGCGCCCGGGGGAGGTGGCACTGCCTTCCCCTCCTCTCTCTACTGGGTGCTGCCTGGCCGGGATGCTAGCTCGGAGTTGGGCGGGAGCACCTGTGTTCAGTGGCTGCTGCCCCGCCCGCATCTGGAGAAGGCTTCTTACAAGGACCGTCTCCTGGGGAGGGTACCCTCGGAACCCTCACCACCCTCCCGACCTGCGGGAGGGTGCGTGCTGGCTCGCCTTCCCAACGGGGCGAAGAGCCTGGCCAGGCTGCGTGGACAAACAACACCCTCTACAAGCGGGGATGAGCTGAAAAGTGGGGTTGGAAAGATGCTCGAGGGGTTTTTCTTCAAGCTCCTGCCCTAGCGGCTAAGAGAAAGGACCATTCCTGTCCCCCCACCACAGCACGAGGTAGTATGGGATCTGAGAGGGAGCTGATGCTTCCTCCCAGCCCCACAATTCATTAAGAAGAGAAACTGGACCTTACTCTTTCTCTCTTAATTAGGTGGCACAGCTTCTCTGGGTCGGGGCTGGGATAGAGTGGATATGCAGACGTGTTAATGGGCTTCCTAGCACTTGGTGCCAGTCCTGTGCCCTGCCGAGACTTGCTGATCTATCTGCTGTGCCCCGCCCCCCTTGATTGTAAACTCTTTGCGCAACTTTATATGGAACTGTTGGAACAGGTCCAGAGGAGGCCACGAAGGCGATCACATACGATACCTCCCATACGAGGTCAGGCCGAGAGAGCTGGTGTTGGTCAGGCTGGAAAAGAGAAGACTCCAGGGAGACCTTATAGCAGCCTTCCAGTGCCTGAAGGGGGTTACAAGAAAGCTAGGGAGGGGATCTTGATCAGGGAGTGCAGTGATGAGTGAGGGATGATGGTTTTAAGCTGAAAGTGGGGAGATAGTAGGAAGAAATGTTTTATTGTGAGGATAGTGAGACATTGGCACAGGTTGCCCACGGAAGCTGTGGATGCCCTCTCTCTGGAAGTGTTCAGGTTGGATGGGGCCTTGAGCAGCCTGGTCTGGTGGGAGGTGTCCCTGCCCATGGCAGAGGAGTTGGAACTGGATGGGCTTTAAGGTCCCTTCCAACCCAAACCATTCTGTGATTCTGTTTGTAAACAAACAAACGTAGGAAGGATTCTAGCAAAACATCAAAGGATGTGTGACCAGCAGGTCAAGGGAGGTGATTCTGCCCCTCTACTCTTCTCTTGTGAGATCTCACCTGGAGTACTGCATTCAATTCTGGAGTCCTCAGCACAAGAAGGATGTAAACCTGTTAGAGCAAGTCCAGAGGAGGACGACTGTCATCAGAGGACTGGAACACCCTCCCCTATGAGGACAGGCTAAGAGAGTTGTGGTTGTTCAGCCTAGGGAAGAGAAGGCTCCAGGTGAGACCTTATAGTAGCCTTCCAATACTTAAAAGGGGGCCTGGGGGAAAGCTGGAGAGGGACCCCTTATCAGGGGGTGCAGTGATAGATTAAGGGGCAATGTTTTTAAGCTGAAAGAAGGTAGATTCAAATTAGATATTGAGGGATTTTTTTTCCCTGTAGGAGTGGTGAGGCATTGGAAGAGATTGCCCAGGGAAGTCCTGTTCCTGGAGATGTTCAAGGCTAGGTTGAATTAGGCTCTGAGCAACCTGGCCTAGTGGAAGGTGTCCCTGCCCATGGCAGTGGGTTGGAACCATGTCATCTAGTTGGAATTGGGTACCTTTGAACCCAAACCATTCTATGATTCTATGAAAACAGAATTTGGAGCTATGCCTTCTGTGGTTTTCCCCTTCTCTGGTATCTGATTCATCAGTAGACAGAGAAGGCATATCTGTATCTGTTGGTACGTCTCTCTACTTCTTCCCTTGACATGGCTTGCTTCATTCTTGGTAATGTTTTTCTCTTGTTCACCTCTTGGTATTACTTGAAGGGGCGGGGGGAAGTGAAGGCACACGTACTTTTCCTAGTCTAGCAGGAGGAACAAGGCCATCATGATGATGGTTTTGCACTGGCCTTATTGTTAGGCAAACTTTTTGACAGGAGTTGTGAGGAAAATGATCAGTGATAATGCTACTTGAAAATGGACTTACAGATCATTAATAGGTGAACTGGAATGTATTTATGTTCACTTAAGTCTTGTTTTACAAAGATCCCATTTAGAAGTGAGGTCCAATACTTGCACAGGGTATCCTAGTGTCTGACTTCTAGGATAAGGCTAAAGGTTAGTCAACTTTATTCTCTCTTTTGGTCAAATGAAGCATTGGCTTTCCTTGTTAGAAACTAATGAAAAGGCTGTTTTGTCTTGGGTAGGAGTGGCTGATGGTTGTTTCCTCTGATGACATCAGAGTGGGCATCTTGTAGAAATATGTGGGATGGATGTCATCACATCAACTACCTTCTTTGTGTCATAAGTAAAGCTCTGGGCTTCTCCTCCTTGCTTGATCTCCCTGTGACAGCTCAGGCTTAACAGGGGCTGCACCATGGCATGTGAATACTCAGCGTAATGCCGTTGTCTGATGTTCTTCCACTCTAATGCTTAGAGGAGACTGGCAGACTAGTGTGGGTAGGGAACGGTATTTCCTCAAGACGCTATCTTAGGGCATATATTGGAAACTTGCCTCTGGCAGCTTGTGCAAAAGGAGCGGTGTTTCTCTAAAGCTGTCTGTGTGGACTTCATCTATCAGCAGTCAGCTGGACAGGTAGAGTGAGTTTTGACTACCTCTCCTTCCTCTACCTTTCTGAATCCTCTGAGGTTTTTTTGTTGGGTGTCCTAGGTTTCTCACTCTTTTCCTAATCTGATTGTAATAGGCCAACAGAGTCAATTGCTATTTTGAGGGGGAGGGAAAGGATGATGGTAAGGGAATCAGTGGTATTAGGATTGTTTCTTAAGGCAGGCTAAATACCTGCATGTGCCATTGGCACTTATTTCAGTGTTTTGTATTGGTTTTTTTTCTTCACCCCATCTTCTTCCCCTGTTGATTTATCTTAACTGCAGTGAGCTCTTGCATGTAGCCAGTGCTGTTGTGGTAGCAATAAAAGTCTGTACCTAGTGATGTCCCCGTGAAACTAAACCTAAAAGTATAACTATAAATGTAAAGGCTGTTATTATTACTGAATTGGTGCTAGGCAGTGAAACTTTTGGTTTTTACCTTTTTAAACAAGAAATATTGGGAATGGATGCTGTACTAGGTGGAGCACCCTTTTCCCTAATAACTTTCTCAGCCTCAACATTGTTTTGCTGCTTCTAAATAGGAACATTTTCAGCTAAAGTTATATTAAAGAAGAAGAAAACCTTTGCTTCTCAAAGTGTGATGGGAAATGGCCTGTTATTACTTTCAATAACAGCAACAGTACTAAAATGGACTGCTATCAGCAAGCATTCCTAGTTCAGCTCTGTAGTCAGGAGAGGAGGAAAAGGTTGCACTTTGTCAGAGGGGGTATACAAGAATGGTAAAACTCCGAGACCAAAGATCTGTCTAGCTCTGTTGTCTCCTAGTGGATGTTTAGGGAAGAGGTGGTGGTCTTGCTGCTAGCAGGCTGGCTTGGATTTCTTAATTGGAGGTTGTCTCTAAAATATTTTCCTTTTCATTACCTCTTGGGTTTCCCCCCAAACATATGTCAGGTTTTTAGCAAGCAGTCACCTGCATTAAATAAGCATTATATAGATGACTTCAATAGTCATGGTCATGCTGTGTAGTAAGTAACATCTATTAAAGTCTAGAGCCCAAAATTCTCCCTTTCCTACAGGTTTGAAAAGTACAAGTTTGGTTTCCACCTAGTTGCCAAGAGGGAAGAAGGGGTTGAACTGCCTCCATCACTGAGTTCCTCCCACATGTTCCTATATGTTGGAGGAACAGGTTGTGCTGGATCCTAAAGACACTGCAGTATGTCCTCTAAGAAAGATGGTGTTTTGGTGTTGTGTGAGACAGGGCCTTGTGTTGATCCTCAAAGCCTTGTAATGTAAAGTTGATCAGTTTGTAGATGGTAAGTCATAGAAGATCTCTAGGAGTAGGAATATAAGAGCAACGTCTTGTTATGTTTACTTTGATTACAGTGATGTTGACAATGCAAGAGTGAGCTTGTCCAAAGTAAGGGTGTGCTGCCTCTCCACTTGAGAGTTGCTTGGTGCTTGTTACTGCTTCCTTGGCCAATCCTGGTTTCCAAAGAAGGATGAAAGGATAAGTCTGAGTGAAAGATGAGACTTATTCAAACAGCTTTCTTCTATGTTTTGTAACTAGCTACTAAGCTGAAAGAAACTGATGAATGGCAATGGGATTTTTGGCTTCACTACTCATTTCTGGGTTGAGAAATTAAAAAGAAGGGATGGATGGCCAATTCTGAAAATAGAGCTGGACTTCATTGTAGATCCTATATGGTGAATTCCTGGCTGAAGAACAGCAAGTTAAAGCACTGCTTCCTGCTACTGTATTAGTACAGACGAAAGTAGAGATGAAGGTACACTTTGAACGTTAAGGAAGCAAAGTAGGTCTGGTTATGATTTTGTGTGCAGGTGTATTTTTGTAACATTCTTGTTACCGTAACACATAATGAAGCACAACTTTTAACTTTTTCTTTCCAGCCACCAAAGTTCTTGGAACAGTCAAGTGGTTCAATGTCAGAAACGGATATGGCTTTATCAACAGGTATGTTTAAATTGTGATAGTCATATTTATACTGTACAGAGAATCACAGTACAGTTAGTATGCTATGCATTTAGTAATTGGAGCCAAGAACCGACAACAGGACTACAAGTTCATGGCATTGATAGCCGGATTTGGTTAGGCATTCAACAAACTCTCTGGTATCATTTTAGGGGACCTTACCTTTCCCTCTTCTCCCCTTTGCCCGCCCTTCCCTGAAGTTTGTGTATGAGGGGAGAAAACAGAAGGGGTAAAAGCAAGGGTGAAAGCCTTGCTTCTCACATTTGAATAAACATATACTATAATACTACGCTTGTAATGAGCTGTGTGTTCTTTCATGACTGCTTGGCTTTTTTTAAAAGTAGGAATAAGGTTAGAGGATGAGGGGAAATACTTTTGGATAAAAATTCAAGTGTTAACTGATTGGTGAAGATACCTACTCTAAATGCACACTCTCCGATATCATTTAACTGAAGATATTTCAGGCCTGGGTTTGCAGAAATTCTACCTTTTTTCTTCTCCTCTGAACACAAATATGCCTCTGAATGGCATTGATAAACCAAACAACTGTAAGTGATATTGATCACAGTCCAACCTTAGGTCCACAAGACCCGTGCTTCCAAGTTACTGGAGGACGCTCTGGCTTTTAAGACTGGAATATCTGTGGGGTTGAGTGGCTTAAATGTCTTGTGTGCTTTATGAAGAGCAAAGCTTCTGCATGGTAAATGCTAGTCTTGCAAAAGTCATGCCTGTCAAGTTTTGTCCTGCGAGTCCTTGAACTGTTACCAGCAGGTAGATTTGAGTGAGTTGGACTCTGTAGAAATAGGTGGAAGAGCCCTGTTCCATCTAAAACCAGTTCTGGTAAAGCATTGGTCCCAGTCTCTAGAGTCTGGTATTACATAAGCTTAGAAGAAAAGCTTGAATTAGGAAGTATTCTTAAAGTCTTTCATAGCAGTTGATGCGAGCGCTTTCAGCTGGATGTGGTGTAATGACTTGTTAGCTTTCTTGTTTATCTAAAGTCTGTTATTACTTTAGTTCAGCACAACCAGTTTTGGATTATGCATGATCTTCTAACTCTTTGATTCACCGTTCCCTCTGCAGAGAAGAAATTGAGTGAACGTAGAGCCAAGTCTAGGCTCTTTCTCTTGTATGGGAACACAGAGCCAAGGTCTCAGGCTTGTCTTCATGTTTTGCATGTGGAAGCCTGAACTAGCTGGCCTGATCCAAACCTTATGTCCATGTCTGGGTCCCCATCCAATGTATTCTCCTAACACCTCATGTGCATGGTTGATTTGAGTTTCAGTGAAAGAAGAGCCCTATTAACAGCTGTGGCCAGTCCTGTTGATAGTCTTGCTTGACCTCTGGGATAACAGCTCAGGTTGCAGCCCTTGTGGGAGTATTTTTTTTTTTTGGAGGGGATGGAATAGTGAAAGGCAAGCAGTCTGGTTATTAACTCTGCTCTGTGTCAAAATATTGAATGTTTGCCAGTTGATTACAGGGAACCTCCCCCTGCCCCCTACCTATCTGAAGAGCGGGTATCCTTTCTGCTGTCCAGGTATATGATCCTGGAAATCCAAAGCAGGGTATTGGTAGCATAGGCTTGCACAGAATGTATGGAATCCAAGGGATGTACTACAAGGGTGGGGGAAGGAGGGTTTCACTTGTGAAGTCAGGGATTTCTATTTAAGTCTCTTAGTCTAAACTTTTAAGACTTGTCACTTTCTTTTCACAGAAATGATACCAAAGAAGATGTGTTTGTTCATCAGGTAAGACAGCAGTAATTGTACTTAGAAGTGTGCACTGTGATAGGCTTCCAATACAGCTTCCTGGAACAGCAACCCAATGTTGTCCTGGCTTCTCCTTAGAATACTTACTGCAAATATCTTCAATGGAGATGTATGTTGAAATTTCCAGGGGGGAACATTAGTCTGTTGTTTTCCTTCTCTCTGGAATTCTAACTGAAGGAATAGGTATTATAACCCTTCATGTTTTCTTTTATATGCTCTGATTTGAATGCCAGAAGTTTCCTTGGTGTGTTTTGTTTTGATTTTGTCTGTCACTCCCTTGGGGAGAGGTACTCTTCTGTTTTGTGAATACTTTGCTACTTGTTGCCTGTCCTTCCCCCTCCTCAACTTCCTCATGTTCCTTGTGTCTTCTGTTTCTTCCTGCCCTCTTTGTTTGCGGGTCTGTTCTGTCTGCCCTCCATGGTATTGGAGGGAAAGTGATCTAGTCTGGCTCTTGACCAGCCTGGGTAGCTGTCAGCTGTTGCTGCACAAGGCAGCTGCACTGAGGAAGGAGAGGAGGAGGAAGGCTGGGTGCCAAGTGTACTCAAGCAGAGAGAGTTTGCCCAGCAGCTTGTTGTTGGCTAACTCTTCCTGAGCTGTCAGTAGGCTATTCTAAGTTTATACTGTGACTCTCGGGTCGCAGGCAACTAATGGGAAGACAGAGGATGCTATCTCCATGCTGATGTAAACTGATTGGTTGGCTTAGACCTAATTTTGCATCATCTGATGCTTTTACTTCACCAGAAAATGAAATACTGCTGCTGGAGACTGTCCCATATGGGATGTCCAGAGGACCATAAAACGCTTAAAATCATGAGTTTTTTCCATCAAGTGTAACCAGGGAAGCCCGAGTTTGTCACAGAGGATGAGGATATGTGCCTATGTAGTTGTTTTAAATGTGCTGGTCAGCGTTGGGAGTTAGTTTAGTTCTTGCGGCTTCATGACTAAATAGCCTGTGATAATTGTTTCTCTGGATCAGGAGGTGTAGACTGATTATCTGAAAACAGATGAAGTTAGGAGGAATGAGTATAGTGCTTCCAAAGAGTGAAGATGTTGTGAATTGTGTAGTACACAGTCATGGTTCATTTGGTGCACATGGAGCAAGAGCTCTTAGTGCATATACTGACTTGTAACGGTCACTCTCTTTAATGACAGTGTGCTGTGTGCATGCTGATGTGGATGCTGCATCTGAAGCTTGATGGGAGGGTGTCCAGAGGATGGTGAGAAGAGTTCTAGTTGCAGAAACATGTTCTGAATAGGCAGCGCTATAAAACTACCTTGAAGACCAATGAGGTCTCCTTGAGACCTGTGAGAAGACATTCTCAAAGAGGGTTTTTGTACTAATGGCAGAGATAATAACACTGATCCATGTTGGGAAAGCTGCCTGTGGAAACCCAAAGAGTGAAGGCCCACAGCAAGCTAGTATCTGTGCTGTTTTTTGTCTCCTTTACCTGTGGAGAATACTACTTACCTAAATGCAAGCTGGATGAGGGAGGGGACTGAATTTATTTCCCATCTCCCATGGCTGAAATTCCCCTCAAAGTGAGCACTAAGCAAAACTGGCTTGATGTTTCAGAAATGCCACATTGCGTGTAAGCTTGCATCTGATTAACTCTGTTTGTGGACTGTGTATGGCAGTATAGATGCTTCCAGTATCTGGCCTGGGTTGGCTGCAGTCAGATGTTCTTTAGCACTTCCATCTGAAGGCTGTTCCTGTATGTGAACGTGCTCATTCTGTTCTGAAGCTCCTCCCTGAGCACTTGGCTCAGCAGGTCCAGCGGATGGGACCTGCCCAGTGAGAGAAACAAATCCACAGTGTAAGCAAACATCCTGCTGTGAGCTCCCTCTCCACGGTTAGTTCTGATTCAGCCCCTCCTCCCTGTCCCTGTTCTGGGAGGGGCTGGATTACATGCCTAATCCCTTCAGAATAAGGCTGACCTAGTTGAATAGATACAGCCTCCTCCCTGCCTCTGCAGCAAGCATCTGCAGCAGGGAGGGAACAGGCTGATCTCCTGATTGGAAGGGGGGTTGGATGCTATTTATAAACCTAGTACAGATTAAAATGCTTTTCTCCTTAGGGCATGCATGGCTCGCTTTGAATTAACCCTTTGTCTTGTGGGGGACTCAAGCAGTCTTTTGGGGAAAGGAAATTCTTCACTTGCTTTGTCTTGCTTGCATCCTTGTCCAGTTGGTTTGTGCAAAGTGCTGTCTAGGGCACTGTGTCAGTTAGAGATGGTGTGAGCAGTAGGGACTAATCAACCTTGTGGGGTGGAGTGTGTGTGAGGTGGGGAAAGGAGACTTGAAATTTAACACCACTAAAAGTGTCACTAGCCAGAGCAGTCTGATTTAGGCGCAGTTTGAATCAACAAGCAGTAAAGAGGAGCTAATATCTTCTGCTGCACAGGTCCTTTTCTTGACTAGATTGTATTCATTGTGCACAACCTGGTGTAAGTGTGCCAATAACCGGTATTTTGGCTTTTGCTGTGGCAGTGTTGGATGCCCCCATGATGTGATATAATGGAAAGAACTCTTCCAAACAAAGTACTGAACTAGCTCTGAAGACTTAGAGCTATCTGTTTGTCAGTGTCCTCTTGGGAAAGGAAAGGCTCTGTCTTAATTGTTGAATGCTGCCTGTGTTAAGTGAAAGCATTTGTCTTTTGAATTAAAGAAGCTGGAACCTGCAGGAAGCTGAAGAACAGTAACAGGGAGGATAATGCTCTCTCCCCTCTGGATATACAGAGTAAAAGTCTTTTCATCAGGCTTAGAGCTTAGACTGATTAGAGGCTTATTTCAGCAATGTTTACCCTCAGCAGAAGTAGTAAGTAGTAAAGCGATATAGTTTTTGGTGTGAATTCTAGGATTTACTCAGAACTGTTCATGGTTGCCTTTTAAAACAAACGCCAACCTGCTATGTGGCAGCCTTTATTGGCAGGCTATTCAGTTGCGAATATGGATTTTTGAAGTCTCTATCCATAAATCTAGAAGAGAAAATGTGGAATCCTGTTGAGTTAATCTTCCATTACCCTTCCTGGAGGATGTTTGAGGGGCTAGATTAACCTTAAGTACATCCTTTGCCAAAAAGATATCGGCTAATCCTTTATTTCTTTGCACTTACAAGGAAAGGGAAGGAGTTTGTAATATGGTTTGACGTCTCCGTGATATGCAGAGCAAAATTCATAGGACTTTGAGTCAGTTGCATCAGTACAAGTGGCAGCGAAAGAGTTAAATCCTTAATCTGAGTGAAGATAATGATTTCAGTGTTAGTATATAGCATTTATAGAGAGGCTAGCACTTCCAGCTGATTTTTAGACATGGGGCAGTTAAGCTAATAGGTCAGCAGAAAGCAAGCAAAGCTGTCTCAGCTGATGGTGGGAGTCTGATTGCTGAAGCAATTCCCAGAAGAATTCACTTGAGCAACTCATTCTCTTCCTGTATCAAAAGATACAGGGTTATTTCTGTTTCTGTAGCAATAATGTGTACATTCTTGCATTCTTCCTTAAGCCATTCAGGGACACTGCAGGGTACAGGGAAAGATGTGGCTAGATAAAGATATAGGGCTAAAAGGACATGCTGGCCTGTTGCCTAAAACACAAAAGGGACTATTCCACAACAATGAGAATAGTTTCCCTAAACTGGTCAAGCTCAATGTTAAACTGATTAGAACATTCCTTCATTGGGAATTGCTTTTGGGCTATTATTGACTGAATTAATATAGTTGCCACACATGGGCAACAGCTTGACTGACCTTCATTCTGCCTGTTTTTCTTGAACTACAGATACGACAACTGTCTCTTCTGTTTCTGCCCTGCGTCCTATTTCTTAAGACAGATTTGTGCCCTATGTTTTCTTGTGTGCTTCTATCAACTGGATCTGCACCTGCATCCTTCATGCTAACAAAATATGCCCATATCAAGAAACTTAAAGTGAATTGGTCTTTAATAATGTAAGAGAACTTGAGTAAAAAGCTGGGTCCAGATTGGCTTGTATAGTGTGTATGTTTTGGGTTTGGTTTGGGTTTTTTCCTCCCTCTCCGTTTTCCAGATTATGAACCCTTACCTAATGAACAGATGGTAGGCTTGTCTTACTGACTGCCTTTTGTGGAATTCTAGAGTAATCCACAGAGTGAAAGGCATCTGTAGTTGAAAGGCTGAAAAACATTTCAGGAGGTTTGGACTGTTCCTATCTGAGGAGATTTTCAACTGATTTTGATCCAAAGCCATGTTGTTAATAGTATTTTGGAGTTTCCATCTAGGAGATGACTAAGACTGTGACTGTTCCTGTGTTCTTTAGGGACTCATCTAATTTTTGAGGTCTCCTTTACAGTGCTTGGGTAGAATGCTCATTTGTGTTACACCAAAGTTTCAGTAATTTTTTTTCTAGTTACTATGAGTTTCCATGATACCTTATAGCTAATGCCTTCTGCAACAATGCTTGTGGTCCTAAGTTCTCTGTAGATGGTCTGTAGGTCTGCTAGTGACTGTAAAGGCATGGGTTGTACTTGCTGCTGGAGCTGTCTTGGTACAGCTTGCAGGAGATCAAAAACTCGAACTATGTACACAGAAATATGTAATGATCTGGATATTTAGTAGGCTTGAGAGAGGGTATCCTGTGGCAACTGCTGATTTGTAATCTCAGGAGTATTGAGAAATGAGTAAAGCTTGACTGAATATTGGAGAGCCTGTACAATAAGAGTATTTGAAACATCTGTGTACTTGAAATATTCTGGTGTGGCAACTGATCTGGTATGTAGAGTTGGGATTGTAGAATAGTGTTCTTCCCATATCTAAAGAACTATGAATGTATAAGATAGTGAGTAGGATGAACTAATATATCTTTCTGTATCTTTCTTTAAAGACGGCGATAAAGAAAAACAATCCACGGAAATATCTGCGCAGTGTTGGTGATGGAGAGACTGTAGAATTTGATGTGGTTGAGGGAGAGAAGGTGAGAGATCATGGAACCTTAGAGACCACAGTCTAACAGAGTTAGTATTGCTCTAGTAGGGCAACAGAGCCTTAGCTGTGTACTTGCTGGTTTTGCCTACTGTGTTAATCCCAGGAGTGGGTGGCATTCATACGGCTTTTCTGTGGAAGGTATTTTTCTTTTTTAAAGGCTTCATTACAAAGCGTTCCTAGATATATGTCAAAACTTCACTTTTAACTACATCCTAGTGCTCCTAGAATTTGTGATTTTTATTTAATATAGCATTTGAAGCTTGCAGTAAGCATTGACTGATGCATATATTGCCCTAATGAACTTGTCTTGGAGTCTGGTAGATTAATAACTGTAAGAACATTCAAGTTCTTTGTGCTTCTAATTTGTGCTTCTACTTTCTCAAAACATTTTTTGATGGTTTTTTTTTCCTGAGCTTTTTTGATTTAAAAAAATAATCAGTTACTATTTACTTTTTGACTCTGAACTGTCTTGCTGAAGCGGGTCTTAATTGACGATCATAACTGTTGTGCAAATAAGCCTCTTTCCTGTTTCATCTTCCTGTAGCTGGTGGTTGTTTTCTCACACCACTCTGGCTTGCTTTCTTTTGGCCTTTTAGGGTGCAGAAGCAGCTAATGTCACTGGTCCAGATGGAGTCCCTGTTGAAGGCAGCCGCTATGCTGCAGACCGGCGCCGCTATCGACGTGGCTATTTTGGGCGACGCCGTGGGCCTCCTCGAAGTGTGAGTTTAATTCTTTACTGGTGGTCATTCTACACTCTCAGGAGAGGGAACTACAGGTTCAGCACTGGTATATAGTAAACTGTCAATGCTTAACTAAGTTGCAAGTGTTCATCCAGCACATTGTTGATGCTGATAGTGATATTTTCTATCCTGTAGGCCCTTCCTTAGCATATCTTTCTAGAACGTTAGAAGCATGGTTATGGGTATTAAAGGTATCTGTTTGTTCAAAGTGTGAACACAAAGGAGTGAGACACGTAAATGATTCAGTGTGCCCTTTAGCTGAAGCAAGGGGAAGTATTCATATTGCCTTCAGTAATACAACCACAATTTTGGAATGGTTACTTGGAAGACCAGAGTTAAGAGTGACAGATTTCTAGCATGGTATGGTGGTAATTTGACCAACTAGCTGAAACCTTAATGTATTACCTCATAACAGGCCTCTGCCTACAGCACTACAGTATAAAGGTAATGTAATTTTTATCTTTATACTACCTATGCACCACTGTTCATAATACCTACAAGCCTTCCTAAGCAGCTTTGCTGCAAGTTTTTGCAGAAGGAGAAATAAGCATGAGGTATATGGCTCTAACTGGTAGTTTCAGCTCCTATCCAACATTGTGCTTATGCTAAATTGGTGACTGGAAGGAACCAACAAATCTGAACATGCTGCAGGCTTGTCTGTCTTTTCTTTATTAGTCGAGTCTGTGAACATCACTTTCAGGGATGTATGAATGATTCAATATAAGAGCCTCGGTGGAAGTCTCACCCAAGCATTGTAACTCTCTTCTCATCTTGTTCTACAGTCTTGACAGCATGGGGACAAGCAGAACAAGTTGTCAAATCCTTCTTTAAAGCCTGGCTGTTCCTGCTAGCTATCACAAGGTCTCTTTTTAATCTGCTGCACAGCACTGAGCTTAAATACGTAAAAGGTGTTCTTTCCAAGTTCCTTGGACTGCTAGAAATTGGTGCTGGTGGCTTATTACCAGCTATGTCTTTGTTTTTGTGGTGATGCTGTTTGCAGCCTCAGCTTTCGTGCCTAGTTGCAAAGAGCTGAGCTAGGATACTTGGTTTTGTTCAGCTTTTTGATGTTTCCAGTCTTATGTGTTAGCTCATCAACCGACTATATTCCAGTATTGTTTCCTTTTACCCTCCTTAGATTAAAGTCTTCCTCAACTGTCTTTATTGGGGGTGAATGCTTTAGTTGGTAGTATTGGTGTTGACTTAGAGCTGCTTCATTTAAATGAGCAGACATACCAAGACTTAGACAACACTATATCGCTGAGTATGGAAAGCAGCTATTTCTGCCTGAAGAGTGATGATATGAGACCATCTTGGATACGGGAGGCAATCAGTCTCTGGAATCGTGAAGGGACATGATCTCTTTGACTAATGCAGATTCATGCAGCTAAAAACCAGACTTGCATATTACACTGGATCCTGGTACTCAAAGATGTACACAAGGGGAATAAATTGTGATATTGCACCGTTTTCCTTTTGGCTTGTTTATATTCAAGCTCTTGGACTGATTTGGTGTTGATAACAGACCTTAGCTGTTGTGACTGGTGCCTGATGCCCTGTGAAGTCATCCCTCATTTTGTAACTTAAAATATACTGTTCTCTATCTGGGATCTTTGGCTCTGGAAGAATTACAGTATTCAAATCTTGCAAATGAGAATTTATAAAAGGACATGAACCTTGGTGTTCATTGTTTGCCATAGGTTTGCCACTTTTCTTTAGCTTGTTGACTATTCTCTGAATGCTCAGCCTTCCCATCAATACATTGAGTTCTCTGGATTTCATAGAATTGTGGAATGGTTTGAGTTGGAAGGAACCTCAAAGACTATCCAGTTCCAAGCCCCCTGCAATAGACAAAGGACACCACCTTCTAGATCAGGTTACTCAAACCCCTGTCCAGCCTGGCCTTGAGCACCGCCAGGGATGAGGCACCTAGAGCTTCTATGAGCAACCTGTGCCAGTGTTTCAGCACTCATTATAAAGAATTTCTTCCTTATATCTAGCCTGAATCTGCCGCCTTCTGTTTTAAAATCACTACCCCTTGTCCTGGTGCAAAAGGTCCTGCTAAAATGTTTGTCCCCGTCTTTCTTAGCAGTCTCCTTTACTGGAAGGCTGCAGTAAGGTCTTCACAAAACCTTTCTTCTGTGAACAATTCCAGCTGTCATCTGAAGCATCACTATTCTCCTTTGGAGATTTTTCACTTCTGTCAGTTAATGTATTCTTCATGTTGAAACTGTCTGCTGCATCTAAAAAGATGGTTTTTTTTCCTAGTATCTTTCCTTTAACAAGGCCTCCTCTTTCCCATTCTGTGACTGTGAGAGTAAAGGGCTAAGAAAGATTACAATGTCTGTGAGCTGTAGCAATGTGTATTCTGTATTGTCCCATTAACGGGTGCATTAAAGGTTGTGCCCCTTTAATTGGAGTGTTTATGGCTAACTGTCCTGCAGGATATTTGAGAGAAGTGAGTTGCTGAGGATATGGCATTCTTGGGCTGTGTATGCTGGAAGGATATTTACTCGGCTGCAGGCAGCTCTTGCTGCACACCTGAAGGTTTTGGTGTACCCAAGCCTGCTATGCTTATAGATCTAGGCTGCAGAGGTGAAAGGTTTTCCCAGAGCTCAGCTGCCCACATCATCAATTCTGTATTTACTAGAAAAGAAGTATAATTTGAGGTGGCTTTTGACATGGTGGCCTTCTGAGTTTCAAGAACTTGTAACTGATGTCAGCTGACTCCAATCCAACCTTGTAGTGCAGCAAAGGCTGATTTCTCCTTCCTCACTGGCATGGTTTTAAGGAAACAAAAGATGCTATCCTGTGTTTGCCATGCTAGCTCAAATGTGTCTGTACTCTGTATGTAACTTACAGTGTGTTCGAAAACACATCCAGTGTGAATTTCTTGAGTGAAGAGAACATTGAGGAATTGAAGGTATTTAACCAGCTCCAGTGGAACTGCATCTGGATTGCATGTGAAGTTCTGTGGAAAGTAGAAGTACTTGTTAATATCAAAAATGCTGTAATTGTATCCACTAGAGAAAAGAGGGTGCTCTTCCTGTTGTCTGTGACAACGTAGAAGTGGTGTGGAGCTGTAGTCAGATGGTGGTAAAAATGAATTGTGAAGTAATCTTGAGAACCAGTGATGTCCTCATCTAAAAACTGTCTGCGTTACCAATAGAGGAAGCTTTTATACCAGTGAGTCAGAAAATAAGCAAAATAGTTTGAGAGCTATTTTATAGGCTGGCACTGTTCTTGTGGAGAGGAACCTGAAAATGAATGGTCTGAAGAGATGCGAGAACAAATGAGGAAGAAATTAGGGGAAGCAGATGAGTAAAAAGCTCACTTCAGTTACAGTTAAAGCTTACAAAAAAACTTCTTTATTTGGGTGAGAACAACAATTTTTTTTTACCTTTTTAGGGTTAGAGAAATCTATGCAAGAACTTCATGGGGAATTGCAGACTGCCTTTCTAACTATTTTGGTCATCTTCAGAAGAAAATGTAGAGTGTAGTAGGCTAGTTACATTCGTTTGTGGTTCCTGTGGAGGAGGCTGAGTGAACAGGATCATGTGTATGCTAGGCATGGTGTGGTGCTTTTAAGAGTAAAAATAAAGCTTTCTTAATAAATGAGTCTAATGCTGTCGTTATGGTAAAACAAGACCTTAAGTTTTGCTTTCTGGTCAAATTACATCTGTTTCAGCGACTTCCAACAGCATAATTGTTTTATTCTGGAGCCATACTTGACCTCTGGCCAATAGATCTAGATCCATTGACAGTGATACAGTGTAATGTATTAATTGATTTTTTTTTTTTTATTATACTATAGAAGATGCAGGAAATTATCAGGACTTCTGGGCTAAACAATTTGATTGCTGCTCTGTTTTCAACTGATTAAGTCAAACTCATTTAAAATACTGACATAGCAACATTCAGTTCAAGATGAATAGGATAATGTTTGTATTGTTTCAGAGTGATGCTTTATCAGGCTTAGTCATTCTTTCCAGCACTACAGGAGATGGAGTATTTTATCTGAGATTCCAATGCAGCCTCCTGTAGGGAGGAGTGGGCTTGAGCTGTACCATTAAAAACACGTAGAAATTCAGTACTGCTATTTAGAGAGGTGTGAATGAGATGCTGATCATGAAGTGCTACAGGAGAGCTTTGGCCGATTAAAATACTGCTGTATGCTCCTCGCTACAGTTAGGCTGGCTGATGTTTTGTTAGCTTCTGGCCCATTGTCCCTCAGACAAGACCTTCTAGGCCTTCCTGGTTCTTTATCTCTGGCATTGCAGTGCTTGAACTGGGCTCTGGTTCCACATGTGCTTGCTTGGAGATCCTGGAGAAGAGAAATTGTGCTTATGCTGGAACACATTCAGGATTATTTTAGCTTTGCTCCTTTTTTTTTTTTTCCTTCACATGTTGCTGCTCTCTTCTCCTGTTTCTGTGCTTTGCTAGAACTAATGTCAGGAAGAGGTAAGAGCAGGAGCAGCATTACATTCTTACTTCACAAAAGGGGAATTCTGAAGCCTCTGAATCATTATTGCCACGCACAATACTGCTGATGGTATTTCTCACCTTACTGTCCAAGACACTTCCCGCCACCCATCACGAGTCTATTAAACTGTAAGGCTATGTAATACAAAACATCCTGGTACAAACATGACAGATTGGTATTGCAAAGTAGGTGTAATTAGTATAACGCTGTTGTAAACTCAGAAGTGTAACTTTTTCCTTTTTCTTTCCATCTCAAATACTTCTCAGTTGCTCTTGGATGCTACCTGTTACAACTGTCTAATTAGTCAGTGGGAGTTTCTTTTGATATTTGGTTATCCTGATCAGTTCTATACATGGGAGAATATAACAATATTATTTATGATTGTGAGGTTTTTTAATTGAATTCTGATTTCTCTCTGTTCACCTCAGCAGCTGACCCTGTCATATTGTTCCAAATAGTTGGTATAACTATTTTTAGGTAGAGCATGTGAAATATTCCAGTTGTCTTTAGACCATCCCTCTGTGCTTTTTGGAAACTTGGAAAGCTACAAAGAGTGTTTGAAATTATTAATGTATTTGGCAGCTGTTTTACTGTGGTGAGAGGAGAAGATTGTTCAGGTTGGTAAGTTCACTTAGTTCCCCAAGATTTCTAGTTTCAACCTACAACATTCCAACATTTCCTCAGTTATGACAACATGGTAATTAGCATTTAGAAATGTTCACTGCCAACAGTTATGTGAGATTGCCAGTTAAAATAGAAGTATTGTCAGGTAGCTTAGTCTATTACTCTGAATAACAAGGGAAGCGTTATTGCCTCTTATTCTGTTCTACTCTTATCTTTGAGCAAATTGAAGTCTCTTGAGTATTGGCTTCTTAACACATATGCTGATGTTTCTGTACTGATACACTGTTTTTGAACTTGTGTTTGTATCATTGGGCAATATAGTTAATATACTACCCATGAAATAAGGTAAGACTTCATCTTTGACTCTTATCTGTTTTCTTTTGGTTGTAGGGTGGTGAGGGAGAAATCAAGGATGGGATTACAGAAGGAGGACAACTTAATCAGCAAGTCCATAGGAATCCTACTTATCGTCCCCGCTATCGCAGGTTTGTAGTATTTCCTCTGGTCACTGTTACATCTGGATGCTCTTGTGACCTATACAGACTCCATGAAGAGGAGGAAGCTGTATTCCATGGCATTAATGTATGCAAATAATAAGGACAATGAGAAGCATTTTAATTACTAGGAGAAAGGAGAGCCACAGGAATAAGGAAACAACTGTAGCTGTTGTTAAATGTACTTGTGCGTTACTTGGAGCTAGGAGGGGATCAGGAAAGGGCAAAAAATTCTTTTTGTTCTGTTACTTCTCACAGTTGAGCACCATACTGAAGCGAGCTGGAGGCTCCATGTCTTCCCAGCTGAACTCTTATGCCTTCCTCAACAAGTAATGAATCCAAATCCCCCTTGATCTGAGACAGCTAAGTCAACTCTGCAGGAATAGGGTGTGCTTCTTAACTTTTCTTGTGGACTACAGACAGTAGTTTGCAGTTCAGCGCAGGATTAGTAGTTTCTGCACATCCAGCTCAGTCCAGCCTGTCACGTAGGCTTGGTTTTATGCGCTGGTGCTACTTGTAGGTTCAGAGGAAAGCCTGTAGTTCGGTTAAAAAAATGTCACTGAAGTTGTCGTATCTGTTACAGGACATTATATTGTAGCATTATAATTACCTTGTAGTATCCTGGGCTAGTGAAGGAATTGCTGTCAGTTAAAACTTAAATTCTGGGTTCCTTGACAGCTACTAAAGAGAAGCTAACAAAATAGGATTATTAGAGATACTCTTGCTAGAGCTTTTAGAGAATGGGAGCTAAATAGACTGGACAACTTCTGTAATATGATAAAACTCATCAAAATGGTTGAAGGGGAAAAAATATGTGAACAGTGGGAGTGACTAAGGATTCTGAGGCTGGGAGAAGAGACAAATGAAGAAATATTATAGAGGTCCTCAGAATAAGTGGCATGGAAAGGATGGATAAAGTTTTTTTGTCTCGTCTTCTGATAAATATACTATGAGGAGCCTTCAAATTAGGGAAGTGGGACACCTATTGAAAAACAGTGAGGTTCATAGAACTGCCTAGGTTGGAAGGGAGCTCAGAAAAAAAAATTATCTGGCTGAACCTTTTGTGGGAAGGGGAGACTACATGAGATTATCTTGGAATTGCATCTTGAAAACCTTCAGTGATGGGGACCCTGCCACATTCCCAGGGATGCTATTCCAGTAAATGACTGTTCTCACTTAAGTCTTTCATATCAAGATGAAACCTCTCCTGGTGCAACATGTACCTCTTGCCCCTTGTCTTCTTAAGTGTGACTTCTGTCCTGAACCTCTGCCCTCTTTGTATCTGTGCTTTAAATACTGGAAAACTGAGTTCCACACCCTGCGTTTTTTCTTTCTCAAGACCCAACTCCCTCAGCCTTTTCTCATAGGGCAGGTTCTTCAGCCCTTTGATCATCATGGCTCTCTTGGCTGTATCCAGTTTGTATGTCTCTCTTTGAATTGCAGTGGCCACAACAGGATGCAGTACTCTAGGTGTGTCCTGATAAGTGCTGAGTAGAGTGGGGTGTTCACAGGCGAGTAATGCCTCTCTGGATGCAGCCAGGGATCTAATGTGCCTTTGCAGCAGACTTTGCTGACTCGTGTGCAGGTTGCTGACTCGGGTTGTTAAGCATACAGCAGATTGCTGGAGCTTTTTGCCATGGGTGTTGATGTTTAAAAGCTTGCATGAGAGTTGGTGATGTTTAAAAGCTTGCATGAGCTTTGCAGAGACTAGTCAATGAGAAGAGAATCCTTCTGTGATACCTCTAAATGGGTAAACTTTATCTGTCTCAGAAATCCCCAGTGTGGAAAACGATTGGAGACTGGAAGACTATTTGGGAAGTAGATTTCCTTGTCCTTAAATTTTCCCTAGGGATCCATACAGCTGGGTATAAGTGGGTGCCTGAAGCCCTGGTAGGCTATTCTTAGGTTCTTAGTAAGATCACTTGGAGTTCATGTGAACACTACTTTCCAGTGGGATATGTGGAGTCAGTTGCAGAGTCATCTGTGTTAGTCATACCTTAAATTGTCCAGTGTAGGATTCTTTCCTTCATTTTCCAGCATTAGTTATGACACAACCACTCCAGCTTCCAGCCTCTGCACTGAGGGAACAATTCTATAGCTGAGGAATTTGGTAGTTTAAACTATTACTGTGAAATAGTCAGCCTCTGACTGTCATAGCTTTTGAGAGGTTGCATCACGTTTTCAGTTCCTTTAAGTGGAAAATTTAGATTCTTCGCATCTTGTGACTTATTTTGTCTTGGAGTGACAAGCTAAATAAAACACTGGAGTATTTTCACTGGTCGTCTTGAAACATTGTGGGACAGTCCCCCATAACATGCTTCTCTCTAAATTGGATAGACCCATGTCTAAGATTTGTTGGATGGTCTGCTCAGTGGATGAGGAATTGGTTGAATGGTTGCATCCAGAGGGTAATGATCAACAGCTCAATGTCCTGATGGAGGTGGGTGGCAAGTGGTATCCCTCAGGTGGGACCAGTAGTGTTTAAATCTTCATCAGTGTTACAGACAGTGGGATCAAATGTGCTCTCTACAAGCCTGCAGACAACACCATGGCAATGTTGTTGCCATGCCTGAGGGATGGGATGCCATCCAGAGGGACCTGGACAAGCTTGACAAGTGAGCCCATCTGAACATAATAATGTTCAACAAGGGCAAGTGCAAGGTTCTGTGCCTGAGTCAGGACAACCCTCTATATCAACAGAGGCTGAGAGATGAAGGGATTGAGAGCAGCCCAGATGTGAAGGAGTTGGGGATATTGGTTGATGAAAATCTGGGCATGAGCTGACACATGCTCACAGACCAGAAAACCAGCCATATCTTGGGCTGCATTAGAAGTGTGGATACCAGGTCAAGGGAGGTGATTCTGCCCTTCTGCTCTGCTCTCATGAGACCCCACCTGGAGTACTGTGTCAAGGTCTGGAGCCCTAGTCACAGGAAAGACATGGACCTTTTGGAGTGTGTCTACAGGATGTCCAAGATGATGATCAGAGGGCTGGAACACCTCTTGTGAAGAACAGTTGAGAGAGTTGGTGGTGTTTATTGGGAGAAGAGAAGGCTCAGGGGACATTTGATTGTGGCCATGAAGGGGGCTGATAAGAAAGATGGGAGACAAACTTTTTAGCAAGGCCTGTTGCCATAGGACAAGGGGTAATGGTTTTGAACTAAAAGAGGGCAGATTTAGACTAGATGTAAGGGAGAAATTCTTTATGGTGAGAGTGGTGAAACACTGGAATAGGGACAACTACCACCACTCTGGGCAACCGTTATTGAAGGCATTGAAGGTCAGGTTGGACGGGGCTCTGAGCAACATGATCTTCTTGAAGATGTCCCTGCTTACTGTGGGGAGGTTGAACTAGATCTTGAGAAATCTCTTCGAACCCAAACTTCTTATGATTCTGCTCTCAAGGAACTGATATATATTAGTCTGCGACTACAGACTTGCTCCTCTTCATCTTCTTGTCTTTCCATCAGCTAACTCAAGAGGTTAAGTTCCCACATTGAATATAGAGATATAAACTATGAAATGGATGCAATCCCCATTTTTTCATATGTATGAAAAGAAACAGCAAGAGGTAAATAACAGTGCAAGAGCAATATGAAGATGGATTTCATAGGAATAACAAGATTGTCCTTAATAGTAATGACTACTTGTTCCATGTAAAATGGATCTATCTTTCTCAATGCTGGGGCTAGAACCACAAGCCTTCCACCTCTACTCTGAGCTTTTCTGTCTGTGCGCGTCTGTGTTAAAGTTGGCTCTCTCATCTAGGATTGCAGGAAATGGGGTAATACCGATGCTGCTGCTTGTAGGGATCTAAGAAGAGTAAACTTTTATTCTTCAAAGTCTTCATTAGCACTGGGCAGTCAGGAACAGCACCACACCAAGTAAAATGAGGTGGTACCTGAACTTTTACATGTTGTGTGGGTGAATCGCGAGCTGGATAATTTCCCCATGGCAAACATAAGGCAAAGAGAGAAGATTCGGGAATGGTTTACTGGTGGAATTGCAATTCTCAGGGATAGCACCATTAATTATGAAGAGGACTGGACTGATGTATAGCTAGCAAGGCTAACTTGGCAGAGTCAGCCAGTTTGGCCTCTATTGGCTTGTTTCTCCTCCTAGCCAGCAATTGTATGACAGACAGTAGACTATGCTGATGTACTATAGCAGTGAAGAGACTTGCAGGTTGCTTATCTAACTGAACGAAATGGATCTTTCCTTCTCAACTATATGTTAGATGAATTCCACAGGGGTGGTTTTTAAGTATTCAAAACAGTTACAGAGAGTTAGAGAGGTTTTAGCTGGGTTTGAAATTATAGTAGTTTAATATTCTTGGGCTTCTATTATACTTAATGCATATTTCTGCAGAGGTCCCCCACGTCCACGCCCTGCCCCGGTGGCTGGAGAAGCTGAAAACAAAGAGAACCATCACGAGGCCAATGCTATGAGTCAGCAACCACTTCGCCGTGGGTATAGGCGCCCATTCAACTACCGGCGTCGACCTCGTCCACCCAACGCTCCAGCTCAGGATGGGAAGGAGGTAAGCATGCTTCTGGCAAAATGTGGTAGAAACTGAGTTCTGATGGGGTGAATGCTCAAGACTTTGTCCTGTGGGAGTTTTAGCAAGTGTGGTGTTGGTGCACTGAAGGAATTTAATGGCCAAGTCCAAAGTGCTGATGGTTAAAGGTAGCTGGTTTCATTGCCTGTTCCTTGTGAGCTTTAAGAATGAGCATCTAGTTTTTAATGGAACCAGCAGCAGCATAGGTATTTCTTCTGGATAGTTCTTAATGGGAGTCAGACTGCAACAAATACTTTTGAAATAGAGAGAAACAGTTGTTTTTTAGCTTCCTCAGGCCCTCTTCCTTTATGTAGTATGAGGTAAATGTGAAAGTTCAGCGTCTATTTCCCAAACTGCTTGAACCAGGTGATTTCAGGGATCTGTTTGCAAACACAGGTTTTACCTTAATGAGGAAAGACTTTTTCATTCTATATCTGCTTGAAGTGGTCCCCTGACACAGTATGCTGTGTAATACTTAAAAAGTGTTATTTTCAATGTCTAATATCTTCTGAGGATTCAGCTTCTTTGATTATTGTAAAACCTGGGTTATGCTGGCCCTGCCACTGAGCAGAGGAAGGATCTAGAGGCCAGTCTTTGCCTTTAATGAAGGTTTATTTTGTCTCAGACAAAGGTGACTGAAACACCTGCTGAAAACCCTGCTCCAGTGACAGAGCAGAGTGGTGCTGAGTAATGTCCGGCTCCCCAGGCACCTTTACCATCCCTCAGGTAAGGACTACAGACAGTTCCTGTTCTGCAACTGAAGCAGTGTTGTGTGTACTTCTAGGACTTGGACTCTGGCCACACCCCCTCATGTATGGCAAGATATTTGTGATAAGTTCTGAGAATGCTGTGTAGGCAAGCCAAGGAACTGCTTGCTGCTTTACTCTTCTTTCTCTCCTGTGCCTCTGTGTCTATATTTGTGACAAAAGTAAATTTCTCTTAACCTGTTTTTTCAGGAAGATAGATCTGGTCTATATAGCAATAACATCTGCTATTTTTTTGCTTTAGGAAGATACTGTACTCTCAGCTTACAGACATCATGCTTATCCTGTCTGTTATAACTCCCTCTCCACCTGACATCTCCTCTCTTCAACAGGAAAATGAAAGTTAAAGTAAACTGCACTTTTTTAAATCTGGCTCTTCAACAGGTGTCTTAAAATACAACTCAAAAGTAACACCAAAGAAACACACAAGCAATAAATTGTCAACAGTGATGATGAAAGCAAAGATTTGAAACATCGGAACTTAAAAGGAAAAAATTCAATTTACCAGCAGCTGAGATCCACGGAACGCCTACAAGATAGATGTATGAGGAGAGAAAAAGAGAGCGAGATTCAGAAAGAGCAACCTCCCCAGTTTCAGCAGCAACTGTGGGTATTTGGTTTTTTTTAGAATTTCACTGTTTCGCTAGTATTGAATTTTTCAATTTTTCTTTTGGTATCAAACTGAAAAGGGAAAATAACCAACCAAGGAACTGAAATTGAAGTCAAATGCTTTTTTTTTATTGGATGCTGGTGCTAAACCTCCCAAGTGTGAGTTTTTTTTCTGTGCCAGTCCTGTTCAGTGCAGGACGTGGGGAGGAGAAACCGCTTTCCTTGGTAAAATCTTTTGAAACTGTGCAGCATGGGTGACGTTCCTCACAAATAAAAGTGATTTCAACTACTAAAACAAATCTGGTTTAGTGTGTTTGTTCATTTTTACCTTCCAAAGTCATTTGTGGTTTCAATCTTGCAGCTTCAGTGTTTATATGTAAGAATGAGAGTTTCCACTTTAATGTGTTGAATGATGTATCTTGCCTAAAATTATCTTGCAAGAATGTAGGTTAGGTGCATTGATTTCAAAACAACTTCTACAAAGAAATTATACAAGAGTTATAACCTGTGCTGTTCTCTCTACTTTTGTCTCAAGTGGCATTAATGGTTAGGTTTTTCTGTTACTGTCTTGTGGCAGGAATGTTAGGGATTGGGAGTGGGTTACTGGGGTATTTTCCCCATCTGTTTTGCTAGGCTTCTGTGTTTGTAAACAGCAGAATATGAGCTTTGAGACTTCTCTGCTCAACAAGACAGTGTGCTTAGAAACTGCCACTTCATTCTGTACCAGATAATGGCAAATATTTAGCCTCTTCACTTTTCTGTACTTGAAACCAGGGAAATCTTTGTACCTATACCATCTTATGTGACCAAAGTACTTTAACATGTCTATTTTGAATGTTCCCCCCCTAGAACTTGAATGTCTTGCAAGTATTATCAGTCTACTTCTAGCTGTTCAATATGGGTGTGTTTCTTCAGCTATCTTGTGTCCTTCATTCACTGGTCCAACATTTCTCACGTTCCTATCTCGCAGTGCTGTTAACAAACTTAAACAGTGTATTTCTTTTCTTAAAACATCTCTTTCCATTCTTAGTTATGCAACCTTTATCTAGCCTTTACTGAATAACATTCCATGTAAACCGCCTTGGTGTGGAGCAATACTAACTGTACACGTGTGGGACTAAAAAAGAGTAGAGGATTTAGGAGGTGTTTTCTGTCCTTGTCTCTTCTAATTTCCTGGTTTTGCACACTATTAATAAAAAATAATATACAGGGTTCTCTGGAGAACACTTTCTCCTCAGGAAATGAAAAATAGGAGTGTATGGGTTAATTGTGCTCCAGAGTTTCTGGGAAGGTGGGGAATGGCCTTTTCACCCTGTTGCATTGGCCTTGGTGGGGAGAGTAGGGTAAGGTTTAGTGATGTGCTGACTGGTGGGGATTTCCTGCTTGCTCTTGCAATGATTTAGGAACTCTTAAGGAGATGTGAAATAGGTTGCTTCTGACTCCCAAGAGTAAAAACACTGCTGCATTCCCTGCGAGCTTGTGTAGTGTAACCTGCCATTGCAGCACTGGATTGCTTACCCATCAGTTATGGAAGTATATTGATAGAAGGATTACTGTGCAGCTTCAGTTTTTGCATCAAATCAGGTAAGCTATTAGATGGGGAAAGATATTGAAATGAACACAGTGGTGTTTTAATGACTTTCCTTGGAAAATGAAGAACATGGCTGTTTTGACAAAGAAAAACATTTAGGAAGGTGAGGGAGAACTTCACTAATAATCCTTAACTTTTAGTTTTGTTCAGAACTAAATCTCTTTTCAGGTTTCACTGTAATATTAACAGATGTAAGGTAATCATAAATATTGTAAAGTTACTGCAGAATTTATCATAAAATACTCAACTGCCTTCGGTTGTTCAGAAGCAAGTATTTTTGCCTGAAGTGAGGTTTGACAGACCAAATGGAATTTTTTTTAATCTCTGCAAAAATGTAGGCAGGATCTGAATTGGTGTAACAAAAGAACCTAACTTAGTTCTCCTTTCATAAAATAAAAGTTAAACTGAAGGAGAGGAGAGATGCAAGTAGTGTCCTAGTATCTAGGCTTTTTCTGTTACTTCAGTCCTACCTTTGTGAAAAAAGAATCTTTGTGTAAAACTGAAGCTTGTAACTGACATAATCCCATTCATCCCCGAATTCCTACTTGCAAAAAAACAGGCTCAACTCTAGCAAGTCTAAACCACTTAAATTACATTTTAGATGTCTCAGGCAGGGCATAAACTGTTCCCTTACTAGGCCACTTGTTCTCTTGTTAGCTGAACTTTGGCTGAAGAACTATAAAATGTGCTCAATAATGAGGGTCAGTTCTCTTGGCAGCTGTTGTGCTTGTGTACCTGTTAATAAAGCTACGGGTTATTTGTCTCAAGCAGAACTTCAGATGAGTGCTTAGCTTGTACTGTTTGCTTTTAAATACTTCTCACTGCAAGGATTTTGAATTTGCAGTGTAGTTAATGTGCTTTTATACCTTCTTGGAGCCGTTGTCTTTGTGCTATGTCCATTCTCTCATTCCAGCATTATTCCCTTGCATAGGCACTAACAATGGCTTACTCTTGGAGTGCAGATTACGCTTTCGTAGTGTAATCATTTTACAGTGTTTTCATAATACTCTGCCTTCCTGACTGTAACTAGGCTTTTTGCTTGGGAAGGCTGCTGTCTACTGTTGCGTAACTGCAAAAGTATTCCCTGTGGCTTGTGATCTTCTGAGGAGGATAAAGAAGGGAATGAGAAAGTTCTGTAGGCATTTGTCTGTGCACTTTTTCATTTAAATATATGTCTTGCAATGAAGAAATATTGAGAGAAATAGGTATCATGTAAACTTCTGCATTGAACAACACTATAACCATGTGCAGCCCTTCCCACCCATTTCCATGGGAGGACTGTACACAGGTGCAACAAATGCCTTGAAAGTGAAATAGACTTCTTTTTGTGATAACTTTGGAAATCAAGCCTGTGCTACACAGAACTTGATTTCACAGCCTTTATGGTAAGCTCTGTGCATACTTATTTCATGATGGGCACCTGCTTGAGACTCTGCCAGAAAATACCAGAATGAGCTTGCATGTGATCTGGGTACTGAGAGTTGTAATAACCCTATTACCTCTAGAAGAGTGATTTTCAAACTCTATAATTTTTAGTATTCAGCATCACTGTGATTCTGTAGGCAGAAGGTTATCTGCTCCAAAATGTTCAGACTAACTGGGGGGGAGGGAAGCAGCCACCCAAGCCAAGTGGCAGTGGGGCCCCTGGTCAAGTGTAAAGGAGGGAAGAAATTTTTTGAGGATGTGTCGAACAAGTGGTAACTTGTACTTTCTTCTGTGCTGCTGACAATAGTAGAGCAATGTAGCTGTGATTTGATTTTTGGGTCTTAAAACTAGAGAACCACAGACAACAATGCCGAAAATTGATCCTGACAACCTAGAAGTAATTATTCACATTTTGCAGCTAGTGGCACTAATACCTTAAGGTTTTAAAATATGATAGGAAAGACCTACAGAAAGTTGTCACTGCGTTCAGAGCTTCATCATGTTTTCCAGCTGTTGTCAAAATACATCTTCAGTGCTTGGTTTCAGTCTGAAATTTTGACTTGCAAATTGAGACTTTTGTAGGACCTTGGAATTAGTCAGGAACTGCTTTTGAAGTGCATTTCTAAGGATGATTGGCCATAGTACAGAAAGGCCTGTTCTTGCAAAATTTGGAGTAGGTTAAATGTGTGAATATCCATACAGTCTTAGCTCATCGAAGTGGCTTGTGTTAGTGTCAGCCTAGAACTCAGCTTCAGCTGCACCTCAAGTTAAAGTCAAACTTCTGCTGGTTTAACATATTAGGTAACATTGGTTAGATGATAGAGTCAAAATGTGCTTTGTACAGTGTACCTGTAGTAATCTTTGTTTCCAGAGGCTTAGAATGTCTTATGTTCTGCGGTTGCTGTTCAGTGTGTTGGTCTAGCCATTACTTACACTTACATTATACAATACATTTTTGTCCATGACGGTTTTTAATGGCCTCTAAATTGCACACTTCTTCCTTTTCAGTGTTTTGTGGTGACATGTATTTTAATCTTACCACCTGTGTTTGTATTCCAGTGATACAAGCCCAGAGCACCTAGAGGAAAACCAGGCAAGTGAGGTAGACAAGAGTTTATATTTTCTCATTTTTGTTTCTTATCCTAATGCTTTCTTTGAAAAGAATGTAGATGTGTTTCTCAGTGGTGCAGAAGCAAGGAGGCGGCAGTGGTGCAAAAAAAATCTGTATTAATAGAATATACACAGAAGATGCACTGCTGCTTTCACAGTGATAGTGCCTAGGCACTATAGTCTTTCCCCTGGAGGAAATGACTTGAGGAATGTTATTCATCCCTTTCCAATAAGCTCTTTGCTTCTCTGCTAAGAATGCTGGCAAAAAGAACTGTATTTTAATACTAATATGTGTAAATAGGGCTGTTATAGATTCAATAATCTCTCTGTACACATTTTTCAGAAAAATCTGGACTGAAATTTTGAAACAATTTATACCAAAAAGTAAACCAGCTGCTGAGTATGAATTCTCCTCTTGAGCTTCTCTGAGGTAAACTGAATTGGGGCTGTAATAATCAAGATCTGAAAAGCACTAATACAAAATTAAATAAATACTCTAAACAAAAAGACATGTTCTGTCAAGGATCAATCATGTAACATGTCCACAGCCCCTTCTCAGTTGTTTAACAGTGGAGAGAAGGACATAGTTTTAAACATGAAAATTTCCTGGCATACTGGCCTTTTAGCTAAGACCCATCAGTTTCTTGGGAAGAAACTTAATGAGACTAAGTGTTAAGAAGCCAGTCAGCTGTGATGAGTGCAGTAGCACCTGAGATTCTAGACAAAAAGAGGCTGCAGGAAACCTTGCACATTCCTGTTTCATAGGAAAGATACATATTTACTTTTAGAAGAGGAATGTGCCGTGGCATTGCATGTTGTTTGGATCTGACAACATATATATTGGATAGTTTGTGCTTAGGCATCCAACTCTTGCCTTGCAGACAGCTTAAGTACATAACTCTGAGTAAGTGTTGTTGTGACAAGGACAGTAAAAGAACTGCAGTGTTAAACACCAGAGCAGCTACTACTCTTAAAGAGGTCTTCAAGGGTTGAGCCTGTAACCTCTTTCCTAAGCTTCATGCACTTGTTGATTAATGATATCCAACTGTGGAAATAAGACTTGGCCTATCCATGCAACATGAAGCAAGGTGAATAAAGATTCCAGTACCTGTCTAGGTGTCTGTGGGGAGGAAAAAAAAAGGAAAAAACCCAACCCAAACATTTCAGCTGATTTCTGACATGCTTGTTGTTACTTAAGCAGTTAAGGAATGAATAACCAAGAAAACAGAAGCTTGCTTTGCCTCAAGTACAGTATAGGAGGTATTTGTGAGTAACTGCTGTGCAGGTTCAGATCACAAAAGTGGAGTTCACTGAGAGCGAATGTAAAGCTAAGCTGCTGCTGATGCTTTTAATTACAGAACTTTTCAGTGGTGGGTGATTAAGACCCAGCAGTCCAGACTACTGTTACATTTTCAAGCTATGTGAGCAGTAGATGGGTCTGTTGCTCCATATCCTTTCACTGAAAACTTGTTATGCACCCCGTGACAGAAAATCAAGGTGTTTCAGTGTGGGCTACTTTCTGCTGCAAGTCTAAAATATTTAGCTGGGCTGAAATGTGGTAGATGGTGAGATGCCTGAAGCAAAACTAAAAGAAGAAAACCAACCTAAAATAAATGCAAATTACTTTATCAGTAAAGGGAAAATATAATCGCCTTGCTGTACAGCCTTTCAAGGAGCATGTGCTGTTCTTATACTGGTATATATCCCTAACTCTCCTCCAGTTATCATCATGTAGCTGAGAAGAAAATCCTGGTGAGAAAGAGGCAGACCCAGCCAGCCAGGTTCCCTAGGCAGAATACATGATGTGCTCCCAGCCACAATCTTCTGTCCTCTCTTCCCAACTTCTGTTGCTACCACTCATCACCATTAGGTGTTTGTGGTCACATTTGGGAGAACTTTGAGGAACAAGAAAAAGATCAGCAGAGATGACATGCTTTACAGGTATCCAAACACTCCTCCTGCAAATTCATTCTGTTCTTTCACAGTGGGGTGTGACCTGGTACCTCAGTGTAAGCATGTGTCTGTGAGGCTAAATTTGTGCCCTGTGGTTAATAGCTTATTGTTTGTCTGATTTTTTGATTAGGAGGAAATTGAGGTTGGTTGAATTGCCATCCCTGGAGGTGTTTAAAAGACAGGTAAATGAATTTGAGGGACATGATTTAGTAAGGGGACAGGTACAATTGGACTTGATGACCTTGGAGATCTTTTTCAACCAGATGATTCTGTGATTCTAAATTAAGCTGCTCTTAATGCCTTCTATCGATGGTGCTGTAATGCCTTCCTCCTTGAAGGTCATACGGGGAAAAAAAAATCCATTTTCCAAAACTCAAAAATTTAGAAAGGAAAAGTTGTAAAGTGGTAAGGCTTAAGGATTGGAAAAAATGTTATGAAATGCCTTCTCTCCTTACAGCTATACTTTTTCCTGGTGGCCTTGTACTGTGGAGAAACACCATATTCTGTCATAGTCACTTATTGTAGCCTTCTGATCACAGGAAACAGGATTCAACTCATGTAAAAAGATAACAGTTTCACTGAGAGACATATTTAATTACTTTGAAGACAAACTTTTGTTTTGAGCAGTCTTCTCAGCATTCTCTATTCTCAGTGGGGTTCTCCAGTTTAAAACAATTTTTAATTTTTTTTTAACACCAGCCACTTGGTTTAAATGTCTAAATGAAAACAGCTTTCTGGAAAATCTACAGTTAATCTATAGATAGCAGTTTATGGCCAAAAGGTCACACAAAATCACAAAATTCAGTACATTCCTACACAAGTTGCTAAATACAGTGCCTCTTCAAATAATTCAGTTTGCTGTCATTTCTTCAGTCTGTTTCACAATGTAATCAAAGGTACCAAAGTGACAACATGCCATTAAAAATCCTCCAGAGAGGATTTTCTTGCACTTAATCAAAGTTCAGTTTTCCTTGTGCTGCTCTGCCATTTTGCCCTACCTTGACTGAAATGAAGACCTACCCCCTGGAAAATCAAGAGCAGAATTCAAAGCCGGTGTTTTTATTCATGGCTCTAGAAACACTTGGTAGCAATAAAATTGAAATTACTTACATGTGTTTCACTTCAGGAGTATAAACATTGTCTGAATTGAGATCAATCAGTTTCAAGAGAATATTAAGTCTAGAACTTAGCATACTTTTGACAAACCAGTGAGATGTGATCTAAATCATTAAATGACTCTTCTGGTGAGATGCTCTCATTTTTTACACAGCGCTTACTTCCTAGTTGAAGAGACAGGCTTTAATGAAAGGGAGGTTCCTTCTCCTCAAAGCTTGCATTGACTTCCGTCTCAGAAAAAATACGCATTTATGAATTAACTGCAAGCCACAAGGTGGTGCTCTTACTCCACATCTTGACTATATAGAAAAGTAATTTTGTTTTCTTAATATTGCACAGTAGGAACAAAGGATGTTTTATGACATGGTTAATTTGGTTTCTGCAGCAATCCTGCAGATTACACCACACATTTTAGTCTATAACAGTAAACAATTTTTTTCTTAAATGAGATGTGCTACCTTCAGAGGGTTTGAGAAGAATAATCCTTCAGGCAAAACTGTTCCAAAGAAATGGATAAAAATCGAAGGAAACTAAATGAAACAACTACAGATGATCTACCTGAATAATAGAATTGTATAACTGAACACCTAGTTGCCAATCCAACATCAAACTAACCAAACCTGTCTGCAGATCTTTAAACCTTTAATTTGGAAAAAAAAAAGTAATTATTCAGGTTTTGCTGAAAGTCATGTGCAGGTGCACATTGCGATGGTCCACACACCCACTCCCCTTTCTTCAGGTGTCAAAGAATTCTGCATATATTGAGGATGAAGTGAGTATGATGTTCCAGGAAGAAAGAGGCAGAAAGTGTGTAAGTTGTGTATGCACAATAAGAATTACCGGTGAGCATATAAAAAGAGACACAGTGTTACCTTTTAACTTCAACAATATAAATATATGTGTAATCTCTTTAAAATCCTTCCATAGATGTGTACACAAAAGTAGTTCTTAGCCAGATGAAAGCCAAACCATTTCTCACAATGTCTGTGAAATGTCTGTGGCTGGAAAACAAAAAGGCTGGCCTGATTTTTCAAAGGATGTAGTTCTGCCAGCATGACTGAATTAAATTTGTTCCTTTTCTTGCTCTTCACTTGTAGATTCCATTAGCACCTCTTGCCATTTCTTCTCCATCTCTTCTTTGCAACTCAGGAAGGCATCTTCCAGCTGCCTCATGGAGCTTGCCAGGTCTGGGTTGGTACGCAGGACTACCATGTCATATGCCATCCAGGTTGCCTGCACTACAAACCCAACAGATAATGCTAAGCCAGGAATTTTTGCTAAAAGCAATAGCAGATTCACCAAACAAATGAAGGACGTGAATTGTTATCAGTTCAGATTTTATGTCAGAGAAAGCCTGCTGTAAACTGCCCACAGTAATACTCAAAATAAAAGGCTGTTCAGTATTACTCCTCTATAAATGTCTCTAAATACTTCAAAAGTTTACTGATGTAAATTACAAAATGGAGATAGATGCTTTAACCTAAAAATTACAACAAAGCAGGTAACCAAAAAGAAAAGTTCAACAGACTTTCAAAATAGATGAGGCAAAGAATCCTCTCTCCAGACCATTTACAGTTAGGAGGCTTGCATTAGGTGAGGAAAAGTGAGATCAAGGGGGCTGCAGCACAGAGCTGAGAGGTTTTGAGAACAATTTAAATAATTCAATTGATTTTGAAATAATGAGTATCTTATAAAGCAAATATTTTTAGCACTTATTTCATACTTTCCATTTTGTTTTACCATGAATTGACTCTACTTTTCTCAATTGTGAGAAAACTGTGTTTAATTACAAGTAGTTTAATTTACAATTTCCATCTATTCTGGTTAATTACACATGGTTTCTGATAGAAATTTTTGCAGAACATGGAGAGGAATATGCAGTCCAGAGGAATATTGCACGAATATGGAGACAACAGCATATTCCTCTCCATACACACAGGACTAAGACTAAATTTGCAGATGAGTCTTTATTCTAGCTATTTAACCCCTCGTGCACTGGCCTGAAGGTACTATGTATCCCACCATTTTTCAGAATTAAATCTTATTTTACATACTCTTATTTTACTAATTGTAAATTAAATATCTTAGTGTTGTTTTTGTTTTTCACCAGCACAATGAACTGAGCATCCACCACTTATGAATTTTCAATTCTGAGCCATCTGAAACTTCTAGATTATTTGCATGCTTTCTCCCAATTATAAACATTAGGGCATTAGTTGGTAATGATTGTTTCCACTGTATTTCTATCATACTAACATTTACAGCAATAAATATAAATAATATTGAATGTCTTCACTCTAGTAGACAAATCCATATGACTCTCAAAAAAACCTATACCTGTTAGTTTTTCCACTTCCTCCAGAAGTTTTTCTAAGTCTGTGTTCAGGTCCTCCGCCATATTTACCATGTTATCATAGTTTCCTTTCTGAAGTTCTGATTCGGCCATCTACAAGTAAAACAGGAATTTCATACTTTATTTTACTTCCACTTGATTTGATTTGCACAGTTGAAAGTAATATTGCAATAAGCTTTTTAAAAGCAATATATATTTAAATGTTCAGTTTACAGGTGAATTCATTAAGAATGTGGCCTTGAAGCTACTGGTCTTCACCTGTATGCTACATACTACTTTTAATCTGTTTTGAACTCAACTTAAGCAAAAGAATCACACTCAAATATGCTGTGTTTGAGCCAAATAAAGCTTTTGGTATCAGCAATAAGATCACTGTGTCAAACACTTCATTAGAAAATTTTATCTATTATCCTGTTACAGTTATCTTTAAGCTTCTCTCCAAATTACTCTGATGCAGGGCAATTCCTAATTTTCAAAGTTAGTTGTAAAATCCCCATTTGTATTCAGTATATTCACCCTTGCATGCTACAGCCAGGTAAGTATGTCACCATATTGTATGGTGCACCCAAGTGTTTATGTTTTCATAAAATCATAGAAACACAGAATGCTTTGGGTGGGAAGGGACCTTAAAGCCCATCCAGTTCCAACTGCTCCATCATGGGCAGGGACACCTCCCACCAGACCGGGCTGCTCAAGGCACCATCCAACCTGGCCTTGAACACTTCCAGGGAGGGAGCATTTACAACTTCCCTGGACAAGCTGTGCCAGTGTCTCACCACCCTCATTGTAAAGAATTTCTTCCCGATGCCTAATCTAAATCTTCTCCCTTAAAATTTAAAGCCATTCCCCCTCATCCTATCATTACTTGCCCTTTTGAAAGTCCCTCCCCAGCTTTCTTGTAGTCCCCTCAGGTACTGGAAGGCTGTCTTCCCAGAGCCTTCTCTTCTCCAGGCTGAACAACCTCAACTCTCAGCCTGTCCTCATAGCAGAGGTGCTCCAGCCCTCTGATAATTTTCCTGGCTTTCTCTGGACCCATTCCAATAGCTCCATATCATTCTTATGTTGGGGATTCCAGAACTGTACACAATACTCCAGGTGGAGTCTCATAAGAGCAAAGTAGAGAGGGAGAATCACCTACCTCAACCTGCTGGCCTACTGATTTTAGTACCCTCACGTAAGTTGTAGGCAGTAAAATTTCAGGAAGTAAAAATGCTTGGGGCGAAAATACAGAGGCCCAGCTCAGGCAATTAGAAGTTGCATAGAACCTTGATATTAACCAGAAATGTGACATGCAGCCTTGCCTTTAATTTTGTTTTCTGAAAACCACCAATGGATGGGACAAAACTATGAGGAAAGAGACTGAAAGGCTTCACTGTAGCGACCACACACACCACGCAGCCAGGATGGCTTTGGCCAGCTTTCCCTTTTTTTACGTATGATTTCTCAATTAGTGGGTTTCCATTCTTTACTTCTTATAGCCAGTAAATGTGGAACGCCAGGACTTATATTGGCTTTACAGCACTTCAAAGCAATGCCACCCAAGCCCCATCAAGCCGCTGGGTGTTCAAGGGTCTCCTCACAGAACCAGTTTCAAGCCTTGGTTCACAGATCTAATTTCAAGCCTTTAACCCCAGAGACCTCAACAAGACTGAACCCCTCGTTGTACCACTCTTTACAGCCCCTGCCAGGTGCCCCCCCACGCCCGGCCCTCCCCTCCTCCCTCCCCTCTTCCCTCCCCCCCTCCTCCCTCCCCTCCTCCCTCCCCTCCTCCCTCCCCTCCTCCCTCCCCTCCTCCTTCCCCTCCTGCGCCTCACGTCGTTCCGCCCCGCCCTGAGGGGGCAGAAAACGGGACGGGCGGGGACGGGACATGCAAAAACAGCATTGTGTCCTCCCCGTCCCCCCGCCCCCCCCGGCCCCCCCCCCCCCCGGTCCGGGCTCACCAACCAGGTTAATTTTGTGTTTCACGGAAACAAGAGCTTGTGGGTGAGGCATCGGGCGGCCGAGGGAGAGCAAGGAGAAGGGCAGGGTTTGCTCCCCGAGCCCGCGGCTCTGCGCCCCGAACGGGGCACGGCTCCTTATCCCGTCAGCCCTCTCCTTCCTGGGCTCTGGGTCAGGCCTGGTCCCCTTCCTGCCGCGGCACCGCAGGTGCCTTTCCCGGAGGCTGCACAACAGGAGGTAACCCCCTCCCCCGCTCACGTCCCCTCTTGGTACAAGGAGTAGTTGCTACTGCAAAAAGTGGAGTACTTTGATTTAAGCTAAAGTAGAATTAGTTTTCTAGAATTGGTTTCCTAACTAACTTCAGTTGAGTTTCGTTTAGGTAACTGTATTTGTGAAAGTCATACAGAATTCCCTTTGATAGCATGTTTTCTTACAACATGGTGGATTTTTTTTCAAACAGCATTTTTCCAGACACTGTTCTTTGAGAAATGATAACACCTTGTGTTAAGTATGGTATGTGCTGAACAGATGTGTTTTCTTCTATAATCACCTCTGTTTGCAGTCTATCTAAAAATGTCGGACAGAGCTGGCTCAAAAGTTCCAATTAGCTGAGATTTGGCTGTTGTGAAGTTCCTAATAACATTAAAATTACTCCTGGGAAAGTAACAGAATATGCATAAGATTTCTGGGGAAATTTATACATATGCCTTTTAAGTAGGAAACACATTCTGTCCCCAGCTCCTGCCTGGTTACACACGATTGATGGAAATCATTCCCTCACGCGCCCAGCACTGAAATAAAGAATGCTGCTTTCTGAAACTTCAAATCGAGTCTTAGAGAGTTTATTTGCCAACATTTTCGTATCACTCTGGCTGCCCTCCACCCCCTCCCCGAACGAATGGCCCCTTCTCACTCCTCCTCTGCCCTCCCCAAGTCACAGCCTGATGGTGGCACCAGGTTGCCTGTCATTCCAGGAACTGGCCTGAAAGTAACCCAAACGTTATGATGTTAGCCCAAATTTTGAAATCTAGATGGTGCTTCTACTTCTTTTCTGTACGAGATCATCTCCCTGTCTGCATGATGGAGAGAGACTTCACAGTGACAGGACAAACATCAACATATTTAAACTAGAAGAAACAAGTTTTAGATTGGGTCTAAGGAAGAAATTCTTTATCATGAAGGTGGTGAGGCACAGGAATAGGTTGCCCAGAGGAGTTGTAGATGACCCATCCCTGGAGGTGTTCAAGGTCAAGCTGGATGGGGCTCTGGGCAGCCTGATCCAGTGAAAGGGAGGTTGGACCAAGTAATCTTTAAGGAGTTTCCCAGCCCAGACTGTGGTTCTGCGGCAAATTGATTCAGCAAAACGGTGCTGTGATGCTAAGAACTTTGTATTCATAAAAAAAAAGAAGCCCAACAAACACAACAGCCCAAACAAACAGAGAATTGTTCCCAGGAGCAGTGAAAGAAGGGTTAGAAATTTTCTGATGACTGATCAACAAGATCCAAAGTTTGTCAAGAATATGCTGATACTAGGAACGGTGAGCAATTCTCTGAATTGCTTACGCCCCAGACTGTGTTCTCCAGATTAACATCTAAACCTTAAACAGTTTGAGCTGTCTCTTATTCTCGTTTTTCAGCCACACAAACTTGTTCCTGTTTTTAAATGATTATTTAAGTGATATTAGTATTCTTATCATGCAAGAAACTTACTCATCTCTTGTTGTCACCGTTCATTTCACTGCCAGCTGAGTAGCTGATTTGAGGATGTCAATCCATCTTCAAAACAAACAGAATGAAGTATTTATTCCTTTAAGTTACATGAATGCTACAGTATTTATCACAGAGCATTGAGTTGCTGAAGTTTTACAGGAGTTCAAAAATCCGTCAAGGCATATGAAAGAGAAAGTCATATTTGGCTAAATAAATCCTTGAACCACAGGCTGCTGGAGGCTTGGGAAGGTGTAGAGGGAAGCATTATTTTATGTTATTACAGTCTTTCATTTCCCTAGGCACTCTCACTGCCAGCTATCTGAGGCATAGTACTAGGCTGACGGACACCCGGTTTGAGGTGGCACAGTCATCTCTTAGATAATTCCCAGCTCCTAAATTCTGTTCCATTAAACTATCTCCCAGGTGTTGCCTTCTGCTGTACCTATGTGTGTCTGTGGTTAGAAGACTGATTCTTGGTTTAGTGGTGTTGCTTAATGCTTCTTCAATACTGCATGAAAACTTGTGCAGGAAATACCATGTGTTTATCCATTTAATACCAGTTGCTTAGCAGCCACCTCACTATTGCGTAATAATAGATGTGTTAGAATCTGGTTCCAATGACACTAGCAGACAGGAGCATGTTTTGCTACAGTATATCTTGGTTTATTTGTGATTCTTCTCTGCTATAATTCGGGCATAGCAATGTGTTAGAGGATGAATTACAGATATAAAACTTAAATTATTAAATAGAATAATTCTTAAATACATCTTTATGTAATGGCATTACAGGTCTTGGTGATAACATATTGTTGTGACCCAAGGCACAGAATTAGTCTACCAAGCATACTTTCCAGTTTTAAGGTCTCTATGGGCATCCTTTCCAGGGGATAGCTGGCTTCTTTGTTTTTTTTTTGTGTGAAGCCCCACGATTTATTCTATACTGAGACTGGATGTTTAGGTCCCTATAGCTCTGTTCACCAGTTTCTAGGTGAAGAGGAACTGTTGGGTTCTCACTGGAAAATGGGAACAGTGTAAAAATGCAGTACCAAAGAGCAGGAACTTCAAAGGAAAGCATATATTTAACAAAAATAATATAAGAAACCAAAAGAGAAAAGCTGAAAGTAACGGAGGAATATGCAGTCATTTTATGCTCATGATATTGGTTGCTCAGGAACCACTTGTAAACTAGACAGAGTGGAACTGAATGCATATGATATATGCTGCATCTAACTTGCAGTCTTAACACTTCATCTGTCAACCCTGGAGTTCTGGGAGAGCCTATGGCCAAGCTAACTAGTTACACTGCAGCTAAGCACTGATTGACCACAAAGAGCTCCCATTCTGGAAAATTCTTTGAGGAAGAGGAAGACAATGGACTGTAGCCCAAGTGTATGGCATCTAACTTCTGACATTTGAGCAAGACATGTCAATCAGGAGCTAGGTTACCCTTTATAGCTGTGACGTCAGTGTAGGGAGAAAGGACTTTAGTACTTGAATCACTTCACACAAGTTCTTACGACCTTGTATTACCTACACAGAGAACACAGGGCAGTTAGGTTCATTCAGCTGTATTGCATGAATCCCAGTTTCTGGGCTTGGAATATCTGCCAAAGAAACCAAAGGGGAAATCTGTACTGCAGATTACCAACCTTCAGGATCTTTCCTGAACATTTGGTTTGAGAAGGGAGATCTGTCACTGCATGAAACAGTGCAAATGAAGTCTCCATTTAGATTTAAGAAAGGAGCTGGGAATGATAAGGTCTAATTTGGCAGGAAAGTGGGGGGAAAAGACTGTTATTAGATATGCCCAACCCTGAATAGAGGAAGTGCTAGTGAATTACTGGACCTTCAACTGCCTGAAGAAGATTTGCTGCATAATCCTTCAGTTATTCCGTTTTCCTGAGAATAAATTTTTTTTCCTAATTTCTTTTCATATAATGCCAGCCTCTCCTAGTCTTCATTCCTCTGGAAATTTTTAATGACAAAAACTGTGGGGATGAACTGAAATTCACATTAGAACTACCATTTTCAAGAAAAATCTAAATATTAAATAGGCAATGAATAGTTCTCAAGTCAGAAGACCTTCCATCTTGAGAGGCAAAGCTCATGAGGCTGAGCAGAGACCTGAGATAATGATGTGAATTTTTCTTTCAACTTCTAGATCATCTGTTCTGATTCTTAGTCCATTCAGGGATGAATGGTTGGCTTGCAGAAACAAAGAGCAAATACTGAGTCTTTCAACCTCTGTAGGCTTAGGCTGACCAAAAGATCAGCCACAGCCTATCAGCTATAAGCCAGAGTTTTAAATATTACGCTAGGATGTGAGGATTTACTGCCTCTAAATTGCTGCAGAAAAAAAGTGAATAGTGGAATGACAATGAAGAAGGGGATCCTTTCATCTGAAGCTTGCTTTTCTTCTGCACCAGCAGCAGCTGCTTGGAGTATGCTTGCTTTCTGGAAGTTGAACTGCAAAATTAGCAGCCTTGTTAACAGTCTCAGCACACAGGAGAAAGACTGATTGGTTTGTGGTTGAATTGCTGTGTAGTCCTGGAAACATATATTGAGGAGACTGGGCAGCTGCTGTGTGGTTTGGATGGTTGTTAGGTGTGCTGTAGAAGTCTTGGAAATAAAGAGGACATTTTTTGCTAATAAGACCATCAGTCTACTGCCTTTCATACTTGCTTAAGGAAAAAAAAAGAGAGGACAGAGGCATTTAAACAGGCAGTGGTTTTGTGGATATGCACACAATACAAACCTCATAGCAGGGGAGGTTTGTTTTTCACATGACAAAACATGACAATGAATGACTGCTGTCCCTTAACTAAAGAGGGGGAGCGGCTTGTGGATCAGAGAGGAAGATTAGATAGCCTAAGGCCTGAACTCTGAACCATAAAATATCTTCTCCAACCAGTCAGACTGGCAGTACAGCAGATAGGTTGACTGAAAAACTAAAAGCAGCAGCAGTTGCTGCTTTCCCCTGTGCCTACCTTGTATATTAACCATTTGCCTTTCCTACTCTTTCTTCTGCAGCTTAGGGCTGTAGAAACGGTGAAACAAGGAGCAAAACAGGAAGATTGTAAATTATCATATTTTTAAACATAAATCAGAATTGGTTCCCCCAGGTACCTTCAGAGAAGGTGCTTGTGGGAAGCAGCACATTTCAGTAAAGCATTTGTTTAAATGAGTAGTTGTCTCGTGAATTTTAGACACAGTTTATTGAGGAATGAGGACAGACCTCCTGCTCCTTCCCGAAGAATGTACTGCGGAGAGTCAGTGCAAGTTAGTACCAAAATAAAAGGAAAGCTGAAAGCAGTCTGAGGCTCTGCAGTTGTAGAGATCTTTCTAACTCGAGAAAATGTTCAGTCTAGAATATGTCTCTTCTGGTTTCTCAGGGAATGAAAGTCCACGTCACAGTGCTATTTCACTAATACTATTTTGCCTACTTCTGGCAGTCTCTGTAGAGAGATCAAACAATGAAGAAAATCATTTTCACGATTTTGCCCAAAAGCACAGTAAATGTCAACTGGAAGAATATCGCAGAGAGAAGTTTAGGACGTACTGGTATACAAATATGGTGATAGGCAGACTCTGTTGTGGATAAACTATTGTATTTCAGTATCTAAAGCTGTTGACTCTACTGCAACTAAAATTTTTGCACAACGAAATAATATCTGCAGCACCAAAATGTTAACAAGGGTAGGGAAGTTTTGCTCAACCTGTTGGGGGAGACCATAGCATCTTTCCAAAAGTCATCTGTGTCATGTTGTTGACTGTGAAGTGAACTTTGTCTCTCAATGATAAGTTTCTTGTTGTTTCCTCTTGTAATACAACTACCTCTCAATTGTAGGAAGTAAGTAAGCAATTAATCTTTTCAGACTCATGTAACCATGTTTCAGGAATCTGAAACTCTTAACACAAAGGTTTTTCAGTGATAGGGGAGGGCGGGCCAACAGCTGAGACTTGGATACACTGGCTAGGTGGGAAGAAATTCCCCAGAACTGAAATGCTGTGGAAATGAGGTGCAATGAAGATTACACCTAAGCAGAGCACAACAGTGACCCCAAGGGCATCATAGCATGAAAAGGTCGCAGAGCAAGTTCAAGAATGTAATGCAGTTTGAGGGTCATTGCCAGGGCTTTGTGGGAGCTCCACGCTAGACTAGTGGGAGGAAAGGGTAAGGGAGAACTGATGGCAGGGCTGGAAAATGCTGGCAGAATGCCAGTCCAATCAGAAAGGATATGAACAAGCAAGGCAGAATGCGAAAAAAGACTGTCATTGTTAATCTTTTCTCTCTTTCTTCATTTGCAGATTGTGTTCCTGATAGAAACCTTTATCAGCATCTGGAGTCTTGAGGGTTTGTACAGATTTTCTGTTCCAAGAACCCGTTTTTTCTAAATGTGAACCTGTAATCTGAAGTGTATGATTTCTATTTGTTACGTTAGCCTGTGCCTCTTGATCTGTGTTTGCCTGCCTTTGAAATTAAGTTCCAAGTCCCCGCCTGAGGACTCTTTGCTTTGCCTGTTTGTCATCAGCTGGTGAGCAGCAGGTGCATGGAAGCCAGGCAGACCCGTTTTACAAGTGTGTGCTCACCTGTCAGCTCCCGTGTTGGATATGCGCTCAAGTGATCTCCCTGGGGAGACAGCTGAGAAGCCCTTGAGGAATAAAGCACTGAAGCTAGGCAGATCTGGGGTTGGAAAATAAGTGAGAAGGAACTTAGTCATAAGAATTACAACCACAGAACGTAACCATCAGCGTTATCAGGAGTGGCCTCAGACAAATCGGGAACCAGCAGCAAGCAAGCTGCAGGAAAAGACTACTGTAGGGCAAGAGAAGCGGTGTAATTCAGGTAAATGGGAGAAAGCACTGTTGGAAGATTAGCTAATGAATATTTACTTTATTAAAAAGACTCATTAACGTAAATGTGACCTGAACTAGGATATTGCTGTACCATAATATTTATATGTTTGTGTACGTACATCAGTGTATGTACTTACTGCTTGCATTGAAGTTATAGTAATTTCTGTGGTCATAATGGTATTGGGGTTTGAGGAAAAAAAAATAGGCATATGTCCTCTTACATGCAGCAGAATAACTTCTAGGCACATTTTAAACAGGAAGGAAATAATGAAAATATATTTAAATTAGTCTCAGTTCACTGAAACAATGCAGGGAAATTTGTGCAAGTGTGTATGTTCATTGTTTGGTTAAGTAATACGTGTACTAATTAACATTTGACTTCCATCACTGTTGCTTTGTTGTAAGGAAGCTAACTAATCAAATCAAAAGTGGTGCAGATATCTAGATTTTCTATGTGTTTGCCTGTTTGAATGTATCTTTGTGCATGAGCTACCGATTAAATTTTAAACAGAATCTATTTAAAAGCACCAAGAAGCATCCAAAAGTTCAGAAACTGTAAATCTAAAGCTGTGTACGCCGCTTTAACACGATTTCCTTGTGGCTGTGTGCTTATGAAAGCAGATTCGCCTTCCATTTCTTAAGCCATTATGCAGCAATATGATACCATTGCAGTATGTTTATTACACAACGTTTTTTACAACAAGAGCTACGTGTATGCATGGTCCTTTGAAAACCTCCTTCATTTTCTTATGTCTTGCCGCAGCTTTTACAGTCACGTTTTTTTCAGAATATCTGTATCGTTTGTACTAGAGTTTGATACAGGCTTAGTACTGGCAGTTACCACCAAAATCGGAAGTCAGTCAGTACGAAGGAGACAGAATGGCTGGTGTTTCCAAAAGATTGTGATTTTAACTACACAAAAAGAAGACATATGTATGAGTGGGCTGTTGAGAGTTTGGCCCCTAGACTTTTCATATTCCAAGCAGCCTGCTCACTTAGGCCTTCAAGCTAATGTATTCCTCACATTTTTATAATTATTTCAACTTTTATTTTGCAGATTACCTGTGAGAAATTACTTTTTGTGGCCTTAATTTGGGGGGAACGCAATCAAGATATATGTTAATTTTTCAGAAACTAGAATAGGCTATTTCTGCCTTAGAAAAATTTTTTTTGTCTTAATCACAATTCACTTTCTCTACCATTTCACACTTCTGTACTCAGACTTCCTCAGGCTGCACAAAGAAATTAATTTTTGTGAGGTGATCTGGGTTTGAACAAAACCTGTGGTACCATGAAAATTTACGGCACCACGAAAACTTGTGCATCTCCGTTGATGTGGTGCCATTTTGGATGAACCTTGTTTTCATAAAAGGACAGCAGTGTAGAGTTGCCCTGCCTGATATTTCTCAATGCAGTAGCGAGTGCTGACTTTCCCTACTTTGTTCTGCTCCCTTGAAAAGGAGCCTTAAGTAATTCACCTGCTCAGATAGCAGCATGAACCTCATTATTTGCCATTTTCTCTGTGGTCCAGCTCTACAGAAGTGGTCAGCCTAATTTTCTTTCACTCTTCTAATATGCTTCATTAGCAGCTAGCCTAGGTTTTATGTTCACTGCTTCTAATTTTGGACCAAGAGAATATCTTGGGTCACTGTACCTGATTTTTTGAAACACTTTGTTTCCCTTACAGGATGTCAGAGCTACCAACTGTTGCAAAAGTAATTTACAGTACCAAATCTTTGTAGCTAAGACATTATTACAGCCAGTACAGGAAGCCAGAGGATATTATCAGAACCCTTGTTCAGGACAGAAGTGAGGTGGCTCTGGTGTGTTATAAACTGGGCTGATCAGTCATAATTTCCCATGCTACACAGTTGGAGAAGCTGATTGGCAATCCACAGGTGCATTACAGTGAGACATGGGATGAGACGATTTGATGGGCCTGGGAAACCTTGCAGAGGTATCATGATTTTCCAGGCAATAGGAATTAGTCACTAAAGTCTTCTAAAGGCAGAAGAGACAGGATATGTAGTCAAATATATACTTTTTTTGCAGAAATATATTCTGATGGTATGAAGTTGTTAGGCTTGAGACCTATGGGACTTGTTTTGCTTTTGTTTTGCATGCTGACTTTAGTAAAAATGTGTACATTACAGGGGAAGAAATCTCTGCTTTGCTGTTTGCTTTTCTATAGTGCTTCTCTTCTGCCTCTTCTTCCACATCAAATGCTGGCAGCTGCTCAGCTGTCCTGTGCCCAGCCATCATAGTTTCACTGCCATTTTGGTTCCTACAGTTCCCTGGTAGCTCCTTTCCCTTTCAGCTGTACAGCCAGGGTGGTGCACTTGTGCATAATGGTTGCCTAAGCCTTGACTGGTGGACGTGTTCAAAGGTCATATAAAAGAGGAAGAAAATAATAAAAGCAGTACAGAATTGATGACTGGAAAAGCATGAGAGTATGGTTCTGCCGTTGTAAGAAATTAATGGGAAGGCATCATGATTAAAGGATTTATTTTGTCTTTTATCAGCCAGGCAATATGATGAACTGAAGTGAATGATGACTCAGCTGTTCTTTGCATGCCTGTAGTCATACTCAAAACTGGTGCATAAAACCACCTGTAAGAATATTTTTATAGTATTTTATAATGTGCAGTTAATGCAGGCCAGGAAGTCTGGAGAAATAATGACATTAATTCCATATCAGCTCTTAGCACAATTTAAAATCTAATCTTGGATCTAGAGAAGATCCAAATGAGTCTTAGCTTTTATTGTATTTAATTATGTATTATTGTATTTATATATATTTATATAATAAATTATGTAATAATGTATTGTTGTATTTAATTAATTTAATCAACTGCTTCTTTAGACAGAATAGCTAACCCGTATTCAAGGATTTACACATATGCACTGATGATGGGAGATGATATTAGTTCCGAAGTCAAACATGTTCCCTGGCAAAGCTGTGTATGTGCTGTAAATATGTACACCTTATTTTCCTGAGCATGGTAGGAGCAAGAAACAGGCGATTTCTGTGTGTGCAATTCTCAAACCATGTGTTCCCATATATTCCATGGACACATCAGACTTGATATTTCTCTTTCTTTTCAGTCTTCACCACAATGTTACCACTCAAGCTTCTTGACTTACATTCTGGCACTTTAAATACCAAAAATCGAGCCTGGTGAGAAATTCAAGTCCATCAAATGTGAGAGAGGATTGATTATTTTAGGGCACATCAGATTTCTGATCAAGTTTATCACATTACCTTGTGAATTGTGCATTGTGAATGCTTTATAAGTGTGGAAAAGAATAACATGAGACCGGAAAAATCATAGCAGGGTTTTTTTCTGGCACACAGTATCTGTGCATCCGTGCTAACACATGGAATGGTTTCACACTACAGCATTAGACAAATTAGCCATTCACTACTCTGGGTGGTGGGAGATGCATTTTCCATTTTCTTGCTTCTGGATGTGTGCTCCTGCCACTCGAATCTGCATTGGCACCTGTTGAATTGCTTAGTGAACTAATACCATACACTAAAATGGCAAGAAATTACTATGGCAAAAGAATGGTGCATTTCTCCTCCTAGGTGAGTAGTTTGAATAAGTTTTCTACTTGATTAGTTGCACTGCTGGGAAGAAAAGAGGGAGGGGGAAGAGAGCAGAGAGAAGAGACAGTCCATTCTTTTGACATCGGTGAGCATTTAATTGAGCTCAGCTGCATTCACAAACACAAATTCACATGTACTATTGGGCATTCCTGAACTGGTTTGAGCAGCCTCCACATCTGCCATCTTTTACCTCCTTATTCCTGTCTCTATGTTGTCCTTCATGCTTTGTCTAAATCGCCAGGGCAGCAGAAGAGCTTAGCAAACAAACATGGCTGAAAGCAGAATGCCACTTTTTTCTCCAGTGTTCATCCTGTTGGAAAATGTGCATAGAGGAGCAGTAAGTGTCAGTGTAGGACAGATATGGAGGCTAATTAACCTGACACTGTCTCCAGGCTGGGAAACAGCTGCACCACGCACAGTTCACCAAGTAGTCTGCTAGTAGCAGTTTGAACATGCTGTTGACGGGAGATTAGCTTCTGCTAAGGTTTTGCCTTCTATCTCATTGTCTACAAGCAGCTGCTTCTGCTATTTCTAGATGCCCTGGTCTACGCTGTATATTTAGCTTGAACATGGGGCTTTGGATTCAGGTATTAGTCAAAGAAAGGCTTGACTGCCATCATTGTTGCAGTCTGCTTGGAACTGTGTAGTATCTGAACATTTTTAATAACACATTGAGCATTGCCCTCTAAGCTACTGTATCTGTGTTGATCCATACTAATTTTCCTCTGCCTGAGCAAAAACTCCCATATATCTCCAAATCTGCTTAGTGGAAACCCTGCTACCTCCTGAGCTCTAGTTAGGAGCACAAATACCTTTTCAAAACTCACTTACAAAGACCTTCACAGCCATTTATTGCTCCAATTCAGTCTGTTGCAGTGGAGAAGCTTTATCCATTTCAAATTCTAAATTGCAGCAACACAGGATACGTTCTCCTATGCTAAAGATCTAGACAGCACTGGTCTTGGTGCAACATAACACACAGAAAGGAAAATCAGAATACCAGTGAGGTAAAGGGTTTGAACCTCTTAAGATATTTTTGTCCCCCTTATCCTGGCTTGAAACTGGAAAACTGTCTTCATATAATAAAATAAGTAGTTGTGTACTGCCAATATACTTTCTACTACGAGATGATATGCACCTGAACATTGAAGGTGTTAGTTCCACATAAACCTGTATGTGTGCTCTACTGCTACACTGTCAAATGTATTTATTAAATGTATAATGTGAGATCTGTGGATTTCTGAGTTACTGGTCCTGCTGTGAGGGTGGAAATGTAGGAACTGCAATAATATTACTGTTAGACAAGTAAGCTGCAGAAAGAGTAAAGTATGAGAGTTCACTGGGTCTCAACCTGGCAAGCAACACTGAAAGGCACTTCAGAATTATCCTATTAAGTGTAACTTCTTTTCCTGCTTCCTGAGTTTCGGAAGAGAGCAGATGAATAAAGTTTAAATGGACATGTCTAATCAGACTTTTCTATGATAACAAACACTGTGCAGCTCCATAAGCAACAGCAAAAAAAAAATGGGAGTGCCAGTGCAAATAAAGCACCAATGGCTGCCAAGGTTTCGGTTTCTGAATCTCATAGTTCTGCCCTGTGTGTGGTTAGAAAACATGGGTGCCACCCACTGGCATCATTGGTGGAAGATGCATAAGGAAGTAAGTAGCAATCTTTTTTCAGATAAAAAAGATAGGGGATCAGTATAGACATGGTTGCTGCATCAAAACTTTTTCCGTGGATCTTTACGACAGTATGAGTGTGTTTCTGCATAAGTACAAGTCGGTATGAATGTGCTTATATGTGCCCGTGAATGTATATCATTTAAATGTAGGTGTGCATTTCTAATGAGCATCTGTGCAGAACAAAGCCATTGGCTAATGTTAAGATGGAGCTTGGACTGTCTATGACTCAGATTATACAACATGCTTGCTGGTCCTTTTTTCCTGTGATGCTGACATGTCTGTTCATTTGTGTCTTTCATATCTGTGTGTATCTGTGAGGGTAAGAAGGTAAGAACCTTCCTCTTACGGTGGTACCAGTGTATTTGTGTGTAAATGTGTGTGTACGTATTATAGCCAAGATACGTTGTCTTAATGTGCTTGCTTTTTTTTTTTAGTGTACCTGAAAATCGTAGTGCTATTGCTGTATTATTGCTCCTTTGGCTGGATTCATGTTGTAGCCACTCCCTAGAACCGGATGAATTTGTTATCATATTAAGAATTGAAGGAAATAAAAAAATGGAACAGATTTTTGTGATATCTTAAAGTACAGACATATTCTTTTTTCCTCTTTCTGCTGCCTCTGTTATGCAACTTATAAAGCATAATTTCATCCATTAATTTTAAACGTGAGAATTAACTCTGTTTCATGTTTCTTCCATCAGCAACTTCCATAAAACCATTCTTGTATCAGTAAGACTGCCATACATTATTATTAATATTTGCCATTGGTGTTAATTGCTTTGAACTCATAGCTGAAAATAAAGTAAGTGCTTACAGGATAAAAATCCCAATGCCTATAAAATGTTCTAGATGATACTGTTTGTGAAACTGTTAAGTCTTAAAATTTTGGCAACATTTGCAAAGGAACATTGGCTAAACAGACATGCCCTGCCTTTCTGTCAGTCATTACCATTTAACACATTAATATGTTTGCAATTCAGGTCCTCTGCTGCATAAATCAATGCAGCACCACAGAGTTTATTCCTATCTCATGACTTCAGTCCTCAATAAAGACAGTATACCTAGTGTAGCAGTGGGGGATCTTCCAAAATGCTGATGTGTTCTCCATAGAACAAACAAAATGACACGTACCAGTTTGAACTGACATACATTTATCTACAGGGATAATCTCACCTCACAATGCAGAACAACTGAAATTCTGTACCAGGGACATGTAGAACACAGAGACACTGACATATGCTAGTGAACTTAGCCCTGTCTGAGTGGGGTTGTGCACGTGACAAATGTACTTACACAATCAGCACGTTTTGTAGATAAATGACTGCACGTGCTAACGGGTCATGCCAGTGATAGCTGAAAGGTGCATGCTTTCACAGACTATGAATTTTCAACTGCAAATGCAGAAGAGTTTCATATGTTGTGCTTCAGATTAGTTATGTACCTGGCAATGTTGAGGAGTCAGTACCAGAGAGGCCTAAGGACATGACTTTTTTTCTCTTTATCTTTGGAGAGCAATAGCATGAGTTGTGGCAGGGGCCTGCTGCTGGTCTGTTCATTTGTTATGGATCAGAAGATAAAAGGGTGAGCCATTCTGGTATCTAAGAAGTGTATTAGCCAGAAGTGCATTAGCTGTATTAGCCATTCTTTAAATTTAATGAAGTTTATGGCTGTGAATTTTTGTGCATATGCCAGCCTTTGGGCCTAGAGTGAAGCACTGTAGTACAATTTTTAGTCTTAATTTCTCTCTGGTGATGCAGTGTACCATTCATAGGATTCCATAGTGGATATCCTGTGTCATTCTCTAAGCCTCAAAGTCCCAGTGCTGCTTCTTCACACAGCCACTGATCGTAAGGGGTAGAAAGCTTCATATTCAGCTCACTCCTTGCTTCACAGATCATCCTTCCTTCTGTTAAATTTCATTAATATTCTTTGTGTCTGTGCAGAAGACAGAGGTTGGAGATCCACTTGCTTGTAGTTGAACATGACAGGGGATGTGAAAAGATTCACACGCATGCTACTGGAATGCAACAACAATGACAAGTTGTGTGGTAAGATTCAGAGATTTCTTTTAGTAATAAAATTTCACATGCTAGGCAGGAAGGCCAGCTTTGCTATAAAGCAGGCCAAGGCCTTTCCCCTTTTCATCTGCATCCCAGCCCACATAGAAGAATTTTACTGAAGTTTCTCTGCATTGTGTCTCAAGGTAGTAACCTTTAAGGGGATGCAGCCTTTGTGGTGGGATCCATCTCACATAATTTTAGCCATTTAAGAGTGTATCTACTTTGTATGAAACATAACAAAGTTGTTAAAGATTCCCTGCTTCTTCCCTAAAGACCAGTCTTGTGAGATTTTGATTTCATGACTTTTTATTGTCTTTGGCAACTGGGTACCTAGCAGAGTTAGTTACTTGCAACATTCTTGTTAATGGCGAGATCTTCCAGTCAAATCCAGACCAGGTGACCATGCCCTGTTTTCTTTAAAATACTCCCTATGATTTTAATGGAAGGAGTTGAACCTGTAATTGCACATACATTTGCAATGGCATGACAATATTCAGCCCTTCCCATCTCCCTCCTATCCCTCTGCCAGGGACGGCTCTGTTTCACTGATGGATGATAGACATGGCTACAATGCCAAGCCTCTGCATTAAGGCATCTAAATAAGCGACCTTAAGGGTGAAAGTCCCAGTGGTTTCATGCACATTAGATACTCAGCACCTTTGAAAAATAGGTTGACAGCACTAAGAGCATTCAGTTGCTATTCCAAAGAGCACAGGAGAGATGCACATGCTTTGGGGGTTGAAAGCTACTGAAATATGTAATTACTACTTTGTTGTATAGAACGAATGCACATCAGGTAGTGCTGCTTATTCCTTGGCTTCCCATTTTCTTTTTCTGCTGATAGTTGTGCGTGAATATCAGACTGAAGTGATTGTTGTCCCAGTTCTCCTTGTGGGTTTTTTTGTCATCGTGCTAACTGTGATCCTTTGGCTCCACTGTCGAGGCTTGAGAGCAAAGCAGGAGCAACCATCATCGTCTGGACAGCAAGGTAAAAAAAAAAGAATTTCAGCCAGAGGAAAGAGTGTTGTTTTCATTGGCTAGAAGTCAATTCCACTTCCCCATTGCTTGAGCCTTTAAGCAATAGCATTTATGAAGAGCCTAAGTGGTATTCAGCAATCTAGTGAACACTAGAAAAACTGAGAACTCTGATTTATCCCACTTGTAGTAGTAATAGTGGAATTTGTAGTACAGATGGATCTAAGAAAACCTAAAGCCACATACCTTATATGCTCATTAATGTACTGCAGTAACATCCCTTGCCAGCTGCAAAGACTGTGTATGTAACAGCCTTCAAGATGTTACTGCAAGGTGAGTTTCATGGGATAATTATGAATGACACTCATTTTGATGTAGATCATACCTAGTTAATACATCTTCTGTACTTTCATTTAAGGAATGTCATTTCAAGCTGCTGTCTCCCACTTCCTAAGGGGACAGCAGGAAAATAAACAGGGACTCGTGAGGGGCTAGGAGAAAGTTTGTTGATACTGCTGTGTGGAAATGAAAATCCGGTTCTGAACTGATTTGGGGATTGTAGAGGAAAAAACTAGTCTTTAATGATAATAAAAAAAAAGAGAAGCCTGTACAAAGGAATATAATTAAAACCAATGATTTTATAGGAACACTCTGTGCATGCCACTTTTGTAACAACTGGTAGCTGGTGAGAAAAGAAAATGCTCATTGCTTCAGCACATGGGAATTAAGTACACATGCATCTTACCTAGGAAGTTTAAATAATCAAATCTAGTAGACATCTCCAGATTAATTTTTCCTTTTCATCAAATAGAGTGGGACACATATTCCTTTACCTCTGCAATGGCCAGGATAAATAAGATACAATAACAGTTCCTCACTTTGGCTGAATTTCCAAAACAGTAAGGTGCAAAAATCAGAGGAGAAAAGAAGCATTGCCGTCTACTACGAGAGTTCCTCTGTCTGCTTTTATGCATCATGTGTGTTTGTTTTTGTCAGTGAATGACAAGAATCAGCAGGAATCCAGCTCAACAGAGAACTATATCCAGCTGAGTGAGGCATCTGTGGAGAGCTTGCTAAATTCTGCAACCTTGACTCTAAAAGAACTCAAGATACCGCGAGAGAAACTCTCACCAGGCACCTTGCAGCTCATAAAACGCGGCCGCTATGGGAACATCTACAGAGCACAGTTGGAAACTGGAATCCCTGGAAAGACTAAGACTGTAGTATTGAAAGCCTTACAAGGTAAGACACAAGGCCAAGATCTACTTTGGTACAGATCCCTGTATCAAAGACATGACGCTGGACAGAATCATGCAGTCATTACTGGGCAAGAACAAGCTGTGTTCAGTATCATATTCGTTAGTCACAGTGATGTTTTGGTAGGAGTGTCTTGGTAGGACTAAAGAAGATTGCTGTTCGTGTTAATTTTAAAAGTTGCTCACCTTGTTCTTTGCTGCCTCCATTTTGTTTTTTTGGTTTGGGATTTTTTTTTTGTGGTTCTCTTTTGTTTTTTTCAGGCATGGTTAGTCCCCAGGAAGTAAAGGATTTCCTGGGAAGGATTAAATTCCATCAAAAACTTGGTCATCATGAGAACCTGGTTGAACTGCTTGGATGCTGTGTAGACCAGCTCCCACTTTATATGATTATGGAAGATGTGTCTCTTGGTGACCTGTTGACATTTCTATGGACATGTCGGAAAGTGAGTCAAAAGAAGTGATGAAAAAAATATATACTCTTTAATTCCTTAGGTACTCATGTATCTGGAAGGCATAGTCCATAAGTCATGGATGATTCTTTTTGTCTCTCCCTGCATCCATCTATATCAATCTGAATTATTTCCATTCTCCAAAGAAGTCCTACACAAGTCTAAACTGGAATAGAATTAGTGGATATCTCAATAGATACAATATAGTTCACAGAAGTTGACATACTTTTGTAAAAAGCAGTCCTACTTTGCAGACCATTGGAGTGAGAGTTGATACAGCTATCTGAATTTCTAAAAGGTTTTAAATAATGTCCCACTCCAGATGCTTTTAGGAAAACAGAGCAGTTACGACACAAGGAAGAAGGTCATAGAATGATGAGTAATTGATTAAAAGACAGGAAAAAGCATAAAAGTGAAAGTTTGGGGCTTGCACAGAGGACGGTCACCCACAAAGTTCTGCTGGTATATACACTAGGATCTGGTGCTAGTCATTGCAAATATCAAGAAACACAGAAAATGCAATGACAATGAGATGATGAAGGTTGCTAATTATATTGGCTAGTAAAGGCAAGGGCTGGCCTTGAGGAATTACAGAAGGATCTTCCAAAACTGAGAGACTGGCCAATAAAAAGAACAGATTTAATTCAGTATAGTTAAGAATGAAACAATGCCCATGTAGAAAAGCAATCCTAGCTTCATATTTCTAATGATGGCCTCATATCCACCCATTGTCAATGAGGACTGAAATCATGGGAATAATTGTATGAATACAGTCCTGATGAAAATGTTAACTCAAGCCAAAAGAGAAATCAAATATTGGGCCTTATTAAGAAAGGCATGGAAAAAACCTCTGCCGTGTCACTATATAAATCAATAATTCTCCTACATCTTGAACATTAAATACAGAGACTGATTGCTATTTTGTTCAGCAGAAGGACAAGGTGGTAGCCAATAAAGCTATTAAGTGTCATGTTCAAAATAAACAAATACAGGTGGTTTTTCATGAAGTGGGATGTTGGCTGGTGGAATTTCTTGCCTCCGAATGCTGTGGATTTTGAAGCTTTACATCAGTTCAAGACAAAAGCAAATACATTCATGGACCATAACCTGTCAAAAGTTACTCAACATGTTGAAACCATAGCCATCTCAGGAAGTGTTTAATTTGAAAATAGTTGAGGGCTTATTCTTTTTTTCTCATCTGGGTGTTCCTCTAGTGTCACTGTTACAGGCGGGGTAGGAAGTGAGGTAGACTGCTAGTCTCATACCATAGAACCATTTATAATAAATAAAAGTGCTTTTCTACACATAGTTCAAATTTATAATAATATTTCATTGTATGCATTGTCATTCTCTACTGTCATTCTGCCTATTTCTGTCTAACCTGTTCGTCTCTTCTCCACTCTTCAATTTACCCACCAGTTATCTCTAGCGTGCTTGTCTTATGCAGTACACTATCCATGCATCCATGCATGCATGCATGCATCCATCCATCCATCCACATCGCCCATCCATGTATCCTTATGTTTCAGTCATTTTATGACCATTTGTGAAACTAACTGGTAGAGTATAAGATTAGATAGCATCCATTTTATTAGATTAGAAGGAAATGTTCCCCGGTATCCTACAGCTAAGGCATTTGTTTGATACAAGGCTTGCTCTTTTGTTTTAGGATGTAATGACCATGGATGGTATCCCCTATGACCTCACTGAGAGGCAAGTATATAAAGTTGGACAACAAGTTGCAGCAGCTCTGGTAAGTCTGCTCACAATCACTGTATTTTTTCTTTCTTGTTCTATTGCAACATAGGTCTGCATGGTGGCCTAAACCTTCTTATCCAAAGCACTGAGGATGTTTTGTTAAAATTGACCCAAATATGCTTTCATTATTTTGGTGACCTCTATTTCACAACATGGAAGACAGACATAAACTAAGGGAAAATTTGTATCAATTAGAATTGCTTTAAAAGTGATTGTAGTTTCTTTATTTTCTGACTCTCCAGGCTTACCTTGAACAGAAGAAGTTGTTCCATGGCGACATTGCTGCCAGGAATGTTCTCCTTCATCACAACTTCACTGCTAAGCTCTGTGGTTTGGGTTTGGCTTATGAAACTCTCACATACGGTGCCAACTCAGTCACATGGACTGTGCCAGTCAAGTGGCAAGCTCCAGAGCACCTCCTGAAGAAAACCCCCAGCATCAAGGCGGACGTGTATGATTTTATTTTTAAACTAGAAGTTCATCCAGCTGTCGGGCCTGTCTCTTTCACTCCTTTATGTATAACATCATGTCCCGAAGTTCACAGTGAGGCATATCTATTCTAAGCATAGTGCTCCACTTTATAGCTCATACCTTCTCTTATCATTTCTGCAGGTCATGCCTAGTTATGTCTCTGTATTTAAGCTAGTTAACCAGAATGGAAACTTAACATCACTTTGTTTCCTTTTTTTTTTTGCAGATGGTCTTTTGGAATTCTACTGTATGAAATGATTACATTAGGTAAGAAGATTTAATGACAATAAAAAAATACATAAGGAAGCAGCAAATTAACAAGACCCGAAGTCTCGAATTTCAGAATGTAAAGTTAGACCATTTAAATAAGCATCTTGTTTTTTTCAGCTTGCCAAGTCTTGACAAATGATTTTAGAATGCTTGTCAGTGGGAATTGTGGTAGTGAAAAAAAAATTTACTTTGGTAGGGAAGGAAGGCATTCTTCTACAGAAGATGCTATCTGCAAGCATTACCTTAATTCCTTTTGCCTTTCCAGGTGCTCCTCCGTATCCTGAGGTGCCCCCTTCTGACATCTTATCATACCTGCAGAGACAGAACATTATGAAGCAGCCCTCAAGCTGCCAGCAACCCATGTAAGCCACTTGCTTTATGGACAATTGAACTTGGGATCTGCAGAGCTAAATGGAAGTTAGACAAACCAAACTAGATCTTAAAATAGATATCCAAGTCCAAAAAAACCAAAACAGTAACCTGTCAGCTGGGGAGACTTGTCATATATCTGCCACATCTCCTTACTGGATTCTGCTTCAAGAAACCTTGATTGTCTGAACTACTTTTTCCTGCTTTTGAAAATTGCTTTTGTTTCTGTTTCCCTGTCTGCCCTGGCATTTGTTGCTCCACTGCTTCCCTGCAAGGCACAGGATTATTCTGGAGTGATCTTTCTTCTCTAAGTTTTGGATTCTCTTTGAAATGAAGAAAGCATTCACAGGGAAGAACTAAGTTATTATATTTGCTCTTGTGAAGATATGATTTCTTTTACTGTTCAGAGGCATTTTCTTCCATAAGGATTCCCAGTTGCTGTTTCAAAAGGGAATTCCAAACAATCTTTTTCTCTTTTCCCATACTCACAGTTGACATCCTTGCAAACAACTGCATGCCTTTCTCCCCACATATTATTATGTGGTTGTGAATTTCGAGTCGTCATTGAAAGAACCTTATATGAAGCAGAAAAAGTTCTCTAGACATTTCAGATATGAGATAACTTGACTGTTAGTAAAACTTTGTGTTGTTACTTTTCATTCTCAGTGCCTCCTTACTGCTCCATCTTATAGGTACAGCATCATGAAGTCCTGCTGGCAGTGGAATGCAACTAACCGACCTTCTCCAGCAGACCTGCTGCGATCCCTACAAAGAGCTATGAAGACCAGCAATGACCACGCTGTACTGCAGGTGCCTGAGGTAGTGGTGCCTGAACTCTATGCTAATGTTGCTGGTATTAATGTGCACAGTCTAGTAACTGAATACACTATACTCTGAAAGACCCTTTCACATGCTGGTAAAGTCTCTGAGTTTGCCCTTTCTAGATGCTTTGTAAGCTCAGAATGAGGTGTGTATGCTGGGAAGGATCCCTTTGTTTTTCAAACATGTTATATACATCAGATCCCTCCTCCATGCCTGAAGAAAAAACCTATTATCATTATTATTTTTAAATCAACCTGTTGATACCACTCTGCTAGTGCTGATTTGAGAGCAAAGTGGGTTTAGAAAGCTGTCGAAAATATAATGAGAAATCTGAGTTAAAGGAGTGCATTTGCAAGCAAGGTTTTGGTAGTAGGACGGATACTGTGAAAAGATGCTAGAAGCTTCCTTCATGCCCAATAGAGCCAGTTCCAGATAGCTCCAATATGGACCTGCCACTGACCGAAGATGAGCCCATTAGCCATGTTGGTGGCATCTCTGTGATAACATATTTAAAAAATGGTAAAATATACTGTGCAATAACAGTGAGAATACATGAGAGAAAGAACTCTGCAGTCACCAAAGTCGGTAAAGAAGTAGGGGGAGGAGGTGTTTCAGGCACCACGGCAGAGATTCCCCTGCAGCCCTCAGAGAAACCATGGTGAGGCAAGCTGTGCTCTTGCACATGGAGGTTTATGGTAGAGCAGCTATACACCTGCAGCCTGTGGAGGACTCCATGCCAGAGTCAATGGATGCCCAAAGGAGGTTGTAACTGTGTGGAATCTATGCTGGAGCAGGCTCCTGACAGGACCTGTCACTTCATAAAGAGGGTAGCGCATGCTGGAGCAGGTTTGCTGGCAGGACTTGTGACCCCATGGTCACATGCTGGAGAAGTCTGTTCCTGAAGGACTGCACCTCGTGGAAAGAACCCATGCCAGAGAGTTCATGAAGAACTGCAGCCCATGGAAAAGACCCACATTGGAGAAGTTCATGGAAGATTGTCTCCCATGAGAGGGACCCTACACTGGAGCAGGGGAAGAGCATGAGAAGGAAGGAGCAACAGAGGCAATGTGTGATGACCTGACTGCAACCCCCATTCCCTGTCCTTCTGTGCCACTATGGGGTGAGGAAAATAGACAAGACTGGGAGTCAAGCAGAGATCAGGAAGAAGTGAGGAGTGGAGGGAAGTTGTTCAAAGATTTAGTTTTATTTCTTATTAGCCTACTCTGACTTTTGATTGACAGTAAATTATTCATTTCTCTAAGTTGAGTCTTTTTTTTCCATGATATTTGGTGAATGATCTCTCACTGTCCTTGTCTCAGCCCATGAACCGTTTGTCTTATTTTCTCTTCCCCGACCAATTAAGAAGCGGGAGTGACACAGTGGGTTGGTGGGCACCTGGTGGCCCGCCAAGGCCAACTAACTATAATGGGGTTTCTGGAAATCTCTGCCTTTCCTTTCTGCCTCAGGAAACTACATCAGTTAGGTAATCAAAAAGGAGGTATCTTGGGAAATACGCTATGAGACACAGCCCTTTAGGAAAAAGTGTACAGAGTAGGTAATACAAATGGGTAGTTTCCTGTCCATTCACCGAGGATCTAGTCAAGACATCTGTGCACTTGCCTTTTAAGTGTTCAATAAAAATCTAGGATTTCTCCAGGGCTTTACACTCTAGCTTCCCATGGAAGAAGAGGTAACAAAAAACCAACCAAACAAAGAACCTGCATATGTGTGGGTGTAGAGGTTGTTATATTAAGGTAAAATACCTTCATGTAGAAGCTACCTTTCCTGTAGTAGCTGTGGGGCCCAGCGAGTACTCCAAGACAAAAGGCGTGTTATCTCATCCTCATTACAGTAAAAAGTCCTTATAGACATGAGGTTGTCAGAGATCGTCTTTAACCAATTATTTCTTTGGGCACAGCATGTAATTTGTCCGCGTGCTTCTCTTTTTAGTTTTTTATTGCTGGGTCAATTATTTTGGGTTTTTTGGGACAGTGTCCATGGTTATAAAAGGTACTGTGAAAACAGTATGGAAATGTTAAGCGTACACCACATAATAAAGGTCAATGTACATTAAAAACAACATAGGATGAGAACAAAGTAGTGACCTCATTGTGTGATTCTGGCAAGAACATACCATACCTTGTATTTGTCTCCATGACATCTCCTTCGCTACATGACTTCTGCATTGAGGAGCTGGATATTGAACATTACCTTCTTAGCTGCCCTATGACAAGTGTGACATTATGTAGCATTTTGTGAATACTGTGGTGATAAGAGAGCTGCTTCAAGGTCTCACATATAAAGAACGCAGACACTTTGGAAAGTGTCTGCCTGGAACGGGGGCATGTCTCTTTAATTAAAAAAAAATGTGGTCTTTCTGCTTGTTCAATATTTGTATTTTATAATGTAAGGTGCACAGTACTTATCTGAAAATATGAGGGCATTGATTTTAATGTATATGCGAACTTTTAAAAAAATCAGAGGCGCTTGAAGTTGTGAACATTTTTCCTTCATTTCAAAAAAAGCAGAACCCATCTGTGAAAAGTTTTCTTCTCTGCCTTTTACTGTTTGTCATTTCTAAGTTAATAGCTCCTTGTATTTTTTCTCTATTTTTGCACTTTGAGCAATAAAGGTTCTTGTAAGAAAAATAAGAAATGTGCATTAAAGGAATATTTGTACTGTTCTGTGTGAAGAGTGAATTCAAAATTCACTCAGTACCCCGCCAATTAGCATAACCCTTGTAAGTGTTTGAAGTCAAAGAGCAGAACGACCCACAGAAGGCTAATTGCAGTCAGATTCATTAGGTTTCAGTCTTTCCTGTAGTTGACTCTCTGATAATTTCAGAACAAATTGCAGACCTGCAGCAACCTTCATGGCCAAAATCATGTATGTTAGCCATGCAGGTTGCAAGGCTGAAAAAGGATGTGAAAAAGAGCTAAATGATAGCCCTTCTAAAGGAGAATACTTATCCTGAAGGAAATCTTCAACCATGAACTTAGATATTAAAAATATGTTGCTGCAAAAAGAAGCTTAGATTCTTTTTTCAAGCAAAATTATTTTATATTAAGGAGTATTCTCTTTAAAATGTAAAATAAAATGAATGGGATGGTGGGGTTTGCTGTATCACTCAGGCTCTATAAGAAACTATGTTTCTATCCAGAAATAAAAGTAATTTTATTTCATGCAATGCATGTGTCATCACTTTGTACTGGAACATTGCAAACTCTACTAAAAAGGGCTCAGTTCTCCGATTAGTCTTATGATGTTGGCTAGTTGCCACAGTAATATCCACAACCACTGTTGGCGTAAATATGGCTCGAAGAACTGAAACATTTTCTTTCCAAAATGCTGAAACAGATATGTATAACATCATCCTCTTCTCTCTCCCTCTCTCAAAACCAGGTTTGAATACCTGGTAAACTTAAGTCAAATTTACAGTTATCATTCAGCCAATATTTTTTCTTTCATGAATTATTCATTAAAAAAACATACGCTTGGTTCAAACCTCCCACCCAAGAATGGGTTATTTTCAAAGGTCTTGCTAGTGAAATGTGGGTGCGCTTCAGATATGTAATATAATCTCAGAACTGTGAGGAGCATCCACAGTGCTGCAGACCTGATGAATAATGCAGAGGGGTTCATAGGGAGCTTTGTTAAACCGAGAGATAAATGTGACAAATGCATCACTATTCTCAAAGCTCCCTATCCTGTTACATCACAGAAAGCAATGTTCTGAATTACACAAATTCTCATATTTTGTTTCTGTTATCAAAGCTTTGATCAAGAGGATCTATGGGAATTCAAGATGCTGAGCACCTCACAGCCTCTAATAAAAGATGGACTTTGGTTTCACCAGAGAGCAAATCTGTGCCAAGACCCTGCTTATGATTTTTTCCACAGAAAGACATTTTCCTTCTACATGATAAGGTCTAAATTTAATTTCCTTTCAATAAAGTGCCTTGATGCTCAATGTGAGTATTATTATTCTCATTCAACTGCCTTTTCTCAAGGTTTGCTTATATAGGCTTGGAAGTGACTAAATCAGATTAAGTTTTATAATGTCATAAAAGGAATTATATATGTGGAGTTACCTAGTTTTACTACACTTCATGCTAATTAATGCAGTCTATACAGAAACCTTTTCCACATGGCAGTCTTCATTCATGCACAGATCTAAATTTTTAGGATCAGTGCAGTCTCATGCATGAATTCCTTCTTAGTGAAACCACTGAGTGCTTGATGAAAATTTTGCATTATGGAGAAGAATTTAAATTCAATGAAAGACAATTTTTATTTGTTTAATTGGAATATCTTGTTCCCAAAAAGAGTGTTGATCTTTTGTTACTAAGTTGAAATTTCTGCATAGTTCAATCAGTCCTTGTTGGCTTAGTATAAAGCAGAGAGGCAACAATTCCTGCAGACCTGGCAAAATGGACTTTGCACCTGTACTTTACCTCTCTGGTATGCAAATCTGACAACTTGCCATCACCAAAAGCATAAGTTTATTGTTTCTCTGAAATGAAGTTTTAACTTTCCGCATAGTGATCCTTGAAGGATTGGGGTAAAAGTCTGGAAGCTTTTTTAGAACATGAGAGAAGAATTCCTCTGTTCGGAACAAAGGCAAAGAACCATTACAGCTGTTGCATTGCTGTCTCCTGTAGATTTGAAGCCATGGCAATGGGACCCTCTATCTGAGCAGATTAGATCTGTTGAGAGGTAGTGGGTGTTGGGGTCAGCATTGGCCATCTCACCTCACTCTACTGCTCATTTGAGAGTGTGTTTGCCTGGCCTCATTTCTATCAAAACTGGAAAGGAACAGTTTAGCACTACAGCACGTAAATTGTATACATCTGGGTATTTATTTGGCTGGCATTGAATCCACCTACTTGTACAGGGTGGAAACTTGCAAACAAGTGGATTGTTTCACTGTCCTTCTGAAATTCAGATGTAGCATGACTTTTGTTACAGATTTTTGTCTCTGCTACCTTCTTCTTCAGTCATTTGATCATCTTTTCAGTGAGAAGCTGAATTAAAAGCAACAGACTTCTTAAGGATAAGGAACTTCTGTCCAGGGTAGGCAGAGAGACAAAAAAAAATGTTAGGGTCCAAAAAGTGACAACAGACAGAACACACAGATACTGAATATTCATGGCACAATCTGGCTTCATCATGGTCGGAATTTCCTGAAACCACAGGCAAGCAATTAGTTTTCTATGAGGTTTTTTGAACTCTCTAGGCTCCAAAAATCTTCTTCCTGCTTCAGCAAGCATGTAACAAAGTATTCCCATTTAAATACACAGAGGAGAGGTACTGCAGTACTCTTACTTTCTCTTCTGTTGTCACAGATTTACTTTGAGGGCCGTAGTTTAGTCGTGAGGATACAAGACTTCATTTGTTCATGCTGCCTCCTACATCATGTAGTTGTATTTATAGCAGGCACTGTAACATCAAGAAATAGCCATAATTCACAAACATACTCCCCCAGATTCTCCGAGACACACAGGAGTGGTATTTTTTTCACACTAGCTAAATTCATATTAACAGAATGCTTAATGGATCTTTCTACCTATGACAGAAGGAGGAGGTGCCCTGAGGATTTCCCATTTTTAAACAGCCCCCACTGACACCTGCTTATACAAGCAGCAATTTACTTAAGTAGCTTTGTGTTTTGCATTAGAGGTGTTGTTCTTCTGTTGTCATGTCAGCATAACTTCACACAAAGCAAGTTATAGATGTAGCTCAGACGTTATATATGCTCATTCACCTGGCAAGTTTATTTCCAGTTTTTCACTTGTACTTTAGATCTGGTTTACTTTCCACTGCTACCATTACCCTGCATATTTTGCTCTTTGTCTTTGCTGGAACAGCCCTTGCTGTCAGAGCTGCTCTGAGGTGGCATAGTAGTAACAAGGATCATTCATGCTTCACTGCAGCCATCGCTCTTGCTACAACAGGGGAATTTTCTCAGATGTCAGAATAAATGGACGTCAAAAAAATCCTTGTTTTAGGTTTATGGGTTCATATACGATGCCAGTATGGTTTCTGATAGAATCATAGAATCACAAGGTTGGAAGAGACCTCTGAGACCATTGAGTTCAACCGTGCCTGTCTCCCTACTAAACCATATCCCTAAGAAACTCATCTACTCATCTTTTAAACACCTCCAGGGATGGAGACTCCACCACCTCCCTGGGCAATCTGTTCCAATCCCTGACCACTCTCTCAGTGAAGAAATTCTTCCTAATGTCCAGTCTAAATTTGCCCTGGCGCAACTTGCGGCCGTTCCCTCTCATCCTGTCGCTCGTCACTTGTGAGAAGGGAGCAGCACCCACCCCATCACAACCTCCTTTCAGATAGCTGTAAACAGTGATGAGATCTCCCCTCAGCCTCCTCTTCTCCAAGCTAAACAACCCCAATTTCCTCAGTCTCTCCTCGTAGGGCTTATTCTCCAGCCTCCTCACCATCCTCATTGCCCTTCTTTGCACACGGTCCAGCACCTCAATGTCTTTCTTGTAGTGAGGGGCCCAGAACTGAACACAGTACTCAAGTTGTGGGCTCAGTAGTGCTGAGTACAGGAGCACAATCACCTCCCTGGTCCTGCTGGCCACACTGTTTTCGATACAGGCCAAGATGCCATTGGCCTTCTTGGCCACCTGGGCACACTGCTGGCTCATATTCAGCTGGCTGTCAACCAACATCCCGAGGTCCCTCTCCTCCAGGCAGCTCTCCAGCCAGTCTTCCCCAAGCCTGTAACACTGCATGGGGTTGTTGTGACCTAAACGGAGGACTCTGCCCTTGGCCTTGTTGAACCTCATCCTGTTGTTCTCAGCCCATCCATCCAGCCTGTCCAGATCCCTCTGCAGAGCCTCCCTTCCTTCAAGCAGATCCACACTTGCACCCAGCTTTGTGTCATCCACAAACTTGCTAAGGGTGCACTCAATGCCTTCATCGAGATCATTGATAAAGACGTTAAACAAGACTGGACCCAGCACTGAACCCTCGGGAACACCGCTCATGATCCGTTTCCAGCTGAATTTAACTCCATTTACCACCACTCTCTGGGCCCGGCCATCCAGCCAGTTTTTCACCCAGCAGAGGGTGTGCCTGTCCAGGCCAATGGCAGCCAGGTTTTCAAGCAGAATACTGTGAGAAACGGTGTCAAAGGCTTTACTGAAGTTCAGCTACAAGGATATAAGAAACAGGAAACAAAGTGACAAAACTCAGCCTTGTCTCACAGACTGCAGCGTTTGTCTTCATTTCCCTACAGTTGCTGCAGATGGTTGTGTGGCAGGACAGATAGGTCTTACCACATCTATCTTCTGGTAGCCTACCTTAAAATTGAGAAAAATGTTGTGATGCACAAGGAGGACTTGACTGAGCACCTGGTTTTGTTTAGATGCAGCTGTGAATCTGAATTAAACAAATAAACAACTAAAACTACTCCATATGTACCCAATCAATAAATTTCAGGTAACAGTAGTAGCTCTGCTGTCTTCTGATATACTTTGAGCTTTCAGATGAAGCCTGCCATATCTGAATTTCTGCTACAATTGAGATGTTCCTGTTTCTGTTTCTGAGTTGTCCCACATACATATTGATTTGATGGAGCCTTTTCTAACCGATATTTTGGGCCATCAGTAGATTTCGACTCCATAAGCAAAACTGATAATTCATATGCAGAACTTTAAATTGTTGGTTTGATGATATTCATGTTGGAGTCTTTAGTGGCTTACGACTTGCTATTCAGGTTTTGTTTTTTTTTTGTTGGTTGGTTTGTTGATTTTATTCCAAATATCAGTGAATGCTCTCTTGGTGTTCTAATTGTAAATTGTTTTGTATTTTAATAACATTATCTCAAATTCCATCTCCTGTAGAAATTAGTTCTGTTCAGGATGCTGTATTTCCCTTAGTGGGTTTGGTGGGTTCCCCAAGTCCCACCATTTTGCCTTTGGAAGTTTATTTTAATTGGTCCTTTACTTGCAGGTCTCCCCTGCAGAACTCACTCCCAAGAATCTTGTATGAGTATGTAGCAAGTTAGCCTGAGCTGCCATCACTTACTTTTAGCAACAGTGACTTGAGTATTATATCAAACCCATTCTTGATTTCATATCATGCACAAAAACACAGTAACATTTAATTTGCATGGCACAAGCAATCCTGCCGAGTGTAATGGAGTTATTCAGTACCCAGTAAAATAGCTGGATTTCATATAGCTTGTAAGTAATCCAAGAATTCAGAAGTCCTTTTTGAATATGACTTGTGCAAAACATACCAGGAAAGAAAAGAGGACAAAGAAACATGCTTAGTATAGTCAATGACTGGACTTACGCATGTTAAAGTAATTATATATTGTTGGAATGTGTTCCAAAAAAAAGAAGTGAAGGCAGAAGGCTTTGAAGATCTTATCTTCTGGAGATGTGTTTAAAATAGACTGAATACATACAGGCCAAGATGTGCATAAAAGCTTTAAAAGGTTTGTAGGGCAATATTAACTAATGTTTTTTAAATACTGCCTGGAGCCAAAATGAATGCTTGCAAGCCTCATTATGCATGGCAGTAGCTTTTCTATTCAAAGGTTATAAAAACTGCTAGATACAGCTAATGGCTGTAGAGAAAGAGCTGTCTTTAGCCAAGAGAAACCAGGAGAGGAAATTACAGTCTTGTCTTTAGGATGTGCATACAACATGAAAGATGTGGGTGGCTATAGGTGACTTTTTAGATCTGTAATGGCAGCACAGTTTGGAATCTGAATCAGAAGAGAGAGATACCAGGTGAAAAAACGAACACTTGGAAAACACTGCCAAGTTGGCATTAAAACATTTAGGACTGAGAACAAATAGTTTTTTTTTTCAGGTCAGGTGGTAAAACGGAGTGAGAGAATGCTTCCTGAATACGCGTCATATCTTATGAACTATGGCTTTGCTGCTCTTGTTAGAAGTGTTGACATCTGGTATTATCCTCTGTTGCAAATCACTACCTATTCTTAATGGATTAATGTTGGAATGATGTCTGACCTAGCCTTTGTTGCTGTAAGTGATGGGATACACGTCAGTTATGAACAATTTGTATAGAAAGTCACTACTGATACCTCGCTGTGCTGTGTAGCTGCTTTTACAGCATTTTGGAAATTAAGTTTGGTGGTTGTTGTTTTATGAGTTTTAAGCTCCCTGCCATGTGACTGAGCAGCCAGGAAGTAGCAGATGAAGAAATTCAGTGAGGAAAGCACAGCCATGGTGTTTTCTTCTGCATGCTTCAGTATGTTTAGAGTAAATCTGATGTGCATCTAATTGATCTGTGTATTGTATCAGGTGTTTCAAGATAGGGTCTTGAAGCATTGGATCTTAGTAAGGATGACACATCTCTGTAAATATTGCATTCCACACAGTGTCTTTTAAATATGAAGTAAAAATTGCCAGACTCTAGCTGCCCCAAGAGTCTCACAACTTATGGATATTCCTTCTTAATTCCCTCTTGAGTTTGATAAATGTTTCTTATCCAGCACTACATTTTTTCTCCTCCTGTTGGAGGCACAGGTTTAAGGTTTATCCTGGACTTGTTTCTGAGCTCTTAAGACTGTCTAAGCTTGCAGATCATGAAGTGTGAGGGGGGAGGGTTAGGCTTAGCCTTCACTGGCAAATGAGTGCCTGGGTAAGTGTTATTAAACTGAAAACTTCTCCCCTGCTGCTGTTTTTGGTAGCAATGCTGAATCCTTTTTTGAGATATCCTGTCTTAGAGATTTCTTTCTGTGTATTGAAAATACCTCTATCATGGTATTTACAGTTACTATCTTGTAAGACATGGAAGAGTGCATAGGGAATGCCCCAGCCTGTGCACAGATATGCAGCCTCTTGTCTCTCCGGGTTCTAGGCAGCCGGACAGCCTCCTGAAAGCTGGCTCTAAGCATGTCCTGCCTTATCACCTGGTACACTGATTCACAGGAATTGCTCCTTCCTAATATCTCTGTTCAACCCTAACTGTCTATTTCCATCTTGAGGTGTAAATTTAAAAAGAAAAAAAAAAGGTAAACGGAAAATGTCTTTTTTCCATATATGGATTAACTTGGTCAATACAAAAATCTCTCACAATGAAACCAACTCACTTCACCCTCTCCTTCCCTTCTTTACCATCTGCTTCTTTTGTAGTGACTACTTCTGATTTTGGGAAACTTCTAGCAGACCCGTGGTATGAAGAATCAGTGTCTAATAGTGCCAAGCTTGAGCTGCAACACTACCAACAAGGCACATTTTGAAATATTTATAATCCTGTTTAGATTAGAATTTAAATTGGTGCACAAGTCAAAAAAAAAAATTTCTGTCCAGTCTCTAAATATGACGTTTTTGTTCTTCTGGTAGAATCAAAGATGTCAGCATCTAGGGTTTAAAAAATGTTAAAGAGGAAGTGAAGAACACAGATACGAATAAAGAAGTTGAGGAGATATTCATGGCAGAGGAAGAAACTCCTGTGTCTTCTTGCTGCCATAGGATGACCCTTGCCTCCATCTAGTACCTTCCAAAGGTGACAGATCTGCTTATTAGGAAGCTTGTTGTTCACATGATGGGTGGTATTGAGACAATAGCAGAAGACTAAGCCCTGTCTCGAGACCCATGCTGCATCTTTCTTCCTGCTTTCTGCCAGTCACTGAGGACTTCTTTCCCTATTTCTTCATTAGTAACACAATGCATGTTTGCTCTGTGACATGCATTCCCTCCTGGAATGACATCTAGAGCCCTACAGTGCAGTGCCCAGGGAGAATCTGATACATCAGATTAGGATCTGGAAGAGCCCACCACTGTACCATAGTAGCGTCAAGATAGTCAAGCTAAGACTGTGCTGAATTTCTTCAAAAAGCAGTGATTTTGAGCACGGTTGCCTGGTTTGAGATTGTAAAGTAGTATCTGCATTGGAATTGTTCCTCATGCTAATCTTAAATCAGGACATTGTAAGGAAAATGTTCCCTCTTAGTTCTTAGTTGTTAATATCTGACTTTTTCATCTTTTTGTGCTAGCCTATGTTAGGATATTGTGTCTTCAGGATAACATTTGCGATGAAGTGACTAACACCTCCTGGAGTATTCAGAGTAGGAAAGGTGCTAGTGTGATTCACATTAACAAAACCAAATTTTGTTTGCAAGACCTGTTGAACGTAAACATGATAGCTACCCCTTTATTGAGAGGAGGTGTATGTTCCTTCTGGCTCAGGGCACATCCAGAGTTATGTGGCTGTGGTACAGCCATGGGAGCTCAGTGAGATGCTTTACCTGGCAAAGGTAAGCATAAAAGTGTTTCATAGAGCCCTGTTCTGTGGAATTCTGTGAACGAAGTCAGAAGAAATTCAATTAGAAAAATAACTCCCTAGTTGATAGTTTGTTCTTTTGCCAGGCACCAGATTGTAATTCCAATGTAGGTTGCCTTGTTGTCTGTAACAGAGCCTACTTTTCTCTTCAGAGGTAAAGTTGCCAGTCATCCCACATGGACCAAAGCATTTGCCTGCACTGGGATCCTGCCCTGCAACCAGGGTTCCTGGTGACAGTGCCAGAGAGGATTGCTAGAGGGCAGACACATTGGACTCAGGTCTGTGTTATGGCTATGAATGAGGTAATCAGCATCAAATTTGCCCTTTAAGCCACAGTTAGCATAATTTTGGCAGAAGCTGGGACCTGAAATAAAGCACCATTTCTGAAAATAAAGGGGCCACGATGCCTGGCGATTGCTTCCTGTCCGGGCTTGTCAGTCAGGCTGGCACAGTGTGACTATGCATGCTGAGTTACTCCAGATGGCTGTCTGTGGCCTGTAGACATCCATTATTTTGGTTTTGTTTGAGCTGGGGTTGCTACATGTTTGCCTTGCCCCTGACAGTAGCAAAAGGCATGGCTGGTAGTCCTGCTGACGTATCCTATGTGCAACATAATTATGATGCGTGCTTACTAGGGCTGTAGTCTTCTTGCAGCACCAGTTGCCCGTCTCTGACCTTCAATTATATCTCCTTTTTCCTTCTCCAGAGAACAGGTCTAGGAAAAATGTAAGGGATGAAATAGTGAGAGGGTTGCTTTGCTTCACTTAAGACTTGGAGTGGCATGCTGTCAAAGGTATGTTTTGAGACCCGTCAAGAATGTATGATAATCTCATTTGTCATGTTGTCTTATTTGTCTCATTTGTCTCATTTGACACATCATTTGTGTCTCTCTGTGGGAACGCATTCAAAATATCAATGCTCATATTAATAGCAAGCAGAGGATGCCTGTGGCTACTGCAGTTCATCACCAAAACCAAAATGACAGAAAGGAAAATCCTAAAACAAGAAACAGAAAATCATTGGAAGACAAACACAGAACTTCACATCAAGGTCAATATTTACAGGGCCTCTGCTATCAGCTGTGCTGTTAGCATAGTATGAAAATTCTTGATTACCAGCTGTTTTTCCATCCCATACCCGTGCATGCAGCCTTGAAAACTCTTGCAAATAATTTGCAGATCATGATGATTTATGCAACATGAAATAAGCAAATGTCATAAAAATTTGAGTATAGTTATGCAGAAGGTTCTCTGTAAGATTTTGGAATTGGTAACAGTATCTCAAAATAAGATGAGGTTTGTACGCAGTAGGCATCATAACTCTGAGAACAGTTATGGTCAGGAAAACGTTTATTCACTGTGTTACACTTCAGTGTTTATTTAACTTGCTGAGTGCCAAGTGAGGATCCTGTTTGATGCTAGCTTAAGGCCTGGTCTGAAGCACACACTGCATGCAAGACAGGAAATGCAAACCAAGCACTCACCAGATTTTTCACTTATATATATAAAACCAACATTTACTTGTTTTTATACAGTGAGGGCAACCACAACCACACATGAGTTCTGATCTTTAATCCAAAAACAATATTTCAGAAACAATAAAGAAAATGTAGGTGTTGAATGTTGTAGTTTAGGAGCCAGGCTACCAGAGTGCAATTCTGGAAATTCGTCTCTATCCCCTTTCCATTCTCCCAGTTTAGCTCTGAAGCTGGGAAAATTTGGCTCTGAAATTCTATTATGACAGAGAAAGTACTGCAAAAATTTCTTAGGAAAATTTCACAACCACTTGGTGGTGAGCTGGCCGCATCAAATATCTGCAAGTACCTGTAAGACTGAAGTATCATTCTCCCCTCAGAAATGCAGTCTTCCCTGTTGTGATCTGCCATAAAGGAAGCTTGTTTGTTTTTAAGGGGAAAAATACCAAACAGAAGAAGATGTCTGCTGAAATACCAACAATTCCCAGCCTGCCAGCCTGGGAATGAGGCCTTGGAATGAGACCAGATGCATCCTTAAGAAGCACAGCTGGTTTCTTTGAAAAGCAGCTGGCTACCTAGGAACTGGAGACAGCCTGAGATAGCATCGACAAGAGCAATAAGAAGGGACAGTAATAGCAGCTTATCATCTGGAAAAGTGAAAAATCATTTGTCAAAAAGGGAAAATATTGTGAGAAAGCCATAACTGGTAAGTGCCATTGGATATTCTAGCTTCAAGAACAGGAAAACTGTCTGGAAAAATAAAAACTGCTCTAAGAGAATGGAAAACATTATCATTTATTTGCTGCCTCAAGTGAAGAATAGAAATTAGCTATCTCTATTGGCTGCCTCAGGTGGTGGTGTCTTACACTCATTTGCATCTCTATGATATAAAAATGACTTGTCTTTGGCACAAAATGGAGCCTCTGACTCTGTGAACTCCCTATGCTGCACATAGTTTTCATTTTCCTAAGCAAGCTGAACTCCCTGCATGAACTTTTCTATGCTATCTCCCAGACAAATCATTGGTCCGTCATCAGGGATGCCTGCTCAATTCCCAGCTCAGTGACATGGATCACCTTTGGAGTAAGCCTCTGGTTGTTATTTTATTGGTCCCACTTCTGGGCCTATTTTTGGGCTTGGCTTGATTTTGGTCCCACTTGTGGGATACACTTGGTACCAGTAATATTATGAACATACCTTTGTATGCATGTAAGTAATCTAGCATAAGGATATTTGTGTTATATTATTGATAAGTTTGTTTTGGTAGTGACAAGCTTGTAGTAACCTGAAATATTATGTATATATTTGACTGCTACTGTTCTTGACTGCTGCTATGCTGCTGATTTCTGATAATGATTTGTAATAACTTGATATATATAGCGGTGATTTGTGGTGGTCAGAAATAGAGAAATTTAGAGGATAAGGCCTCTGTGTCTTTGTGTGTAAGAGAACTTTGTGAACCCATATTTGTGACTCTCTCCATACATGCAGGCTGGATAACCCTCTAGGTTGTGACATTAATTGGTGTCAGAAATGGTATTCTGTGAAATACACAGGTCCTTGGGAGAAATGACGGTGAAGATGGCAAGATTAGGGATGGAAAGCACGCAGGTGAGGTAAGAATTAAGTAGCTAAAAATTGATCTAATTGGAAAATGCTGCAAGCAGAATTTCAGAATTGGAGAGTCATAAATGCGAAGTAAAGGCAGGCAAGTGTCCTTCATAGGGTTTTGCACAGAGGGTCTAGCAGTCACAGGCACTTTATTTAAAGCCATGAGGCGGCGAGCTCACAATGCTTTGCAGTGAGCTAGAGCAGCTGCCCTAGAAACCTCACAGTCATGATAAGAGCCAGTTACTCTGAGAATTATAATAGAAACTAACCTCAGGCTTCTGGCTTTACAACAGCCAAAGCAAGAGCATACATTACAAGTCTTAAGGAATGGGATCAATGAAAGAACAAATACACTGAAAACTGATAATGAAGAGGATGATTTTGATTCTCACATTAGGACTTCCAGGCCCAGCTAATTATCTACGTGTTCTATGGGTAAAACAGCTTCCTTGTACCCTATCGTTGAAACCTCCATGGTGCAATTCCTGGCAGCTGCTAAGGACAGAGGCACTCCCCCAACTCAGGTCATGATGATCACTACAAATTTTAACACAGAACAGCTAAGGCAAGTGTCTTTGGAGTATGGCAAAAAGCTGAATGAGGACTGTATAGGAATATTCTTGGGAGGAGGAGTAAGAAAATCTTCCACCTGCTACTGTTGGGAAACAAACAGAGAAATCCCAATTTCCAACCCAGAGAGTTCTGCTGATCTGTCCCAAGTGTCTGAGACTTTTTTAATTAACAATAGTGAAAGCCCTTGTATAGTGTTACTAATCACTGATTTGCATTCTGTCTCTTTTCTCATGGATAAAGGAGCCTCAGTAACAATGATTAAAGCTGAGGATGCTCTTGCATTAATTCAGAAAACCTGAGGAAGTGTTTCTATAACAAGGACTAGAGAAAAAAGATAGGAGCTCCCCAAAGATAAAATTGATTTTGCCCCATGGAAGGGTACTGAGACATCTAGCAGTGGTAAGACTCTTAAGAATATTAGATATGGATATATAAAAATCTCAGACTATTAAGACTTCTTTAGGCATTTGGGTGCCAAATCATCAAACTCAGCTTTATGTAATTTCTATGGATGGGATACCAGCTGGAGGGTTTACATATTTTCTATTATTGGCTCTGCCTAAATTTCCTAAAAGTACCTTAACCCACTTATAATATTGCCATATTTGTTCTAAAGTCTCACAAGGTGTAACTGGTCTAATTCAGCATTTAGAATGACAAGGTGTTTTTCAAAAAACTCGTTCCCCATATACCTCCACTACATGGCTTGTCCATAAGTCTAACAAAACCTGACATTTGATGGTTGATTATCCTAAATTGAAAGTAAATATTGAATGAATTAAATGAAAACCAGCCCTTACATGCTTCCGTCCCTCCTATTACCAGTCTTACTTTGCTATAGAACAAGTAACTCTTCCTTAGGTAACTTCAACTTCAGGCATAAATGATTATCATCAGTCACTTATTGGACAATTGTCCAGGTGACTCATCCATAAAAAGTATTCCTCTTCAACTCTTCACTTTTTCCAAGTACTGTGGAAGATGCTCAATCACCAGGGTAACAAGGACCTCATTTCTGAGTGCAGGATATCCAAATTACTTAAAACCCAAAAGAAACAAAGGAGTCTTGCTTTTTGTTCTTTTAGGTTTCCCTGCCTTCAACTTAATAAATGAGAAACTATGATTAATTCCTTGGATTTTGTTCTACTGTATTTATCCTACTGACCAGCAATTTTGCCTGACATGAAATAATGCCCTCAGGTTTTTTTCTATTTTATAACTGTTATTTGATATACACAATAATTGGGTCATATCTTGTACATACAGTAGTGGTTGTTCCCTTTTCCCAGGGATTGGATAGTAGTCACATTGTTGAGTTTATGAATACTATCTCTAAATTGGGCAAAGAATCAGATTGTTGGTATTGTTTACACCACACTTGAGCATTGTATGCCAAATTTTTATGATTAGCAGAAACTGTCCCTGAAACATCCTGATCGCAACGAACTTGGCATATTTATTTCCTACTACTCCAAATCATCAGCAACAACCTCTTAAGGCACATTCATATGATAAGGTCCCATGGTGCATTACAATGCCCCAGGGCGTAACTTCATTTTGGGTGGGGAAAACAAGCAATCGTAATTACATCTTATAGTACATTATTTGGCTTCCCATTTGTGGGGTTAGTTTCATGATGTAATATTATGAACATATTTAATATATACATATGATAAGTATATTTGTATGTTTACTTCTCCTGCTATGTCCACTGGCTGCATAGTGGAATGGTGAATGCCAGTTTGAGGAAGTTTATTCTATAAGAACAAAAAGAGAGTATCTCCAGCATAGCAGTAAGCCAAGAAAAATCCTGTGAAAATTTACAACATATAACCTGTATCTTTGAGTCTTGTCTCTACTAATTTGAAAGTCTGCAGGTTGCCCACTGCTAATCAGAATTAACACAGCGACATCAGACGACCACATGTAACAAGAAAACAAATTACAGTGGTAATGACAAAATAACTTGGTTAACTGTACTCAGAAATGAATCAGATAAAAAAGACAGTTTTGTAAAACTGCAGCTATGTTTCAAGTTACTCATGCTACTCCAATGCCAATTTGAAAGGCAGTTTTGTCACTCTAGAGAGAGGTAACGCAGGCAGACACCATCCAGCAGCCCAGACAGGGTTTGGTCAGCCTGGCAGATCTGTGAGAGGTTTGCAAGAACACACCTGGGGTTGTTTGGTGTCTCCTCCACATCAGTTGCTCAGAGGCTGTGTGGAGGAAAGGTCGGAGCCGGAAAGCGCTGTCTTTTCTTTGGGCACCCTGGGGACAGTGATGCTCTTTCAGGTCTTCATTATTTAACCCAGCTGTCTCTCATGGTTCCCTGCTGATAACCCAGACTCAGCTGCTTCCCAGCTGAGCTGCCACTGCAGCCGAGGGGACTCTCTGTAACCAAACCCCTAGATTTTATCTTCTAAACTCTATTCTACTTCATTTGAAGGTGAGGACAGACAGGCTATTTGAAGGTGCCACACGCCATGCAGGTTTGGGAGCTTAGCCATTGCTAGGGAGTTAAGTGAACACATGAGAGGAACCATAACTATATTTGTGTATATCAAAGGTATTTGTTTGAAGAAGAAATCCCTGTTTCAGGATGCCTGGAGCAGTCCTTATACAGGCTTTTTATGACCTTTGTGTGAAAGCGAGTCTAGAAATCTCTCTGATGTCATTCTCTGTTCCAGACCTACATACACTGGTGCCATACAATCTGCTGGTGGTATGCTGAAGGTCCACAGATTGCAAGAGAGGAAGGTAAGACATGTAGCCAGATAGCACAGATGGGAGAACAAGGAATTCTGCTCTGTCACCCCATTCCTGCCCCAGCATCCTTTGTCAAGGGGACCCAACTAAGGAGAGAGCAGGTCGCACTTTCCCTGCAGCTGGCTGGACATGCTTAGCTTACAGAAGATGGGATGGGGCTGTCAAGGGTTACACAGCAACAAGGACACCTGAAGCCAGAGCAGAGCAAGGTGATCTGCTCTGAGTGCAAACCTTTAGCACAGCACATCTAAGGGTACCCAGAGAAGCAAATGAGGCCCCATGTCTTTATAGTAAGATTCAGATTTCAAATAAACCAGGATGACTTAGGACGTCAGGCTGCTTTTGGATCAGAAGACCTTAGTTCCTTTGGCTATACAAAAGCTTTAGCTTTGCAAAATACTCATATTGACTGCCTTGTGAGGATTTTGAAATTCTCAGCAGCCATCATAGCAATCTTCCAGGATTTTTTGTGCCTTACAGCAAAGAAAAATCAGCTGCTTCAGTCCTACACTGCATGCTGCAACTCACTCTCCAATGAGAGAACTCTTCCGTGACCATGCTTATGGTGTGAATACAAAAGGAGTTTATTTTAAAAGTCCAATCAGTTCAGAAGTAATTAATAAACAAATTGCAAATATTACTCCTTTACGTTCATTTTTTTGCTTTAGTAGCTATTTGCTTTGGGTTACAATAATTATCACAGCATATGAGAAAAACAGCAGAGGGGCTTCAAATACCTTTTCCTAAAAAACACTGTTTTCAGTATTTCTTCCTAATAGAATGTAAAGAAAATCAGGCAGGATTCTTGACACTTAAATTCTCATCTGGGTATTATTTTTCAGCCTCTGAGGAGCACTCTCTTTTTTAATATGTATGGTGGCACATCATGAATATACAAGTCTTTTCTCACAACATGAGATTTCTGCCCTGTTCTCCCTCTAGAGTCTGAGAAATGAAAGGAATGTGTTTGGGTTACTTTGCAGAATATATTACTTGTGACTTTTCCATAATCAGCTACTAGATCAACAAACTATACTGACTGCACTGGAGGGGTAGGATGTTATTTGGGCTCTGGAGTGAAAACCAGACAAAAATAAATATTTTAGCATAGCCTTCTATTAAAGGCACTGTGTATTGCTGAGATACTCCACCGGTTGTCAGAGGGATGGTTTGAGCGAAGGATACGGTTGTGCTGAGAAACAGTGTATGACCCTCAGTCCCCAGTGCTTCAGAGACCACAGAAACCAAAATGCATTTTAAGAAGGCACTAGTGTGAGAAGGATGGTGCTATACTGTAAAAAAGTGCTCCCAACCCAGGAGAAGGTTGGCCACAAAGGAGGATTTAGTTCATCTGCTATTGTTGTAAGGACTGCACTGTGACAGACATGTAGGAGATGGGAAATTGGTCTATCAATCACTTGCTTGTTATTTGTAATTTCGCAAGACTGACATCTGTACCCTGATATTTTTTGACAATACCCATTCAAGTCTTGTACCATCAGACAATCCCTTCTAATGACTGATTTGGTGAAAACCTTGCTAGCTTTCTGTTCAGTGCTGCCTGCACTGTGTTGAATGCCTAAAAGGGGCTGAATTTTTCATACAGTATATGATATAATTTGAAGCAGTCCTGCTGTATACATAGTGTAAGGAAAAAAAAGACCCTGGCAAGAAAATAAAAAATTTTGGATAATCCAATTCTTTTTTAAGAACTTCTATCTGTAGTCTGTTTTGTTTAATAATGCTAATCACAAAGACAGGAATTTCTCACTGTGACCTGACTTCTTCGGACCACCTTTGACAGTTAATGTTATGCAGACTTGTCCACTGAAGGGGAAGCTGCTTGGAAATACATGGGAGGATGCTCTCAGGAGCCATTCACAGCCATCTGTTAATAATCCCATATATAGTTTTCAGTAATTTTTAGTGGATGTTTTGAGGGCTGTGAAAATCCTGATATGGTGGTATATGTCAGAACCAGCCAAGTATCTCATATCTGCTGCTTTGCTGGCCAAGAAGATCTGTCTTGAAACAGCAGTTAAATCAGAATATGTTTTTTTCCATCTAGTTTCCATCTTCCTTTCTAAATTTTGCATTTCTCAGCTGGGTTCACTGACAATACAAAACCAAAAATGCAGCAACCTTGCTTTACATTCTTTCAAGCTAGTTGTCCTGAAGTAGGATCTATCAAGTCTAAAATCCAGTATTAATCACCTTTCAACAGCATATTCCAGCCCAGTATATATGATGATCACTTAAAGGAGAAGTGAAGAAGGGTGGCACCATCCATAAGCTGAAGTATTCATAAAGGAGACCTGCAGACAACCAAGCTTTCTTTGGTTCACTTTGATTCCCTGCAAGAAACAAAGGAAAGTTTTTCTGCTTGGAAAAAAAGAGTTTGGATATTGGATGGGTAAAATATCAGCTTCTTTCACTACTCATGATTCTGGTTTGTGGTGCAACTTGCAACTTGATTTTCAGCTGAGAACTTCTCAGAGTAGGTGTTATTTTATCCAGCTATTTCGGAAAGAAGAAGAAAATATCACAAGCGTAAAATAACCCTGGCTTATCAACCTCCTACATGAGCACGTGTGAACGAGCAACGTTCTGCCAGATCTGGCAGTTCTTAGCACTTCGAACCTTTAAAATATGCTTGGCAACAGTAATTAACTAACAGTAAGTAATTTATTTGAAACAAACTTCCTAAACACAATATTTCTGCAGACTTGTATTTTGGTATTTTTAATTAATTTCTTTATTTTTCTTCATCTTGTTCAACAGAAGGTTAAAACCATTCCTTTGTAGTTTTTTTTATTACTCCTTGACCAGATTCTTGTCAGTTATCTTCAAACAATATACATAGATGAGTCAGACTTGCTAATTAATTCTGTTGTTCTGGTTTTGTTTGCAAATTTCACTGAAATGAGATCATTATGAAATCCGTTAATACTTCCTTGTACAAAAAGTAAACTGAATAATATTTACTAATAAAGCAGGTTTGGCAGAACAGATTGCCAAATATTTTGAAGCCAATGTATTTGTTTATACTAAAAAACTGTTACAGAAAGAAAAGAGTAGCTTAGTCTTTAACATAAAGAAAACCTGATTTTTATCAAATTGTTTCTTTGTAAAGTGGAAAAGCAGAGAGATTTTTAATGTGTTGCTTACAGTCAAGAGAAGATGTTATTGTCAGTTGCCTCTGTGCAATCTCAGTGCCATAAACATGTCCTAGAGAAGAATCTTGACTCTGCTTTTGGGGGCAGAGTCTGCTTTCATAGAAGCCAAACCAAAGATTTCTAGTAATACCAGTGGAAGCAGGATCAAGCATCTAATATTTTTCTTCTAGAGTAAATCCTTTATGACTCCTTTGATGTTCTTTCCTATCCTTTAGAGACTCATTGCTACTTCTTGCCCCAGAGGAGTTTATTAGTTACTGCCATTGGTACCTAGCTGGAAGGATAAGGCTACTCTCCTTTACACTGTACCCTTGGAGAGTCCAGTTTTGGTTACATCCTCTAAACCTCACAGCAGTGAATCCTACTTGATGTAGTGGTCTTGGATCCTGCACTAACATCACTGAATTTGTCCCATCAGATGATTTTATAATATCTATTCGACACTTTGGAAACTCAAAACTCCTACACTCCATCAAGTAGACAAATAAATATCTTATAAAAACAGTGGATATTTGAATTCTTTACCTGAAACATGAGTTTTTAATAGAAAATTCTTGTATCAGTCATCTGAAAGAGGAAAATTGCAATAGCTGGGAGGTTTCTGTCTCATTTGCACCAGGTTCAACTAGTTCACCCTATCTCTTTTCTGTACGGTTTAAGAGGTAGTACAAAATGCTCCAGAAAACTTCCCCAAATTGTAGCCAGCCCATGTAATGTTTTTCTCTTCCCTTTTTCTGCTTTTAAAACACCCACACTATGCATGGCTTACATATTTCATATTTCCAACCAAAACCCATGATATTTGGAGACATAAAATAATTTTCTAATTAAGCTTATGAATAACAGTAAATGATCCTCAGTGTTCTTGAAAGTGGATGTGTCTATGAATAGTGCTGACCCAGTTTTAGGAGATAGAATCTCCCCACCTTCTGCTACAGAGACCTGAGGTTATTCTGTTTCTTCTACCCTGTGGCTAAGCTCATCTATGATAGCTTTCTGCAGCTCAAAGAATGGTTGCCTTTCCGTAAGCAGATGACCATTTTAGCATCAATCTCTGTAGACTGCTTTGTGAACTTTTGGAACTGGAGGCTAGGCTTGCCATGTAGTAAAACTTGCCCAAACTATCGCTTAAACTAAACGAGACCTGGGACACTTTGCCACCATTTCAAATGAGTCTGGTAAGTACTGGGAAAAACAAAGAAAGAACAAATAGCTCACCCAAAGGTCTGAGGTATATGTGCCCTGTTCCAAGTGATCCAGGTATGCAACAGAAAGAAAGAAGAAGCAGACAAATGCTTAAACAACTTTATGTCCTTCTAACACATTAGTGACCCCCCAAAAAGCTGTTATTTGGCTCAACGCATGGAGAAAGTTAAAGTATCCTGGGCCGACCTGAAAATGAAGTAATTGGTGACTTGCTGGACATCTCAGTTGGGCAGTAATAAATAGTGAAAACAATCGTTGCTGAGGGAAGGAACCACATCCCCAGTACAGAAGGCTGATATTGAGCTGGAATTGTAAAAGTTGGGTCATGAGGCAGAATTTGCACACTTTTAACAGCTGGAGAAAGCATACTTGTCATGGCCAAAGCATTCTCGACCTGGAGGATTTTATTTATTTTAATTTATTGCCAACTAGCATAAGCTTTATATTACTGATTTGGATATTTGGATACTGAGGAAAAAAAAAGTAAATAAACATTCAGGGAAACACTTTTCCTTCCCTTTCCCCAGCTCAGCTTCAGTCAAACACCACTCACACTCCTCCCTACTTCCAAATCCCCTTGTTTTTGCCATGCATTACAGTCTGTCCAAATCCCTCGAAGTATACCATGGGCAGAGCAGGAGGCTGAGGTTGGTATATCATGTTTTTTCTCTGCCAGTTTGTGCTTTTTACTTATTTTACTTTGCTCTGGCATGGGTCACCCGTAAGCCACAGACCCTGATGTGTGTACCTACTCTAGCACAGAACTTCTCCTTCCAAGAGTTCATCTCCAGCAACGTCTTCTTCCATGTGTCTCCTCACGTATCTCCTCCCAGGTGCAGATGCTCCTCTGTCTGCCACGTTTCAATGAAAGAAATTTCCAGCTACCTGCTAATACCATCCCCCTTAGTAAATAAATCTTAAGACACTAAGTCACTGAGTGGTGTTCTTTTCTTGTGGCTACCTGACTCTAAATTATCCAGCTTGCTTTCCTTTTTATGTTGTTTCTTTATTGTCTCTTTCAAGAATATGCTGCTAAATCAGGTGGCATGCTCAGATCCACTCTGGGAAGCAGGCTCTGACCAGGAATCCTTTGAAGGTACTTTTGAGGAGAGTTTTGTATTCTGCACGACCTAACACCAACTGGAGAAAGAGGAGAAAAAACTCAGTGCAGTGGGAGTAACCAAACTGCAGCACATCAGCCAAGAAAAGTGCTAGTACGCTACAGCAAATTGCAGCACATGCTGCCTGGGATGTAGTGCTTGGATGTGTTTTCTGCTTTCTGGAAAATATGAGAATATTTCAGTAAAAGAATATGATAAAACACTTTATGAGAATATGCTAAAACACGAATCTGCCTTAGCAGCTTTGTGATTTTTCTGGACCTCAAAAATTGGTCCAAATATGCACTTCATTCTGCCTTCTGGAACAGTCAATGTTTTAATAAAAGATATTTTCCCCTGTGGCTGAGTTGGGGAAGTGTAGGTTTCTTACAGGACATCCTCAAGGCAAAATCAGCTAAAAACTTTTATAAGGAGCAAAAATATTTCAGTCACTGCAGTGATGTTAACTCAATGTCACTTCTCTGTTTTATTTAGAAGCTGTAGGGCTTTCAGTCTCCACCACTGGATAAATGCTTTCTCATCTTCTGTGTCTGTGAATGCTCTGGGAACTGTGAATGAACTGTGAATGAACTGTGTCAGTGAGACCTGAAATACTGCATTTCTACATCTGACTACCACAGGCAAATAGAAAAATATTTTTTTTTTTTCAGAATCTAATCTGTATTAGCATCTTCTCCATCTTTTTTAATACACATTCTTACACAGTGCATTGTAGGTTAACTCCTGCTTTTCTTGCAGGTTTATTTTGCCCATTGTCTTCTAGTTGTTCTCTCATATGTATTTGACTCTATTGCCCTTCACATCTGAATGGTGATACCCATCCTTTAACTATATGCTTATTTTGCTCTTGGGCTCAGAATAGCTCTTAAGAAAAAGAGCGATCTCTGTGATACTCTTCACTCCTTCAACCTGCCACAGATTTCCTGCGTGATGTCAGGAAAAAGCATTTCACCCATCCCATACCCCTGTCCCCTCACAGTCAAAGAGGTTGAGAGATAGCACTGACAGGGACCTTGGATGGCTATTTCAGTGCTGGTCTTCCCATGCAATTCTGTCAGGCTCACTGATATCATACAGCCCCTTCACTAGTTTGTTCTTGCTCTTCTCCCACACCTCATTCCGCCAGTCTACCAACTTCATTTGCACTTCACTAACTGATGATACTCCAGTTTTACCTCCCTCCTTTTCTCCCAATCCAATCTAGTCCTAGGCAAAAGGTTCCTGCTTTTCCAGGATCTAATTTTCACCTTCAGTTGCAAGGACAGAAGAAGGATCGCTGTTTCTTCACATCTGCAATACAGTTGTAGGTGGTGGGCTCCTTTCCTCCGAGGTCTCCTATGGCTTGATGCTTTCCTGGCATCCTTTACACTCCATAGATGAGGCAGTTTAATGGGTGTAGACCGCAGCATCCTTTCGGAGCGCTTAAGGTTCCTTCTTCACTCCTACTTTTACCTTTGCAAGCTTTCATGTAATCACCTGAAGCCCATGACTGTGTATTATTACCCTGTCCATTTTTCCATCTGGTGTTTCTCTATTGATTTCCACTTCCCAATGGCCATTTTTTCCACATGGTTTTTGGCTCCAATTGCAACGAATACACATTAGCACACAATGTATGTTTGTCCATCATCTCAAGAGCTGGGTGAAAACCAGGCACATATTTTGATGTATTTCTTTCTTGATTGCCTGGATACGCTATACTTGATGGAGTGGCTATAAAGGCTCCAGGGCTGTAAACTGTCATATTTGGTGTGTGCATCCATCTTAATTTTTATTTCCTTTCCACTGTGTTTCTCACAGATGCTATCTATGTGGGGAGCTGAATTACATTCTAAATGTGCAGTGTGCACCACTCCATTACATCCCTTCTCCTTATATGTGCTACAGGTGAACACTGGTAGAGTGGTATGGCTTGCATATTTGCTGTTATACAAGGCTTAGTATAGGAAGCACATAGTTTTTGACAGTGTATCATGTGAATGCATGCAAATTGACTGTGGTGTGAGGTACAACTCAAGACACAGAGTGGATTTTGACATGGGGATATTCATGATGTGGCCAGTGCAGCACACAAAGATGTACATGTGTTTAATGCAGTGTGAGGTCTGGCTGAAAAGGGGTGTGTGTGGGTGTACAAGTGTGTCTGGGGTGGGCATAGTGGGGTATTTCCAGTATAAGGTGCAGGACATAGGATCAGATCAGTTTCTCCTTCAGCTAATAATTCAGCACACTCAACTTTAACACAGTTCTAGCAATGCCCTCTCTTGAAAATGAGGATCTTTATGTTCTCCTACTGCTTCAACATATTGCTATTTATAGCATTTATTAATAATTTTTAATTAAAAAAGAACAATACAATATCCAGATGACATTAACCAGAGTGAAAAATAAGGGAGAATCAGACCCTTACATTACAGAAGGGTGCTGCAAGATCCAGCTTTTGCAGGAGAATAATAACTAATTCCTGTAACACATGCATAGCCAGGCAAGAGCTATGCTTTGGGACACATGCAAGCTTCCAGGAACAGATACACCATGGGATTTGCAACATCCTCCTAAAGCCTGGCAGCGCAAGCTGGGGCAGCTGCTGTTTGTGGTCAGCCGTGCTCTGCCTGGATCACTCCTGTAAGTGCGCTGGCAGCAATGACCTCTCTAGTCACACTCTAGTCACAAACAGGGGAGTGTTTATCCGAGACGGAGTGAGCTGGAGTTTCTCCCTCTGGTAGTCTTATTTCTGTTTTAATCAGTGTTTCTCTCATCTTGGACATGACTGTCTCACAGAAGCGAAAACATCAGTCTTCAGCATGATTTTGGACCTGTTATGTTAGCCCAGACATCCTTCACAGTGAGGTCGTGAGGACTTAATGCTCCAGGCCATCTTAGACACTTACCACTCCAGGAGAATGTTTTCTTCCAAAGCAAACATCGGGATGATTGGAGAGAGGATCCCAGGTGCAGTGATAGTAACCAAGACAGAGTATTAATTAATCTCTCTTAACCAGCTAAGTCCCGAGTTTTCCCGTAGGCCTTGCTCCAATTGCATTTCCATAACACACAGAATAAAGGTGACAGCCTTTGAGCACAGGCTAAAATTTCACATATGGACCAGGCAAATCATATTCACAAATGTGCCTGCCTGCTGTTTCTCTCAGTGGTGGCACTGGCACACACATGCAGAGCAGCATGGCACGTACAGGCATGACTGATGCACTGTTTTCCTAGGAGGTTAAGAGAGGGAATCAGAGAGACCTGCTTGGATATGGATATAACTCCATAGTTGTTTTCTGCTTGAGCCAGCAGACAATACCGCAACCTGTACAGCAAAATGCACACTACGTTTGAAGCTGAAATTAAAATTATTTCAGCTGATACTGTGCAAGCTTTAAGCTGATCTCTGCTCGTCTGGCTGGAGTCACAGCACACTTCTGCCACACAGCGGGAGTTTGTATTAGTCACAATGGTGGATATGAGCACAATTTGCACAGTGCAGGATGAATTACCACCTCTCCCTCAGCACCAGCAACAAAATCTCACACAGTGGTTCCACCCCCCTCTGCAGTGGGGAAGATCCATTAGTCCTAGCAAATTTTAGGTCCACTGAATTTCAGTGTTGCTAAGTCTTGACTTCAGCACTCCAAGCAACTTTCTCGCTTAGTGTGTGGCATGGACGGAGCTGACGGTCACTCTGCTGCAGCATCAGCCCAGCAAATTTCTGCTGCTCCAGTCAGTGGCACTGCACAAACCCGTGGGTGATGAGAAGGAGTAAGAAGGCAGAAGAAGTGGCACTACTCTCACTGCTTTCCCAGATGACAACAGGCATCCCTTTCCTCCTCATGTGCTGCCAGTACCCAATGCGGCGTTAAGACACTGTGAGCAAATGGCACCTGCTGGTCCCCCCAGCTCCTGGCAAGGATCCTTCCATCTCAGCACACAAGTATCCACGAAAAAAAGCAGCCTAGATCTGCCACCACTGCAGGTTTACTTTTCAACAGAGTCCTAGATTTCCTTATCTCTGCTTTTACTATCTTTAGAGGGCTTGGAAGCTCTGAAATGGACTTCTAGTGGCCTTTCAATACCCTCTGCCCACAGCTGGGAGTCCTACCTCACCCTGAGACTCATCGTGGTGATAGGAATCCCATTTGCAGGTTAGAGTCAGGATCAAGCCCAGTGGTGGCAGGGCTGTGAGGACAGCACTGGGCTGAGGCTGGGTCCTGTGGGTTTGGCTTGGTGTGGCTCACGGCCGGGCAGGACATGGCTGTGGGAGTCAGAGACCAGTCCTTCTGCGATGCTGCTGAGGTAGGGGCTAATGGCCCTGGGCACTGCTCAGGGGATCCTGCGCCATGGGCAGGTATGGGGTGGCCCCTGGGAGCTGGGCAGGGACATCAGTGCTGGTGTCATCCTTGGGGTCTCATCCAAGGGCTACGACAGTTCAGGGCCTTAAAGTGGCAGAGAAAGTCATTTCAGTGCATCCTCAGTACATTAAACCCCTTAAAGCCTTCTCACATCATCCAGGTCTAAGTAAAGTTCACAGTAGTGGCACAACAAGACATAGTCGTGTGTGTGTGTGTGTGGGGGGGGGTGATAACGTAACCAAACAAAGGAGAGATGTGACTTTTCCTGGTAGACAGGACAGAGGAAATCTGAGTTTCTGAGAAAAAGTAGCAGCAAGAAGTTCAGACATAGCAGTGCCTCTATGGGGAGAAATGCTCTAGTCACCCTTTTTGGACCAAGCCCGTGATTTTCAAATGTGTCTTTATTGACTGGTTGATTTAGCTCAAGTAATATGAACTTTATTTTACTAGAACCTGCACCTAACCAACACAAAAAATAATTACCATCATTACCTCGTACAATACCAGACTAGCGCAGAAATAGAAGTAAATGCCACAATCCAGTTAAAAGAACCATAAAATAACTGAATTAAAGCTGTAAATTCTACATGTAACAAACGGCTGAGATTAGTCCCACACATGCCATAGACCCAGCAGCGGAAGGGGAGGGGATGTCTGAACATAAAACTAAGCACCCCAGATGTTAACTCTTTCTCTCCTGAGTGAGCCTAAGCACAAGCTCATTTGAGACAACATAGAACCACATGCTTGGCAGCACGTGTGTGAGCAAGTGGGACACCGGCAGAGAGATGCACACCATCTGCCTGCATCTTGTCTTTTACCCTAGAAAGCCTCCTGGGTCTGTTCTCTGCTTCAGAACATACAGAGCTTCCTAAAACAAGAGACTGATGCAGATTTGTACCCAAAGGATATGGGAAGAGTCTGGTAATTGGAAGAGAGTGGGCCAAAATGAGAGGACTGAGCACTTCAGGCAGAAACTGAAGTTATATAAGTTGGCAGTAGGTACAACTCATCCAAGCACATTTATTCCAGATGAATACATGATGGAACAGCAAACCTGAAGTTTGGGATGAAAAACTGCTCCACTAAGCTGCCTTCCCTGACCCTCACACAATTCTGCCAGCGCCTCCCACTTCACACTCCCAGCCTGCTCTTCTGCTTCATGTATGTCAGTGGAACAACAGTCTGAGAAGGTTCAAACCTGACTTCCTGTCTCTCACAATCAGAGGAACAATCATCTTGATTTCTCGTTCCCAAAGAATGCACAGAACTGGAATCTAACTTCATGTAGATAAGCTGAAGGTGTTTGCTTTATTTTGGAAGCTGCCTGTCTTCATCCTTCTTTTTCTCCCTCTTGGTTCCTCTCTTAAATGTAGGAATGCTTACACTAATTAACAGGTCCAGTTGTCTAGTTTTTAGATAAAACCTCCAAATTTTCCTGAGAGTCAGCTCCCTCCCCAAAGCTCACCCCTTCATCAGGGTTATGGCAGTTAGGGGAAAATCTGCTGTTCGTGCTGCTGGGAAGAAACTACCTTGGCATGATAGCATAAAGCTTGCAAAGGACAGCATCTATGTGGAACCTTTCTAGAAAAACATTAGTTTAAAAGAAAATAATTAAAAAAAAAAATCTACAGATAATCTATTCCCCTCCCCCTTTAAGTCTCAAAGCATCTCTCTTGGGGTGAAGTGTGGCACTACAAAAAAAGCCAGCAAAACACGTGTGAGCACCACTTGTGCATGTGGTGCAAGGGCTGTACAGAGATGAGACATGGAAGAGAAGGCTAAACCCACAGGACTTCTGCCATCTTCAAATCTGCAGAAGACTGATGTAAGGACAACACTGATAGATAATTTCTTGTGTTCACAAATTACAAGACTATTAGTGGTTGCTTGCCTTAATGCACAGCAAGGGAGACTAAAGCTACATAGCAAGAAAAACTCTCACTTGTAAGATAGCTAGGAACAGACAATCTCAGCAGCCTCCAGGACCTGCCTCAGTGAAGTTCACCAAGAACAAGTTCAATCAGCAGCCATGGTAGACGTGTTTGGCTTACTCAGTCCTGTCTCAGAGCTGGATTGGACTAGTCATTCTCTAGAGTTCCTTTCTAGCCCTGTGCTTACGAGTTTATCAATTGACTTCACTGAAAAGAATGAAAGGGTAGTCTCTAATTTTTCTGTCCACCAGCTGCAATTAAAGCAACAAAGGAAAAAAAATAAACCTTCTTTCTTTTCCCCAACCTTCCTGTCTCACAGCTGAGGTGTTCCCAGCCCTCAGAGTTAGCCCTTCTAATACTGAAGGAAGTGACGGGGAACACAATACTTTTGGAACGCTTCACAGGTAGCAGCTGGAGTGAGGACTGTCAGCATAGGACAACTTTGTGTTGGCAGAATAAAGTACTTTACAGCTCACTGAATGCTCACAGGAGTGCAGCCAATGCCATGGGCAAGGTGTGACAAGGTCAGTGTACAATACATGGCATGCTTTCTTTATCTTGTTAAAGGGTTACACAAAAATGGCCATCGTGCCCAGTCACTTTCTCAGAACACCTCACTGGCTTGCCTAGCAGCCTCCAGTACTGGCTAACTACTTCCAGCTGGGCCAAGAGAAGAACTATTAACAGTGGAGTCTCCCTATCCCTCAGCACAGAATCTGTTGTTAGCCTTTCAGTCCACCATCCCCCTGCCCTCCCTACCCTCAATTTAAAAAATAATGGTTATAATTAATGCATGGAAGGTGATGGCATTGTGCATGTGGTTCACTTCCAGTTCTCCTTCCCTTTTCTCAGGCATTCTCCTTCTTCCTCTCCAACAGCCCCCCTCCAAATCCATTCCATTAGTCCTTCTCGCCTGCATGCCTGGAAGGTTGGTGCTCACTTGCCATAGACACTCTCATCGCTGTAGGCCACATAGAGAAAATAGTCCTCCTCGTGGTTATCCTGCAAGGGGAGAAAGAAAGTAACAAACCAAAGTCCTGTAACTCATTACATGTGAAAAAGCCCACCCACAAATTCATCATAACAACAAGAGGGCATAACCTTTTCTTCACTGCTTCTCCCCCTCTATGCTGAAGGCTTCACTTCCTCATACTGAAGGGAGTGAACAGCAACTCCCTCTCTATGGCCATGACTCTACTTCTAAATTCAGGCACGTCACGTTTCTGGAAACAGTGAATGCACTTGAGGAGACACAGCCAGACTGTGCTGCAAATATACAATAGAAACAGCTCTGACTGTTGCAGTCTGTGCAGCAGAATCCCAGTGCTGGTATGGATTTAAGATCAGCAGGAAAGACCTGGAAGGCTTTAAAGAGTCAAAAATCACCTCTCGATATTTCAGTGTTTGGTAAATGTGGTTATATTCTTTTTCACAACACTTTGATGAGTGGCTGTATTTCTTGTCCTCTTTTACATACGGGCAGTAAAGCTGACAAGTTCGTGATTACACTGATACAAAATGTCTGCAGAGCCTCAGGAACAGAGTTCTGATCTCCACTCCGAACAGTTAAACATACCTTCCTCCTACATATCCAGATTTCGAAAACCCTCTGTGTGTGTTAATCTTATATTAACTTCATAATTGCACATACACATTGTCCAGTTACTCCCAAAAAGTGATAGGTCAAATAAGGCTCCCAGCACCATACTAGAGTTCTATTAAAATACACTAACGCAGCAGAAGGAGAAATCAAGGAGAAATCAATCCAGCCTGCAAACCAGTCATGATATAACCTCTATAGAATTGAGGATCATTCCTCAGATGGGCACAGAATATGCCTTTAAGGTTGATCAAATAACAATACTCAGTAGAAATACTGAGTGACAATGTTCATAGTGCCCTGCAAGACCCTCATATAAGCAGTACAAGTTATGAAAAAGTAATTCTGAACAAAGAATAAGTGTTCCTTGACAGTGTTTTTATAGACAGTTGGTTGTCCAGTGATACTGTGCTCTTTTACTGTCTAAAAGGAAATCTCTTCGTATAAACAAGAAAGCTAGTGTGTATGTTCTGCCTTCCTCCCCAGACAAAGTGTTTCCTCTGGAATACATGCCGTTTATTTCAATCCTTTTTTAAAGTAGTAGGACCAACATATCACTGCTGGAGCAAGTATTCATCACCTCATATGACAGCACTTTCAACTAGTAAACAAGCAATTAAAATGATGAGGCTTCCTGGAACTTCCCTCAACAGATGATGGGTTACATCTCAGACCAAGGGAGCCTGTATTCAGGCACCTGTAGCCAGCCAAGCTGCATTCACTGCAAGCTGCACAGAGCTCAGCTGTCCTTCAGTGAGGATATGCATTTTCGGGACACTCCAACACAAGGAGAAAGAGATGGGCCAGGCTTACCTCATATAGCTGGCCCATGGTAGCACTGGTGGGAGGGATGGTATTATTGACAAAGAAGAACAGGGCATCTTCTGGCCTCAGGTGGATCCGCTTTCGGATTAAGAAGTAGAATTGGCCAACTGAAAAGGAACAGAGAAGAATGCCTTAGATCCAGAAAGAATGCTTGGGTTTAGTTTCTTTGTTGTTTGGTTGGTTGTTTTTTACCCTAATGATGCTTGTTTTGTTTTGGTGGTAGAAGTGTCACGTACGTAAAAACTGGGAAAAACGAACAATGCAGCAAAGAAAGGAGTAACTACATGACTGGAACCACAACAGCAGCCAATGCACTAAGAGCTGGCTGTTTCTCAGGAACATGCATCAGGCCATGTACCCTGTAAATCCACACTCCACTTACTACGGTATGAAATCCTCTACTGTGGGAATGATTGGGAAGACCTCTTAATCTTTAAATCCTATAGATAAAAAACACCTTAGAGAATTTAGCCTTGGTGTAATTAGTCATACCACTCCTGAAAACAAATTCCTTACTATTTGCTTGGGCTATGTTGCATAAGGAAGTCTTCCGCAATCCATTATATACTGCAAGAAAAAGAAGTGCTGTTTCTTTAACTCATTCAAGTTCTCAAATAAAAACAAATGTAACCATGCACAAAAAGGCCATGATCATTCCATAAAGGAACTTTGTAGCCATGATTTGAATCACAGGGTTGGAAAACAGTGGGACTATTTCAAGAACCTGCCTCTTACTGCAATAAGGATACAGCCTCTGGCAGCTCTGCAGCTAGGTCATCATTGACTGATGACTATGCTACTGCCTATAATACACAACTCAGTCATTTTCATCATGGCTAGAAGTCAGCTGTGACACATGCTTGTCAGCTAAGTCAGTGGGATACCTCAGAAGACCTCAGATAATTCTCCATGTTGTAAACCAGGCTGTAAAGTACATAAATATAACAAGGACAGCCAGGTAAACTGGGGTAATCATACGATGTTGAGCCTGCCTGGATTTCTTGGTATCGGCCAAAGGATGAAAACCACTTCTGAGATCTACTCACTGAAAGTCAGGAAGAAAGGAGGCAGACTTTGTTACCTGTGAGGTCAGAAGGCACAAGATACTTCCGTTTGTCTAGGTCAGGTACTCTAGCTTTTGGTGCTTTTTCCACAATTACCTGGAGAGAGAGAGAGAGAGAGAGAGAGAGAGAGAGAGAGAGAAAGGAAAAAAACCCAAAAAAAGTATGAGTATCATGAAACAAGATGGACCAAAAAGACTCAGTGGAAAAGGATATTACTCTTTCAGAGAGATGGTGCTACCAGGCCTTCAGAAATTTATTTAATCTATAATGAATACACAACATTAAAGAACAGATAGGTGAGAATAAGGCTGAAAACCACTGGCAATAACTATGCTGGGAGCCCAAGACTGCAGCAGTAAGCACAGTGAGTTAAAAATGGAGACTGGAACAGACATAAAAATAAACCATAATAGCTGGAAAAAAAAATCAGGTTACCTTGATGGTCCCAATGCAGGTTAATTTTGTATGAAGGATCTGTCAGAAGGCTAATACGTGAACACAAGAAGTATCACAAGTTGAACTGCTCCCAGGTTACAGTTCCAAACTGCCTAGCACAAAATCAGTCCTAGTCCCAGTAGTTTCATATCCTAATTTCTACATTTACCAATAATGTGTGCTCTAGAATGAAGTAAAGAATTAAAGAGAAACTACAGCTCACTGGGGAATGTTTCTTTTTTTTTTTATCTTTAGTTCTTCATTAGTCGTCTTCTACTCTGAAATTCATACCCTTTAAGGTTATTTTCACTACTTCATATAGTTATAGACATTTCCTTATTCATACAAATATCTGGTAATGAAAAAACAGGCTACCATCTGGTCAGCTGGATCCACAGAGACCTTTGACATAAAATACTAATCCTCATTATATTCTTATGTCATTATGACATAGCAAAATATGAAGCTCAGCAGCTTTAAGGTCAAACAGAGAAGGAGATCTTGGGCTTCAGGTAAATTTTTGTTACCAGAGCTAGGCAAGATGGTTACCTCAGAAGCAGGAAGCATTCCAAAGTGACTCAAGCTCCTTCCATGAAAAGCCTTGGAAACCTTTCCACAGGTTGGAGGAATCTTTCCATGGAACTACTGGGTTTTTGCAGAAAAAAAATTGCAGGCAGCTGTTTGTTTGTTTGTTTTCCTGTGTGATATGTATTTTTGAACTGTTAAGAGATATATTACATGATTCAACCTATATGACTTGCTGTTCTACGGAAGCCATTTTGACCACCTAAACAAGAAGCTGGATTTTCTGAACCTCCTCAACTTTTAAATTCTGTTAGATCCTATAATTGCAAATACTTTATGTGAGACACTGTGAGACTAATTTCTAAGGGCTCCATGCTCCCTTAGTGCTCTGGCAACCAAAATTCACAACTGTATCTGTAACAGAAAAGGCTGAGCTGCCGTGGACTAAGCCTTCTTTGGAAGCAAAATGGTATTGTCCCATCAGTGAGACACTATGCCAGAGGAAAAAAATTATGATGATGAGCTTGGTGTATTTAGCCTGGAGAAAGTGCCATGCTAACTCAACTCAACTCCTTCTAGAGCCAAGCGAATATCTGTAAAGCATGTCACACCACAGAGATGATAGCTTGGACATCTCCTCACTGTGTTCCATTCACATGTAGCAAACTCAGCCAAAACCCCTAAAAAGTCTCAGTTTGTTTTTAAAATAGAAATGTGGTTGTTTCTGCTGCTTCAGGAACTACTGACACCTCAGTTAGTAGATACAAGGCATTCAAGCTTTTTTAGACAGTTTGTGGTAGAACATACATTTCTGTAAAAGATGCAGCTGGTAAGTGCTATGAGGAAAGGGCAGTTCCACAATCTCACTGAACAGGTGCAGGCTGAACAGCAACAGCAGCTCGCACATTCTTTTACCCAAACATCCAACACGGCAATTATTTAACACAATAAACTGTAGTGGCAATAAAGCTTTAGTTCTTGCCTTCAGTTTAAAAAATTACTAACAAGCAGAACTGATAGGTAGCAGCACTGATGTGACCACTCTGATTCAAAAGGGTGGCTTGTAGCTTGGTCATCAGATAACTAAGAAAAAGAAGTCATGCCTATGAGGAAGAGGTGAAAGCATTGGTGTTTCTAAACCCCTAGGAAGGATTTAAATCAGATCATCATTGAGCTTATGAGAGATCCCACTCTTGCAAAGAGGCAGGGAAGGAACTGAGGTGCTCTGCTAGTCACTTTGTTCGACAATACAGATATTTCTTCTGAACCACTAAATCATTCAAACACACAAACCAACCTACAAAGAAAATCCAAAGGGCAGATATAGATTATCTGTATGTCTGTTGTTGCTAGGTGGTGACTGTGGTAATGTGGGACCATGCCAACAGCATAATCTCAGCAAAATGCTGAGATGTATTAGGGCACTGCAGTGTAGGCAGCCAAACAGACGTCATCTTGAAGGATCCTGCTGTCAGTAAGGGCAGAGACTGAAGTAATATAAAGTAGAGTTACCTGCTGCATTCATTTGCTCCACATGCGGCTCTGACAACACACTACCCCAAACAATTCACATTTGGGCCCCATCATGCACAGTTTTAATTTATCCTTAACTACAGCACACCTTGTTTTTCTGGTCCTGGCTTTCTCCATAAAGATCTGCTGATGTCCCCCTATCTTGACCTGTTTAACATCTTGCCAGACTGGATCTGGTCCTGGGGTCCCCAAGAAGCTCTTTCAGACACATCTATCATGATCTGCTGTACAATCTGTCATGTAAATCCTCAGTTTACAGCTTGTCTCACTCCTGACCTACAGAACCCTCTGCGGCTCTCATCTTAAAGCACAGACCCACACACACTTAACCACTGACTCTGTGCATGCTCAGCCTGCTATACCATGCCAGGGGTCCCAAAACCAGCTAGGATGCACCCAAATTTGCACCCAAATACTGACTCTCAAAAGCTTTGCAAGTCCAGTTGGGGGACTCTCCCAAGAGAAAAAATAGCATTAGCCTGCAGGGAAATATGGTGTAACTGTTCCCCCTTGTCCTTAAATTTACAGGGGAGTCGAAGTTATTTTGCATACAATACCCCTGGGCAGTAAATCTGGGACAGACCTTTCCAGTGGGGATGGAAAGAAAGAACATTTCAAAGTGTTTATTAAAAAGGATTCCCCCCTCCCCCCCCAATTAAAATTAACTTCACAGAATCATAGAATCATAAAATGGTTTGGGTAGGAAAGGACCTTTGAAGATCATCTTGTTCCAGACCCCTTGCCATGAGCAGGGACACTTTTCCCTGCTTTACGTTTCTAAATATTATCAAATATGGCAGTAGTTAATATATGTTTTATAATATAAATAACTTTTAAATATTTATCAGGAAATGTTGCAATAACTGCAAACTGCAAAAAAAAACCTGTAAAAGAATTGTTTTGTCATTTCTTTTTTCCAGTTATTTTTAGCAATTATAAAAGCTAGAAGATTTCCACAGGCACTCCAAGGAGACCTAAGGATGAGGAAGCAAACTTTAGCTAGAAGATGACCTTGTTTCCAAACAATGTTTTTTCCACAGGATGATTAAACAGGAGGGCAGAGAGACTGAGAAGCATCATTTTTCCCTCATGCAAAGGAAAACAACAGAGTAAGACTATATTGAAAAGACAAGCTCAAAGAAAAAATAAAAATAAATGTCAGGTATGAGGTGGCACGGATACAGACTTCGTTTTCTACGAAGAGTACCCACTCATTGTTCTCCTCCATTTTTCCAGAGCTACTGGTAAGCTCCTTCCCCACCCCCCAACACCACGCACACAGGCTGCCAGAAAAAAGATTTAGCAGCGTTCTCGCGGCCGAATTACTTCGGATCCCAGAAAAACAGGGGGCATGACATCCACCCCCACCCAGCAATACAGACACATAATCCATAGCCATAACTAAAGAGACAAGCGGCCTGGAATGAGAATCAGAGAATATTAAGGTAACAACCATCTTTACTAATCCCATGTCTTAAAAAACAAGGGAAGAGGCAGACAAGGACAACAAAGGCTGCGGAGCGCGGAGCTTCCAGGCACTCACAGGGACTCTGTCGGGATATTTCTTCCTGATTTTCTCCCCTTCTTTTTTCCTGTACTCGAACGGGTGGTCTTCCTTGTACTGGAACTTCATGCTGCCGCGCTGTCACCTTTCCCTCTCCCGCGGGATGCTGCGGCTCTCTCCCCTATAGCCGGGCGCGCAACGACACCCGCGCAGCGCAAACCCGAGCCGAGCTGCGGGAGCGCAAATTGGGGGCTGTGACGTCACCCGCAGGCACACCCCACCCACCCACCCCAACGTCACGGGTGTCGCCGGGTTTGGGGTCCACGCCGCCCGTGGGGGTTGGGGTTAAGGCGCAGGTGCTCCTTCACGTATGGGGAGGGGAAAGGGGAAGTTAAGAAGGGATGCGCCACCTTCCAGCCCACACGTGATGCAGGGAGTGGTTTTGTTTGTGCATTGATTTATTGCATGGCAACAAACAAACAAATAAATAATAGTATTATTTAATATATAATATTAAATATTTTTGCCTTTTTTTTTGTATTTTTGGTTTTTAAAAAGGCAGCGAAATAAACATACGATTGCAACGCCACAATACACACTCCGCCCTCCCAGCGTGACTCAGGGGTTATAAATACAGCATCAGCAGGAACATAATCCACCCGGGATTGTGGGGATGGCCGCCTTTCTCCTTCTTCGTTCCCGAGTGGCGTAGGCACGCGGGGCGGTGCTCCACGCATGGGAGGAGGTGGTCTGCTTGCAGACTCCTCTTGAGCCTCCGATGATTGTGGCTCCACTTGTCTAAAAACGGGGATAATGAGCCTGTTTTCTTTTGAAAGTGGATGTGAGATGTAAGGCAAAAAAAAAAAAAAAAAAAGCTGCTTTTCATGACCTTCACTCTTGCATCTGTGTTACTCCCCTGTTTCTAACATCTCAGTTGAACAACAAGGGGCAGAAAGTGTGTCACGTAATGTGCCAGACCAGATGCACATTACAAATAGCAGACGGTTAAAGGGAACTGTCTGCAAACAAACCAAAATAGCCAGCCAATTTTAGCCCAGTTACTCAGCTGACACATACTTGGAATATCTTTGAGGTTTTTTCTAGGTGTAGTTGAGCTTACTATTATTTACTGACTAGCAAAAGGGAAGATATTAAAGAATGCATCAGTGTGCTTAAATAAACACAGAAAATAATTACTGATATCCTGGGGACAATGAATGTGACCAGCAGGTCAGGGGAGGTGATTCTGCCCCTCTGACTTCACTCTTGTGACACCTCACCTGGGGTATAGCATTCAGTTCTGGAGTCCTCAGCACAGAAAGGATTTGTGAGGGTGAGTCCAGAGGAGGGCCATGAGGATGATCAAAGGGCTGGAGCACCTCCCAACAAGGACAGCCTGAGAAAGTTGGGTTTGATTAGCCTAGAGAAGAGAGGGCTCTGGGGAGACCTTAGAGCAGCCTTCCAGTGCTTAAAGGGGGCCTACAGGAAAGCTGGGAAGAGACTCCATTAGGGACTGCAGTGGTAGGACAAGTGGTAATGGTTTTAAGCAGAAAAAGGTGAGATTTAGACGAGATATTAGGAAGAATTTTTTTACTATGAGGTAGTGAGGCACTAGAACCGGTTGCCCAGAGAATTTGTGGATGCCCAGAGAAGTTGTGGATGCCCGATTCCAGCATTCAAGGGCATTGAATAGCAAGCTGGGTGATCCTTAGTGATAAAAACAGGATCAAGGGAAGATAAATCCCTGGTCTTTTTCTCGAAGTACTTATATAAATCCTTTAGGCTCCTGCAGGAAATTAATAGGACTGGCGGCTTTACTTCTATATATTGATATGACCACCTGAGTTGCTTGTATGGTGGGATTCACGTCAACACTAGGGGAAGGAAAAGGCTATTACAAATCCTCACAGTAGATCTGAAGTAGTAAGCCTGTGCCCTCTGCTTGGTAGAGAGCTATTTCAAATGCTGGCCACTGCACTCAATAGCACACTGCTTCTTCAACTCAGAGGCCTCTTGGTAATGGCCCCTCTCCAAGCCATGATGCACTGTAATCTCTCATCCTGAACATAAATAGGTGAGACACGAAGGAAGTAAATTTGCTTAGCTGTAGATATGCTCAGATGGTGGCAGCTCCCATATAGTCTTGCGTGGCATGTGTGTGTAATGGGCATGGTATAGAAATCTCACCTAAACCTATAAGGTAGGCATGCACAGCTGAGCCTGTCTCTTTAAACTGCCTTTGAGGTCAATGGCAATAAATAGGCATGTTGGGTTTGATTTTTTCTCACCTGAATCACGACATCTACTTTTGGATGGCCATAGTGTACCCCCAAGAACTCTGGCAAGTGCTTTAGTGTCTAAGTTTTTAACGCTTAATACGGGGTAGTGTGATCTCGTGCATAGCTCAATGGTCAGCTACAACTGTGCACAACGGAATCTGTTAGAGATAGAGCAGCCCACAAAAAGAAGGGCGTGGACAAGCATGTCCCAGCCTGCATGAGTTTACATGCATATGATTTGTGAAGGAAGCATCATCAACTTGTTTCTATCTGTCTTAGGTCATGTGAACATTTCCCCATGGTTGCAGGTAGTGTCAGAGGATCTCAGAAAGGTGAGTCAGAATGAAGGCATTATTTTTGTGCAGTGCCACAGCAAAGAGCCTAGACTGAAGGAATCCCAGGGTTTAGACCTGGGGAAAATTCTGGTTTTATGGCATTGCATCTTTCTGTAACACCTGTGTTTGGCCTCCTGGCGTCCTAACTGCCTGCAGCACAGCGGTTGCTGAAGAGTATTGAAGCAGTTGTTAAAGTGTATTGAAGGTCTGTAGCAATGTTGATGCCTCTTTCTTAAGAACAAAAGAGGGAATTTTCTAGCCTGTTTCACCCAGGCCACCAACACACTGGCAATTTTAACAAACTGATGTCAAACTGCTGTCATCCTTTAAATTGGTGTTTTCAACTACACAAAGCAGGTGAGCTTGCATCTAGTTTGAATTTGAGAGGAGTTTCAGGGTTCTTCCCTGACCTGATGCAAAGACATGGCCTGTGAGTGTATTGCTAAGTGACTTCTCCTCCCCCAACAAAACTCACGTGAGGATCATAAATCTCCATACTGAGCTCTTCTTACCCTGATGATGCAGTCCTTGATGTACAGCCACAAGCCTTGCTCCTCCCACTTCCCTGCTTGATCCCCATGAAGTACTGAATTCTCAGCCCTCTATTCCAGCTCAATAATAACAGTAATGTCACTGGCACAACAGCAGGCAGGAAGATGATGCATGCAGAAGCAGTGACAAACGACTAACCATCTGACTATTCCTGTTCCTATTAAAATGTCAACCCATGGGCATGTGACAAACCCCGTATTTTGCTGTGCTAGAGGGAGGAGTTGGAAATGGGGGGGAAGGGGGAGCTAGTTTTCCTACCCTGGACTGCAAGCAGAAAGTGATCCACAGAGTGTCAAAACAATATACTCTCGTAATCCTGAGTATCAGAACAGCACTGAGCATGTAGCATATTGCTGTGTCTGCAGTGCACGTAGGCTGAGGTTCACTCTAAAAGGGATTCCCCAAGTGTTGTCAGTGCTATATCCGCAGAAGCAGGGGATAAAAATATTTACACAGAATCTGGGAGCAGGACTTTCATCTTGTGCTGTACCACATAGTGCTCCAAGGCAGTGCTAGGAGTTTTGCAGTGCACTACTGTGAAGAGAAGCTAGTTTAGGCATATCTACACAATTGGCTAAAATTCTGTGAATTAAGGATAAAAATATCCATTATTTGTCCTGTGTTTCTTGGAGATGACATCTAGGCGAACCCCTTGGAGTTACTGTTTGGCTACCTGTAACTCTGAATTCCCTTGGATATTTCTTTCATTAGTATCTGTCTTTGGGTATTTGGACCTTTCTAGGCTGACCTTTTTTTTTCCTTCAGTCTTCAGTGTGCTTTCAGCATAACAAAGCCTCTTGTTAGAAAACTTCTACTTTGTAATCTGAAGGGTGATTTAACCACAGAGGGCGTACCCAAAGCCACTTGTGATTCTGCTGTTTGATGTCCATCTGCAGCACGTGGATAGGTCTTCAGTCCTTGCCTGGCATCTCTCCCACACCACTTGTGACTGATCACCAATTTCACTTGACACTGGATCTATAGTAGCTTCAGAGCCAGTATGGGCACATTTGCCCTGGTTAAGCCAATTTGCACTGGGTTAGTCATTCCCAGCAAACAGTGGCTGATTGTTTAGATGTTTTCCTCTGTGTTGTCTATGCTGAACTGTCTCACTGCTCTGTTTTCTACAGCTTCTTATTTTACAAAAAAAAAGGTGCTCATTCTGCACAAAATGATGGCATGGCCCAGACTCAGAAAGAGTTTCTAAAATGAATACAGATGATCTTATGAGGGGATGGAGGAAAATACATTGTTGCACCATGAAAGGCAGAAGTACAGGACAAAAAAGCAGATCTGAAGTCTGAGATCCCTTTGTTCCAACTGAGGGTTTGGAGTGGCCTGTTGGAGATGGGTATTACTGTTACGTACAGTCCTGTGAAAACGAAGGAGCAACACAACAGTGGGGCCAGTGGGCTGTTTCTGAAGACCAGTCTTTCTCAAGTACCTCATATTCTAGGGGAACCTAAGGGTGGTGGGTACAATTCCTTTGTAGCACCTGGTGTTGGTGTACTGCTTCCCCTCCTGTGGTTCAAGACCAAATTACTCCATGTGCAGGCTAAAAGTAGCCAGTGGAGACTGGTCGCTCTGTCCTTCCATATCACTTGTCCTGTGCTTGCTTGTGTACTACTCTTTTCCCAGTGTTTGGGCAAGGGCTGAGTGAACAAGCGAGCTGAAGCTGAACCAAGGGTAAGTGATTTGATCACGTACTTTGTGCATCATTTTCCCCATCTACAGACTGAATACTAAAGCTTGTCTGATTGCATAGGTAGCGTGACAACATAGTTAAAGTCTGTAAAGTGCATGTGGATCTTTGGATGCAGATATTTAATTATTCATAACTATAGAGAATTGCTTTTGATGGTATTCTTTCCCTTGCTGTGTGGGAAATAGGACTGCTCTGCAGAACATAGATACTTCAGTGCAGTCAACTTGACACCAGTGGCTGAAGACGGAAGCTGAACTAGCCCTAGAATTATTTATTGATTAACAAAAACCTTTTATTTATTTTTCAATGTATGTTATTCTGTATTTGTAAGCAAGTCATAGCCCTATTGCATAGGGAAAATAGTTGCTACATGAATATTTGCTTAAATGTTGCATGAAAGTATTAGTTCTTTATGTTTAATAATAAGTAATGTTTAATTTTCAATCTGAAAGCATAGAAGATTTTTTGGCCAATATAATACAACCCACAAAGTGTATTCAACATCGGGACTCAACAGTGAGATGGAATCACCACTAATGCGTTAAAAAAACTAGCTCAATAATAGCAAATTGCTGTACCGAGTAGCAGTTTATCTCTAAAAAATAAACTTGATATAAGTTTATAGGATGTTCTGCTTTTTCACAAAATACATGTGATCTTTACTGACTATCCTCATTTTTGGATTGTGAGGAGAGAACATCTTTGAACCATAAAAGATCTGAGGGCAAGTGAAATGTTTCCAGTCACTGACACCCAGTGTTTGTTTTCATTTATAACCTTCTGTGGTTAAACCCAGTGTCAGTAGCTCTGCTTCTGGTTTTTGTTTGTTTTAATCTGATGTTTTATCATGTCCTATGGACTCTGAGTGCTCATCTAAAGTCAGTTTAGTAGGAAACAACCCCTGAGCAAGTGAAGTTATATCTATCATTATTGTTAATATTTTGGATGTCTTACCAGTAAGAAAACCTTGAGGGTTCTTCCTCTAGTACCTAACAACTAAGAGTCAGACAAGGATGTGAGCAGATAGCAAGGGGCAAGAGACTTAAAAAACACTGGCTCTGCTCAGGGCAAAACCACTGAAAACAGAAGGTAATGCCCAGCTCTCGATACAAGTGACCTATAGCTTTTCCCTCGGAACAGAGGAAGGAGATAGCAGAGGTGATTTGATGAAGAGGAGAGGAAAACTAAGAATTTTTAAACTTCCTTTTTATTACACATCTTAGAAAAAAACTACACTGTAATTACTATTGCAAATTTTTCAAAGTTGCGCATTGCAGGTTCTCTGAGCAGGATTGCTGCCCTGCGGAACAGGGCTGCCACCTGGTGTTAAATGCACGCACAGCAGGAGGATGGGGTGGAGGAGGTGAAGGAACAGTGTATTCCTTCTGGAAACGGAGGCGAAGGCTTCCGGGATGTTTCTGGACTTGATAGTACTTGACGCATGTTCAGCAGATGCTGGCTTCAGGCTTTTACTGTGGAGTAAACAAGAGCCTTCCAGGGAATGTTCTGCAGCTCAATGGAGAAGTCAGGCTTGAACTGGACTTCATAGAATTGCTGAGGAAAGGTGTCTCGAGGTCCCACAAACAGCTGTTGTTATTATTTCAAGTGTACTTGTGCAGAACACACATAACTTCCCATGTCATTTATTTATTCCATTCCAGTTTATCACTCATTAATGGTACAGTTAGGTAATAGCTAGGCAGTTCAGGAAGGAGTTTGAGACCTAGGAAATCAAGACCATCATTAAATTCTCTTCAATACAAAATTCTTGTGACTGGACAAGGTCTGGCACACCATCAAAGGTGTTTTGGTCATTCAGTTCTGCTTCATGCTATCCCTGAAGCTGTCTTATCAACCTTCTCTACAGTTCTCCATGACTGTAATCTCAACAACAGTTAAATTCCTTAATGTATTTTGGGGACCTGGTCCTTGTTCTCCTTATCCACAAAATAACCATATTCTCTTATTTTCACAGGTGCATTGTGAGGATCAGAATATTAAGGGCAGTGAGAATTCGGGCACTCCAGTAGAAAGGTCCATGCAAGCAGTTCAGAAACGTGATATCCGTAACCTATACAATCATGTCAACATTAACATATACATACAATTCATTCGTGACTGCTTATCATCTGATATTGAATGTCCATCTGCTTTAATATTTTAAATTGTTGAATCTGGGGTAGAGACAGTACTGATGTAATTCAACAATCACCTTCTCTTATGGCCAAGTGCAAGGTCCTGCACCTTAGTCAAGGCAATCCCAAGCACAGTTAAAGGCTGGGCAAAGAACGGATTGAGAGTAGCCCTGAAGGAAGTCCACTACCTGGACTTGGGGGTGCTGGTGGATGAGAAGCTCAACGTGAGCTGGCAATGTCCACTTGCAGCCCAGAAAGCCAACCCTATCCTGGGCTGCATCAAAAGGAGTGTGATCATCAAGTCAAGGGACATGGTTCTTTCCCTCTACTCCACTCTTGCGAGACCTGACCTGGAGTACCGTGTTCAGTTCTGGAGTCCTCAGCACAGGAAGGACATGGATCTGTTAGAGCAAGTCCAGAGGAGGGTCACAAAGACAATCAGAGGGCTGGTTCACCTTCTATATTTTGGGAAGGCTGAGATTCTTGGGCTTTTTTAGCCTGGAGAAGAGAAGGCTCCGGGGAGACCTTAGAGCAACTTTTCAGAACTTAAATGGCCCCTACAGGAAAGCTGGGAAGGGGCTCTTTATCAGGGAGTGCAGTAGTAAGACAAAGGATAATGGTTTTAAGTTGAAAGAAGGGAGATTTCGATTAGATATTAGGAAGAAATTTTTTGCTGTGAGGGTGGTGAGGCACTGGAACAGGTTACCCAGAGAAGTCATGGAAGCCCTGTCCTTGGAGGTGCTCAAGGCCAGGTTGGATGAGGCTTTCAGCAACCTGATCCAGTGGAATGTGTCCCTGCCACGGTAGGGGGGTTGGAAATGGATGATCTTTAAGATCCCTGACCACCCAAGACATTCAATGATTTCTGAGTACATCGTCCAAAAAAAACCATTTTACAGGTCTTCCATGGCTGTTTTCATCCAAACTATTTGATTAATATTTCTGGATGATTCAACAGAAAGACTCCCAAATTATTTCTATATGAGAAATCGCTTAAATATTTTAAATGATCTTATTTAATTTGATCTGCTTTCAACAGAAACATTAGGAATAATTAATAAATGATACAACATGAATGCAATTAAAATACGATTGAACTTTACTTCAGGGGTAATGTTCTTCCTCCTCCCCTTGTTTGATCTGTAGTCTCATATATCATTTTTTAATTCAAATGTAAAAAATTGTGGCCACAATTTCAGAATTGCTATATATTCAGAACCAGTCTCTCTTCACTTCATGTATCCTGTATGGCACTTAGGGCACTATACTGCGCATACTATCAAATGTGCAGTATCTTTTGTTTACATGCAGATTGTGTTCTTACACAGCTTCTTCATTATTAGGTACTAAGACCTTCTCACATTTGTTTTTTTCCTACTGTGAAAACCTCTGCCATACCCAGGAAGCTCAGGCTGGAGACAAGCAGAATGAGACAGCATCTGCGGGTCACTGGCCTGCAAAGTGGCTCAGCACCTTGATCCTGCTGTCTTTTTTTCTGCAAAGGGCAATACTAGTGATATATGTTAAGTGTAATAAATGGACAGGGGAAGGTCAACAGTCGATTATCTCAAGGAAATATGTTGGATCTGAAAGTATTTTAGTCTCTTTTTTTTCCCCTCTTTCTCATTAGTCTGAGGTTAATCTGATACTCTTAATCCTTCTCAGAAGAATTAGTCTCTTCACGTAACTATTCTTTATTGTTTGACATTCCGTAAAAACAGGCACTAGTGTCCTGGGAGGGCTGGCAGGGCATCCCTGACCTCGGCAGATGCCTGCAGCTTTTCCTCCGGCACTGGATCCAGATCTGGCACTTTCTGTCCCACCTTGGCAACTGTGAATCTGCTCATGCGCAGGGCTTCTTCATACACTGGTGGAGTGTCCGAAGCTGAGAGGGGTGGTGTTCCCTGTGCAGCATTATGGGAGTGTGCCACCGCTAATATCCTCCTGGCAGCAGGTCCAAACACAGAATGGAGGGCTGAAAAGAAACAAAAGCCTTTTGCCTCATGCTGAAAGCACCACGCCATTCGAGGTGGACAAGTATATCTGCAGCACACAGGCTTTTCTCTCCCCACAGCCTGAATGTTTTCCTTTTCCTGCCTATTCAGCTTCCCTAAAAGGAGGGGAGGATGAAACCCCATCAGTAACATCCCACAATTACTCCTTCCTCATATGCCACCCAGTCCCATAGCGACACTGACTTCAGCCAAATGTATCTCACAGCTCATTCACCATTTGGCATTTGCTACATGAAGGCTGGGGAGAACCTTAATTTTTGCCATATGTAGATGATACTTTCCCCACAATCTGGGCTTTTTTACAGTGCAGCCCCTCATGTTGGGATGTGCTGAGGTCGTCAGCCTCTGTCCAAGCCAACTCACAGGTAATGGTGCTCTGGAGGGTGCTGTCATGATCAAAAGCAATGACGGTGACCTCGTAGGGCTGAGGGCCTGATTCCTCCCCTGTCTGACGGCAATGAAAACAGCACTTCACACAGATGGAAACCAGGCCACACAGGAGCAGCAGCCCACCAATCACCACCACCAGCCTGGAATGAGAGAGAGCACAGAATTAGGACTGAAAGATTTTATTTGCAGGGGACCTTTTCAGGTCTCTCCCTGCTTGAAGTAGGGCTAACCTCAAAGCTAGACATACTCCTTCAGAGCCTCAACAAGCAGAGTTTGGACAGTCTCCAAGGACGTAGATTCATGTCCCCTCCAGGCATCCAATCCACTGCTACACCACCCTTGGAGGAAGGATTTTTTCCTTCTGTCTAATCAGAATTTCCATGGATGCTTAGCCAGCTGCCTCAGGTCTTTCTGCTGGGCAGCTCTGAGAAGACCCTGGCTATGTCTTTTTAGATACATTTTAGGTAGTGGAAAATAGCAATTAGGTTGTCCCCTTATCCTCGTACAGGCTAAACAAACCGTGTCCTTTTGCCCATCTTCATACATCATTTCCTCTGGATCCCTTACCATTTCATCAGTTCTCCAGTGGACTTGCTCCAGTTTGTCAACATCTCTCTTGTACTCAGGGACCAAGACTGCACTAAGACTGGATTACATACTCCAGACATGTCCTCATGAATGACAAGCAGAGAGGAAAAATAGTATCTCTCTCTCTAGATATACATACTTTTATAAATGCAGCCTTGAAGATGTCCAACAACTACCATCCTTTTTGTCCTCATCCTGTTGAGAATTACTAAGGAATCAGGCTGCAAATACTTTAAAAATAGGCGTATTGTGCAATGAATGCTTTATTAATTAGTATAAACTAAATTAATTAGTATAAACTAAATTAATATATGGAATAAAAAAGGAAGCTGGCAAGTCGGCATTTGTTAAAAACAATGCAATAGCTAGGGATTGCTTTGCTACTGTAGAGCATTCAAGTATCCCAAGGGAAAGGAGGAGTGGCACGGCATTTGAGCAGGTCACATTTAATCCCACTCTTTGCTACTGGAATTGTCCAGTGATGCAGATATGTAAAGTAAACATATGCCATCTTACCAGATATACCACAAACGATCCCACGGTGTACCTGAACAGCTGAGGAGAAAAGGGTACAACAGTTAGCCGCAGAGTGCTGGGAAGATAAGAATAAATGGGAGGATCCCTACTGTATTCTCTTCCAGCTCCCCTCACACTCCTAAATGACACTCCAGCTTCTAAATGGCACAAAGATGAGGAACTCTCTGTGCTTCATAGAGATATTTGTCCACCATCATCTCCATGTCAGGTAAGTTTTTCTTCTCTTTGTCTTCATCTCTTTATTGTTCTCCTGATATTTGTGCCTGCCTAATTCTGTCTGTAAACCTTAGCAATTTGCATCATGGTATGATTTCTAAATTTCCCTTCTTTTATATATTTTATTCACAATTGAGTCTGCCCAAACCTGTTACCTTTTGCTTTTTTTTTTTTTTTCTGACTTGCTCTTTGGCATCTTTCTGGCACTTTGGGTAAATTTTGGATGTTGTGTTTTATGTTCCTTCAGTTTTAGTTAGTAGACCTACCTGAGCGTTTTTAAAGATTTTTTTTTGAGCAAAGAATAGTCCTAGGCAATTTTTCACATTTGTTTTGTGTTGATTTCTGTTATTCTTACAAATTACATTGTCAAGAGGAATATTTGCCAAAGCACTGTATTTCAAATCATTTTTCAAGGAAAGGTCCAAATTCATAATACCAGTCAATCAAAATTACGCCAGAAAGATCTTAACCGTTACAGTTACCCAAATAGGTAGTAGGAACAGTTGAATAGGTAGTACACTGAATACAATACAATAGAATACATTGAATAGCTAGTAAATAACACCCTTCACATTCAAAGCAATGGAATTTTTATGTGAGTTTTCAATAGTCACAATTGAAGCAAGCTTTTCTGGAAAATGTCAGACGCCATGTCATAAGACTGGTGTCTACTATTGTCCTTCATTGTCATCTTAAACCAGTGCAAGATCAACAAATACTCACAGTTCAGTGTTGAGACACCCTTCCTCACCTCTCACTTGTAACTAGAAGGAAAAAAAAGCAAACAAGACACAGCTAGAGTGAATTAAGTCTTTGTCAAATGCAACTTTTATTTCTGTCACCTGGACTATTACCAGTCTCATTCTATTACAATAAGGACTTACTGTTATCTGTTTTCTGTTGTTTCTCACATGTATTCTGCTGTAGATTCGAAGTTGCTATGGTACCAACTGCGTTGGTTTGTATCTTAAATTCCCATACTCATTAAAATCCTACTTAGCACAGTTTCCAGCACAGACCCTGATGTCCCTTCATCTTTATCACAGGATTCCCTTTCCCCACCACAAGCTATGTCGTGCTACAGATGTATGCTCAAATCTTAAGAACTTTTAAATGTCCTACTTTATATTATACCCACACTGACTTAAGCTCTGTTCTGTCCCTCCAGCAGTCCTACCCTTCTCATTCCTTTTCCTTGGGTATCCTGACCTCTGTGTTACCATCCCCAGAACAGCAGCAAATATTCTTCTGTTCCGCATGTCTGCCCTTTATGTGTCCAGTTCTTTCCAAAATCAGGAAATTTTTTGTGACTGTCAGTTGCTAATGTCCCTCCATCTTTCCAAGGTTACTCCATAACTGAGCAGAGACTCCATAAAAAGGAACTTGAGTTGTGACTTACCCATAAGAAACACACTAAAACAAAGCAGATCATGACTGGGCTTTGCATCCCCGTAGAGTGGTTCTGTGGCTTCCTTGGTGTCTCAAGCTGCTCGATGTCTTCTTGTCCTTTCTAGTTGCAATTCATCCTCACCAGTCCACTGACCAGGAGAAGATCAGGTACCTTGTTGTGCTTTCAATCCAATCTTTTCTCCCTATTCTACCTCTTTCTGTCCTCCTCTGGATCTATCCTTCTCTTCCCTTCATGTTTTTGCATTCTCTCTTTCCCTGTTTGTCACTGGCAATACCTGTTTGTTTCTACCTGTCTCCTTTTGTTATTCTCTTGGCCTGCTCCTCTTCCTCTTTTGAAGGGATCTCTAAAGCCTTCCAGTCAGAGCAGGAGAAAAGCAGTGGCTGCAAGTTCCTGCTTTAGATGCTGAATTAGTTTGGTGAAGGGCATCATGAGATCTCTGCAGACCTGACCCTTCCCTTCTGTGCATGGAAAAGGGTCTCTGAGTTTATTCATTCCCAATTACTACTCTCCCCGCCCCTACCCTGAGGGGAGTGGGTTGAAGGTCATGTTATTGACCTGTTTAAATGGAGTTCAGATTCCTCTCCCTCCTCCAGCACATTTTCTGTTCCTGCACTCACATTGTCTGTAGACTTTAGCCATATGACCAGCATCCACAGTGTATGTTACAAATGAGATGTTTGTGCTGAAGTGAAAGAGTTTGCAATATAGTAATTATATACAGCATTTTGTATATATGTATCTATATGTATATGCACATGTATATGAGTGCGACGTATGTATACATAAACATAGCACGTGCAACACTTCTTGTATCTCCCATTTGAAGGCTCTGCCACCATCCCTCTTACGTGGTAGTCTCCTGCTCTGTCAGCCCTGCAGCTGACAGTCTGCTCACTCACGGGTCCTACTCATGAACTTCCTGCATGGCCAGGAAAATCCTCTCAAACGCTTTGCATCACTGGGCATACATGTTAATTCTCCTGTCCTGGATACTGTTTGTCCTGCAGCTGGTTAAATTAGTAGGTTCCATTCAACAACCCATTCAATTCCTCTGTCTTGTAGAACTACTTTACATTTCTTTTACTGCTCATGGCTATTCAGAATGTTGTTACATGCGTATAATTGTGTTCGCCTTCTCTTTCTCTTTTGAATAGCTGTGATAGAAAAATGCTCGGCAGTAATGTGTTACTATTTGTGTTTGAGAACCAATGGGGACTGGTGCGTAAATATATGTTACAGGCAGGATAGCAACCAGAGAAACTTGTTGCCCCATGTTGCAATTACAATGCATTCACATTAAACTGGTGAATCATTAGCCTTGGTGATGCAAATTAGAGTTGCAGAGCAGAACCAATGGATTCATGAACATAATGTATTTTCCCAAGGCAGGCTAAAAACCTTTTACCATTCTCTAATTAGAAAAGCAATCGTGCAGTATAAACATGCCTTAGCACTAGTTTCTTTATATGTTTATCTATCTATCTATCTATCTATCTATCTATCTATCTATCTATCCATCCATCCATCCATCCATCCTACTCTACTACTGAAAGAAGGTTTCTGAGTCCTGGTGGACAAATAAGATATAAAAACATGAGCTATTGGGTTTGTGTTTACAAGGGAATTGGCCAATATTCTTTTTATCTCTTTCTCCGTAAATTCATTGTGCATTGTAAGAGTTTTAGAAGAAAAGACCCAGCAGAAGTGTATGTACAGCTTTTAAAATTGGTGGGATTCAATGTGGAAAAGAAGTGTAAGTTACCAATGTTTTTTCAGGGGATTTTTATTATCAGTGTGATAATTCAATAGGTTCTTACTTGATCTTTAAATGAAATGCAATCTCATGAGAATTTCATCAAGTGGATCAAGCTGGAGAAATATCAGAAAAAGCAATAAAAAAATACTCTACATAAAAAGCAGCAGTGTGACATGAAACAGTGATGCCTCCAAAAGTATATCTTAATTTGTTCATGCTGAAACTTTTTGATCATTTTTTTTCTATTTCTATAGCATTGCCATCAATACTGCACTTTCAGTAATCCACTCATGGCCCTTCTAGCCCATCATCCAACAATGGCTTAAATTTCTCTGTTCCCCATATGTTTTCTCTGAATTATCTTGGCATTTTATTTTTATTTGGTTTATGTTATACTGAGGTGACTTCCCTCTCGTATTTCCCCCTTGCCACCTTTCAAAAAGTTTTAAAAATGTTATCAGACTCTTACAGAACTGCTAAAACAAACACAAGTATCCCATCATTGACTTTTCTTTTTTCTTTGCAATTGTTTAAAATCTAGGGGTCCATTTCATAGCAAGCTATGTGATTTGAAGATATCCCTCCTTGATGCCAGAGAAAGCAGAGTGTGGTATGGATAGAAAATACTTCTGTTCTCTCTGCTTCCCTGCTCTTGTTGTATCGAGGAATGTGTGTCAAGTCTGTTCTAACTTTTATCTCCTAGATATTATGAAGGTAGTCTTCATAGTACCTAAAGAGCCTAGGTAGACTCTTTAGTGGGGACTGTAGAGATGGAACAGGTAGTAATGGTTTTAATCTGAAAGAGGGGAGATTTAGAATAGATATTAGGAAGGAATTTTTTACTGCAAGTGTGGTGAGGCACTGGAACAGGTTGCCCAGAGAAGTCATGGCTTCCCCATCACTAGAAGTGTTCAAGGCCAGGTTGGAGGAGGCTATGATCCACTTGATCTAATGGAAGTTGTCGCTGCCCATGGCAGGGGTATTGGAATTAGGTGATCTTTATAGTCCCTTTCAATCCAAACCACTCTATGATTCTATGATCCTAACTGGGAGTAAACCTTCTTAATAAGCTGAAAAAAATGCTGCTGTACTGCTCTTAGAAGTGGCTGAGAAATTGTAGAGAAGTCCTTTAGGAGTATTCCAATAGGGCTGTCTTGGGTAGTCATACCAAGTACTCCCCCATGGGCATTTTGGAATGTAAAATATAGAAAGACATTCGGGGCTCACAAGGACCCTGGAGACTTTTGCAGGTGTAGCGAGACATTATAAAAGCTTCCATGTATTTTATTGCTTGTAAAAAAAAAACAGATATTTTTTGTGTAAACTGCACATAGAAAAGAAGAACACATTTCATGCTCTTTCCACTGAGGACATTAAGGGTTGTTAACTGTCCTTGACGGAAAACTTGACAAAGGGTTGAAAAGCAGCAGCTGACTAGTGACAAAATTTGTCCTCAAAATTAACTTTTATTAGTCTATATGTGTCTGCCAGATGGTGGAGTATAACTCACTGCACTCAAATTTTCCACTGTAAGATAAAAGCCTGGGAATGCCTTCTGCCCTGTATGCAGGGAGCTTTAATCCCCAGCAGCCTGGGTTTAGCAGAGGCTGGCAGAGCCCTGGGTGAGATGCAGTGCTACCTGGTAGTTCATCTTTGTTCCCGAGTTAAGGGTTGGTAAGACCAGCAGTTCCTGGGCTGCAAGCCACACAAAATAAAACTGAAAGGTCAGCTCTCATTTCACCAGCAGTCCTAGGAATATCAGGAAACATAGCACCACTTAAGTTTCTCCAACTTATTCGTTGCACTCAAAGTTCAAGAGAGCATGGTGCAGGCACTGAAGTTGGTAGATAACCTCCTTGGATGGGTCTCTAGTGCCATGGCATTCCTGTGCTCAGCTAATGACTTGTTAAAAGGCAGAGATTATCATGTGTAACTTTGTCTGGGCTGGTTTCAGGCTAGAGCTAGCTGAGGAGCACAGTGTCATATTCTGGTATATAAATTTTCTACTCAGATTCCACATTAGATCAGCAGATTTCTTCAGCTCATTTTCTTTCATGACGTGGTCATACTTGGAACATTAGCTGGGAAACCTGGATTCATTTCTTTGTGTCCCAGGAATAGGCAATGGCTGTGGCAAGCCTATGTGCTACTCTATTAGGAGTGGTATGATGTGCCTACAAGTAATAAGCAAAGGGGTGAAACACAAAAATCACACTCAACAGACAACGTGACTGTTAAGCCGTTATTCTTTACTAACAGTGCCAGGGGTGCATTGGGATTTTCCTTGTAAATGCTCCTGCCAAACAAAGCTGTTGAGTAACTTTTGCCCACGCAAGTGTTACATATTTCTCAGTTCCTCCTAGAAATCATTAACATATTGTACACCCACTCCCAGAAAAGGTCACATAGGCCTTAGTAGCTATATTCCACAGTCTTTGCTGCCTTGAGTGTCCTTTTGGGCACACTGCAGTCCTTCTGGCGATTGTTTTACTTCAGCAGGTGGTCCCGTCTTCATGGTTCTCACATGACCTCTGGGTCAGTTACCCGGCTGACTTGACTACAAATATCGTCTTGCCTGGTTTGTTATCCATGCTTCTTCCCAGACACCTTGTTGCTTTCCAGAGACCTTGCTCAAATCTGAGAATGTTGAGATAAGTGAATATGAGGGCAAGCAATTATACCGTCTCTGGCAATTCCCTTATCTTTAATCTACACACATTCTGTTCTTTAAGACTAGTAGTTTCGTTGGCATTTTATTTTTATTTTTATTTGGTTTAGGTTATGTTTTTATTTATGTTATATTGAGGTGACTTCCCTCTTTCATATTTACCCCTTGCCACAAAATACAGACACTAGTAAGTATTGTATAAACATAAGCAGAGACTAATTCTTATTCTTATCTCTACTTGAATATTTTTCTAGCTAAGTCTTCAATCAGGGGATTGAATTAAGGAAAAATACAACTTAAAAGCCAACGTGACTGCTAAGTAGATTATTCAGTGCTTTAGTGCATGGGAGATTTCGCCTCTGAACATCCCTCCCTTTGTCTTTAAACCTTAGGTTTATATTTGGTTGATTCTTTTACAGATTCATTACGTCTCCAGTAGATCTATTGCGCTTCCTTAGTTAACACACACCTCTAACACATGAAGCATAAAATATATGTGTCATGGTCTTTGGTACCATCTAGCGTCCATTCTTAGGTATTTTTCTCCCTTCTGGTGGTTCTTCCTCATACAGTCTTCCTCTCGTATCCTATGGGTGAACCCAAGGCCCTCTTGGGACTTCTGCACATACTCTTCTCGGCTGGCTACTCTCCAAACCACAGAGGCTGCTTAAACGGGTTTCTGAAGTGATCTTCTTCCCTTTGTCTGTATTTACTGCAGTCTTGCGAAACATCCTGACCTCCTTTATTCTTTGTTCTTTATACACTCAGTACACAACAGACCGTTTTCACAATTAACATATCCTAAGCACATATTTCACAGTGACGTTTCTTAGCATAGCCCTTGTGAATTATTGCTTCCCCCCTTTATTTTGTTAGAACTTCTTAATCTTTTGCTATTTATAAAGACTTAACCCCCTGTCAGGATCAATATGTTTCTCGCTTAATTTTTACCTTTAGTGTTCTTGCGCCACTTGAGAGACTGAGGAGCCCTTCTAGCTGAATTTACTGACTATTAATCACTATATAATTAATCCAGGAAGCAGCCCCCTTGCTACTAAAAATCTTCAAGGAATTGTTTAGACATAATACAAAATTAAAGTCATTTTCTCTTCACCTCTTCTCTTCCTTCTTTTCCTTTATACAGAGACAATGTGCTGCCAAAATTAGTAACTCCATGCATCTGTTCCATGGACTGAGAACTGTGAGACCTTTTTTTTTTTTGTGCCTCATTACATTTTTGCACATGGAGATTTAAATACTATTCTGGGTCTCTGCTGCATGTAAACAAGCCCCAGTACCCCTACGTCAAGAAATCCTTTAGTATGAGCCAAAAAAACCCTTCTGACTTACACATGAATCACTCTGTTAACTCCCAATAACACTGACCATTCCTTTGATCCCAGCCAGAATCTTGTCTTTCTTTCTCCTGCGGGATCATCCAGACTTTTGAATTCTCCTGTAATCTTGCAAGAAATGACAGAAGAAGTGATGTATGCAGACCTGAGGTTCATGACACTGGAAAAATCCCAGGACCAGGAGCTCCAGAGTGACAGAATAAAAGGTAGTGGTAGTGCTGGGGCGAGGGCAGTTCTCTGCAAAGAAAACTCTCACCTTGGAGAACTCTCACCGTTTTATGTGACATTCAGAGGAGAATGTCAGCTACCAAGAAGTATCTTGATTTCTAGGAGCCTTTTGGATTCAAATCTTCTAAGAAATTGGTGGGGAAAAAAGGAAAAAAGGTAGGAGATTAAAAAGAATGGAAGGGTTGACAATGCAGAAAAACTGTTAGAATTTGAGAGATATAATTAAGGTTGTGGGATGCAGTTAAGTTAAAAAAAAAAACAACACATGTTCCAGTTAGACATTAAGTGTCAGCTCCTGAAATCTGGCGAAGTAATCTGCCTAAGGGATCTTGCAAAAGTCTTTCAGTTTTACTCATTTAAATATTAGTAAATGAATGAAGTAAATTCTAGGGAAAATAAAACATTTTCTCCCAAAGGAATGAAGAGACAGACAGATAGCTTTTTGTACTTAAAAATTATAAGAACTGTGCTACCTAGATTAACAGAGGAATGCATTAATTCTTTAAAATCACTCTATAAAAAAGCTAGCAGCAAAGCAAAGAGATCTAACTAAATGTCTGGAGATGAATTTGATAAATTTTACAACAACCTAATACACTAAGGAGCTCTTTCTGATGGATGTTTCCCCTTATTGACTGACCAGTGATTATGTTCTTCCTGCATTTTGAGAGAACCTTGAATTTTATACTTGGAGCCTGAAGCAGAACTCCCAGTAATCTAATAATCTCAACTCTTTGGTTAAAATGGTTACAAAGTCAGGGATCACAGGGGATAAAAGACAGAAATAGGAGAGATTGTTACACCAGTTATTTCTGTTGGTTACTTCAACAAAAGTATTCGCATGGAAATTTCGTGCTGGAGTCTAGTAGAAGAACACAGAAGTGTTAAACTGGAAGCAATCCTTTCCTCTGGGTGAATTTATGCTGGTGTTTGCTTCTGTGCATATTGCAAGAATGGGTGTGTGCATTTCCAAGTGTGAGACAATGTTTCTCTGCAGCTGCAGGTATGTGATCTTGTTCAGATCTGTGCACTCTATTTAGATTATTTTACAGGGAGCTGGCTTTCATTGGTGACTGTTTCTAATGCTATTTTCTGAAAAGGCAAATTCATTTCCAGTTTGGCAGGTTAGACACTTAAAAATAAAAAAACCTCAGCACTTCAGTGCATATGAAAATTTTGTGAAATTTTGTGCTATTCAGCTATATTTGCCCAATTATTTTCATATTAAAAATCTCCTAGCTAAGCTAGTCTTCACGGCTTACTCACTTCCCAACCCCCAACTCCTGAGAAGGAGTGGCCACAACCGAACGATGGGACAGTTTTCATAATAAAGTACCACATACTGGCCCGAAACTCAGCAATTCACTGAGCAGACTATCAATCTTGTTGTCTGGTGTGATGTAGGAACTGCAAATACAAAAATGGGAGGTTTCAATTGTTGCTGCTTATCCTTCTTTTTGTCTCTCTCAGATTCCTCCAGTCTGTCTTCTGGTTGCCGACTGGTTATGGTGGCTCTTGGGGTTTTCTGCCTAAGTTCAATGATAACTGCAGGAGTCTTGGCTGCCAGGTGTAAGTATGGTAACAGAAGGGGTGGTCAGAGCAACCAAAAGTCTAGGAAAATATTTAAGGAGAAAGATTAGCTTTGGGGATTAATGACACAAAAAAGTGTGCCTTGCTGGAAGTTGTTCAACGGAAAAGATCAAATTGGAATATATTATGTCTTACTCATAGACATGCACAAACTATGTGTGGGTCAAGTATATTCAGTCATGGGGAGATACACATCTTTGGCAAGTTTATTCAGATTGCACTGAGCAGTTTAATGTTAATATTAATGGAACCATTTCTTTCTTGTTTTGCTGTGATTCAAGTCATCCTGGTCTGCCACCTTGTGCATGAAAGGGATGAAAACTTCACCCTGCAAAAAGCAATTATGGAAAGCCTCAACCAGCAGCTTGAGCTCCTCCAGGCTCAGAATTTGAACTTAACAGAGACTGTAAAGCAACTGGCCACCTCCAAAGGTACATAGTGGTGGGAAGATGGTGATTCTATCAAGTTATGGTAGCCACAGATTGACTTTTTCTTCTATCAACCATATTGGAAGGAAAAATCAAAATCTCTAAAATTGCCCTGAATTATTTAATGTAAAAACCAATTTCAACCAAGTAAATCAAAAGACTGCATTTCCATTTTGATCAGTTTTCAAGTATCAGTCTTTTGAAGTATGTTTAGTGATTTTTTTATAGTGGAGACTTTTTATGACATAAAATAAACACTTTAATTCAGAAAATATCATTATGATGGCACCCTTTTTTTTAAAAAAAAGTGCTTCTAATAGGCAAACTTATTCCCCCTTTCACAGTCAGTTTCAATGAATTACGGTAAAAAAAATTGATGGAAAATTCCTAATGTCATTAATTGTTTGGTATGCCTTGATTCCTCAAGACAACATCATTCTGTTATACCATAGTGGATACAGCACTGGAAAAAATGCCGCTCTCTACCAAATGAGATTGTAAACCCTGGTTTCAACAATGTACAGGCTCTATGCTGAAGGTATTTTTTTATCTTAAGCGAAGCAGTAGGGTGAAACTTTAATGATAGGTGAGCTGAATATGCTAGATTATCATTTACAAGAGTGAAGAGGATCATGGGAAATGAATGTCATGTGAAACAGTGAGGAGGTTATTATCTTTGTAAATGTCTACATCTGATTTAGTGTAAACCAGAAGGTACTTCTAAGAGTCAAGTGCACTGTGCTGTGTTATCTATTGCCACCCAGCATCAAGCCCTGGCATTCCTAGCTGACACTGGTTTGTTACAATATAAAATGGTGACATTAACTATAGAGCAATGACTGTGATTCTCTCAGTAGCTGGGACCCATCTCCCAGAAATCTCAAAAATATTTTCTCTGTCAGATCTTTTTGCTGCTTGTGTTTATTTCAGTTTCCAACTAGAAATGGAGTTCCCAAAATGATGCAAGAGCGAAACAGAAATCCAATATTTTGAGTTCTTTCTGTCTTCATTATTCCTCAGGGTCCCAATAGGCAACCAAAAGAATAATCTGTCAGAAAAGTGTCAAAGTGCAGCTGGCAGAAAGGTATTTTTCTTTAGCAGCAATAGGCTTATTATCCTTTAGTTTGGCTGGCTGTCACTATCTGGTGTTTGTGCACTGAATCCACAGCAAGTGTGAGATGCTACAAGAAAAGATAAAATATAAATTGTATTGTAAAGCATATGCCAGGGAAGAGCTGGCCCTGGTGTTCACAAGAGGTTAAAAGTAAGTTTACGAGAACAGAGATGTACCCATGTGACTCAAAGTATAGTTTTACTTTTACCTCCACCTAGATCTATGCCTTTATGATTTATTTTTCTGATTATCATTATTTTAGAAATGTCTTTTCTGGTCTTCTGGCAACTGGATTTATTGTCTCCAATGAAGACTTGGATTTAGCTACAGAATGAAGGAGGAATTGTTGCTTCTCTGTGATAGAGAGGCAGTGCACAACTCCAGTGATCCTGCAGGGATCCAATATATCACTCAAGACTGCCTGCCACTGCTGACAAACCTGATCAGGTGCTCTGTTTTTTTCAAGGACATAAGTGTATTCCTTGTCCTGAGAACTGGCTGCAGTATGGGGAGAACTGCTATCACTTTTCAAAGGAATGGAAAACTTGGCAAGAAAGCAAGACTCAGTGTTCTGTTCTGGAGTCTAGACTTCTTGAGATAGAGAGTAAGGAAGAGCTGGTAAAGATTATTTTTTTCTCTGTCTCTAATTATACATTCTGCATTTTATTGTGCCCTGAACAGCCACTCTATCCTTCCCCTTCTGCAATATGCTATGGCATGTGTGCGCTGGCCAAATGGCAAAAACTATCCGTGACGCTTTGGAGCCCCTTTACCTGTACTGTGTCTGCACCTTTCCTGTTACATCTCTGCTGACTTCAGAGTTAACTGAGACACACCAGTTTGAGTCTACATCTAGATCCTTATCCCACCTCAGGGTGAATATAGTGGAGCTAGTACTGGTTGGCAACTCTTTTTTTTTTTTGTCTTGCTGGAGCAAACAGCCTGAAGCAAACTCCTGAAGCCTTGCCTTCAGCGTTTTGCTATCCACAACTAGAAAGCTCACCAGTCTGACCTGCTCCCCGGCATCTTCTCTCACATGAGCAGAAGATGATCCACATCTTTTCCTGTCTCCTAAGTTATAGGTGAAGCAGCAGATAAAGCAGACCCAGAAGAGCTCTTTGATGTGACGAGTTTATACCCAGACCCTTAATGGGAACAGAATTACGTCTTGAACTCTGTGGTTTTATTGTCTGTATTTTGGATTTCCTGTGTACAATGATAGCAAATGATGCAAAGGCCTTTTCCTCCCTGACTTCTGTAACCGGAGTGTTGGAAGGAAGTTATTGTCCAATAACCATTACCCAGCCAATGCACAGCCACTGGTTGCCATTTTCTACTGAAAGTTCTCAGCAGGTTCATTTTCCTTATCTCCAAAACATCACAGACTGCCAGGAGTAGGAGGCACTGCCCAGATTCACTTGTGAAATAAGTATGTTACACACAGGTGTGAGCAGCTCACTTTCATTTTCCTCTCTCCTATTCCAAGTCATAAGCTGTTATGACTGAAGCAGGGATGTGCTTCACAGGTTTTGTGTTTACTTCTGTACAGGACTTCGCAATGCGATCAGCACAGTCTTACAGCTCTTACTCTTTCTGGATTGGGCTGTATCGCAATGGAACTGAGGGACCTTGGCTGTGGGAGGATGGATCAACATTCTCCCCTGATCTGTAAGTCATTGCACTAATAGGAGCAGGCTGTATCAAGGTGTATTTGTTGTGAGCCAGGAGCAGCAACCTTTAACCACCACTTAGTAAGGGGCTGTCCCCTTGCCCGCTTGCCAACAGACAGGTTACCCACCACTCACTTGCTTATCAATCTAGGCAAGCCCCATCAGAGTTTGCATGCTATTGTGGGTCAAGTGAGTACCAGCAGTCAGGAATTATTGTATTAGCCTGTGAGGTTCTTGCTTAGGATGATGAATATTTCTGCTATTTTTTCACAGATTCCAGATCCAACGAGCCAGCTCAAGTCCTTTCCTAGAGTGTGTGTTCCTTCAAGGTGTGAACATAGACACTGCACGGTGTGGCGAGTACAAATACTACATTTGTGAGAAAGTTGTGGATCCTGCAGTGGTCAAGCAGGTGACCTACTTGGACAGGAGCTAGTGTGCAGAGCTCTGCAGAGAGTCCCGTCCTGGGATATGCCATTGTGGGGATGAGTTCTGCCCCAGCCAGAGTTTGTGACAGGGAGTCTGAGCTCAGTTTAATATGACATCACAGATAACCTAAGCTTAACTTGGCCAGACTCCTCTTGGGCTTTTTCTTCAACGACTTCATTTCCTCTTTCTCCTTTCAGCCCTAGCATTCTTGTGTAACCACCTCAATCCACTTATCATAAATTCATTTCTAAGTGAAACAAAATTAAGTATATTATTCCAGAACTCTATTTTTAAAATTCATGCCTATCTCCCAGAAACAGGAATCAATGACTGTTTTTAAGAACAACACATCATGTCCATCGGACAGTCACAGATGTAAGCTCCCAATTTACAATAAATTTCCAAATATTTCATTTAATTTCACTCCCCACCTAGTGATAACTAGAAACTGCAACACAATCAGAGCCTGCATTAAAAGACAAATAAAAATAGTTATTGTTCTCCTGGTTGGAGAGAAAACCTTTCAACTGGGGCTATATGCCCTATGGGTACAAAAAAAAAGAAGGCAAGTACCAAACACATCTTGAGGAAAGTCAGCAATATTTAATGCATAGAAATGCCAGTCCAGCTGCTAGTGGATTGTTTGGCTGCATCGGGCATTAGGGGAAATGTGCATTCTTTTAAGACATCTGTCTTGATAATTATCCATGTCACATCTGATCAAGTTCTTCGATTTCTCAAATCCATTTTCCATTCTGTTGCAGAATTTCATAACTGGAATAAATATTGCTGCTACTGACCTTTTCTGTAGTGTGTCTTTTTAGTTAATCACTGTGCATAGTAGGCTCCACAACCACCAGATACAGGGCCTTTAATAATGCAAAGCCTCCTTCTGCTTCACTGCTGTTTAGGAGGCTGTTCAAAGAAAAGCCTGCATCAGCGACAGCATCTCTCTTCTATGGCACTAATAAACTATAGAGATCTTTGAAATATCTCAGGAGTAGTCAAGTTTATGACTTTTATTCCTGTGTGTATTTTGTACTGATCTGAGCCATTGAATAAAAATTTAACTGTGAGTCAGAGAAGATGGAGGCATTTAGGCAAGCCTCTAATTACATTCATTTCAGACATCGAGCTCTGCGTCAGAGGTCTGCAGTAGCAACAGCCAACAAGAGAGCTCTGACCCTCACTAAATGTTTGTCAATATGACAATTATCTTAACTATGGATATGAAGAATTAGAGGAGCAGGGACAACAGGGAGTGCCTTGCCACACAGTAGCACTTAGTCTGGATATGCTAGAGCATATCAAAGCATGGGGCCTCAGCAGCCTTGCAGATACTACCTGGGATCCCAGCACTGGCCGGTCTACCAGGAATGTGAGTACAATGTGAACAATGAGGGGGTAGCCCCTACAAGGCTGTTGTACTAACACATGCAGGGCATGATGGGAGGCTCCATCTTATAACCCTTGATAATATGAGAGGGTCTTAAAGATCGCACCAGGAGGAAGCTCTCACTGAGGGGGCTGATATGAGGAGAAGCCAGCGAAGAGCTGGAACAGTGAGCAAAAAGGATATGAGGGAACTGGTGTGATGGGCGGAGCAGTGAGGGGAACAATTGTTGATTGTAGAGGTCTGGCTGAAGGAAAAGTTTTGCATGTGAGAAGCACTAGTATTACGTAATGTTGCTGGGAGTGAAGTGCTGCAGAAAATGAAGGAAGAAAATGTTGAATGAAAGTTTGCTATTCTGTACTGCGACTGGGAGGAAAATCCATTAGCCTGCCTTTTCCCTCTGTCAGGGTATGAAGTTCTGGTCCCCATGCCTGGCTGCGTTCCTGGTCCTCATTAATATCTGGATTTTTTTTTCATTTTATATCACATCTTTGTGCCTCTATGACTTGTAATTATAACTACTGCACAATGAGCCAAGCTACATAGAGTAGAAGAGCACATGGCATCCTGTAATTACTCTGAGATGTGCAGTGTACAACCTGTTACACTGTGTGTTTGAGTAATACCTGACCCTGAAGTTCCTTGACATGTAGTGTAATTAGTTCTTGTGTTTTGGCTTAAACTAGGAGCGAAAAATTTAGCCTTATACCTAAGATGATCACTTAAGTTACAATACAATAATTATTTTAATAGATTTCATATATTTTGTTATACAAAGCTTATAGTCAAACTATAAGCTTATAGTCAGAACTATAAAGCAATTAAGAACTAAGCCATTTCATGCCTGTCTGCTGTGCTTTACGATCTTCTAAATCACTCTGTGTGCTCTTCATGCAATTTTTTTTAACTCCCTTCACACTGTCCTCTTCAGAAATCTTTTTCAGATTGTTCTGTTCTGCCAAGTAAAGGGAATATTCTCAGTAAACATTGAGTTGTGCCAACCACTGCATTTCATACAACTATTTGTGAAGCCTGGTCCTTCAAAATAACTGCAACTTCAATGCTAATTTGCCTTTACAGTGATGTCATTCCTGCTGTCACTTGTCTGCAGAAAGCATTTAAAACTAATGAAGGTCAAAAGGCAGCATGCATTGTACCTTTAATCAAATAAACTGAGTCATTTCAAGCCATACAATTTTCATAGGCAAATCTTTAAGTTTTGCTGCACACTGAAAAAGAGAAAGAGAATGTTTTTTCATAGCCACCACTACATTAGTTATTAGTTGCTCTCTGTTACCATAAGGTTTTATTAGCACAATCAGATCTGTATTCTTAGTGTTATGTTGTTCATAATGATAAAAAATGCCGAGTCTGTAATTAGCCTTTTCCGTTCAATGAAATACCCATTAAAATCAGAATATAAGCATTGTACTCATGCCATGTTGTCACAAAACAAAGCCTTCAGCTCACAAGCCACTCTCAGTGGGCCTTGACAAATAACTTCCCTACATAAATATTCATCTCAGTAGATCTACCAACCTCATGAACACCTTTCTTCATAGTGTCTATGTGTTTTAAAGATAAATTGTTCTGCTCACTTAGTTTTCTTACATTTCATATTGACATATAGCTGCACAAGTAGCTCATTTCTTGGCAAAGCTCAGAAATGCAACCTTGAACAGAATGTCACAGCTTTATTTTTAATAAGCTTTTTTCCCTGTGTTGTCATGCTCTTTATCGTTCATGGCAGACAGTCATTCAACCAGTTGCATCATAAAAACTTAAACAAAACCAAGTGGGGAAAATGTTCTTGAAGCAAGATCCCAATACTCATAATTAGCAGAGAAAATAGAATGCATGTCTGATTTCAAGTTGAGTCACAACCTTGCAAAATATACTGTCGTTTTTCAAGTTCTCCAGCCACATGATACATGGAAAATGCTGCTAAATCACCTCTGCTGAGGACTGCTGAGAGAACAAGGAAGCAAGGAGAGATGCACAGTGATTTCCTGAATGTACCACAGTAAATGCAGCTGTACTTTGGGTTCTTTGCATAAAATATTTAAGTTTTCTTAGGTTTTCAGTTTTATTTAAAATAAGCGTTCATAGCCTAGAACTAAAATCAAATTCAAAGCCAGGAGAGATGGTGAAGAGAGTTTTTTCTGTGCACTTGGAATTCTGCATACAGAGTCAGGATTTGGGGAACGTGCATTTAAACCTATGCATTCAAGCTTGTTTAGTCTAATCTTTTGCCCTCTCTCTAATCTTTGATTCTCTTTCCATTGCCATCTCATCCCTAATCTTCTTGGCTAATAGAACCAGTTTCAATGCTAAAAAAAAGAAGTAAAAAAGGAAGCATTACTCATCCTCCAGTTATCTGGTTAGAGTCATGTGGGAACTTCTCTGTTTGCTAAATTAAGATTCCCATCCTTTAAATATTGCAAAAAGAAACTAGTGATTTTACATTTGAGAACTAAAATGTAGAGCTCATCTAAATGCTTCCAGAGAAGCCTATTTTTATTTCTGTTTCGGAAATTCAGAGTCAGTGGTTTGCAATCACTTACCTACCCTCTCTGCTCTTCACCATTCTGGAAGAAATTCTTAAAACTGAGCAGGAAGAAATGCTCACTCTTTCTGTAGATGAGTTGCCCATTTGTTTTGATTTGAAACAAAAGTATTCAGAGTTGAGAAATATTCTTTGGCAGAGAAAGACCACAGAAGTCTGATTAAACCATCAGCAGAAAAGCCAGTATTTCCTCCCTATTCAGTTTCATGTATTTTATTTCTCTCTTATTCATTAGATTTATTGGGCTTTTATTCAGAATAGCATAGCTAGTAACAGTGTGCACTTGAAAAAAACAAACAGACTCAAATAACATGTGGAATTGGAAGGACTCATTTGGAATGCACTTAAATGCCCAAGATGCACAGGTGGCCTTTGTGGGTAAACCACTTCCTGTTTATAATGTCAACTTAAATCGAATAAGCATTTGTCTTAGCAAAAATTGTAGTACAGATATTTAATATGAATTCTGTAGCTGGAAAGCAGTATTTTGTAGGGGAAAGTAAATAAACAATTTATATCAACTTGCCCATGTTACAGTGGCAGAAGTCTTGCCATCTTAAAAATTCTGCATTTTGAAGCAAAATGGTACAACACAAGGAGAGCACATTCTTCTGTTGCAAAAGTAAAGCTATATCACAAATACCACACATTCATAGATCAAGATGTGTCATTGTTAAAAACAGTGGTTCCAGTTTCATCTGTATGCAAAATGCTTATAGAAATATGCATCAAATTTCTAGAGAATGTAATGTATTAAGTGTAACAACAGCACATAAAAATATCTTTTCCAATTTGCCCTCTCAACTCAGTTTCTCAACATGAAGATCTCAGATACAGCTACTTAGATTTAGAAAATCATCCAGACATTTAATATAAAATAACAAAAAAATACATGTTTCCTATATATTGGAAAATTCAGTTTCCCATGCAGCAATTAAATTTTTCTGAATATAGCATTCCAGCTACCAGTGCAGCCATTCATGCCACATATCCATCCTTTCATATGATGAGATGCATTAGATAAAGGGATGGACATGTTCTGTGTTAGCTGAAGGCTAATGGACCTCAGATGGCATTCTTGGAAAAATCCAGTCATTGTTCCCATTATTCACCACTACAGTCACAGCACAAGAAAGGATGGACTGTGTTCTGAATTTGTATTAAGATTATTTTACACCCCTTCTTTGAAAAATCTGGACATCAAAATCTTCTTTATATTCTCCCAGTTCATTTTCTGCTGATAATCTTTTTAGGCCAGTTGGGCTGATGCCATCTTATAGATCTAGAAATATTTCTCAGAACAATTCTCACTGTAAACTCTTGACTCACAATAAACAAGGTATGCACTGGTTTGCTTAGACGACATATTTATCCCAGAGAAAAAAATCACACTACTTTGTTGAAAATTCTAATGTTCAATTTTTTTTTTAAAAAATCACAAAGCTCTTTTTGAACAATCATACATTATTACAAAAGTTGCTTAGTCATTTTGGGTTTTATAAAGACTTATACAAAATATTAAAGAACATAACCACTCACATAATTCAGGGCTGAAGGATTATTCTCCCACCTGTCCCTTCAGCTCAGTGATATAAAAACAAAGCCTACATATGGCGCACCGAAGCAAAAAATAACACTAGTTCCTCACTAGTGGTTATATCACTCCTGCCATTGCTTTATGAAGTGGTATTTTGGGTCTGAAAATTGAAAGACAGTGGTCTACCCAAACAGAATCTAGATCATTCCGTCCAATGCATGTCCAGTGCTGTGGGAAGTGTTAAAAGTATGCAAGGCAAAATAAGCATGCATTTCCAAGGAGGTGCTGGAGAATCCTCACCCCAGAAAAGTTCCCCAGACCCTGAAGAGGAACCCTCATATTACTGCCTACGGTGATCATTTCACACAGAACAGAATGGGAATTAAATTTTTTTCTTACGGTTGGTAAAGGAGGAATACGCTGAGTAATCTGGTAAGATTTTACAGAAAATTTAGAAAGTGAGAAACAGACTGGATACTACTTTCTTAAGTAAATCAAATTCTCTGCCCCACCCAGCTACAGTAGAAGCCTGTTTTTCTTTTTTGCAAACTTGACTCACAGCTTGCTGGCCCTCTTGCACAGTGCTGTACAGTCTTCTCTTTTGCCTCTGGAAGTTCCTCTACCAGGAGAACATCGGAAGTATTGACGACATGACATCAAGAGAGAAGATTCTGAAAGGCTGACAACTCGTCTTCTGCCTCAGGTGTCTCAGATGAGTAGATGTTTATTTAATTTAATACAAAACAAATAAAAAAATGACTAAGTGAATGCAGGGACAGAGAGTGAAGGACCATGCTCCACAGGTAAAACGATACACGCTGAAAGATCCTGTTAAGGACAGAAGATACAGTCAAAAAGACCAGTCAGGTTTAGAGTGACATGTACCTGTAGGGTGATAGTGAAATTGTGTAGCTGAAGATTAGAGATGTATGAGTTAGAGCTAAGACCTACATCAAGGAGTCTGAGCACTCCCATGAAAAAACACGTGGCAGAACCACGGTGTCTTGACTGCTGTTGTCCGAATAGGAACCTCTGGAAGTCATGTTGTTCAACCTCCTGTTCAAAGCTGTGGCAGCTTTGAATTCCGATGAAGTTGCTCAGGGACTTATTTAGCCAAGGTCACACAGTCTCCTAGGACGGAGATCTCCTGACATCTCTGGGTACCTCTTCCTGTGTTTGATCACCCTCGCTGTGAAGAGTATTCTTCTTAAGTCTAATTGGGATTTTCCTTACTACGATTTCTGTTAATTGCCTCTACTAGTGCTCTAATAAGCCCTGGTAGACCATAAGTATGAGTATGTGGACAAGATAGAGAACTCCAAAGGAGCACTTGCTGATAAAGTGGTCATCTCGTATTTGCCATTGTAGCTTCTGGATGCCTTTTTGTAGTCTTTTAGTCACTTTTTACTAATCTAAAAGTGTGTGAGTGAAAGATGTTATAATTGTTAAATGTTTTAAGATCCTGATTTGAAATAGAAAGAACAAACAGAGAAGGAAGATACAGGGACAGATGAGCTACAAATTCTTTAGTAAATTGGCTGACCTTCACATTGGAAGGGGTATTTTTCTTTGTGGCTTTCTACAGACAGCATCTGTGAACACAGACTGGCACCATATTATTTAGCATCTTACTGAAAGTGTGTTTCAACCTGTGAACACTAGCAAGTCTGAATCCTCTCCACGGCAGTGGTTGTGGCCATAACAAGGATGATGGAGGTCACTGGGAATGAGAGAGGATGCATTTAATGCAGGGTCTGAAGCAGAGAGTGTAGTGAAGGATGTGAAGAGGCACTGTGCAGCCGAGATATTTGGTTCAGCTCTGTCCTTTCTGAAACTGCCTTCCTGACATCCATGAACTCTGCTTTTTCCTATCCAGCAGCTGGCATTCAGGCTCCTTCCATTTCACTGTCTTGGTTATCTTATTGTAGATGAGCAAAGTGAAAGTGCTCCTTCCACTTCAGAACAGCACAGCAGGTTTCATTCCCCCAATGCACCCTTTATTTCACTTCACCTCTATCTTCTTCACTGTCCATGTCCTGTTTAAAGGGATGTTGAAGCCAACAACTTCTCATTAGTTTCCAAATCTTTTAAGATTTATGATGTCTCAGGCTCTACCGAGAGCTTTACTTTCACACTTTGTATACAATACTAGGTTTTCTTTTCCATACAAATTGTACTGAAAATAAACTGTTTCTCTGAACTTCCCAGTGCCATGGAAGGATTGTGGACATTGCCTATCACCGAAGATACTGGACCACCCTAAGGAGCTTGTGTCTTGGGCTCCATACATGATAGCCTCTAAGACAAAAGGGAGACTGGTTGAAAGAGTGGATTTGCTTGAATTTAAAATTCTAGATACTATAAATTCTTCCTTCTGAAATACCACACTGTTAAAAGGGGAAAATACCTTTCCAAACTGCTGGGGCCAAGATCTGTACTGAAACCAAACGGAGTTTGCTAAATGGAGATACGCAAATAGTTTATAAAGATCTAACAGCCATAGAAATGGAAGGAAAGTACCCTGTAAGTTATCATCACTTCCTGCAGCCATAGTGAATGCTACCTAAAGTGACACCAAGCAGTCAGAAGGAGGCCCAGAGGCTAACATTTGTTCTCACAATGGAGCCATCAAACAAAGGCGTATGGTAGATTGCTAGAAAAAAATTCAGGTGATGGTTTATGGGAAGAAAAAAGGGGTCAAATATAGCAGCTTAGATGCCTGCTGCGGATTATCTTTTTCAAGTTGAATGAGTTGAAACAGACGAAACTTTGTACCTTTCTTGCGTTATACCTTACACTTCCTGAAGCAGTAATAAGGAGTTTTAGATAGTTCAACAGGCAGTTGTGCCCATGACTTGACTCTTCTGAGAACAGTTCACAAATATCTTTTGACGCACTAGGAAGAAGGGTTCGTCTTTTTTTAGCAAGGAACTGCTTCAGCCTTGAGAATATATTTCAAGGAAATACTGAATATTAAAAGCGTGTTACTATTTTTTTCATTTGTTTTAAGGAAACTCTCCAAATACTGAGGCATATACACATAGATAAAAGGTACATGTATACAAGGAATATACATATACATAACACAAAACAGGTGATGACACACAAAACTTCAAAGAAGTCATGTAACAAAACTCCACAGAAAAGCGGAGGCATCATTTTCTTTCAAGAAGTAAGGCAATTGCTGTAGTAACTCATGATGCCTAGTGTACACTTTGGGCTGCAGAGATCTCAGACAGTATAACATATATATAATGTATAATATAAAAGCTCAAGTAAGATCTGTGACAATGGATTCTGCTTCAGTCTGAGTACTGATTGTGCGTAGCCCTGAGTGGAATACAAAATTATTATCCTCACTGATCTTTCCATAGCAATTAATGCTACGGTAGTCTTCTCACAAATGTCCTTATATATATATATATATATATATATATATATATAAATAGAGACTTGTATTCTTTCTGTATCCTTGTACCTCAAACAGGATAATAGCTGGAAGAATAGATTTAGGAAAGAAGGCATGCCTAGACAAACTATTCTAGAAGATGATTATGGATGGACAAAATTGGTGTGCACAGTAAGTAATCCAATGAGTAAAATCATCAAGTTGAACTGCTTTATGACTAGTAGGTGTTAGCATAAAATTATGACCAGTAGCTGTTACCATAAAATTCTGACTGAAGCTCAAGAATGGAGATCTACAAGAATGTGTCAGCCTAGAGAGTCACACAAGAATCATTGCTTGACTGTAGCAATTCTTTCAAGTTGCTTCACAGACTTGCAATTTTTAGCTTCACAGGTTTTTTTTCTCTCTCTCATTTGTGAGGCTGGGAAGGAAAACACAGACAAAGAGGAAGATTTGGTCTCTAATAACCTATCCAATTGAATCACCGTTCTGAGAAAATTGCATGATAAACAAACAAAAATTAAAACATATTTAAATCCTCCAGTTCCTGATTTGGTATCTTACAGTGGCAGATCCCATATCCCTTCTTGCATTGCTTCTTCAAGTGAAATGAACGGTCATTTTCTCACAGATCCAGAACTGCTTTGTTGAACAGGAGGGGCTGGCATAAACCATCCGTCCATATAAAGCAGCACAGAAGATGTTGTCATGTAACATAACCCTAGAATATTAAAAGTTATAGCTTAATGATTTCCTGGAGATATCATGTGATCTATATTTGGATCATTTGTAGTCATGCTGATTTGCTACTCAAATGTAGAGTGGTTTCCCTCTTGGAGTTATTTTGTTTGTGTTAGGTGCTCCTTTTGGGTCTGGTGCATGTGACCAACCTGTACTTTGCCATCCATTGTTCCTTATAGAGGACATGAATTTGGAACTCCATAGCAAATACTATGGTCTCCATGCTCCTTCATCATTGCACATGTGACAAACATAGGAATCTAAGAGGAATCTCAATAGTCTCACAATTTATTAGGGCCCATTGGATAGAACCAGACTAGTCCTAAGTTATGAAGGCTTACCAATTTGTCTTTTCTTTTGAGAAAGCTGTTCCATCCTCCCAGTACCAGCCGCTTCTTTCAGTTATGTATGATAATCCAACCCAGTAAAACTGTGAATCATGTGGCAGAGAAACCTGGAAGTATGAGAAATCATCACAACAATATTTCAAAGATAAGACCTAAGTACCTGTACATTCCAGCTTTGAAGGTTCTGCAAACAAAAGAGATAACCTTTTGTCCATGCTTGTTTTCTGTGAGGCAGTGCTGACAGCTCTGATTATAGGACCATCCAAATACCATTGTATATTGATCTGCCACAAGACAAATGTACCCTGAATCTGCAAGCCCACTGCTTTTTAAAGAAACAAACAAACAGAAACAAAAAGCCTGCACTCAGGTATCTTCACTGCCTTCAGAAATCTGTAGTTTAGATGTAGATACAGGAGTGCCTTTTAAGCCTCCAATAGAGGCACCAGAGATCTGGCCAACAAATCCAATGGAGCCTGAGAAGTGATTCATCTCACCCAGTGGGAATGTTACTGAATAATGACTGTATTGGCCAGATCTCTCATTGACTGTGATAGAGCCCGAGGAAGTAGTTTAGGTCTATAGTTGCAGACTGCTTACACAGTAAACACCTGAAGTTAGGTGAGATGAATCCCACGCAAGAGGGCAGAGCCTGTTCCCTAAAGACAGGCCTCTGTCACCTTTTGAAATTCTCCAGTCTGTCTGAGGTCCTCACAGATGGCTGACAGACAAGACACAGAACCTATGGAGGAATTGTGCCTTACTGAGGCATTATTTGAAGGTCAAAAGGAATATCCTCAGGCATCTCAGATTGCCATAGAAACCTACGCTTAGGCACCACCTGACTAATTCCCTAGGTGTCTAAGTACTACTTAAGAGGTTTCTCAGTATCTTAGCCTGTTCAAATCCTTCAGATACTCTACTGCTGCGTAGTAGAATACTCAGGGACTCATCCAACATCTGAAATCCACAGCTGACTTAAATTGGTCTGGCCTGAGCTGGCTGCAATTGCATATGCCAAATGGAAGAAAAAGCAAGTACCCAGATGTCTGGAATCAAAGTGCCCAGGGATTTACACAACATAATAAAATGATCTCTTGAAATCGTCATTCAAGGTGTGGCGTTCAGGTAATAAAACTTGTGAAAAGAGGTAATGAAAACTTGTATTATATGCTGGGTCTCTCCTCCATGCTGATATGCAATTTTTTTTCTCTGTGAGAATCGAAGTACTAGATAGTTAAGTTATTATACACAGTAGGTTATTTTATTTCTTTTAATACATAATTTTACTATTTCTCACAGCACATAATTTAGAAAGTGTTGCAAGTCACAACAATTTTGTGACTTGCAGGAAGGCTACTTGACCCTGTTGCTAGCTAAGGTCCGGCGACCGGAAGATCTCGCAATGTACGGAAAGATAGGGCCCCTCTCCCAGTAGCCAATGGCGTTTAGTTCATGATGTAAGCAGACGGAAGTGACGTTGTAAACCTTGGCTATATAAGCCGGTGTTATCTATCAATAAACGCCATTTGCCACCCACCACACTGGTGACTGTGAGCTGATGGCCCGAGCGGCCTGGGGTTGGTCGCCGTGCCGTTCCTGAACCAGAGCGCCAGGCCTTTGAAAATGAAGGCAACTGACCCAGAGAAAATTAAATACATGCATTGTAAATGACCAAACTCTTTTCTGCCTGCAAGGTTGATGGAAGTTAAAACACTCAACATAAAAGACTGCATGAGGTTAAGACTGTACCATCTTTGCTTTGTCTTTCAGCACAAGAAGAGTGGAGTTTCTTGATGTACAGAACTCCTGGCTTTGCTTCCATGTTTTCTTCTGCTTTGAAATGTAGAAGCAGCTGTCAACTCCACTGTTTTGCCAGCTTGCTGGGCAGAGAGCACATTTTGTTTCTAGAAATCAGAGAGAGTATTATGCACACCTGTGAGGAATACAGAGGCTTTAACTACTGGCTTGACTGAAGAAAGAACTTTAAGAATAGCCATGAATCAGCTGAGCTTTTGAGGGGAGAAAAGTTGTTTTGCATGTTAGCGTACATATATCCACATCTCAAATATTACCACAGTTAAAAAGAGACATTAACCAAATAGGTATTTTCCCTGTGATTTTACAGCCTCTTAGTGAATGGGTGTTGAAAAGGCAATAATTTGTATTTATTTGCACAGTAACCACATTTACCATTTTTTTCCTTCCCTTCAAAACACAAGGCTTCCCTCATTTCTTGCAGCTTCTTTCCTTCCTCAGGGTCCTTGGAAACCTGAAAAACTGAAGGGCAGGAAAGTGCTTATCAGAGTTTGTTTTTAAAAATTTATAGCTGTACTTGTAAGTTTAATTTGTTGCTTTTGGCATTCTTTTATTTTTTGTCTGTTCCATTTATATGTCTGCCGTTGAGTGTAAGTTATCTACATTTGGTTCCTTTTTCAAAAGAAGGCAAGGGATGGGATGGGATGGGATGGGATGGGATGGGATGGGATGGGATGGGATGGGATGGGATGGGATGGGATGGGGTGGGGTGGGATAGGATGGGATGGGATGGGATGGGATGGGGTGGGGTGGGATGGGATGGGATGGGATGGGATAGGAGGAAAGGAAAGGAGAGAAGAGGAGATGAATTTCTGCCAAACACCAATTCATTGCAATTGGATTTAATAGCTTTCTGCATCTACTTGAAGGACAGTTACAAAGCAAAACTCCACTGGGCAGTAGCAAGTGATGTTACAGCAGGCAACAACCACAAATTGAGGTTTGGGCTATTCAGGTTAGACATCAAAACAGGTATTCATCAGGAGTATTGTGCGGCACTGGAAAAGGTCATCTAGGGAGATGGTGGCATTGCTGTCCTTGAAGATTTTCAAAAGTCATCTGGACAAACTTATAGATTATTTTATCTAGAGTTGATGACTTTGAGCGCTGGGGAGGAAAGAGGAGTGTCAGACTTGCAGCCTGCAGAATTGCCTCTGAACTAATACTTCTGTGATGCCATGGACTGCCTTGAGCATTCAACCTGAGCACTTACAACTGCTTCCATCCTGCCAAAAAGAAGCTGGGGACTCTGTCTCTGCTTCCAAATGTAATATGGCATCACCCTTTGTTGTTAATTGAAATGTTGCTATTGAAAATCTGGTGTAATCATTGGGAAAAAGCATCAAACAGAATTCTTTGACTGCAGGACTGCCCTCCCTGCAAAATGCTTGCAATCCAAGAAAAAGAGGGAACTGTAACCGTAAAATATTCCGGTAACAGTCACAGGGGGGCACCATCATCCAGACAATGTGGCTAACAATGTGAGTTCTAGCTGTAAAAATTAAGCGTTTCAGAAATGGATTAGGATTCGGGTTAGGGTTAGGGTTAGGGCCATTAGGGTTAGGGTTAGGGTTAGGGTTAGGGTTAGGGATATAAATTAGGGTTGGGATCAACGTTAAGGTTGGAGTTAGGATTAGGGTCACTATGATTAAGCATGAGGTGCTAGGGTTATTGTTATGCTTAGGGTTATTGTTCAGGTTTAGGGTTGGAGTTAGGTTTAGGACTTTGCTTTATGTTTAGAAGTATTAGGTTTAGAGATCAGCTTTAGTGCTAGGGTTAGGGTAATTTAAGTACAGGATTAAGGTTAGGGGTTTAGGATTTGGGCTAGGATTAAGGTTAGGGGGGGTAGTTTTAGGGCTAGAGTTAGTTAGGTTTAGGTCCTGCATTAGAATAATGTAGCCCTTAGGGTTAAGGTAACTATAAACTATTAGGAGGGCAACGAAGATGGTGAAGGGGCTGGAGCACGAGCCCTATGAGGAGCGACTGAGGGAGTTGGGGCTGTTTAGTCTAGAGAAGAGGAGGCTCAGGGGAGACCTCATTGCTCTCTACAACTACCTAAAAGAAGGTTGTAGTCAGGCAGGGGTTGGTCTCTCAGGTGGCCAGTGGCAGAACTAGAGGGCATGGACTTAAGCTTCGTCAGGGAAAGTTTAGGCTTGATGTGAGGAAAAAGTTCTTCACTGAAAGGGTGATTGGCCATTGGAATGCGCTGCCCAGGGAGGTGGTGGAGTCACTGACCCTGGAAGTGTTTAAGGATGAGGCACTGAGGCACATGCTTTAGATGATGGGTTGGTGTTAGTGTTGGTGTTAGTGTAGGGTTATAGGCTGGACTTGATTGATCTCAGAGGTCCTTTCCAACCTTGTAATACTGTGATACTGTGATACTGTGAAATGTAGGTATTAGTGATCACAAGTGACCTGTGCTGACATTCAATTGTGGGGGTAGTTCTGTAGTTCTACTGCAGTTCTGTACTGTTACCCTTCTTGCCGTAGTATTTCCATTGGGGGAACAAGGGCACCAGGAACAGTCTGCAGGGAGAGAAGCAGCTGTGCATCTGGAATTCATTCCCACAGCAGCAGCTCTGGACACCAAGGTACTTACACAGGGCTAGCAGGGCTACCAGTCCCATCAGCAGCACCAGGCACAAAGCAAGGAATGTAAATGCCATCAACCGCCATATGGAAGATGAGGCAGAAGTTCCTGGGACAAACAAAAAACCCTTTTACAAAAAAAAAAAAAAATCACTGTCTCTTCTTACCACACAGTCATATTATCTCCTCTGTGACATCACCGGTTCACCTATAGACTAACTGCAGAGCCTTTCTTTTTCCTCCTGCAGTCTTTATTCTCACTATTCAAAATTTCCTGCTTTTGAGAAATATGTATTTATCAACCGAGAATATATATTAACTAAGGCTCTAGTGTTCTAGAGTAAAATTTCTCATGAAACTGGCAAGCTGATTATATTTTGCTGTTCCCACAGTCCTGGAAATAACACAACAATCTCTAAGACCTCTTCACCTTGAAAGGGAAATACTGCCATCTGGATTTGGATAATTAATTCCAGAATCTGTGATGGGGTTTTCTGAATTATTTAAATGTTTGAACATTAAATTGTGCATTTTTATTTCAGTTTTTTTCTCTGAATTTCCATCGTGCCTAATCAAGGATATTAATCTGCAGAATTTTATAACTGTCTATCCCCTGATTAAAATATGTTTTTTTTCATGTATATGTATTTTCTCTTCTGGGAGCAGTGCTCTGCAATTTTCTGTAGTACCCTTTCACGTCTATGTTGAGCATTCAGGCTAATTGAAAATGTTACAAATATCGTGTTTTATTTGAGATCAATGCACCTCAGAGCAAGCACCTCCAGGGAACTAACCTTTTGCTAGGTGAGAAGAACCATCCTCCAGAGGTGACTGTAAATTCAGATAGACGTAGCAACTAAAACTTACATAGCCAAAGTTAAGGAACCTGATTCTTCCCCTGTACTCGGCATTGGTGAGGCCACCTTGAGTATTGTGTTCAGTTCTGGGCCCCTCAGTTCATGAAAGATATTGAGGTGCTGAAGCAGGTCCAGAGAAGAGCAACAAAACTGGTGAAGGGACTTGAGCACAAGTCCTGTGGAGAGAGGCTGAGGGAGCTGGGGTTGTTTAGCCTGGAGAAGAGGAGGCTCAGGGGTGACCTCATCACTCTCTACAACTATGTGAAAGGAGGTTGTAATCAGGTGGAAGTAAGTCTCTTCTCCCAGGAAACCAGCAACAGAACAAGAGGGCACAAGCTTAGACTCTGCCAGGGAAGGTTTAGGCTGGATATCAGAAAAAAATTCTTCACAGAGAGAGTAATAAGGCATTGGAATGGCCTGCCCAGAGAGGTGGTGGATTCACCCTGGAGGTTTTTAAAATAAGACTGGATGTGGCACTTAGTGCCATGATCTAGTAATCATGATAGTGTTGGATTAAGGGTTGGACTTGATGATCTTGGAGGTCTCTTCCAACCCAGATAATTCTATTATTCTATGATTCTAACCCTCACCAGTTAAGGCAATTTGAAGAGACTGGAGATCACACCACACTGGATTGGGGAGTGATATGCTGGAGAGTAGGGCTTCTTATGAAAGGGACCTAAAAATCCTAGGAAAGAACTGCAAGTACAACAGCTCAACAAAGGCACAGTAATAGCACAACTCCATGCATCAGTACAGGCAGAGGACTGGCAGGCTAGAAAACAGCCGTGCTTCAGGATCCTGGTGGGCAAATTGAATGTGAGTCCTCAAGGGTGTCCTGTGGCAACAAAACCTGACCAGCACTGGGCTGCATTGGAAAGACTACAGCCAACAGGTTGAGAGAAGTGACTATTTCCCTCTACTTGACAGTCAGGAAGCCACAGCTAGGGTACCATGTCCAGTGTTGAGTTCAAGAGAGATGTCAGCTACCTGCAGAGAACCCAGCGGAGCAACACTGAATTAATCAGGGAGATATATTGAGGGCAATGGGCCTGGGCTTGTTCAGACTGGAGAAGAGGATGCTAAGGCATAATCTAATTTCAGTTCCCCACTTTCTAAAAGGGCTTTGTAGATGGAGCCAGACTCTTCTCAGAGAGGCACAGTGAAAGGATGCAATGTAACAGTCACACATTGCATCAAGGAAACTTCTGATTAGATACGAAGAAGAATAATTCTTCCCCTTCTGCACTGCAACAAGTACCCAGGAAGGCTGTGAGATCTCCATACCTAGAGGTTTCCAGAACTTAAGTGGACAAGGCCCTGAGCAACTTGATGAGACTTTAGAGCTAGCCATTTTGAGCAAAACATTTGGAAAAGATGAACTATAGAGGTCCCTCCCGACATAATTTTACCATAAGTTCATCTACTTTACATATCAAAAGCCCATTTTAAGAGTTTTCTGAGCTTTCCAACCTCTTCCTTTCCAGGAAGCTCTGCCCCTAGATCACACTCCCTAATATAATATTTTATCCTTGGTTTACTTGTTGCTGCTTCTCAACAGTTTCTCCTCCATCTTCTTTGTCATTCTTAATGGATAGTCCTAGATGTTTTCCATACAACACCAGAGTGACATTGAATTAGTGTTTGTCTACTCTGCTCAACCTGTAACTAGCAGCAATGCTATTTATTTCTCACAAAAGCCACATGGTCAATTTCTGAGCAGCAGCAACAGTACTCAAGTCATCATTTTGTGGTCTCAGGCATTTCATGGGCACAATCCACTGCCTTAGTTAAGATTCATCTTGTTTATAGATAAACTTTGAGTATAAACAAATTAAAATTAATGTTTTTATCAAGCTTACATCCACTATTAAGACTGATAAACAGGGCACTTTTATTTCCAAGACCATTATTATCTAATAAAACTATAGTGCCTTCTTCTCTTTTAGTGCCCTGCTGCAATAAATGAGCCCTACCAAAATGAAAAGAGATTCCATACAAAGGTGATGAAGTAAATGGAAAAAATAATTGGATTAAAGACAGGCTTCAGAAAAAGTATCATATGTGTTCATAAACAATAGCACCAAGACTCCATTATGATTATCCTTTCTGCTGTTTCTGTGAAGATTTATCTAAGGATGTGCTATAAAGTTAAAAACAATTCTAAAGCAATCAACATGAACCTGAAAATTTTAAGTTATGCCTTGATTTAGATAGAAAAGCCAATTTCCATCAGTACTTACTGTCTACTGTAACACAACTGTCTGGAGCCTTGAATGCGGAACATTTTTTGCTGCTCAAATATCCAGAAGTAAAAATTGAAGCTGAGGATCGTAAATTTAAAGCAGTGTAGCCTTCTTCATCCTCCATCTCCAGCTCATTGCACTTCTTTCCTGCAATAGCAGGACTTTGGGAGTAGGGGCACACTGCAGCAAGACCAGTTCTGCTGCAATGGGAATGGTTCACATTTCAGCACTTCCAGTGAAACCGCAGAGGAAGCTGGCTCTTTTCTGATTGCTGTGTCATAGTAAAATATAGTATATTGAAAGCATGTTAAGGAGTTAAAGTGGCTCTGTCAAGGATGGGTGTTTTCTTCTTGAACGTGCAGATTGGGAGTCTTCGTTCCTGGTTGGAGATTAAAACTGTTTCATTTAACTGTCTACCTGGTCCGACCTTGTAAAATACAGCAAACATCAAGATTTTGTACCTCATTAAAACAAGATGCTCCAGAAATAGTTGCTATTTTGAGATAAGGCATGAAAGATATCTGTTCATGTATTGGGGCATTAATATAACACATCAGCAACAGGCTGTGTTTCCATACAAAGTTATGAAATAAATGAAAAATGAAATTGTTTTACAAAAATGCACTGAAAAAAATGCTAGAAGGGGAAGAGCTCAGCTGAAAAGATAGTGAGGCAGGGAGGGATTCACATGACTTTTCAGTGTTTTTCAGAGAAAGACCAGGCTACACTGAGGACCTCTCTGCTGTTGCACTATGTGCAGAAATCAGTGTGCAGACCTGGATTATTCATCCTCATTATCCAGCTCCAGCTCTTTGCAGTGTCTTGCTCCACTGCTGAGTTGTAGTTCTTAAACATCTTCAGTGACTGACTCTCCTTAACAGTGCCCTTGACCAGATGTGATGAGTCACGTTGTGGTGACAGGATGAGTCAGAAGAAAATGGCCAGAGAGGAATTGTTGTGGTAGTTTTTCCTGCTCTTGTGTGTAAAGTTCAGTCACCTATTCGCAAAGTAATATCAACAGACTGGATGACTGAGCTATTCTTCCTGCCTTGTTGTGCACATGATCAATAGATTTTTTTCAAAGCAGGAATATCTGTGGCTGCTTGTATATCTTCCTTTTATATTTTACCTGCATGCAAATAGAAGGCCTGAGTGAAAAGTTAGGAGTAAAGTGTGCTTACACTCAGTTTTGTTACACGGACAGGCACACGAGGAGTAACATTCACTGTGTATTCGTGGTGTATCAATAATACCCTCATTAAAAACTCCTGCTAAAAAGGGTGCAAAAATCCTTACCTATCAGGATGGAAAACTGTATGTTGGCACCTTAGCGTAAAAAATGGGATTTTTAGCTTTCTTATAGTACTTTTAAGTACTGGAAGGCTGCTATAAGGTCTTCCCAGAGCCTTCTTTTCTCTAGGCTGAGCAATCCCAGCTCTCTGAGCCTGTCCTCATATAGAAGGGGCTTCAGCCCTCTGATCATCTTTGTGGCCCTCCTCTGGACTTGCTCTAACAGATCCATGTCTTTCTTGTGTTGAGGACTCCACAACTGAATGCAGTATTCCAGATGGTATGTCACAAGAGCAAAGCAGAGGGGCAGAATCACCTTCCTCAACCTACTGGTTACACTTATTTTCATGAAGTCCAGGATATGATTTGCTTTCTGGGTTGCAAGTGTACATTGCTATATCATGCAGAGCTTCTCATCCACCATCATCCTCAAATCCTTCTCTTCAGGGCTGTTCGCAATCCATTCTCTGCCCAGCCTTTATTTGTGCTTGGGATTGCCCTCACCCAGATGCAGGACCTTGCACTTGGCCTTGTTGATCTTTATGAGCGTAGCACAGATCCAGCTTTGAAGCCTGTCCAGGTCCCTCTGGATAGCATCCCTTCACTCCAGAGTGTTGACCATGCCACAGATCTTGGTGTTGTTGACAAATTTGCTGAGGGCACACTCAATCCTGCCATCCGTGTCTCTGTCAAAGATGTTAAACAACAGTGACCCTTGCAGAATGTCACTCATCACCTGTCTCCATTTGGTCACCAAGCGGTCCATTCATCAAATCCATGCCTCTGCAATTTAGAGACAAGAATGTCATGTAGAACAGTGTTGAATGCTTTGCACACATCCAGGTAGGTGAGGTCAGTTAGCGTCCCTTATCCACCGAAGCTGTGGCCTCATTGTAGCAGGCCACCAAATTCATCAGGCATGATTTGTCCTTAGTGAAGCCATGTTGGCTGTCACCAATCACTTCCTTATTTTCCATGCTCTTCATCAGAGTTTCCAGGAGGATCTACTCTGTGAGAGCTGAGACTGTTTTTTCAGGTGTCTTTCTTGGAAGGAAACAGACTGTATCCTTGTGCTATCAATTTCCCTTTGTTGACTGAAAGGGAGACCTAGACAGTTGGCTTGCCTGTGGAACAATATCCAGACAAATGAAATCCCCTTTCCCAACAGTCACAATAGAATCCCTTCGCCCAGTGCCCCTACTCCTCAGACTATGATTTCTGTAGAGAACTAATTCTCTGTCTGGCTCATTTTCAGATGCCGCTTAAATAAATCAGCGCTGACAAACTCATTTCAGAAACAGCCCTGCACTGGACATGGTCAGGAGACAGGGAGTGAACTCTCCATTTGGTTTAGCTATGCTTTACCACACATCATTTCTGACGTTGGGAGATTCCTGTCTTACGCAGGGTCAGTACTAGCACACTGTCCTGTGCGTGTATCACTTTTCACATGGAATGAAGTTGTTTAATTCTCAGACACCACCACCTATTAGATGAAGGTTAGTATGTTGCAGATTTCTCTGAACTAGTGCTGATGGAAACAGGCATGTCCAGAAGGCATTCCTACAGAACTCTTTTCTTATGCAAACTAAATCCTGAAACCCTAGCACCACTGCCAGGCTGCACACCAGTGCACATATGGACAGGCTGGGCACCTCTCTCCAAACACTGGATTAGGCAGACATACTCATTGCCTGCTCTCTAGGTGGTTACATCTGAGAATACGCAGGCTCACCTGAGAAGACAGATGTGACTAGACACAGAAGATACATCTCATTTCCTTCCCTGACATATTGAAAGACAAGCCCTCATCAAAACGTGTTGATCTATCATTTTTAAGTTTCCCCCCCTTCCAAGCACAGTTATTTCTTATTGCTTACAGTGTATTTGAGAAATTTGCATGCAGCTAGTTCTTTGTTATGTTGAGGTCTCTAAGTTTTGTCCCGAAGTCCTGAGGAGTCCGGAAAACTGAAATTTCTAGTGCTGTCCTTCAGAATGAGTGGGATATCAATTTTTATCATATATTTTCATTTTGTATCTTTCTCTTACATTCATTTCTGGGCTCTGCTTTCTTCCTAAAAACACAAACTTCACCTCTGGATCACAATGGAATTGATGAGGATGGGAGGTAACATGTCCCCTGTTCACTGTGACAGAAAGCTTTACCCTTCCCTTCGGATCTAGCATTAACAAAGAGGAATTCATACTGTCCTTAGTCATTATAGAAAGATTGTGGGCCAGAAAATGGCAGCCAGAGCAAATGGTGAAACTCCTACTCCACCCCTTTCCGGCTCCAATCCGTGTTGTTCATTTCTACATTTATCACATTGATAAGAGGACAAAGATGCTATGGCAAGGGAAAATACTTTGTTTGTCTCTCCTGTTCTCCTCTGAAGCAGAAATTGCACCTGAAGAAGATGTCAGTCTGGTGTTCTTCAGCAGCCTACATCCCTCAGCAAGCAGAAATGCATTAGTACTTACACAAAACTTCCAGCGCCGTCAGCAATGCCAGGCACAGTGTGACCAAAATCAGGACTACTGGCCAGCAAGAGCAGGACAAAAGTGGGAGGCCCTAGGAGGAATTCAGTCATGAAAAGGATGTGCAATGCTAAGGAAATGGTGAACACATTAGCCTCATTAAAATTGAAGCCACCTTTGTTGTGCATAAGTCAATAAATTATTGCTTTTACTGCATGGTTGTATATTCCTGCTGCAGAATCTCTGCACACAGCAAAAGATGCCCAAACAAAGTAAGAGAGTGAGAGATCACAGCAGCTCAGTGGAGAACATAGATAGCTTTTTGTGCTTTCAAAGGCCATAAACTGTAGCAATCAAGATACTGAGAAAGCAAAATGCTGCAAAATCTAAAAAGTTGATTGTTGAAAATGCGTGATATATATCTGTGGCAATCTGTTTAATTTGAGTGCTACAGCAAACCTTTCTGGTACTTTATGGTAATTTGAGATTTCTAGCTAGGAATTCACAGAGAATTTTTCTATAATAAGGGTTAGACACTAGATACAGGAAGAAGTACTCAATGAGGAGAAAAAGGAACAATCTTCCTGAGCAAAGGAAATTTTAAGTATATGGGTCATCCATCCAGAAGAGATCTTGTTGATATGAGCTAGAAGTTTCCTGAGTTAAGATACAATGAAGGAGGGAGAATAATCATTTAGTTTTTTGGGGAAGCACTAAATATAAAGCAGATATTAAAGCTACCACAGTGTAGACTTTGTGGAGAGCTGGATTTCAGCCAATAAAGGCAGTAGAATGGGGATGTGGAGAGGAAATTACTAGTCGAGAAAATGGAAAGGAGTACGTAAAATTGGGGAGTGAACTGCTGAAGGAGTAGGAACTGAAATTTGGCATGTCAGACTGAAGGAATGAGAATGGAAACTATGTTAGCATGCCTCTCCTACAGGTAATCAGTGGTCAGCTTCTGTGGTGAAGCCATGCAGGACAGAATGCTGAACAAGACCTCACTCTACCAAAACTCAAGTTAATGAATTCTAGCAGCTGAAAGAAAATCAAGCAACAGATGTTGTCTTGAACTGGGGCACAGGTCACTGTTGAGTTATCTTCAACCTCTCATTCACCATAAAGCCATGTCCTTTCAAGTAGAGGCCTACCCAGTCAGACTGCTCCCAATCATTTCCACTGACTGGGATTAGTCCAGCCTCAGTGCACAACAACTCGTGGAGCTTCACAGGGTTTCTGCTCACCCAGACTTCAAGTCTCTCAAGGTTCCTCTGCATTGAAGCTCTACCCCTTTGCGGCATCAGACAGCACCCCTAGTTTAGTATCATTCTAAATTTGCTGAAGACACAGGCTGTCATTTTCAGATTGTTGGAGATATTAAACAGTATAGGTTCAGTATTATCCCTGAGGGATCTCTGAGGGACTCTGCCACCAAACAAATGCTGAGCCATTAGTTACTCTCATTTGAGCCTGGTATTCCCCCAATTTTCAACTCCCTAAAAACCCATAACTTCCTCAGCTTTAAAATGGCAATGCTACAAGAGACACTGACAAGAGCCTTGGTAAATGTACATTACATCCACCACTCTCCCTGCATTTGCACTTCATTACAGAATGCAAACCCAATCTGGGGAAGCGCTCTAACTGCTTGGTATTGCATAAAAGAGAAATGCCCAAACCCTTTCATGAACAAAAAGAACATTGTATTCCAAAGTCTGATCTCACAGGCATACAACAGATACCCTCAGAGATAAAACCTGCAGAGGAGAATCGGTAGATCCTAACAATTCTTGAGGACACATTGACTGCTAGGACATATGGACATTTTTAAGGACAAAATTCTTCTGTACATGTTCTGATGCTGAGTAATAGAAATTTGACTCCTTAAGGCAGGCTGATAAATAGACTCGTGAATTGGAGCTACAGGGCAAAAAAAAAATAAATTTCTACCCCTACAAAGTCATAGTCCCAAACTGAAGACTGAAAACATCACAGTCTGTGCTCTCTGGAAAGTGAGATTTCATAAATAAATACAAAATGTTTTCTGGGTAGCAATATTAATGAAGACTAAACAGTAATTTTAGCTTTGGCTATTTTAATTAGATTATTGCCTCAAGAGTTTCTTTAGGTAATTGTTCCCTGTACTGGTACTCTGGAACTTCACAATGCTTGTGCATTTAGCACAGCTGAAGGGGCCTTTCACTGGGTCCTCCTTCCTCTACAGTATTGCTGTGGTCTAGGATGGATATGTTTATTCTTTGTGGTTGTTCCAATTTGATGTCTCAGTATGCTGCTTTCTTGTCATGAAATAGGCATCGCCTACCCTGGAGCACAGAAGCAGGACATCTGGAGGATACTGGTGTCATTGGATGTTAAAAGAAAAGAAGTCCACAACTTGAGACAAAGACAGTTCAGATTTTTGCTTTTTTTTTTTGCCTTTTCAACCCTGAATTATACTTTCACAATGCTCAAAACAGTAACTTATGATAAAAAAAACCATAAAAGCATATGAAACCACAGCTCTTTGATACAGAATTCCCCAAAGAATTCCTTCTAAATCACAAAGAAGTTGTCGTCTTGTTTTTTAACCTCTGCTCCAGAGCCCGACCCCACAAATAGTGGGGTCTTTCTATTTTCTTTGTTCCCATGAGTTGCACTGCTCAAAACTAGAGTTCATCTTCACCTATAACACAAATCAAGCAAAATTAATTTAAAAGGAGTATTTAGAACACATCCATCCCTTTAGCAGATACAGCCATTTCAAAGACCAGTGCCTTAATTCAGGTTACAGCTTCAGAAGTGAAATACAGTGAGTTAGTTAAAGCTTGAATGTAAATACATGGAGACATTAAACGGAATTGATTCACTTTACAAATTAGTTCAAGTTAACCCTTTTGAGGTTTAGACTTTTTGTGGAGCTTAGTATAAGCCTCAGTCATACGCTTCCGCATTAATTAGTAAGTGCACTATTTCAGGTATTACTTCCAAATTATAGCATGTTCATGCAGAAATGACCGAAAAAAAAAGCAGAACCCATTTAAAACTGGCATAACTTTTCTGATAGTAACAAAGCCAACAAATGCCCCTTGGGCATTTAATTAAAAGCATTTCCTGTCCTATCTTCTTTAGCAAGAATAAACCATAGTTTTCATAGATACCACACCTTTTTCCTTAGTATCTTCAGGCTCTGTGTGATTATCCAGTTCATGACTGCTTTCAAATTTCAGACTGGCATATGTTACATCTTCTGTCATAGTTGGTAAAAAGTGTCAGAACATAAAGGTAGTAAAAGATCGACAATCTGCACCTACTAAACTATAAAGAAAATCTACCCCTTTGTGGGATTTCGTGATATAGGTAGACACAAATGAAGCAGTGAAGACATCCAGATACGTACGAGATTTCTCAGTCACAGCACTGCCAAGAAAATGTTCCTCTCTCATTCATTGCTACATTCTCTTTCCTCTTTACGTCACTTCTACCCTTCCTGACTGGATATGTTTCTTTCTGTTGTTATTGCAGAAAATGCAGCCACTCTTCTCTTTCATTAGAACAATTCTTCTTTTAAAAACACAAGATTGAATACCTGATTACATCAGATTCAGGCTTGAAACACAGAATTGATTAAAATGTCTTGCAGTTTTGAGGCTGTCCTTTAGTTTAGGGGGCAGCTGTTATCAGCAGCAGACTTGTGATCACACTTTAGTTTCTGTTTCCTACCGCAATGTGCTGAAAGCAAACCAGAAGGTGGGCTTAAATCTTAAAGCTGGCAAATTGAACTTCCATCTGAAAGAAGTAAGCACTTGTGCTTGAGGTTGGCTTCTCAGCTAGGATATGTCAAGGTGTTGGATGTTTACTTTCCATGTTGCCTTCCCAAAGTGATTGACCTGGAAGACCTAAGTCACCAGACCAGAAGGACCTCTTGCAAAAGGCTACATCTAAGAAGGTATTTTCTTCCAGTTTTCTCACATTAATATTTTATTTCCATTTCTGGAATAATTTTCCTTATTCTTTGTTTCTGTTCTAGACCTATGGCATGAGGGAAAGCACACACTAGCACTCAGATTTTGAGACTACATAGGAAAGTGAGTTTTCAAGAAAATAAATTTAATACATCTCCCTTGCAGACAGAGATGTACACAGCTGGGGTAAACAAAAAGTCCTACAGAGAAAAATAAGTTACAGAGAGACCTGGTTATTCAAGGTGGGAGTACATGTTTCATTGCATGAGAAATTCACCAAATGTTCTACTGTTGTGTGCCTCATTATAAGTCTATCAGTCACTGCATTTCTCTGGAGAATAGCAATTCTTTGTTCTCCTGCTAAGGCGGAGCTTTGCTGGACTATTGCTATTATACAAACAATTGTCTAGAGTAAATTTTGTAACAGCTGGCATAACTGAGACCATGAGACAGGGTCTTCTAGATCAGGGGTGTCAAACTCACGGCTCCCGCTATTCTCCTGCTCCTGCAGCATAACGCACGTCACACACTGCACATGCGACTGGCATTGGCAGGAGCACAGGGGCAAGGATCTCAGCACTGCCACCAGGTAGAAACAAGGTGTCACACTGGATAAAACAAGATGAAGGGCCAGATTCGGTCTGTGGGCTGTGGGTTTGACACCCCTGTTCTAGAGCAACAGCAAAATACTCAGTTGTTGCCAAAATGTTAGTGATTATACATGGAGTAGAAAGGCAGACAGGCACATTCCTTAATGAAAACAGGAGCAGGAATATAGATTATACAAAGAGTTTAATCCACTCATCATGATGTTTTTCTAACACTTCTACAGTTGTGAAACTTTAAATATGCATGACAAAAGCAGGATGTCTGGAGTTTCCAGTACAAGTTTTGCAATATAGCAAAAATGATGAATGGAACAGAGATTACGCACATACATTACCAGCTGAGTGATTATCACAAGACTTATGTACACTATTCTATTCATGCTAGCAGTATAAAGCATTCTATAAATGGCAGGAGTATAAATTACCCCTTCCTTGTACTTCTGGACCTGCATAACAGACTCATGTTTTCAGTTTTTGTTTAACTGAGAAAATTAGCGAAACATTATTCTTGATATCAATGCTAAAATCAAAATGACCAGTCTAAATTAACTAAAGAAATTTAGATAATTAAAATATTGGATAAGATATGTAGATGGAACATAAAAAAACCAAAAAAAATCACGTTTAATACAAAATATCAAAAAATCCCAGCCAAGGTTTCCAGAAATTAAACTAATAAAACTCAATCTGACCTGGTTTTTGGGTTGGGTTTTTTTTGGTTCCCCCCCCCCCCCCCCCCCCGCTCTCCCAGTGTACTTGTTTAGGGAAATGTCATTTGTAAAACATGCTTGTTTGTAAATATCTAAAATGATCTATCAGATTTGTGCACAAATTCTGGACCTTTTGGAAGTTCCACTCTATATCCTCTCTTAGGCAGTAAGTCAAATAATTTCAATTTTCAGAGTCTCTTCATTGACTATAAGGAAGCAAGCCAGCATCTAGTACCTGAAAGCTGTATTTTCATACAGGCATTAAGAAAAATAATCATGTCTATAATAATATCCTTTTAAGTTATTTATTGCTTATTATAATTTAATGTTTGAGTATTGCTCCAGACAATCAAAAATTACGATCATTTAAGAGAAACTATACATAAGATCTAAAATAAAGAAAGTAAGGTAAGGCTCTAACAGAAAACCTATATAATCACCCTGTTATAGTATGATTACTTGTCAGTTGAGAAACGCTGTCTCTTCTCCATTTCTTATCTGACCCTTACACAGAGGGTATAAGGGCAGCTTGCACTATTAGAAAGTGGCATAAATATGAGAATGCCAATGTTTCTTTGATCTGGGCAGTTGTGCTGCATTTCAAAATGCATTGTGAAGATCATTTGCCAGTTGGCAGTGCTGAAGGTAAATTGGAGAAAGATTTCTTGACTGAATCAAAACCATAGAGAGTTTCTAATTACAAGCAAATACAGGTACAGATCATTCTCTGAAATTCTTAAGGAATTGAAAAATCAAAAGAGGGTGAAATTCAACATTGCAAATGACAAGGCCACATATATAGGAATTAGTAGCCAGAACTTTCTGAATCAGAAAGGACTCAAAAAGAGAAGAACCTGAGTATAGTAATTTTTCCTGTGATTTTGAGCAGGAACTAGGAATATATTGTGACTCTTAAGAGCTCACTTTTTGTTACATTGAAAAAAGTGTCTAGAACAGAGTTAGTGAAATTGTGCTAGTAGATAAAACAGTAGTGACACTACATCCTGAATACTCTGCATCATTGAAATTTAAGAAGGATATGATTTGTTCGGAATAGGTGAAGAGAAGGGCTATCTGTAAAAGCAGAGCGAAACTCACAAAGAAATATCATTGCAAGCTAAAGAAAATATGATTACAGTGTACTATCTTGCAAAATGTCTGAGGAGACAGGATACGAAACTGCCATTTCTCATGGAAGAGACAGAATTGAAGATCAAAATGAGTTACTCTTCTAGTGATAGTTTGGCCTTCTCTGTGAGGCACAAAGACGGGCACTGGAGCCCCTGTGTGTCTGGCTCATGTGTTCCAGTACTTGACATATGAGACTGTAGGTGTGAACAAGGAAATTTCAGAGCAGGACATTTCTCCATTGCATTTTCTCCATACTGTCAAAAGATAATGATGAACTTAAAAAACTCCTGGCAGGCATCACCATCTGCAAGGCAGGGGCACGCCAACAGAAGAAGTCAGTTGCCTTACTTCTCAAGAAGAGGAATATGAAAAAAATCAGTCCTAAATAAGGACTGCACATAGGAAGGTCACAATCAAGTGCAAAGAATGCAGAAACTCTTGTTCCACAATGGCAAGGCAAGGGTTCTTGCCACATCCAACAGAATGGTCTAAGGGTAGACTAAAAGCCTTTGAGATACCATGCTGTGTCTGGGGCATGCCTCAAGGATTTTCAGCGGCAAAGCATCAAAAGCAACTGCTTCTTGCACAGTGGGAGAGAGCACACTGTCAGTGGAGTGTTTAGTTTGAATAGTGACATGTGGCACTGCCCTGGCACAGAAGAGTCTGCAAAGGGATTGCTCAGGGTACCTGTCTGCATTCAGTATTTGAACTCTTGAGCCCCAGAGCAAAGTAAACCTCTTTTGCTCTTGGACTTCTGCAGCCTGTTCCTCTTTGGGTTCCTCCAAGTTGGATTCCAACTGCACTCCATAGCAAGCAGCTGGGCCTTGGCAGACAGGCAGGAAAATGGAAGGCAGGACGGGACATGTGGGTGGGAAATAGATGGGTATCCTCCTCTTGGGGCAGTCAAAGATGCCAGCCCTCCTTGGACACTGCCTAGAGAGTGCTACAATGAGTCAATGGCATCTTATTACTGTGGCCAAGAGATGCAGCCTTTTGCGCTGTGTGTTGGACTCGCTTCTCCTGGCTAAACAAGGGCACAGAGCTGGATGCAGGCAGAATGCTCTGCAAAGGCAGGCTGTAGCACAGTCCCTTCTGAGAAGGAGCGTGCATATTTGCATATGCCCTGAGTTAGGCAGATGGAGTAATGTGGGGGAAAATAAAGTCTTGGAGGTTAATTCTAGGTTCAATCAATTCACAGTACAGCACCTGGTTTGCTCTGTAGTTTTGTAAATGTTGGCAGTGGCACACAAGGGGCAGTAGCAACTGATTTTAGTGGCTTTTGAGTGCCCAGTGGAAACCTGTTGAGGTTAAAACCTATTTATATGTGTGTCCACTTTCCAGCACATGAGTCTGCCATGGAAAAAAGAGCAAAGCTAGGAAGAAGACCTGCTCTCTGAGCTCAGCCACAAAGGGCTGAGCCAGCAGAGGTGATGTCACAGGAGAAGTCCTTCCCTATTGGTCCCCACCACCCCAGGAGAGCCCTTGCTTCTGTTGTCCTGGTGACCAAGGGCCAGAGCCTGCACAGGACAGCAGCTGAGCACAAGATCCTCTTCCAAGGAGCCAGCTGATCTCAGAAAAACTTGACCAGGCCTAGGCAACCTGAATCCAGCGACAGAAACTGCCAACAAGGGCCAGCAAGCAAAGCAAGGACAGGCAGGCAAGGCAGACAGGGCACAAGAAGACATAGCGTGGAGAGACTTGCGTGGAGAGGAGCAAGCTGTGAGCATCATGTCTGGAGAAGAAGAGGTCTGCATGGGGCTGGAGCAGGAGAGGGAACCTGAAGCAACACATCCTGGGGCCCCCGTTGAACTCAGTGAAGCAAAGCCCAAAAGGTGCCGCTTCTCCCGGTCCTCCCGGGCAGGGCTGCTCTTTCCTGTGAGCCGTGTGGACAGGCAGCTGCGCAACGGCCACTTTGCTAAACACATTGGAGAAAAGGCCCCTGTCTATCTGGCTGCGGTGCTGCAGTCCGTGATGCACAAGATAGTGCAAGTGGCTGGCAGTGTTACCAAGAAGAGCAAGAGGAAGCGCATTTCTCCAGCACACTTGCAGACAGCGGTGCAAAAGACCTCTGCGCTCAAGAAGCTGCTGCAAGGCAGCGTATTCAGGTACTGTGGCAGCGCTGTCCCCCAAAGCCAGCTCGTGTCCTCACTCTCCACAAAGAAGAAAAGCAAGAGTTCGAAGAGACGCCCCCGTTCAAGGGCTGCACCTGCCTGCACCACAGCTGCTGCCAAGTAAGAAGAAAGCAGAAGCTCTTGCCTCAGCCCAACAAGACAAGGCTAGGACTGCCATGTTTTCAAGGCTCTGGCCAAATCCATCTCTATCATCTAAGGGTGCAATAAAAGCTTCTGCAGTGCCTTGCAGGACATGAGGCCTCTTGTGCTGTGTGTTGGACTCGTTTCTCCTGGCTAAACAAGGGGATAGAGCTGGACACAGGCAGAGAGCTCTGTAAAGGGAGGCTGTAGTGCAGCCCCTTCTGAGAAGGAGGGCAAGAAAGTGCCAGGAAGGCAACTGGCCCAGACAGGCAGCACCTTCCTCCACCTCAGCTTTGCACTTGGTCTGAAAGAAGCTGAGAGGGGAAGAAGGGATCTGCTCCCAAGAGGAAGGGCACAGGCTGTGGGAAGGATGATGATGGTGCACATTTCTCGAAGAGTTAAAGGTGCTGGAGGTTCTCTTGTGCCATCCCAAGGGGGAATATGGGAGAGACAGCAAGTACCCATAATCCAGCCATATTTGCCCTTCCTGTGGGAGAAGAACAGGAAAGCATTCAGGCTCATTACAGACAGCACCCCAGTTCCCAGAGCCACTTACCCATGCAGATCTCAGCAGCTGGTGTCTTCCAGACTGTTCTTTTCTTGGCTCTTGGAGAGTCCTCAGGTTCTTGATTCTGCCTGAGCACACTACCTACCTTTCTTCCTAGTGAAGAACATAAGGACAGGTTCTCCTGTGAGACCTTCCCTTTGGTCATATCACCACTCGCGACCCTAAGAAAGTAGGAAAAGCTGCTTTTTGGCAGTGGCTCTTACTAATTTTCCTTTGGTTTTCCTATTTATTTCTCTGCTGCAAGGTCTTCTGGATGTTAAGTATGTATTCTGTACGTTTAGACCGGTTATTTTTGCCTGGAAGTCCAGGGCAGGAGAGGGAAGAGAAAGGAAGGATGCCAGTGCCATAGGGATGTGTGTTGTCCAGTTTCCATAGGCAAACGCATTCCATTTGAGACTGCTCCAAGCAGGTGACACAGCTCGTTGTAGGATTTTACAGAAACTCAGGGCATGAAATGCTGCGGCTCAAGGAACAGTTGAAACAACTTTTCTTTAAATCTCACCTTGCTAACACATTCCAGCAGAGACAAGGGGGAAGACATTTCCTTCTCCCACTGCATTGATGCCTCAGAGACAATACATGGCACGTAAACACATATCTGAGACACCTGGGAAATGATCTCAGTGGCACCACAAACCTCATGTCAATTATACCGATATCAGAACTGATACTACAGGGAATTCATAAAACAAACAGGTATTTGTGAGTAAGAATCAGTGCTCCAGATGCAACTCCACACCTGGACACCTGAAACTAAGCCAAGGATATCCAGTGTTTTGGTTCTCTCCTTTCCTGGTGTTGAGGTGTGCAGTGCAAGATAAGCTGGTAGGAAAAAGAGACACAGGAGAGCATATCCTTAACTTTGACCCTTATGTGTGAGGTGTGTTAAATAACTGCAATGGAATTCCTGTCTAGAGAATGAATTTTTCAATTTTTCAAGGGTGAGTATCTCTGACCTTTTATTTCCAACACAGATTTGTTTTCTCCTTTTCTTTATAACCATATCCATATTTGGAGATTGCAAAGGTATTTTTTCTAGCTATGAGGGAAGCTGGAATAGAGGAGGGGAGAATGAATGCCGTCTCTGAAACTTTCAAAGTGCAGGCTTTGTCAATGCTCACAAGCTCTGTGTGAATGGGCCTGTTGGCTCAGTGGCTTGCAGTCCTCTCTGCAAGTTTGTCCCCATTCTATGTAACGTGAGAAGAACAGTGCTTCTTCAGCGTGCATTGAGGAAGGAGGAAGAAGGGAACTCCAAATCAATGGGGTTATTTCCACTCCACAGAGTACCACGGGAGAACCCTTAACATCAAGGCGGAGCCGTGAAAGGGGGATGTGAGCACAAGCAAGCTTTGGCAGAATGGAGTGGCCCAGGGGACACATGCAAATCTGCTGTGGCAGAAGGGGACAGATGTTTCTTGAACCTGATCACAGCTCAGCAATTCCAGACACAGCAACAATTTTTTGGGTTCTATATAACAGCTCAAGATGAGATTTTATTCCTAACAAGCTTCCATTAAAATAAATGTGTAAATGAATTTGTGTGCATGCCTCCAAACAGAAGGAGGGTTATGTTCATGATGCACATGAGAGTGGATAGGGCAGGTAGGGCGGTAAGAGTCACAGCGAAGACCTGGAACATTCTCCCCCCACTGCCTCTGCTGTGTCTGCATTTCCTCATCTACAGCAGCTGTGCCAGGAGACCCCTGAGCTGTGGAAAAGGGAATAGATGCAGATGGGTGGTGCTGGCTGCCCATGGCCAAGGACGACAGAGAAGCACAGGTCATCATCTGTCCTTTTCATGAGAGGGAACTATTGGTTGTTGCGTTGGGTTTGCTCTCATCCCTGGGGGTTTCATCAGGGAACGTCAGGCAGCCCTGTGTGGCGAGGCCCTAACATTGTCCCCAGCAGACATGGAAATGCTTTGCAAAACAAGAAGTCTTAACTTTTAATAATGCCCATGGTGGCCTGTGTCACAGCACAACAATGACACTGGGACTCACTTGTGTCACTTGCAGAAGTCCCGTCAGACTTGTTATCATTGAAATGCTGACTCCTTAATGATGCCTCGTGTGGCTCCTCTCCTGGCACCTCAGGAGCCTCCCCTGTGCCTTTTGGGGAGGCAGAGCCTCAGCCCACTGTCTCTGTTACATGAAGTACTGAGTAGGGCGATGTGGCCCACGTGCTCAGTTCAGGCTCTGGCAGTGCATCGCCTGCATGGCAAGTCAGGCCCAGCCACCACTGCTGCTGTAGAACTTGTTGCCTGATCACTGTGAGGACAAAGACTGGGATTTCACCCTTTCCTTAGCTCACCTTCAGTTGCATTCTCAGCCATTTCCTCATGCATGCTTCCTTCCACTTCTCCATCTACAGCTGCTCCCTGCAATAGCCATTGCCACATGGTCCTCCTTTTCCTGTTGTGTTCTTCAACTGTGCTTCCATTGCCTGTCAGATACCCACTGTGAAATTCCTCTCCAAATCCGCAAGCCCAGCGGCTGTCCCTCAAGGACCAAAAAAAAAAAAAAGAAAGAAAGCACGAAATCACTGCTGAGCAATCCTCAGTCAACTGTGGGGAAGTGAAGAAAGGGAAAAGGCACCTGATTGCACAACGTACCAAGAATTAGCTGCAGATTATCTGCATAGATGTCCTTGTGGACCTGGCCCTTGTTGAATGGTGAAGCTCTGCAGCTGGCAATCTGCTCATGCAGTTGTTATGTCCTGTGATTGGGAGTAAGGTCTGGAAAGAAAAGCATCCACATCTTGTTGCCTTGGCTTGTGTCAACTACAGGGAGTCTGCGGGAGCATAACAGTGGAGTGGAGCACTGGCTGACATTTTGTGGCCAAAGGGAGACTTACTGTCAAGGGCTCCAGCTCAGGGGAGCTTAAGCTCACAAATAATTTCAAAAGCATAAGCGACTAAAGTTAAATATCCTCTTAGTGATCCCTGTCACTTACCCTTATGAGTAAGGCCTAGGCTGTTCAGCATTTTTTAAAAAGGCAAAGTTAAAGTTGGCATCCTGAGGGATGCTTGCAGTTAATGGAACTGCAAGTAACTCTGAGTGAGTTACTCAAATGTGGCTTGTGATGTGATTAGAAAGAAGGTGCTTTTAGCAGGGTTATTCTGTGCATGTGCAGGAAAGGAGAACATGAGATTCAAACAGCACCATCCTCAGATGGTAAAGAGGTACTTAGTGGTGCCGAGTGACTCAATATTTGCTTCTAATCTTGTTGCATCTGACTAGGGAGGAAGGGCTTGAGGGAGGGAAGTGGAAGTAAGCCACTTTGCTTACCCCACGTGTTTCCAAGCTGCCTGTCCAGTTGCTCGCACTTAGACCTTCACACAGAAGTAGAGTCGTCATCACTCGGGAAAATGGAAATGAAGTGTAATAAGAAGACAGGGGAGGTTGTGGTGATACCATTTGTAAGTCAGAATAAAAAAACAACTTCTAATGTATGGATTTGGATTTTACTTAACAACTGACACTATTAACCCCTACTTGATTATTTTTCTCTCTCACATGCACACACTCACACACACTCACACATGTGAACTAAGGAGGTTCGGCACATACACCGTTCTCCAACCCAGAGACCATAAGTTCCCTTCCCAGCAGGGAGGTTACTGCAGATCCTGGAAGGTTAGGCAGAAAGTTGTGTTCCTTCCTGCTGTGCAGCTGCTCACTGTTACCAGTTCCAGAGTTGCTGGTCAAGGTTCCTTTGCATCCCTTGACCTTTGTTTCCTTGTAGCTCTGTCCTTCTGAGATTTTCCTCCACTTCCAGGTCATTTCCTCATGAGATTCTTCCATCTTTTCCTTTCTTGAAGGGTCCCCTTCTTCGTTTTTTCTTGGGAACTCTTCTTCTTGACGTCACTTCTTCTTTCTGGAACCCCATGCCCCCGGTCTAAATTGCCTATGTAAGTAGTATAATACCCAATCAGCTTTCTAATTAATGGTTATGTCTCCCATCTCTCTACTAATTGCAGGATTCAAGACATGCCACTTTTGCTTATTCCACATGTTACCAAAATTTACACCTAGCCCATAGTGGTTGCAGTTAGCAAGTAGCAGACTTCTGCTTGAGAGTTCAGAATTCCATTTCAGATGTTCACATACACACACACACACCTTGACATACACATGCACCCAGTTACGTGTTGCCTGTTAACATTCACAGTTTAAGCTATATTTTGTCCACATCAGGTGTCCAAAAGCAGAGCATGGCCAAAAAATGCATTCCCCACTTGAGTCTGTGCGGTGAGCAGAGGAAAGTTGATATTTGTCTGATGGGTCTCATACCCAGATGATGTGTTTGGTCCCTGTCCTGTGTCAGCCCTGGGAAAAGACACATCAGGGTGCTCCGCTGCCTCTGTCTGGATTACTGAGGTTCTTCTACCTGCCGTTGCTACTTTGTGCTCCTTGTGTTTGTGGAGATGAACATTTAACCACACGACCTAACACCTACAACACTGAGAAAATGCGAGGCTGGAGAGGATGCCATCTTGAAGGTTGCTGGTGTAAAACACTGTTTGTGAGAGGCAGAAGAAATATTTCACCTGCTTGTTTCTGGGTGGCTCTGTAGAGAAACACTGGGTGCAGTACACTCTGTTGAACAGGCTGTGCCTGTGTCTGACTACCTTGTCCTGCCTACGGCTCTCTGTGCTGGGGTCATGCCATGGAGAGTACGGAAGGTGTTTATTCCTGATGAGTAACTAAGGATGCTCAGCTGAGTGCTGCTGCAGGGGCCAAAGTGAGGCCGACAGGGAGGAAAGAAAATGCAGGACTAGGGGAGCTGGGAGTGATAGAGGAGACTGGTAGATGCCTGAGAGGATCAAGAACATCGTAAGCACAGGCAGGACTTAGACAAGATTTAATTTGAAGCCCTTTGTTTAACCGTCCCCTTAAGATCTGGATCTTCTCTTATTACTGAGTTACCTCGCAGTTTAACAACCTTTTGTAGAGAACCTGTGGTGATACCACGGGAAACTGGGAGACCACTGTACATTGAGGAGTTAGAGATTTACATAACAAGCAGTCTAAGTAAGGTGCAGGTCTGTGCCGTGCTGTATATACAGTGTGGCCTTCAGGCATCCCTTGGCTGCAGGATAAACTTAGCTGTTTTATTGTAATGAAGGAGCCTGCAAGCTCCTGTTTTCTACCAGCAATTAAGCCACCAGCATGGCTTTGCTTGTGCAGAAAGAGTATCTTATTTGAATATCCTTTATGAATAGAGTTGTCTTCTTCTAAGAAAGAATTGCAGAATACCTTGAATGGCCAAAAAGGAGGAAATTCTCTACGGACAGGGTCCGTACAGTGTTCCAAAGGAAAATCCATCTGGGGTCTGGCAGATGCCACACGAATGCAGGGTTCATGTCATCTGAAGGGATGTAAAATTTACTTGCCACCTATGTGGCTTTTCTTATTCTATTTTATTGAAACAGCTGTTTTAATAAGTAATTCACTAAGTCATTCTTACTGAGACCCAGAGACAACCCTGCATCATCTCTCTCACCTCATCCTCCCCGCCGGTGCAGAACAAGTGTGTTCTAGTGAAATCTACCAAGGATAACTTTTAGGATGCTGTCTGCAGGATGAGAGGGAAGAAGGTTTGATTTCAAAGCTTTGTTCAGCTTCCACTGTCATTACAGTGTTTCCATGAGCAAGAGAAAGGCATTCCACACATACATGGTGGACAGAACAAGACATCACCAGCTCATAGTGTAGAGGTGAAGATCAATGTTAGACTTATGAAAATCCATTTTCTTACTGTTAGACAGATTCTAATTCAGAGATAGAAAAGAACCTGTGATGGAAATGAGGTTGGGTAGGATACTATGTGACCTATCCTCCTTCAGTCTGCTACAGTGGGCCCGTAGCACAGCGTTACTCTAACTTTGAAGTATCCTGGCTTTATCCCTGCCTTGCAGAGACCCAGCTGCTCAAAGACTCACAGCATGCTAAGCTTTACTACTCCTCTACTCTCAGGCATGAAATGTCACCCGAGACTTCTGCTGACTCTTACTCATGCCCCAGACTCCCACTTAACTGCTGACACCCCCTCAACCCCGCTGCTGTTGCAACCTACTCAGCATAGCTCTCACCCTCCCAAAAGCGAGCAGCAGTGAGGCTCACACCCCTTCCGTGGGCATGGCCCCATCCAAAATGGGTCCTGTTACAGTCAAAGATTGACCAAGGCCGTACAAGACCTCTCTGGCCCCTCTGTCAAACATGAGGTAAGTGCAAGCTGGGCTCAGCTCATGGGAAAGATTTGGTTTTGTTTCCAGACTCTTAGAAAACTTTCATCTACTACTTATTCTGCTTGAGCACTATAGGAGATTGAGATTGCCTGTTGCTTTTTTACCATTTCTCATTCGCCATATCAACTTCTCAATCCAGAACTAACTTCTCAGTTATCTCTCAGTGCCTTCCCACTTTGTGCCACTGAACCCTGTGGAATACTCCCCAGTTACAGGAGCTCTGAATTAATGCATATCCTTGTATTTCTTGCTATTATATCTTATGAACACAGAGAACAATACTTGACATTTTATGCTGATTTTTTTTAATTTCAATTTCAGTCCACTCAGTTTTGGAATATGGAAAACTAGAATTTGGAAAATTAGAATATGGAAAATAAGAAAAATTGTAGTTTGCTAAAAATTTAACCAAGAAGTTACTAATGAAACCAGGTCTAAAGCTTACAGGAAAGGTCAAGATTATGATCTATCAAACAAATCTAAATAACAAGGTCTGAGAGATGGTATTTCTTTGTATTCTGAATTCTTCAATGACAATTTTTGTAGAGGTTACTCAGGGGTTTCTGTTTTATGTCATAATGACATATTGCATTTTGTTGACTCATTGATTTCCTGGTCCAGAAGTTTTCCTTGTGGAATGTTTCTCATTTTAATGTACTTTGCTATTTACAAATAATTCCAGAACATTGTTGATGCTTTCTTGAAAATTAATTCTTTATTTGTGTTTGCACATTAGACTGTGTGGAGGGAATCTTCCCCAATCCCCATTTGAAAAGTAAACAGTTCTCCATGTCATAGTATTAAAAAAGACAATTTTGATAATTTTGAACAAAACTTCCACTTTTTCAGGAAAAATTATAATTGCATTGAAGTTTTCCTTCAATTGTTTCCTTAAATTTATAGATTAAAACTGTGAAGTTCATATTATTTTATCATTTCCCATTGATGCTACTGTTAGCAATTAGTCCTAGCTTTTGATTTGCCTCAGACTATGCCCTAGAGATCTCACAGGATGTATAAAGGTCTGAATTGTTTGAATTGCAGTTATTCAGAAAAATTCTTCTAGCCCTGCAATTCTAACAGCTATTTTTTTCTCCTAATAGGAATGTAGTTATGATGTCTATTGCTTTTTTCTAGTCCTTGTCAGGGTGATAGTAAAGACTGCAACTGACATCCCAGGAAAGAAATTAATGGCAAGACTGAGAAAAATTTGCATCAATCTGTGATTTTAGAGTTGTCATCAAAGGTATGTTTCTTTAGGTAAGAAAGAAATTCAGCAGCTTCTGCAAGTCAGCATTGTGTTTCTGATATTACACATGTAGATAAGTGAAACCATAGGGTCCTGAGAATTACCAAGTTCCCAGTGATTTCTAGAGCAGCCTGACTAGCGTCAGTGATGAAGGACTTAGCCCTGTTTCTGCCTTTTTTATCACTATTGGTTTGAAAGAACCAGTTCCCTGGTTTTACCTTTCTTCATAGTTCACTTTGCATTCAGAGAGTTCAGGTATGGATCCCTGGGGATTCATAGATGAGATTATTTTTTGTATTGCCTCTTGGCAGTGTCCTTCAGACACATTACACAGAAAAGTTCGGCTTTAAAAAGAAATTAGTACGTCGGGAGCTGAACAGAATGGAACAGCCCTTTGTTTCTAATAAGGTTTCCCTCATCAAAAACATGGAGCTCAACAAGTCACATCCAGCTGCTACAAGTAAGGAAATTCTTTTGTATAAATATTAGTAACATTCTTTTAGCAACAGTTATCTGTGGTACCTCCAAGTGTAGCTCTCAGTTTGTTCAGCAATCTGAAGTGAAGTTAAATATAGACTAACAGATCAAACAACCACAGGATTCAATATAAATGCATTTCACTAAGGTAAGGAAGGCACAGCAATGAATTAGGAATGCTAGTTGTTTTAATAATAAAACTGGAATTATTCTGTGAACTGTGCATTCATGTTAATGTGGACTTAATACAGCCTCTTTGAAAATATTCTGACTTCATCTTAATTGACATCTGCAGTCTTCATCATAATAGATACTATTTTCTCTGACAAACCCCATGCCTCCAAAAAAAAACCCAGAAAAAGAAAGCCATCACTGCCAAGCTAGACAGTAAATTTGTGCAAGACTGCTCAAAAACTGCTCAAAGTTTGTGCAAGGGTTAGAACTTGTGGTTCACATCTACATCCCTCAGCAAAATGAGGATAATATGCACTGTCCACTGAAGTCAGAAGGGAAATCAAGGAGAAGGGAGCTGCAGTGTAAAGAGTAAAGGGCGCAACATTCTTAAGCAAACTTCCAATTTTCTCTCCTTTTCCTTGCTCCTTCCCTTCCAGATCTCTTTGGTTGCAGTTTGTGCGGCCTTGCCTCCAGCACGGCATGCAGAACACAACATCTGTCACAGAATTTATCCTCCTAGGGTTCTCCAGCAAACCAACTCTGCAGCTCTGCCTCTTCAGCCTTTTCTCTGTCCTCTACTCTGCCACTCTGATGGGAAATGCACTTGTCTTTGTGCTCATCTGCCTGGACTACCGACTCCACACCCCAATGTACTTCTTCCTCTGTCATCTATCCATTGTGGACATCTGCTACGCCTCCAACAATGTGCCCAATATGCTGAGGAACCTCCTTGGACAAGGCAGAACCATCTCCTTTGCTGGGTGTGGGATACAGATACATCTTTATTTAATCCTTGCACTTACAGAGTGCATGCTGCTGGCTGTGATGTCGTATGATCGTTACGTGGCAATCTGCCATCCCCTCCGCTATGCCTTTATCATGAACCGGAGGGTGTGCCTCACCCTTGTGGCAGTTTCATGGGTTTTGGGGTTTGTATTTGGTACACTACAAGCCTCTCTGGCTTTACACCTGCCTTTCTGTGGCCCCTGTGAAGTTGATCATTTCTTCTGTGAAATTCTTGCTGTGTTAAAGCTGGCCTGCACTGACACTAGTATGAATAAAGTCCTTATCTTTGCTGTTTGTGTATGCTTCCTCCTCTTCCCTTTAGCCTTAATCCTAGTTTCCTACCTCCACATCCTGGCCACCATTCTGCGCATCCACACTGTGGCAGGATGGCACAAAACCTTCTCCACTTGTGGCTCCCACCTGACTGTGGTGGGTCTGTTTTACGGAAATGCAATCTTCATGTACATGGGGCCTGGGAGTGGTGACTCATCTGGGATGGAGAAAGCTCTTTCTCTTTTCTACAGTCTGGTCAGCCCCACTTTGAACCCCCTGATTTACAGTCTGAGAAACAAGCAGGTGAAGGAAGCCTTGCTGAAGCTTCAGAGAAGGAAAAGAGCCTTTCATTCTGTATAGTCTAGGCTCTAGGTTTTCACCTGTCTCTTGTTGTTCTATGCCCTTTCTCCTTGAGCTCTTTGGGTATTTCTTACTGAATTTTAAGCGGTTAAAACATAACAAAAGAGATTATTAAAATGCATTTGTCTCTGTTTCTCTGTACAGTCTATTGAACATCATAACACAAAATGAGTAATTAGTATTTCTTTTATTAGAGATAACTGATTATTATTCCTTGCACACAGCCCTCATAGGCAGGTAATATGTTTTACTAGAACTATTGACCCAGCTGGAAACAATAGTTTGTCTTCTAACCAGCAGTCAGAACAAACTACTGTGTAGCAGGTTTTTTTCTGAGTATAACAACTGATGTAGTAAGATATTATTTTTCCTTACCATATTTGTATTTCGTATATCCTTAGACTTGTAGAGCTTGAAATCTATTATTAGAAAGAAAAAGAGTGAAAAAACTATGCTTATATGTAAGGTGAAGAGTTTTGTTTCTGCATACGTTTGTGCCTGACACCTCTCATGTAGGAAGTAAACATGACATCCACTGCACTGCAGAAACCAGCTTTATGTCTAATTGGCCAAGCAATTCTGCAACCATTTCCTTTTGTATGATGGGAGCTTTGTTCTGCTCCCCCTCCCTGTATTCTTGATCAGGGGGCTGGATATCCGGAAAACAGCTGAACTTGCTATTAAAAACTGAGGCAAAGAAGGCATTAAGTACATCAGCCTTATCCTCATCCTTTGTCATTATTGTTTCCTCTGCAGCCAGTAAAGGATGGAGATTCTCCTTGGCCCTCCTTTTGTTCTTAATATATTTGTACAAACATTTTTTGTTATCTTTCACAAAATTGGTCAATGTATGTACTAGGTGGGATTTAGCCTTTCTGATTTTCTCTCTGCATGACCTCACTTCATCTTCGTAGTCCTCCTAATGTGGCTATCCCTTCTTCTAAAGCTCATAGACTTTCCTCTTTTTTTCTGAGATCCACCCAAAGCTCTATACTCAGCCAAGCCAGTTTTCTTCCCCATCGACTCATTTTTCAGTACAAAGCGATGGTTGCTCTTGTGCCGCCAGGATTTCCTTCTTGAAGGACGTCCAGCCTTCTTGGACTCCTTTGCCCTTTAGTGCTGCCTCCCAAGGAACTTTATCAATCAACCTTCTAAACAGTCCAAAATCTGCCCTCTGGAAGTCCAAGGTGGCACTTCTGCTGACTCCCCTCCTTACCTCTCCAAGAACTGCAAATTCTATCATTTCGTGATCACTGTACTCCAGGCATCCTCCAACCATCACATCTCCCAGAAGGCCTTCTGTGTTCACAAACAACAGGTCCAGCAGGGTGCCTTCCCTAGTTGGTTCACTCACTAGTTGTGTCAGGAAGTTGTCTTCTATACACTCCAGGAATCTCCTAGACTGTTTTCTTTCTACGGTATCATACTTCCAGCAGACATACAGTAAGTTGAAGACTCCCACAAGAACTAAGGTTAATAATTGCAAGACTTCTCCCAATTGCTTGTAGAATATCTCATCAGTCTCCTTCTCCTGGCTGGGCAGTCTATAGCAGCCTCCCACCATGATATCTGTCTTTTTGGGCATTCCACTAATTTTTACCCATAGCCACTCAACCCTATCATCATCATAACTGAGGTCAAGGAAATAAAACCCCTCTCTAACATAGAGGGCTAATCTATCATCACCTCTCCTTCCTTTCCTATTCCACCTGAAAAATTTATAGCTAAACATGGCAGCATTCCAGTTACATGAATCATCACACTACATTTCCATGATGATAATTATATCATAGTTTTCTTGCTGCACAAGGACTGCTGGTTCCTCCTGTTTCTTGCCCATGCTGTGTGTGTTGGTATAGATGCACTTCAGCTGGGCTATTGATCCCACTACTCTCCTGAGTGGAACAGTCTTAATTCCTATGTGACTAGTCACTGCTATTTCTAACCCAACCTTTGCATCTTTGCTGTCACTTGGAGTGCTATCCTCAGCTTCCCCAGAGGTGGCAGTCCAAAAGGCGTCACTGGCACACCATTCCCCAGACACTGGAATGCCATTCCTAGGCTTATTTCTAGTAAGCCTGGTTTTGTCTCTCTCCCCCTTCATATCTACTTTAAAGCTCTTTTGATGAGCCCTGCTAATGTAAGCATTCTTTTTCACATTAGAGGCAGTTTTACATCATCATTTGTCAACAGACCTGGTATTTTGTAGGCCAACCTATCATCAAAAAAACCCAGTGTTTTGATCCTCACAGCAGACTTGGAGCAGGTGTTTATTTCCTGGCTCTTTGTATTCCATCTCTCATCATTCCCTGTAATAAAAATGACAGAGGAGAGAACTACCTGTGCACAGGAGAGCACAGTTGGGCTTGTGACTCTTCTCCTCTTGACTGGTGTGAGATTGAGAAATGTCTTGTTCATCTGAAAAGTGTCAGTTCTCTGAATGCAGGGAAAGAGACTCTTTTCCACCCTTTCAGTCTGTGGCAGTGGGTTAAAGTCAGTAATCTCAACTGCTACCAGAAAACAGGACAACACAGTGACTGAGTTGTTCTTCTTATTGTGACTTGCACCACTTATCTTGGTTTCCTGAGCTGGAGCCCTTGACAGTAAGTCTCCCTTTGGCCACAAAATGTCAGCCAGTGCTCCACTCCACTGTTATGCTCCCGCAGACTCCCTGTAGTTGACACAAGCCAAGGCAACAAGATGTGGATGCTTTTCTTTCTAGACCTTACTCCCAATCACAGGACATAACAACTGCATGAGCAGATTGCCAGCTGCAGAGCTTCACCATTCAACAAGGGCCAGGTCCACAAGGACATCTATGCAGATAATCTGCAGCTAATTCTTGGTACGTTGTGCAATCAGGTGCCTTTTCCCCTTCTTCACTTCCCCACAGTTGACTGAGGATTGCTCAGCAGTGATTTCGTGCTTTCTTTCTTTTTTTTTTTTTTGGTCCTTGAGGGACAGCCGCTGGGCTTGCGGATTTGGAGAGGAATTTCACAGTGGGTATCTGACAGGCAATGGAAGCACAGTTGAAGAACACAACAGGAAAAGGAGGACCATGTGGCAATGGCTATTGCAGGGAGCAGCTGTAGATGGAGAAGTGGAAGGAAGCATGCATGAGGAAATGGCTGAGAATGCAACTGAAGGTGAGCTAAGGAAAGGGTGAAATCCCAGTCTTTGTCCTCACAGTGATCAGGCAACAAGTTCTACAGCAGCAGTGGTGGCTGGGCCTGACTTGCCATGCAGGCGATGCACTGCCAGAGCCTGAACTGAGCACGTGGGCCACATCGCCCTACTCAGTACTTCATGTAACAGAGACAGTGGGCTGAGGCTCTGCCTCCCCAAAAGGCACAGGGGAGGCTCCTGAGGTGCCAGGAGAGGAGCCACACGAGGCATCATTAAGGAGTCAGCATTTCAATGATAACAAGTCTGACGGGACTTCTGCAAGTGACACAAGTGAGTCCCAGTGTCATTGTTGTGCTGTGACACAGGCCACCATGGGCATTATTAAAAGTTAAGACTTCTTGTTTTGCAAAGCATTTCCATGTCTGCTGGGGACAATGTTAGGGCCTCGCCACACAGGGCTGCCTGACGTTCCCTGATGAAACCCCCAGGGATGAGAGCAAACTCAACGCAACAACCAATAGTTCCCTCTCATGAAAAGGACAGATGATGACCTGTGCTTCTCTGTCGTCCTTGGCCATGGGCAGCCAGCACCACCCATCTGCATCTATTCCCTTTTCCACAGCTCAGGGGTCTCCTAGCACAGCTGCTGCAGGCAGCACACTCTTAGGAAAAGTGTGGCTTTTTTTTCAGCTAGAAATGCAAAGAGCAGCGTCAAAACATAGCATTAGCTTTCAAAGCTCAGAGGCAATGTGTCTCAATCACCATTCTGAGTTATTCAGTCTCCATTAATATTACAAGACTGGCTAATTTGATTTGCTTGCAAGCACTCAAGTGCCCCCATAACTGTAAACCTTTCAGTTCAGCTCAGACTGCAAATGCAATTACACAATGAAGAACCATGTGATTGAAAGCAGCCCTGTGGAGAAGGACTCAGGGGTGCTGGTTGATAAGAAGCTTGACATGAGCCAGCAACGTGCACTTGCCTCCCAGAAGGCCAATCATGTCCTGAGCTTCATCAAAATAAGCGTGGCCAGCAGGGTGAGGGAATTTTCCACTTCTGCTCCATTCTTGTGAGGCCCCACCTTGTGGTGGCCTTCTCGCACGTGAAGGAGGCTACAAGAAAGCCGAAGAGAGACTTTTTACAAAGATAAGTAGTGATAGGACTTTAAATTGGAAGGGGGAAGATTTAGATTAGACATTAGGAAGAAATTTTTCACAACGAGGGTGGTGAGACACTGGCACAAGTTGCCCAGGGAAGCTGTGGATGCCCCCTCCCTGGAGGTGTTCAAGGCCAGGCTGGATGGGGCCTTAAGCAGCCTGGTCTGGTGGAAGGTGTCCCTGCCCATGGCAGAGGGGTTGGAACTGGATGATTTTAATGTCCCTTCCTAGCCAAACCATGCTTAATGCTTAATCCTAAATGCTTAGGATTTGACTGCCAAGAAAGACCTGGAGCAACCCAGGGCAGGACAAGCCCAGTTCTGTCTCAGTGCTTCATGAGAACTGACACTTCAACGAGAAGAGCTGGGGGTGGGTTATCCAGACTGAAGGAACGATGAGAGTATGAAGAGGGAAAGGGAGAGGAGAGGGGAGGAAGGTCCCCATCAGTGCTGCCCTTTCACACCGCTAGTGCATGTGCCCAGTGTCACGTGGCAGAGGGGCGCTCCGGCGGGAAGAGGTGGGTGGGAAGGAAAGCAATGGTAGCTGCAATTTGTTGAGGGAGGGAACAGAAGGTGGTCAGGGATGTGTGGGTTGAGGGAAGGACAGGAAGGAAAAGAGACGAAAGTTACATGGAGAGGGAATAGCGGGGGTCTGGGAGCGAGCCGTTCCTAGTGAAACAAAGCAAATAGCGTAACAGGCTGAGACACTGTTAAGCAGGTATCCTTTTTAATTCCAGCTGGGGAAGTGCTGGTGGATTACTGGGGATATTCCTCAATAAGTGATTCCAAAGAGTACATGAAAGTCTTCTTGTTATGCTCACTAAATACATACATATTTATTACATTTCACAAAATCATTTAACTATTCCCACCCTAAGCTTGGAACTAATTACATATTACCTTGTGTCTGATTTACAATACGACAGTACCCCCTTATTGTCCATTTAAACTAATTCTGGCTACTTCTGGTGATGCATTTGTCTTCTTTCACAGGTGTCTGATCCGTGACTTCTTTATGTTTAGTAGATAACAGTGGTGTACTGATCCTTGATGTTACCATTTACTAAGGTTACCATCTAACCTTGAATATCACAAATCCTTTGTCTCACTAGCCTGGCACGAACCTGCACTCAGCTCACCTGGTGGGGCGGTTAGGGGTCACATCCCTCGAATATAGTATCTTCCCCAAAAGGAGACTTTGCCCTACACGTCCAACTCTTCCTGAAAACAGAGGGTGCCAGCATCACCCTGCTGCCTCTGGGAAGCACCCTGCTTGTTCCCATTTTTTCCCAAGCAGGGGATAGATGGACTGGACTTTAGGGAGCAGCCACTGGTTCGCACTGCCATGACTCTGATGTGGAGCTGCTGTCAGTTTGGGTGCCCTCCTCACCCCATGTGCCTTTCCCTCTCTGAGGAAAATGCTGCTTCCAGTCTTGCAGGGAGCTACTTAGGGCTCATCCTGGCAGTGACAGGGAAACGCTGCTCCCAGCATTGCAGGAGGCTATATAGGGCTGGATTTGGGGGTGAAGGGGTTCTCCCTGAAGGGGACACTGTTTCCAGCTTTGTGACGGGCTGCACAGGGCTGTGTTTGGGAGTGAGGGTGGACTGAGAGAGAAGCTGCCATGTCATGCTGCCATGACTGTTGCAAAGCTGCTGCTGGCCTGCGTGCCTCCCCCCAACCTTCCTCCCCTCCCAACAAAGAGGCCCTGATGCCCTGGGATGCATCTGGAAGTGCAGGCATGGAAGGAAAGGAGTGGGTTTGCAGTGTCAGGATTGAAAACCTCCATCCCAGACCTTCTGTTGGGAAAGAGCAGGTTTGTTTTCCAGCCTACTGATGCCCACCAGTGCTTGGCCCCTGATATCACTTTAGCGAGAGGACAAAGCTGAGTGGAGTGATGTTCTGCTGGCAAAAGTAACTCAGTTTCTCATCCGCTTCCCCACTCTATCTCTTTCTAACAGTGCTAAGCCCCAAAATTGAGAGTAAACATCGAGACTGATAGCATCCAGTTTTGGTCTTAAATGGAAGGAAAGGTCTGCTTTAAAAAAAAAAAAAACAACAGTCAGGAACTACCCAGCTATTTCAGAGTCCTTCACAACCACCTATTTCCCCAGCCATGCACAATCATAATTCAATGCTGGGGCTGGGGGCTGCTAATTTCATTTGCACACTGCTTCACAGTGAGGGACATATCATTTATTTCTCCCAAAATCAGCAGCAACCATTAACTGCTAAGAAAATTCAAACAAGATTGGAAAACACAGTACACACACAAAGTTGTGACTCCTCTTCCAGAAACTGTTCAGCACACATTCTCTACAGCTTTGCCCATTAGTGTTCTGTGGTAGGAAGAAGCTGACGTAGTTTTTCAGTATCAGTGAAAAAAAAAACAAACACAATCTTATGGATTCAATTGAAGAACAGGAACAACCTCGTGGCATCTGATCCTCTCCAGAGCTCAAGCACTGCTCGAATGCTAGAGAATGGTTGCGTTCTCTAAACAGGGACACTTACACTTCTAAACACTTCATTGCTGCTCTGAAATTGTTTGTTTCACAGCTCCAACTGGGGCCTGGTGTCTGGGTTTCTTTTGTCTTTGCCTCAGTTTCAGGACACCTAAAGGGCCATCTGACCTTCATGGTACAGTCCAGGTCCTCCTCCTCCAGGCGATGGCATTACATGTGGGTGTTCCAACCATTTGTCTTGGCAAACACCCTGTAAGTCAGTGAACAAACAGGGGTTTCTTCACTTCAGTAAACAGTGTTAAACTGAGCTCTGTTATTTCTGCTACTGTCACTTTCTGATGCGTGGTGTGACACAGTGTCACTGCTTCATTCTGTTGGGACCCATGGCAGTCAGCAGATGTGGGTGGTTAAACAAGGCAGGTTGGAAGTGGATGGCAAAAAGTGCAGGAGGCATGGGTAATCCTCAGCTTGCCCTTGGCTCCACTTCCCTCTGCCCCTGAGTGGTTTTGGAAAGTGAAATGTCCTTCAACCAAAAGCACTGGACTTCTAGAAGAGAGATCAATGCAACCTGTCACGCTCTGTATACGGAAATACACTGTTGAATGTCTGCACTTTCAGCCTGGGACATAGACTCACTGGGACCAAAGGATGAACTGCCTGCACTGCAGGGTCTCTTTTTAGAGCTCCTTTACTTTGTCTCCATGCTTTTCTTGGACACAGGACAGCGCCTCTTCTTGGGGCTGCAACAAACCTCTAAGTCAGAACGCCTCCTTCTCTTCAGTATGGTTAGCTAAAACAAAAAAACAGCTGAGCAATCTCAGAGTGGTCTGGGGAATAAGAATGCATTCCGCCTGGCAGAAAAAAGGAGCACCCCAAGCCCGGTGAACTCCTTTCAATACCATACAACTAGCTAAAAAAAATGCTTTTATTCACCTGTGAAGGTAGGGTGCAAACACACACCTTGACAGAAAACTGTATTATTTATACTGCCCAAAATGGAATTGCACTTTCTCCACAAACCTCTCTACAACAGCTTTAAAAGAGAGAACTTCTAAGCACAGAAGTTACACGGTTACCCAGTTTGTAGCACAAAATAAATATTTCTGTGACCCAAGTTCCTGTTGACTGACAAGGAACATTTCAGCAATCCCCATGCAGAGCCACATCACCAGTTCCTTTTACAGAGCGCTGCGATGTTACAAAATATCCCTGAAAACTGCCAGCTTCAAGTGTAATGCAAGCAGGTTTATTAACATTAGGAAGTAGATGAGAATTCTGCTTGTATCAGGAAGCGTGCCAGCACCCGAGGACAAACCTTGCCTGCAATCAGGAAAAGCAACATTTAATAAGGGTGCTACCAACAAAATGCTGCTCTCTTGTTTGAGAGATGTTCCACTAAATAAATTTATCAAAGCAGCAGCAGAAGAAACCGAGAACCTCTCTCTGGGCAGCACCTTCTGCACCTTTCAGGGACCATGGGAGATGTTAACCCTGAGGAGCAACATCTCACAGAAATGCCCAGCAGTTTCCTACTTTTTCTTCAGTCCTTTCCACCCAATTCTGCTCTTGCTCACACTTTCTTGCTTTGGCTTGAGCTTGACTGGAGTCAAATACAACTTTTTTTTCAAAGGAATAGTAATATTCGACACTCTGGGAAACAGTATTTGTCCTAGCCTGTTGTGAGAAAACCAGAGGCGATCTACAATGGAAGTACTGCAGTACACTATTTAAGACACAGACAAATCCATCTAACATTTTTTTTCCCCCATTCTCTCCAGCTATCATGATGAAAATGCAGTGGAAGATCAAGCATACACAGGGCTGAATTCAGACTGAAAACAAACTTTCCTGTACTGAAAAGGTTCTAGAGAAGGGCAGGAAGGGCAGAGCTGAACATTTCATTAAGGTGGTCGGCATAAAATTTGACTATTATTTTAATATCTCCAGTGTTTTGTGCCAGAGATACTAAATATTCTATTGTAATTATACATTAGGGCAAATAGCGTCTTGTCTTGGTGTCTTTTTAGTGTTGAAAGTTTTAGTTTGCTTCTTAGAGAACAGAGTTCCAACACAACTCATTATATGACTTCCTGGGTTAAAGCTGTCACCATTAACAGCCCTAGATCCACCTGGATCAAATAGCCTTACCTTCCTCTGTATCAGCCAAAAATTCTTCTTGTATCTAGAAAAAGCCTTTTTAAACCACCACTTCTCACGAGGCTTCCAGGTATTTAAGCCCAGAAACAAACAGCAACAGACAAGTGATTAGATCGTTTGCAGAGAAATCAGCATCAAGTATCGACACCTCTCCTCCTTCACAAAAGAATGACTAAGCATAGCAGTGAATTTATTAGCACTGGTAGTTGTCACTGCCAGCAGATAGGCCCTGCGTGCTGTAAAGCATGGGCACAGATGAAAGGAAGAGCCCACGTCAAGGAGGACTTGGTATTGTCACATTTTGGCACATTTGTCCCGTTGGGTGTCACTGCAGGGCAGCGCACTTTAAGCAACAGGCTGAAACACAAGAATAGGGCATTCTCCATGCAAGACAAAGGACCCTGACCAGCTTAAAACCAGAGTGTTTTGCTACTCCTTGCCCCACCCCAGAGAACACAAATTGTTGTTCATACATCATTTAAAATAAATTATTTAAATCAAGAGGCAGAAAGGGAACTGCATTATCTGCTGGGACTCCAGGTGAAGGACCAAGCTCTACTTCCAGTTTAACTGCATAATGATAATTAGCCAGATTCCAGTTTCCGAGGCCTCCCAGAGAGCAGCATATCCATAGCCTCCTGCAAGATTTAAGGTAAAAAGACTTTAGATTCTCCCCCATGAAGAGTAAAAAGGTAAATTCTTGCTTTCAGCTGTGGTGCTACCACAGTGATTCAGGCCACTGCTGGAAGATTTTGCTCATGATGCTTAGCAGCAGCACTTCGGGACCACCTCGGCACACTGAAGTTTAGGGAAATATTTCCTCGATACACTCAGGAAAACAGAACTTCAGGAGATGTCTGGGGACCAGGCTGTGAGACCCCCACAGCCACCACCTCCAGGAGAAGATTTCTCCCTGCTGCAGACAGACTTACTTCCACACTTAATCAAGGCCTGGTGGGAAGCATTTGCTCAGCAAGGACCCCTAAGGATGTTGCAGTTATCAAGTACAAGTTGTTTATCTAGGGCAATCCTTGGGTTTTATCTAAAAAGGCAGTTCCTCCATTCCTAGTTTTTGGGGTAGCAGTACTTACACTCTCTAAATTATCACCTAATGTGCAAGAGTAAAAACAAGCTCTTATTTATACACCAGGGCAGGCTCTGTAATTCTTCGAGAGTTTCGAAGAGAGTGTAATTCTTCGAGAGTGCAGACTGCAGGAACAGGCAGAATGCGAGAACTCTGCAAGGTTGGCAGAGATCATGTTTCAGACCATGGAACAGAAACTGGGAACAACTGACAACACCAGAGACAGATCTCCTCTTTACCAAGGTCACTGCTGGTGAGGTGGAACATTTACTAATGACCCTGACCCCGTGGAAGATGCTACTGAGTAACAGTTAATATTTATTCACGGTTCTATCCAAACTGAGCAGCTTCCTTCCCTCTAGCACTGTTATGTTGGGAAGGTGGTCAAGCCCCGCTGTTAATCTCTCCAGTGATGCCAGACAGGGAGAGAACCAACCACACACTGACTCCTAAACTACAGTTCCCTCATCACCTACTTTCCAAATGCTGGTCATTCTTCCGATTGTTATGCCTTAACTCACCTCCTGAGAACAGCTGCTTCACATTGGGGCAGTACATGCATGTTCCCTGCCAAGATTTTAACAACTGCCTTCAGAAAGCTAGACACCGAGGACAGCAGTTTCTGGAATACTGAAATGACTGAGAAGCCCAACTGCAATTTCAAAGAAACCCATGTCGTGCTACAAATTTCTTTGCTAAAATCTGCCAGAATCTTAAAACTGAACCAGTTGCTTGATTATTGCTGTATATGCTTATTTACCTCTTTAAATTATTATGGCCTGATTTTCAACAAGGAATAATATCCAGAGCTTTGGGAAGTTGAAAAATAATATTTTCCTTTTGTCTTATTGACAGGGGAGGAAGGCAGAAGATCAATAATGGTAGACCAGAGTCAATATTTGTGAACTTTTCTGACCACTTAGCACCAAGACTCCAGTTAATCTGGTCTCAAGAAATGCCTGGCACATGCTGCTCCTGTAAGTCCCACTGTCATGTGGCTAATGACCAACAAGGCATACAGATACATCAGCCTGCATCCAACACTTTGATTCCTGCCTGAACAACCACAGAATTGTTTAGTTGGAAAGGACCTTTGAGATCAGCAAGTCCAACTGTATCTATCCACTACTAAACCCTGAGCACCTCATCTACCTGCCTTTTAAATACCTCCAGGAGTGGTGACTCAGCCACCTCCCTGGACAGCTCCTTCCAGTGCTTGACAAGCCTTTCAGTGAAAAATTTTTTCCTGGTGTTCAATATGAACCTCCTCTGGTGCAGCTTGAGGCCATTTCCTCTCATCCTGTTGCCTGTCACTTGGGAGAAGAGACCAGCACCCACCTTGCTACAACCTCCTTTCAGACAGTTGTAGACCATGGGTATTAAACTTACGTTTTCCACCATTCTCCTGCTCCTACTCCTGCTCCTGCAGCATAACGTGCATCACACACACTGCACATGACTAGCATGCTGGCAGAAGTTTGGTGCTGATGACATGTAGAAACAAGGTGCTGGGCTGGATAAAACAAGGTTGAGGGTCAGGTTCGGCCCACAGGTTGCGAGTTTGACACCCCTATTGTAGACAGTGTTAAGGTCTCCTCTCGGCCTCCTTTTTTCCAGGCTAAACAATCCCAGTTCCCTCAGGCACTTCTCATAAGGCTTATTCTCCAGGTCATTCACCAGCTTCATTGCCCTTCTCTGGACATGTTCCAGCACCTCAATGTTCTTCTTGTGAGAGGCCCAAAACTGAACACAGCATTCAAGGTGCAGTCTCACCGATGCTGAGTATAGGGGCACAATCACTTCCCTGGTCCTGCTGGCCACACTGTCTCTGAAACAGGCCAGTATGCCTTTGGCCTTCTTGGACACACTGCTGGCTCATATTCAGCTAGCTGTCAAACAACACCCCCAGGTCCTTCTCCGTCTTGCAACTTTCCAACTACTCTTCCCCAGACCTGTAGCGCTGCACAGGGTTGTTGTATTCCAAGTGCAGGACCTGGCACTTGACCTTGTGGAACTCATATCATTGATCGCAGCCCATCAACTCAGACTGTTCAGATCCCTCTGTAGGGCCTCCCTACCATCAAGCAGACCAATGCTGCTACCCAGCTTAGTGTAGTCCATGAACTTGCTAAGGATGCACTCAATCCCCTCATCCAGGTTGTCGGTAAAGATATTGAAGAGAACTGGACCCAACACTGAGACCTGGGGAACACCACTTGTGAACATCCTCCAATTGGATTTAACTCCATTTACCACCACTGTTTGGGTCCAGCCATTCAGCCAGTTTTTTAACCAGCAAAGGTGCACCTGTCCAGGCCAATGGCAGCCAGTTGCTCGAACAGAATACTGTAAGAAATAGAGTCAAAGGCTTTACTATAGTCCAGACATACTACATCCACTGCCTTTCCTCATCCGTTAAGCAGATAACCATGTCATAGAAGATCAGCTTTATTTGGCAGAACTTGCCTTTCATAAACCCATGCTTAATGGACCTGATTACCTGGTTGTTCTGTGTGTGCTGTGTGGTAACACTCAAGATGATCTGTGCCACGACCTTCTCTGGCACTGAGGTCAGACTGACAGGCCTGTAGTTCCCCAGATCCTCCCCCCTGGCTCTTCTTCTAAATGAGCATAACATTAGCCAGCCTCAGGTCAAGTGGAACTTCCCCAATCAGCCAGGACTGCTGGTAGATGATGGAAAGGGATCCAGAGAGCACCTCTGCCAGTTCCCTTAACTTGTCAAATAAGACAAATTTGACTCCACAAAGCTTTCAGAAGAGCAGCCTAAGGCAGTTGAAATGCAAATTTTTCTTAAATTTCAGCTCTCCAAACCATGTTATGTCTTAGTTCCATCAATCACTCAGAGAGGAGGAGATCTCTCTAGGATCAAAATAATACTAGCACAAAAGATATAACAGACACCCTGTTGTTCTATATGCTGGATCTCAGCAATTATTCAAACCCAAAGACTCTGCCTATGTCCCATGTCCTCCCTCCCCGACCCCATTCAAATTCCAGTTCCATTGAGTTACGAGCAATATGCAGCAGGAAAACTGCTGCTACACTGAGAATTAAGATGAGAAAGTGCAGCCGCTGTTCTGCTGCAAGTCTTTTACCCACAACACTACTATTTCCACAAATTTACGAGAAAAATGTGTCTCAGTTGCCAATTACCTCCAAATACCTAAAAAAAGGGAACTATTCTGACCCAGAAGGGACCAAATGTCCTTTTAAGAAGGCCCAATAGCACAGAGTGGGACTTCAGGAAGACATGTACACATGGAAACACTGATTGCCTGACTCAGCTAGAGATTATTAAATTCAGTAGAGTGCAGTAGAGACAAGCTTACACATCGCTTTTGTTTTGTCTTAGAGTTTAGCACAGGGCTATGAATTATTGATCAGCTGCATTTGCCTGAGAGTAAGTGACATCTAGGGTGTCTTTGGAGATCTTGAATATTCTGCCAGACAGATTTAAGAGAAAGTGCATCAGATAATGTGAAAAATATGTAAATTATCAGAGTTCACCTTACAAAATCCAGTATCCTCAAATTTTTGGTGGTCCCAATGAAAGAATCACCTGCAGAGGCTGACAGCACATCACAGTCAATGCAAGGAGAGGAAGAAGGAAAGCACATGAGGAGATGCTCAGCAGTATGAGACATGCAGTCATTATTGCCAAAGCCGAGCAAGGCAACTAGACTTGCCTTTTTGCACTCCTGCACTGACCATAGAGCTTTCCAAGTGCACTTTTACTAGGATCCTTGGGACGCTGGTGCCCATCATGAGAGCTGCTTCCCCTGGCCTCTTTTTATACCAAGGCCTGGTGGTGCATGGAACAGGTGGCAGAGTAACTAAGGGACACATCATCTCCAGAAGAACCCATTCCCTCAGCTGTGCCAAGGACCAGGACACATGGGGCACAGATCACCCCACAGCAGTGCCAACCTCCCAGCCAGGCTCTATCATGTCTCTCCCCACCAGGCCTGCCCTGGGTGCTTCCCCACAGCAGCACTCATAGCAGCTGGTCCAGGGCCCCCTGGGAAGTCTGCCCACCTGGCTGCTCCCCCGGGGACCTCCATGGAGCTCTCCTCAGCCACCAGATGCTAGATGGGGAGGACCAGCGTGTCAGGTCTGGGAGCTCCAGGCAGCCCATCAGCTCCCTTTGGGGGAAATAAGTAACCGAGAAGCAGATAAATTACAGACTACTGACTTCATGTACTGCTACAGCAAAACATGCACTTCTCCCATCTTCTGGCTGAAGAACATTCTCTCTGCTTCCTGGAAAGTCAGAGCCTCTCTGTACAAACAGGGTAAGGAGGTTACAGCTATCATGCTTTTGCTGAAAAGGTCTTCAGGTGGTTCCTGGTCTCCCTGGGACATTATTTGCCCAATGCCCACTCCAGCCTGCCAACAGGAGATGTGTGTAGGGTCATCCCCACAGACATGCTGCCAGTCCGTCTCTCCTCTGTCTTCTCAGCACACTTCCTTGTCTCTCTCCTGATTAGCTGTCATCTGCAATATTTGTCAGTATTTACCCTGCTCTGTTTGATGCATGAAGATCTATGCAGTGACAGCTTTGCGTTTAGCTTCCTTTTGCTTCCTGGTTGCTTGTCAGTGTGTCTCACACCACACCCATAGCTGCCACTCCCGATTCCTGGCAGTCCCAGGGATGTGCATGATATCTTATTAATTACTAGGTAATCATCCTCAGATTATAAAAACTGTAATAATGGTTTATAACGATGCTATCCCTGCATCTTTTGTAAAGGTGATTTGGCATTGTTGTCCAAATGCCCCTGGCTGCAGCATCACGTCGATACCAGCTCTGCTTTAGACTGCGGTTGGAGGGACTCATTCCCCTCTGTGCAGGACAGTCCTGCGTTATGCGACAGGACTCATTTTGTGTTCCCTCAGGAACTGCTATTTTTATTTCCTCCTATGCAGCCTGAACAAGGGTCAGGAGACTGCAACACAAGAGTATAATACAGAATTGTAATGAATATACATCTGGCATTCGCTGTAGCATGGGGAAAACATGTAGTGGCTGGTGCCACTGTGGTGATAAGGTTTTCTTTCAGTTTCAGGATGTCTTTTTACTGGCTGGCTCTTTCTAGAGGAGATCTGAATTCAGTAGTCCGTTTTTCTGTGGCAGCACCAGTCCCCAAGCCGACTGGTTTTAGACTGGAAGGTGACGCAGCCCAGTTCTAGAGATCTTCAGATTTTCCTTCAGTTGTCAGTGTCCCAAAGCATTTGCTTTCTATGCTGATCAATCTGTATTCACTGCTTCAAGAGAGTGATCTCATTCCTACAAGATTCATGAACATTGAAAATTAGAGTAATTATTAATATAACAAAGCAAAGGGCAAGCTGAAATATTTTCAGATGATGTTCTGCAGGGCTTGAATGTGCCACATAATGACAGATAGAATTGCAAAATTAAGTTTGGAACTTAAAATTCGCTTTTGATCCATCTCTGGCCTTTCCTTCCAAATCTCACCAGCAGAAAGTACTTTCTTATTTTTGTAAGAATGAAAACATCCAGCTTCCAACATCAGATGAATTTCAGCATTGGGCTGTTGTTACCTAGTGAAGGGAGCAACTCATTGAGTTATTGCTGCTGCAGTGACTCAGCTGTGGTGCAGCCCAAGTGCTTTTCTAACATCAGGTCCCAACTGCAGACTGACCTAGAAAGAACAATCTGGAAATTAAAACATGTAAATAAGAATCTGCTTTACACTTCATATTTGACATAATTTGATCAAGATCCAAACCCTTGACTGCACTGTATTTCACCTTTCCCAGTCTATAGGCTGTTTTTTTCTTTTAGACAACAAAATTAGAATGTTCTGTGTTACACATCAGAGCTTTCATGTCTTGTCTGAACATGTCCCACTGATGCCATTGTTGGCTGGTTGCTTTTGGTCACTACCCCACAAGCAGATCTGCAGAGTTCAAATTACTCAAAATGTGCATTTTCAGTTTATCCACAGGAAAGAGCATCCCCATTCCTCTCACTACTGTAGAGAAAACTAAAGGTGTTTCTCTTGGAAAATGTAAGTTCTTCAAGGAGATGAACTGCAAGATGATTTTATTGGTAGGAAAAAGTGAGGTCACCTCATAAAATAATTTGAGCTGCAGAGTCTTTGGTCCCTGGTCCCCATAAGAATAACTAGCTCTTCTGGCAGAATGAGGAGGGATGCAAAAGCCTTGGTTTTGCTTCCTGAAGAGTCACTCTTGAAGGCTTCTTCTGTTGCTTACATGTTAGCTCACTGAGCACTGTCCCTTCCAAAATTGCAAATTACCACAGCAGGTACATGTGGCTACTGCAGTTGTTTCATATCACCAGGAAATTTACAGCAGCCCATAAGCCTTTGTTAGACAAAATCATACACATTAAAAATGTCTTGTACTAAATGGAAGTCTTGGAGTTGTGGAGTATGTATTGGAGCCATTACTCATGTATCGCTCAAAAGACTGAGAAAAACAGGTCTATAAACACAAAGAGGGATGACATCACTTTATACAGTATCTCTTATGTCTTTGAGCTACTGATTGTCCTGAATGACTGGCAGCTCATAAAACTGTATTAACTAGTTCTCAGCTTATCCATGAGATCATCTAGTATTTGTAGTGTTTTCAATTAGAAATTTCAGATCAAGATGCTGGGTTACCTCTACATGGTAGTCCACTTCTCTTTATGATTGTTTGGTAGTGTTTTATTGGATCACACAACTGGGGAACTGTTTCTTTCAGGCGCCTGTTGCACCTAAATTCTAGCTGATGCTACAAGGTGAGAGTCTTTCCTAGCTTATGGACGAACTGTAACTTCAGCCTGAGCATACCTTGTGAAATGGAACATATCTTTATCAACAAGAGTCATCCCAGAGCAGGAAAAGAAACAATGTTTTTAGATCTCAATCCTGGCTTTCCTGTGATTGTAAAATATGCCTTCAACTTACAGAGTTTGGATGTTTCCAAGACGGTGAAAATAAGGGGATCCTGTGAAACGGAAAGTTGCTTAGTGGGGTGGAGTAGGAACTGGTGTATTGTTCTCTTTTTTTTTAAAAAAAATAAACAAAGCCATAACATAGGTATGAAACCCAAAGGAACTCCTTTAACCACAGGGAGTGAGAGGTTATTTAGAATCTGAATCTGGAAGGAACTGATTCTGATTAATTTTCTTTGTAACAGAATCCAAATTTTGAGATGTTGACATTTCAAAAAGGGAGCTCTCAAATCTCTTTATTTTAATTTAATTACTGTTTGCCTTTTTAAAGCCCTGTGCACCAGTCTACTTATCTACACCTAAAGCACCAGAACAACATGAATAAGGGAACAAGGAAAATCGTGCAGACAGGAAAAATTTTCTACTAAAGCAAAAAATATTTTTACCCTTTAGAAACTCCCAGACACATGTTTTTGTCCCCTGTGGTCAAGTGAAATACATGTTCATGGCTGCTTATGGCAAAGGTCTGTAGTAACAAAATCTTAATTTAAATCAACATGTCATTCGTTTAAGATTTTGAGGTAATTTAGAATGGCAGCAGTATAACTACTGAATTAGAGTTAACTTGCCCATAGATTGTTGGGTATTTTATTATTTGAGGAATGAACCTTTGATTCAGATGGTTCATTTAAATACAGTAGTATTTAATACTTATTAGATAACTAAAACAATAGAGAATAATAGTTATTGTTTATACCATTACTATGCTCTTCTTGATATCATCTTCTATACTCATTATGTGTTACTGTGGATACACTCTGGCAGGCTTCTTATTCTTTTTGCTTTTAAAGAAGGATTGATTATCAGTTTTGATTGCCTTTGCTAGTCTCTTTTAAACCCTTTTTTTTTTGGTCTTCCTGGCTATGTTTATGTCCTTTTATTTTCATCACTTAAATACAACAGAGTTTTTTAAAGGTTGCCTGTATACATTACACTTTCTAGTGTATAGAGAATAATGGATGGTATTTCAAGTGTTTCATGCCATATGATGTTGTAATACTTAATTTTCATATGCAGGGCTAAAATATGTTCCAGAAAGATGGTGTGGACAACTTGCTTGTTAACTCACTATCATCATATCCACAACAAAGGACCTTGCAGGGACAGAACAGTCTTGCTGTTCACTTCTCTTAGTATAACTGTGTCACAATTCTTAATATTACCCAATCTTTGTCGTTGCAGAAAACAAGCAACGTAAGAAAATTGTTCCATCCATCATGTTCCATCATGAAATGACACTGTATACACTACCAACCGCACTACCTGCTGCCTGTTGCCAGTAAACACTCTGAGAAATACCATCTCTTGCAAAACTAAAAGTGTGCAGGTGGGGATATGCCTTGTAAGAGTGGAAGGCTGTGCAGACAAATTCATCCAAAGCATCCAAACTCTATACACTACTGATCAGAGATACGTTAGCTTTTAAAACCAAAATCTTTTGTCAGAGCGAGTTTGATAAATGTATTGTGGGGAAGCATTTCTCAGATTACAGTAGAATTTCCTGAGAAGATTGCAGACTAGCATATAGTTTGGGACTGTTGTTAAGGGTATTTGCGTAAGTGAAATGGAGGCTGGGGCTCTGGCTCCACATTTACCAGTTTTAGAGAAAGAAACCGGACAATAAGACAGGTATTGTAGTATGGGGTGGATTGTTTGTACTTCACCTTGGATGAAGTAATGACTTAGAAAGTGCTCTCAAGTCCTTAAATGTTATGCAAACATGAAGTGGAGCCATAGATGAGACACAACAATTATGTATTACTCATTGTTCTGGAAAATCCAAGGTTTCAGTGCTCATGTTTCCAAGGAACTTCCTGCTGTTTCTCTGACACAAAGGAAAACAGGCAAAACTTAGGTCTGTATTGACCGCGAATTTGAATTTCTCAAATCCACTTTCAGAGAAATGCAGAGTTCTGCATGGCAAATGGACATTCTTTGATGCTTTTATTCTATAATTTGTAACTACATCTACATCTAGTGTCTAGATTCTGCACAAACAGCTGTACTGCATGTTTTGGGACAACGTGGGCACATCTGAGATGCTCTGCACAAGCTGGCTGGGGTATCAGAGGTGAGATAGTCACTGCCTCATAGAATTCTCTTTTGTGAGTGTACTGTACATGCAAAACACTAAACTGCTCCCAGAGAGTGAGTGGATTCAGTGCTGGCTGGAAAACTTTGCATTACCCTTTCATGTATGTGTGCCCCTTGTAAAAGAGAAGAGGACAGGTGCATCTGAGAAGGACTGGTAAATTTTGCTTTGTTTGAAGGAGAACCAACTTGTGAAGTGTTTCTAGTGTAACCACAACAATCATCCCTCTGACCCATCTAGGGAAAGAATGGAGGAAAAAAGATGTGTGTGTATATAAAAAATCTTCATAAGAGAGCAAACGCAGGAACTTTCTGAAATCTGGGCTGAAAGAAGACATCTTGATTTTCTTCTGTCTAAAGAGCATGCAACATGACTCTACTTTGAAAAACAAGTATACATGTGAAACTTAAGCCTGTATTTACATTGGTTTGGTCTTGAAGTGCATTTGGCAGTGTTCTTCATTTTGTCAATTTTCTAGCTAAACTATCATCTCCAATTACATTTTTCCTTAAGCCACTAAAAAACAGTGCCAGATCGGTTTATATGACATCCAATATCAAGGTCACCTCTGTGTGCCTATCTTGTAACAGCTGCTCAGTGCACGGTTCATTTTTTTCCCCATGTAAAACCTTGACCTTCGTGCTTCCAGATGATTAATGATCCCCCACTCCTAGCTTCTTAATCACACAACTCAAAACTTCTTCTTTTTCCCTCCTACCGGAGACAACTGGAATAATTTCCCACTTGCACCGTGGTCTTCTTAAGAATTATCCCTGACACAGTAGTGAAGTGCATAAAGATCTGAGCTTTTGGGGTTTTTTATCACAACATTCCTACAATACAAAGAGGTCCTCTGTAATCAGTAATATCACCAAAGTAGTGAATTCAATAGCTTGCTTCCAGAGAAACATGCTCTTTAATTGGTGTGAACACAATGTATTCTAAGACTTCAGTTTCTCAAATCTTTTCTCTTTTCCCTGTGTGTGTATTAACAGGAAAGCCCTCTTACATTTGTGCTAAAGGCGTGCTGTGCTCAAATAAAAGATGAGGTTCTGGAACAGTTTGCACCAGGGCCCTGGAACTAACTGGTATTTCCTTTTCCCTCCTTAATTCTTTATTTACCTGTTACCTAGTACCTGCTTGAAATAAGACATGGAGCCTCAGGCTTTTCAAAGCTGCAAACGCAAACATATCTGCAACATATGCTTAGCTCTCTTGTGCACTCATTCCAACTAATGCAGCAGCTTTCATCACAATGGGACTGCCCAGTTTGAGCACCACCCACCTGCCATGCAGCATTGTCATTTTGATTTCACGTTATTCTGAGGAGCTTTCTGTAATATTTCTCCCTGCTAACTCAGTGGGAAAAGGTAGTACCTCCAGCAGCAGCCAGGACAGTTTTCTTTGTCCCCTAACTTGGCCATCAGAAAGCTTCCAGGAAGGAAGCTTAGGTGAGCTGGTTAGGCACGGGTAGTTTAAAACGCCTGTGCTGCTAGAAATAATAATCCATGTACAGTTGAATAATTAGTAAGAATGTATTATATCATGAGAAGTGGAATTGATAGAATCCAGTTTTCGACATACCCTGTCTGCTTGTAGCATGTCACTATAATAGTCCTCATTTCCTTCTCCTACCCCTTACTACTGAAATAATTTCAGGCCCACTCTGCATTGCCTAACAACTTTGTCAGTGCCCCTAGTTTTCTTTCATGTCCATAACTCTACTACTACAGTGTATCCAGCTTCCCCTTCTTATTCATCACCTGTTTGGCTGAGGAAGAGAAAGGGAATTGCCTGTTATTTGCCGTAGATTGCAGTTACATGCAAGTTGATTTGGTTGTTATTTTTCTTTTCCTATTTTTTTTCTTTTCCTATCTAAGAGTGTGAATGCAGTCCCTCAATACTGTAGATTATTTGGTTTGCTGTACTCAGGGTATATTAACAAGCGTGTAGCTAACACATCAAGAAAATTGGTTCTTCTCATCTATTCAGCAGTTGTGAAACCACAGCTGTGTCCAGATTTGACTCCCCAGTACCAGAAAGGTGTTGACAGACTGGAGGGAGTCTTATAGAAGGTCACTGGGATGGTCAGTAACTGGAATAAATATACAGAAAGAAACTGAGACAGTCTCATTTATTCAGCCTGGAAAAACAAAGGCTAAGATGGGGCATAATTGCAGTCTTTTGCTATGTAAAGTGGGATTATAGGGAAGACAGAGAGAGATTCTTCTCAGAGGACAAGAAGCAATGGATGCAAGTTATAGTGTGGGAAATTCTGATTTAAGGAAAAAATTTCCATAACATGGTGGGTTAAGCATGGTAACAGGTGTTCAGAGATGATGTGGAATCTCTGTCCTTGGAGATATTTTTAAAACGTAAGACCCACTTAAAAGGAGAGATTGGACCAGGAGGTCAGGAGGTCCCTTTATATCTCAATTATTTTATGATTCTATAACTTGATTGTTCTGAATCTACTCCTCAGTTGGATATACTTAAAATTCACCAGCAGGCTTACAAGTTGTTTAATTGGGAAAGCTGGGATGGGAGGAAAAAACTGACTGATAGATGAGTGAACAAATGAAGCAATGCTGTAAGATTCCTTTCCCTAGAGTTATGCTTGTTCTGACCACTGGCAAAAATGGTAGACAACCAGCTAACACCATTCCTTGCTGAATGCGACTGTGTTCAGTAACAAATCCAGATGACAATCAGGATTTCATTCTGTGCCATACTGAATGTAGAAATAATCTGATGTGGTATTATTACTGCCCAGGTCCCTAGGCAGGCATACGATAGCACTGCGTCACAATTACTTCTGTTTTATGAGAGGTATTTGTGGAAGATCTTCACAGAACAAGGAAATACTTAAGCATTGGCAAATACTAACACGTTGAAACATTAAGAAACCTTCAACCAGGGACATGATAATCAAAGAGGTAAGCTTTAATAAAACATTCAGATGGGCAAGAACCGGTTTGGCTTGCAATACCTCACAAAGCTATGTGAAATATGAGAGCTTCCCTAAGCTATTATTTGAGAGTTCAGTGAGTGTGAGAACAGATAGGAGAGAGGAAGATGAACCTATGCGAATTTTATGTAGATATCTTTTATTAGAATATGACCAAAGCCTTGGAGGAGGAGCACCAGATAAGACATAAGACAGGCTGTCCACTTGAGATCAGCTCTCTTCTTTCTTCTTCACAGACAGAGATGTGGTCAAGGATTCTTCTGATTGTTCTTTCCTTGAATTGGATTGCCACGGTGTCTTCTGAACCGTAAGAGATCCTACATTCTGTGTTTTTTCTTCTGGGACATTGCTATATAAAAAAATGGATGTTTGAGATCTAGGTTCTAAAATGTGTCTGAAATGGAAGGAGATGACATTGAAGAATGATTTGGAGTAATGCTCTGCATCATAAAATTTCTATGAAATCTGATTTGAATGACAGATACTTAATAATGAAGTAGACGAGTTCTGAAGTGCTTGGGTAAAGTGGAGAGGAGATTGAAGACTAGATTGATCATGATTGATATGCATCTGCAGTACAGAGAGAGCATGGTGTGTGAGGAGGTGCTACAGGTCAGATAATGACTGGTACTAGGGACTGTGCTGAATGGCAGTCCCAGTGTTGGTGATGGTATTGATGTTGGTGTTAGCGTTACACCTGCTGTACTGTCAGGGCTTATACAGCACTATCAATGTTCGTGACTTTATCCAAACAGAAGATTTCAGTCTCAGTTTTCAAAAATACCCCAGCATTAGAGCTTAAATCCTCTCCTCAAAGGTTCTCAAGGGAAAACACTGTGAAAGTCAGAGGGTTTGGCTCAGATACAGTGTTGCTTTAATGATTTTGCTTTTAGTCTTCAAATATCATGCAATCTGAACTAGGCAAGTCAAAATAATAATAAAGACGGCAAGCAAACAATGGGAGAAAAATGGGAAAGGAGCAGATCACCAAGAAAAGATTGTGTGATGCATGATGTGCTGCAGAACCAACACATTGAGTCTGTCATGAATTACTTGAAATGACCTGCTTGGGCAGTAGAGAACTGGAGACTAACAGAAGGACCTTAACCAAATATAGCAAATCTGAAGGCATGTTTTTCAGAGGAATAATCTGAGGGAGGAAGGCTGCTTTAATTACAGAGAATAGTATAACTAAAAAAAGCCTAGTGGAAGAAAGAGGCAAAGGAAGCAACACAGGGAGAGGCATGGAAAGAGAACAGAGCACACAGGTTAGATTGAATATTCCCTGGAATATTCCACAAAATGGAAAAGCAAGATCCTTTCTTGTTCATTATGCTGACTGAGTTATGATATGAGAGATCTTATCTGGAGGAGAGATACCCAGAGAAAAAGAAATTAAAAATCTGTTGCACCGATTAACCAGTACTTTTGTCATTGATCTCAAAAAGAAGCTAAACATTACTCCTCCTTATGGGAGGTTCCAGAGGTTTAAGTACGTGTATAGATCATGGGAGGGCAGACTTACTTGTCAGATGTTTAGACACTTCAGTAATTGGAGCTGTGTAAATACCTGGAATGGAAAGACACAGTATCGTGCTGCGTAAGAGACTGCATAGAATGATACCAGTCTTTAAGAGCTGTGAGGGACAAAAAAAATTTCAGCTAAACTTTCTCAGCATATTATCTGAAATTCATTGAAAGAAATAAATACCCTTCCAGTGGTTTGAACAAGCTTTAGACCATGTCATCCCTCACATGTACAGCATTTCTGTGGTGTTTTCGTCTCCTCTTAGTTCTGACTTCCTTTCATGACCAAGCACCCTGATCTGGTCTTGTCTTCTTACAGCCAGTATGTGTTGCTGGTCCCAACCGTCGTGCGAAGTGACTCTCCACAAACTGCTTGCGTGCAGTTCCACAGACTCAGTGAGCCTCTGTCCCTGAGCATTGTCCTGGAATACGGCAGTATCCAGAAGACTCTCTTTGAGGAATCTGTAACGAAGAAAGAATTCTTCAAGTGCTACAAGTTCAAGGTATTTATCTTTTCATACTCTGGCAGAGGGTGTAGAAACTGGAAATACTTCCAAGTGCAGCTCTCCTTGGCAGTGAGAGCAAGAAGAGTGCAGGCAGAACGAAAAAATATAAACTGCTGAAAGCTGACAATATAGACAGGAAAAGAAAGGCGTATGGATTGGGGTGGGAAGCTGGAGTAAAAGTGAACACAAAAAAAACTTTTAATTGCCATCATAGATACATGAACTCCATGGGACAGTTATAATTGTCAAGCTGGAAAACCCAGCTGGGACATGCTCATTTGCTTTCCTGTGACTCTGCAAGATCTGAACAGGTGTGAGAAATAAGTCCCAAGACTAGGTCTTCCAGAATGCATCAGGAGAAAACACTTCAGAATTGAGCTGTATGGCTGCGTCAGTCTGCATGTACACAAATAGCTACACGATATGAGAAAATGCATAGGATCGGGGATAACTTAAAACTTTAATACCTGGTGACAAATTATGGATCGTCCACAGGAGAAATTCCCAGATACTTTTTTTCCTGGAAAAGATTAGGCTTCTTGTGACTTTATACAAGCTATTTATGACTCACTTGACAGTCAGTATATCACTCAATAACCCTGGGCATCAGAGGACTTCAACATATTTCATTTACCACTTTTTCTATGGGATTTTGTTTCTCTACAGGTTCCTCCTGCTACTTCTGACCCCCTGGCATTCATTTCATTCTCTGCCAAAGGAACCACAATCAACTTAGCTGAGAGAAGATCAGTGGCAATTCAGAATGTGGAGAATACTGTCTTCATCCAAACAGACAAACCCACCTACAAACCAGGGCAAGAAGGTGCTGAGGAGTTTGAGTGAACTGGGAAACTGAGTGCAAGGCTGGGTCTAGGACTTCCTCTTGTGAAGGAAAGGACCATGGACTGTGAAAGCCATGAGCAATTGTGTAATTGTCATCTGATGTTTGGCTCATCAAAAGTCAGTGAAAAATAGAATCAATTGCAGCAAATGAGTAGAGTTCATGTGCTTTCACTGAGTTAATTGCCTTTATATGATCCTAAGTTCTACCAGGTTTACTGAGGTCAGTTGCATAAAGTGTCCTTAAAAATATAGGAAATAATTGGTTAAGCTTTGAATTAATAAAATTCATATAAAAATAAGGTTAAGCATGTAATTTCCTGTCAATAGCTCTTTCTACGTAACTGCTAACCTAATTTGCAGTGCTGATTCCATCATGATATTTGAATGGCAGCATTAGCTGCAGTATAGTTAGTTCACTTTTTAGTATAATTATATTTCACTGCTGCACAGGGTTTACACTTAGAATAAAGATAAATTCTTCTCTTCAATTCTGATATTGAGTTGGTGAGTATGAACAGTTTTTAAGGAAATGTTCTAAAGAACTGAGTCCTTCAAGAAGAAATGAAGGCAGTACTGAGTATTTGTATTTACTTCAGAGGTTACTTTAGTCCCAGTGGGTCAGAATTGAAGTTATTTCAACCAACAAGTTTACTTTGGTTTTTTTTTTCATTGACTAAGGTAATCAAATTCTTTCTAGTTTTCAGGGGGTTCTTTTGTTCTCCCTGGTTGTTCTCCCTGGTACTCTGAGCAAACTTTGTTTCACTTGTATGTTGGAAGCGACTTCCCAATGATCTGGTTTTTGTCCTATGTCTTTTTCAGTGATGTTTCGTGTGGTAACTTTGGACAGCCAGTTCAGACCTGTTCAGGAGAGAGTAAGTATGAGTCACAGTCAAGATTTTTCCAGCACGGTCTTGGTGTACCTGCTCATTGAGACTCTTTCACTTAGAAATTGAATAAAAAGGGCCTGACATAGGCCTTCTGTTGTTGTTTTTGAAGAACTGCTGTATCTCTATAACTTCACACTCCATCCCCTACCTGCCTTTATAGAAGGCAAAGGGTCTGAAAGCACTCCTGGAAATCTCTCATAGAGCTTAGATTTTGTGGTCACTTCACTTCACCTGCATCAAATATGTAGAAAGAGGCTGAATAGGTTTAATATGTTAATCCCTTAAAATTATCTGTTCAATTACACATGTGATTTTCATATTTTTCCCTTGACCCATATCCAGAAAAAAATGTTCACAGCCTTCTTTATGTTCTAGAATTTTTCAAGCTCCACAGTTAATTTCTTGGTATTTTAATAATTTTTTCTCTCTTTTTCCTCTTCCAGTATCCACGAATCACCGTTGAGGTAAGAGCTGCACTTCATTAAAGCACAAATTGCTTTGGAAAGGCTCTGTATGCTTCATCATTCCCCAGTGTCACTAGCTGAGGGAAGCTCACCCAAAGCACACCATTTAAGCCAACGGACATGAGAAGGACAATGGACACTAGAGGCGAAGAAATCAGCAGAAGTGGAGTTGTTAGTCAGAGATGGCATGGGGTTGTTGCTGTGTCTTTTGTTAGGATTCAAACAAGAGTTTCAGTATAGTCTTGCTTTGATAGGATTACAGTAAAAGGACTGGTGAAATAGCCTAATTCTCAAACAGGCATAGGAATAGTAACTTTCTGAAATATCATGTTCTTCTGGAGGACAAGAAGTCTTCTACCATGTTTCACATTACTTGATCTCAAAGCACTTTCCAAAGGAAACAAATACAATATTTACATTTCACAGAAGGAGTTGAATCAGAGAGACTTGTGCTAGAAGAGCTACAGATAAGCAACCTGAGTCGCAGTCAGGTACTATTTCTGTATGATCTGAGATCATCTGGTAGTGTAGCTAATTTCCAATTAAACATAAACTTAGGCTTGTTTAACCCAGAAACATATCTGGAAAATTAATGGGAAGTCAGACCACGTGTCAGCAGCCCAACTCACATTCACCCTGTGGTGCATTTAACCAACATGCCAAGATATAAAAATTGAAAGAAGGCAAGAAGACAAGAAACAGGGTTATAAAGTTTTGGTACATATCTTTCTCCCACCTTCCAGGATCCAAACCAAAACAAAATATTCCAGTGGTTGGATGTTACATCTAAGCATGGAATTGTCCAGCTCTCCATTCGACTAATCTCGGAGCCTATTCTGGGGTCCTACCACATCACTGTGGAGAAGAAGTCAGGTGAAAAGGAGCACCAGTTCTTCACGGTGGAAGAATATGGTAAGTAAATGCTGTGAACTGCCCTGCACCAGCAATGAGGCTGGCTCTGCAAAAGTCAGATAGGAGCTGTTAGTGCAGAATTTAAGTGCTCTGAATTCTCCACTTCATGCTTGGAGAAAGAAGGACATGGAGAGAGTTGGGTGGGGAAAGTGAAGGTAAGAAGGCAAAAATGAAATACAGAGAAAAGCAGCATTTTGCAGGAGTTAAATTAGGAGTCTAATCCTTTTCTGTGTTTGGCACAAAGTCATTGTGTGACTTTCAGGTCCACATCCTGTTGCTCAGGCCTTACACTGCCTGTCTATTTCAGAGGCAAGATGAATGGGTCAGGCATGTCCTGTTTTGTGGAGGTCATTACCATGTTAGCACTAGGCTAAAATATGCAGTAGAAATCTGAAGATATCATCTATCAGTCAGATTAAATGTCAGATACTGGACTGTTACTGGGCGAGGCTGAATAGCTAGTTGAAGTCCAAGACGTAAAACGGTGGGTAGTGAAGGTGCCAAAGCCCTCTGCTTACTCTTTGGGTCAGACCATATCAAGTGTGTTGCTAAATTCATTTTGGTTTTCGAATTTCTCATGTTACAGTGACAGGTTTTCCTTAGCTGTCCTGAGAGAAGACTTGCACAATGCTTACTTGTTTTTTTTTTTTAGCAAGTGTAGTAAAGCACCTTTCTTGCTTAGCGTCCAGAGCTCTTTCATAGCTTCCAGTCTCCTGTGTACAGGTGCACAACAAAAAAGCCTTTTCCAGCTATGTTGTCCTTGCTACTGGTGACCTGGCACAAAGGATAAGCCGAAAAGAGAGAGTGACAGTGACCAGTTTGATTTTACTATTTCACTTAATCTGTTGCCTTTCTCCTTCAATAGGGATGGTTGCATAATAACTTCTGTTGTCCAGGGCTTAACTGGTTTAAGACATCAGCCTTACTCCCATCTTTCTCTTGAAGAAAATGTACTGCAAATTAATCATAGATCTTACTGTGGCTGTTGCCATTATTAGTGTGATTTTGTAACATTTTAAAGAAGTTATTTATCTTACCACTAAAGATGTTTTTCTCTGATAATGTCCTAAAGACAGCTACTATATAGACTTCCCTTTGAACCATCTCCTCTCATTTGTTGGTGAAACTGCCTTTACCAACTGTTTTTTATTGTCTTCTGGACTCAAACCTGCTTATGTCATGCAGCTGCTCATTGGTTGTATTCATTTTGCATTCCCCAGTGCTGCCAAAATTTGAAGTGACAACCAGAGTGCCAGATAGGATTTCTTTCTTTGATGAAGAAGTTAGAGTGAACATTTGTGCCTTGTAAGTATCAGAGCTGAGAACACCACATCTGGGCACAGGTAACATTGACTAGAGGATGGTGTGCTGTACTGGGAATCAGGGACTCTGCTGCTGAATCAGAGAATGGGCTATTCCTTCAGCTATGACTTCCATGACATGATAAACTCTCCTTCTGCTACATAGCAGAATTAGAACTGGGAGAGTTTGCATGTGTCTGACAATTCGAAGATATCAGGCAGTACCTACTTGCTGGTTGTTGTATTTTATTATTACAGAAAAAGAGATAAATAATATAGAAGGAGAGTCTCTCATTAAGATTGGTGGCTGTGACACTGCCAAAGGGCAGGGTGGCATGAGCCAAAAGGGTGAACAGGGATCTTTCTGCAATATGACCTGTTTTACATAAGGCACTGGTGAGAAAATGCAAGCAGCAGGGAATCCCAGCCCTGAGCCCAGCACCACTTTTTTGCTTTGGACCTTGAAGAATGACTACACCAAGACAAGATAAAGCAGGATTTTTTAACAAGATGCCAGAAGTAGCCTGAAAATAGTTGAAGGGAATTCTGCTAGGGCTAACTGGTCTTAATTCCCAGCTGCATTTCTGTTTGTGCTCTGGGCACTTCAGAAGGGTTCAGAGTCTGCATTGCTCTGCAGTTTTTGCAGGTTTCATGTTAAGTCCACATGACTGAGTTCTTGTGTTTATTTCTCTCCTAGGTACACTTATGGCCAACCAGTGCAAGGGAATGCCCAAATCAATGTGTGTCAACAGAGGTTTTATAGTACACAATGTGCAAAAAATGAGAAAGACGCCTGCAAAGCTGTCACTGGGCCGGTATGATACAGAGAAAAGCCTTTCTTCCCCATCAACTTTACTGCTTGACATGTAGCACAGTTTTTGGCAGCCTCATTAATTTCCTGGGGAACACCACAGAGACAATTCCATAGGCACTTTTTTTCTCACTACCTCACAGGCAACGAACGCTGAAAGAATGAAGAGGTAGTTTTTACCAATGATCTTATTAGGATACTTTTATTGTTCCTTCAGAAAGAATCAGAAGTAGGAAGGGAAACTTATGAAACTACACATTTGTGATCATTCCTAAAACAGTAGTGCTGTCCTCTTACCAAGCATAATGAGCAGATCTGTACTGGGAGTCTTTGAGGATACTTAATGTTACACTAATGATTAATTTCTCCACTAGATCAGACTCAAAGTGCTCTGCTCATAGAGCTCAGACATCATGCAAGATGGGTTTGAGAAGGGATGTGAGCATAGAGAGGACTGGGGGTAATGAGGTTTCCAGGTTCAAAGGTAGATGATATTGAAACAATGAGCTGGGAAGGGAGCCAGGGAGTGAGAAATGTAAGGTAGGCAGGAAGGGAGTGAGTAGAACGTAGGAGCTGAATATGTGAGCAGATGCATGAAGCTCTTCAGAGACCCACTCATACAGATTTAGGAACAACTTTCCAAACCCTGAACAAAATGGACTTTACCCTTTGTGCTCCATTTCCAGCTGGGGAAGGACGGCTGCCTCAACACAGACATCTCCATCAAAACATTCCAGCTGTACCGCAGCTATGCTAGGATGTATACCAGCCTCAAGGTAGAAAGCATCATCACTGAAAATGGGACAGGTAACATCAAGTGGAGGTTGAGAGAAGTTGATTAAAGTTAATAGATAATACTTTCTGAGAGGAATCTCCTGGATTCCAATCTGCACAGCAAATGACCATCACCATTTTCTTTGTGTATCTCCCTCCAAAGCATCACTCCTCCCATATAGCTTTTGAAAAGAAAGTTTTCTACCCAAGTCTAATTTCTGTTTCCTCCCATTTATGCTGGGTGTGTCTCACAGGTATCCAAATGAAAGACTATGACTATATAGCAGTCAACCAAGAAAATGATAGAGTGATGTTCAAGAATATGGATTTCTATTACAAGAGGGGAATTCCTTACTACGGTGAGGTGGGTACCTGAGAGGATACCTTTTAGATCAAAGCTCCTTGATGTCCAGCATGATGATCTCTGTGTTCCACCATTTATAGCTTTTCGCCAATTCTGTGCTGGCAGCTTCCCATGATAATGTTGCATAAGAATGGCTGCTGCCTTCTTACATTAGATACTCCTAGAGAAAATAAGGAAATTATATCATACTTGGAGTGTTAGGGTTTCTCTTCTTCCATAGTTAGAAAGTGCCTAAAAGCTGGGAAAGAGAAAGGCCATATGAGTGGGGAAAAAAGAGTCTAAAAGAAACTATCTCAGCAAAAGCAACACCTCAGCCAAAGGTAGAATTTACCCCGTGTTGCATCACACAATCCCAGGGATATTTACTTAAAGCAGTATAGGTGTTGGACCACATTCCACATTCTCACCAACCTGCATAGGCAAGATAAACAAAGGCACAGTAAGGAGGATAAATCCTTACAGCTTCTGTCCTGGCACGCAATGAGAACAGTTGCTTAGGAGCTGGGAGGTGCTACTGAGCTCCACAGGTTACCTGTTGCTCATTGCTTTAGGTTTGTTAATCAGTGCCCTCCAAAGAGTATGTGTTCTGTTTCTGTTTGCTCAGGAAGAGAGAGCATGAGGTAAGACTTTAAACCATCATCTCTCACTCAGTAGATTAACCTATGTGATGCCACACTGAACCAATGGCCATTGAAGAGAAATAGGACTTCTCATTAAAAGAATTTTTTATATGAGATCATATATAAACAACTCCTTCTCCCTCTGTGACATGGTTTGTCCTTATATTGATGGGAATTGTCTGCCTTTGCCTGTCACAGAATTCTTGCTCCTTCAAAATATTGAGAAGCATTTGCCTCTTAAATACATTTCATTCCTGTTTTTTTTCTCCCTGCAATTGTCCTCAGTGCTTAGGTGAGTATCCTCTGGTATGCAGAGCATTTCCTGTTCTTTTGAATTTTCTTTTTTCTGAATCCCTTCCGTGTTCTTTGTGCTCAGATTGCTGTGACAAACATGGATGGTGAGCCTGTTGCCGATAGGACTGTGCTGCTGGAGCTCAATGAAAAATACCTGGCCAACTATACCACTGACAAGAATGGCACTGCTGCCTTTTTCATTGACACGTCTAGCTCCTTTGATCCCAGTTTTAAGCTAACAGTAAGTAAACACACACTTCAGTCTAGTTACTGAAAAAAATACTTGACTGTAGAGAGAGACTAGACGTAACTAGTGGGTACCAGCAGGATTGTTTGCAATTTTGAAAGTAGACGGTTAGTCCACCAGCAGCTACAACCTGTGTGAAACCAGTATGAGAAAGCACCAGTGCCTGAGAAGTGTCAAACTGCACCCCAGGAGTGTATGGGCTGCAATGATCTTCAGTGTATCTCTAACTTCTCCCTCTGCTCAGAAGCCCTTTCTGCAGCCATCATCCTCTTTATTCTGTGCACTAGAGGACCTTCCTCACGGACTGCCATGGCTTCCCCACACATCTTGGATGCCCATCAGCTTCTTTCCCTGTTGCTGCCTCCTTCACTACATTTCTGCTGGTGAAGGCTCATACTTGTTACCATACATGGCCTTCGCATGTTCTCATAGGTTTTCTCCGGTGTGATGGGAAGAGCTGAGAAAAAGAGGGCTGTTTGAAAACAATTACATTCTAACTCACAACAAACCCTAGCCTTGGGACAACCTGTCCCAAGCCTGCTAGAATCTGAAATAACGTCCCTGTCACAATGTGCTGTGAGTGTCTGGATGTATAAGGTATCTAGAAGCCTCCTTGCTTTGGAGTGGTGAAGCACAGATTTTTCACACCAGCTCTTGCTCTTGGCTTAAAGAGCCCCTCAAAATCAGCTTTCCAACAGAATATTTTAGAGGGAAGATGCCTTTGCCTCTTTGCCTGCCATTTTTTTTTTCCACTTTTTTCATTACCCATGTATGACTTCTCCGTCATAGGTCAGGCAGGCACCAGATGACTGCGAAGACCTCTTCAGCTGGAGGATTGATAATGAGCCCCAAGCCTTGTTCTATGTCCGACGTTTTTACTCACGGACCAATAGCTTTGTGAAAATCGAGCCAGTGAAGGAGAAGCTCAGCTGTGGCCAGCAACAAATGATCAAAGTTCACTATATCCTGAACAGAGAGGGCTATGGGAATGACAAGCACACAAACTTCTACTATGTGGTAAGTGGTACCTTGGCTACCAAAACATTTCTTTTCTTTCGCCTTCTCTTGAACACAATATTCTCCAAGCCAGACAGTAATAACAGATCACAGCTTGACTTGGTGGCCTTTGAAGCCTCTCAGAACACAACTCAAAATCAACAATTTCGTGGGGGAAGGCAGGAGATGCTTTTGATCCTGTCTCATAAGTCTTTTTCTATGTTCAGGTGATGACAAAAGGAAAAATTGTTCTCAGTGGCCAGAAGCAAGTCAACATCTCTGATGGTAAGTCACATGCCATATTACTACTGATGCTTCAGAACATCATCCTGAGCATCATCATTAGCAAGTTTTATGAGAAGGGATGAAAGCAGAGAACTGCACCTAAATCAGGAACAAGTTCTTAAGCCCCATGACCTGCCACCACTCACAGTATCATTTGCTTTTGCTGCAGCATCTAGCCAGTCCCCCATATCATAATCTAACCGACCTTGTTAGGTGAAAGGTAAAATATTTGTTGTGATTTGACACCAAGGAATGTAACCACCTTCTGTTTATTTCTTGCCTAGGAGTATTTGCAGTTTCACAGTTATTCTGTGGCACCCAAGTCTTCACTGATTAGAAGACAGATGTTTTGAAATTTGAAATAATATCTGTCCCATTTGACAGGTGTTATGCCTGGAATTCATAGCACTATCTCCAAATACCTGCAAATGACAATGATCCTACAAATCACAGCAAATTAAACTTCGTTCTTTCATTGTTAAAAATTTATTTTCTTGCAGAACCTGGTCTGTTTCCAGTCTTCAGTAGATGGCTTAAGTAAGCCTCATTCCACATGTAGGACTTGTTGTTTGGTATTTGCTATCTTTGGTCTTCTCTGGGTATTCCTGTAGTATGGATGCACAGAAATTGAATAAAAAGGGCCTGACATAGGCCTCCTGTTGTTGTTTTTGAAGAACTGCTGTATGTCTATAACTTCACGCTCCATATGTTCCCCTATGCTTTAGGGAAAAGAATTCCATTCATCAAAAGGCAGCTACGTCACGTGATTTTCACTTCATTAAATCAGCTTGAAGCCATGTAGTTTCTTCCATATTATTGAGAGCTTAATTTCCTGTCTCAGCTTTATTAATTCTTGTCTTTCATGTAGATAAGAACTTCTTATTTCCTAGTGTTAAGATAGCTCTCCCTTAGCTCAGGAGATTGGCCTATCTCCCCTGATGTAGGACGTTCTAGGTTTGATACCCAAAGGCAATGTTATGTTCTTCTCGTATCAATCATGCACAGACTTCCCTGCCCAACTTCTAACCATCTCAGACCCTTCTCTGAAAAGTACCTTGCTCCCAACGTTTCCATTTTACATATGTTGTCTTGCTGGTGTGAGCTGTTCCTCAGCTGCTGAGAGATGAATATTCCACTATCTAAATTCACTGTTTTTAAAGGTGCTGGTAGATTATGGATACATGGTCATTCCATCAAAGCTGAGGTTTTTCTAACCTCTTTTGTTGACTTCTTCTCCCCTGTTCCATGCTACGTCCACAGCCGCAAAAGGTACATTCTCCATCACACTGACTATCACTGAGAAGCTTGCCCCCAGCACCAGGCTCTTGATCTACACGGTGCATCCTCATGGGGAGATAGTGGCTGACAGCTCTTGGATACGCAGTGATGTATGCTTCAAAAACAAGGTGAAAACCTTTGCTTTCTTCTTATGGACTGTATCAGCTGGATCTTTGCCCAGGGAACAGTTAGGGAATACTTCATCAAGAGCCCTGATCTTGGGATGCCTTTAAGTGTAGAAAAGGTACAGATATGCCTGGGAACATCAGGATCTGTTCCTGGAACTGACATGTATGTTTAGACTCAGACTAAGCTCCCAACGGAGCGTGGAGAGGGAGGTGGCAAGGAAGTTACAGAGATGGTGGATTTTTACAGAAGAAGGGTTCAGAAGGGCCATCTAGCAGTAGAAGATTTGCCCCACAGACAATGGAGTGAATTCTTGTGAAAGGTGAAACTTAGATGTATGTGCCAAGCTGATTCTAATAATTTCTGTGTCTTGTATTTATTAATTTCCAGCTTCAGCTCAAGTTCTCTGAGAAGCAGGGTCTCCCGGGCTCTAAAGTTGGTCTCCACCTTGAAGCTGCTGCTAACTCCTACTGTGCCTTGCGAGCCGTAGATCAGAGTGTCCTTCTTCTTCAGCCTGAGCGGGAGTTATCTGCTGAGAGTGTAAGCCACATACCCTGTCCCATGTTCTTTTGACCTAGGAACATCTAGAATGACATTACAATTCCCATTTGTGATCTCTCTGCTGCTGGTTTTATTTTTCCCTTGGAAACAGACGTCTGAGAAAGGTCTAGGGCAGCTGTACACTTCAAAGCCAAAAACTGATAGAGGAACATTTCCTTTTGGAAAGCATTGCAGTGTAAGACATGTCCTAAGAATATACCCAATGTAAATCCTTGAAAGCATACTTCCTCCCTGGGGAGTCTGAGTATGTCGAAATTGCATATAGGGCTTGGGCCCAGAACAATTGCTGTAGATGTCAGCTGGCACCTTGTTGGACTCCAGCCTCCTCTCTGCATAACTTGGGAGTACATCTCTTTCCTTTTTTTGCTTAAGATCAATCCACAAAACCATTGCAGCTCAGAAGGAGGGGCGTAGAGCCCAGTGCTTCTTGTGTATCCCCAACCAAATTGCTTACTCATTTCTAGATAGACATCACTACACAAACCCACCACAGTCTACAGGATTGTTCAGGGGTCACCATAAGCATTGAACATATGGGATTTTGCCCCTGCCTGGGGCTTTCCTTGTGTTTACCCTAGTTGTTCTCCCCTCCCAGGTATACTACCGTCTTCATGTGAGTGATTTATATGGCTATAACTACCATGGGCTCAGCCTGGAAGACGACAAGCCACAAGGATGTACCCCAATCAAAACTACCTTTTTTGATGGCTTGTACTATGAACCTGTGAATGTTAGTCGTGATGGCGATGCATACAGGATTTTCAGGGTATGTGCACTGAGGGGTTCTCTAAGTGGGAGATACTGCAAAAGAATTCGTGCACATTAGCATCAAACTTTTATAGTTGGTGTTTCTTGCTACTAAGAAAAGGCAGCTGATGACTGGAACTGCCCAAAGTTTCAAATCACCCAGTTTCTGGCTTCTCATCCCCACCTCATTCAGGAAGGTTGAGAATCACTGTTATTTATATTTGCTGGGATCCTGCCCACGCCTCAGTAGACATTTCCTAAGCAGGGTCATGGCCTTGGCTCATAACATCAGGCATTCCTAGTAAAGATCTGACTCCGTGATGCAGGCCACTTGGTTCCTGATACATTTGCCTCCACTCCCACTTATCCTATGGCCTAAGATCTAACAGAACACCAAGAGTCATTACTCCATAAAAAAGACACCAAGGCTGGAGAGGAAGAGAGTTGTGACATTCAGAGTTGAAAGGGTGGGATGTAAGGAGGAAGGAGACAGATGAGGTATGTGATTCTTCCAGGTGGTTGATGAGGTGTGCACTAGTAGGTATTGGATGCCCTGAGTGACATGATTGATTTTTTCACATTCAGGATATGGGCCTGAAGGTTTTCACCAACTCTGTGCTACGGAAGCCAGTTATGTGCAATGAAGACAAATCACAGATGGAAGATTACCCTGCCTATTTTGGCCATGGTGTCACCCATGTCAGCGGCTACGGCGCAGGTAAAAAGATGTTCATACTGTATCTCCAGTCCTGGCCTGGTCTTCAAAATTGTTACCTGTATAAAATCACAGCCAGCACACTGAGGTTTTTTTGAGGAATGTGTCCCAGTTCCCTCTAGTAATCCCTTTCTGTCAGTTGCTGCAGTAGAGTCAATTCTCTCTCACTCATGTACGAGGTGCATATAGAAAAGACAGGGAATACTGGGATGCTACTTCTGTCATAAACTGATATTAGTTTTTCAACTTTTCTCAGGTCATAAGGTTTCATCAAATCACAATAAAGTTAAATATTTAAAAGGAAATGCCAATGCTGAAAAATAATGGCAGTTCCCAATGTTAAGAACTTACACAGTACTTGGCATACTTAGCACACAGGCTCCAAAGCACTTTACAGATCAGCAATACCTACGATTATGTTTCTCCGAGTCAGATTGCTCAGCTAAAGGGCAAATGTAGCAGCTACAGCCACAAAAGAAATTTCTATTCAACACTAGAAAAATTTTCTTCCCCATGAGAGTTGTGCTACACTAGAAGAGGCTTTCCAGGGGTTTTGGAATCCCCATTACTGTAAGTTTTCGGAACTGCTTTAAGGAGGTTGGACTAAAGAATGCCGGAGGTTGCACGTTACTCCCAACTTAGATTTTTCCAATGATTCTATGATTCTTTGCTTCTAAGTCCTCTGAAAAAAAAAAAAAAAAGAAAACATTGTTATTTTCATGATACAGGTAGAAAATCTGAGGTACCCTAATGCTAAATGAGTTGCTGGATGTCACAAATGCATCCACAGAAAAACTGGAAAGAGGACCTTGGCTCCTAATGTCAGCCTTATTGTTTGACTATGTGAACAAAAGTTGTTTTCCAATGGACTAGATATTCAGCTCCAGTTTTAACTACTGAGCACAGTAAAAATGTTTGAATTCTCAGGGAGATTTGTTAAGCCTTACAAGCTTTGGTGACAATACTGGCTATTGTTGCTCCTTTGCAAATCAAAGAGAGCTATTAGTAGAGGATGAGGAACACACCTTTCTTAGTGGATGATGAGACCTTTCAATATGAAATTAAGTTCAATGTCATGCAAAATAGCTAAATTTTCTAGTGTTTTCCCATTCGAAAACAGACTGGATAAGAAATGCTTTCATCCGGTAACCGGTATCAGTTAGAATTTTCCTTTTTTATGGAAAAAAGAATGGAAAAATTCCCAGATGTAATACTTAGTGTTCATTTATGGTGTGACAGCAGTTCATATTCTTCTGACCTTTCTAATATTATACTTTAACCATATGCAATCTTCTAGATGAGTCAAGAATTATTGGTGGTGGTGGTGGCAGCAGTGGTAACACTGTTCGGAAATTCTTCCCTGAGACCTGGATTTGGGAACTGGTTCACACTGAGTGAGTATTTTTATTTTCACTTCTTACCTCTCACGTGGATTTTTTAATTGATACGTGTTGCTGAAATTAATTCTGGGAAGAAAGCATGGAACTTAGATTGTAGATGTGGGTCTCCTTTTCCCATCTTGCTCAACGACCTCTGAGCTCTCTACCTTGTACAGTGTCAAAGTTACTTGAACTGTGCATGGTATCTGCTCTGTGCACTGTCACTCATTCTTCTGATGGGGAGAAAGAATAAGGGCCAAAGGTAAAATAAAAGCATTTTTTAGGAGACAGCAAAATCAAAAGTTGTTATTTTTCATCACAGTTCTAACTTAATAGCAGAGAAAGCTTATTTTGCTTTTCTTTCTGCACTATGATAGCATTTGCAATGACAACATCTCCATCTTAACTATGCATCCAGGGGCTGCTCTAGAACATTAATCCAAATTTATTGGTTCTAATCTGTATGTTTGGGCATTATGGTATTTAAGCAAATGGTATTTCTAAGTTTAAAAAGCTGAGTATTCTTCCAAGTGTTTTTTAACATGTAGTTCACCAGAACCTTCCTCTTTACTTCTAGCTTTACAACACTTTCTAAGTAGGAGAGGTATCTTGCAAGAGGTGAGACAAAAACACAAGTACTAACACAAGCAGGGAGCCTATTCTATAATTTGGCTTGAAAATCCCAAAGATCATTTCTTGTTCTGTTTCTATTATTTTCCTCAGTTCCAGAGGAGGCGCCAATGTGTTTTACACCATTCCTGACACCATCACAGAATGGAAAGCGAGTGCTTTCTGCATGCAGGATGATGTTGGGTTTGGCATCTCCTCACCGGTTTCACTGACAGCATTCCAGCCATTCTTTGTGGATCTCACCTTGCCGTACTCTGTCATTCGAGGAGAAAAATTTAATTTGGTAGCCAATGTCTTCAACTACCTCAATGAATGCATCCAGGTACATCAAATTCCCTTATACACTTTGTCTGTTTCCCACAGATCCCAGCATTTTCCTGCATAATGCAGCAGAAATAAGTGTTTAACATGCTTTAGCCTGATACATTACTCTCTCACCCCGAGTCACCCATTCCTGTATCATAATATTAAGAAAATGTGACCAGTGATCACTGTGATTGGTCCATAGAAGATAAGAAGCTGCTCCTTATCCTGACATATTTTAGTTCTTTGTTTTTCTCATGAAGGAAGAACTTCAGCAGAGGGTTATGTGTAATGTGCTGTGCAAAACACAATCATATTGAGTATTTTGTGTGTAGCAGTAACTCCTAAGAAGACTTGACTAATAAGCACAGACACCTTGGTACACTTCTGTCAAAGACAGATGCTAATGGTGGACAGAAAAGAGACAAGTTTGCCTGTCAGAGATATGCTCTGTCCTCCTATCCCGGAACTGTCCAAATGGTTCAGATGTCAAATAACTTCTTCTACAAGTCTCCCCTGCTCTACAGCCTACCTTTAGGGGCAGCCTACTTCATTCATAATCTTGCTCCTTCTTTCTTTCTCTCAGATCAGTGCCATACTGGCAAAGTCAAGTGACTACAAGGCAGAAATCCTTTCACCAGAGGACAGCACAGCAAGGCTGTGTGCCAGTGAAAGAAAAACCTATATTTGGGCTGTTAGCCCACACAAACTTGGTATGTTTATCTTTTCATCACCCTGATACATCCCTGTTTGATCTTTCTACCTCCATCACTTGTGTTCTTTAATGTAGTGTCAATAATCTACAGGCAGAAATTTCTGGACAGCTTCATTAATTGATCAACAAATTTGATATTGGACCGCCACTAAAGTTCCCTCTCATGCACGAATGAGTAGTGAATTGTTCTGCTGGTTTATTTCCTCTGATTTTTGGTAGTCCGTTTCCTATCCATTTTCAGAGTGAACACATTTCTCAGCAATGTCTGCCTAGAAGAGGCATTTTAAACCAGGGTAACTGTAGACATTGTAGATACATATTTTTTTCCCTTGGGCTGCTGGGCGGCTTTCCAGGTGAGGTGAAATTCACAATTACTGCTGAGGCCAAACAGAGTACCAGAGCTACTGGAAACAGCACATCCCCAGAAGAAGAGACAATTCGCAGGGACACTCTGATTCAAACCCTGCTTGTTGAGGTATGGTAAAAAATCTGCATGTGCTTTCTACTTTGTGGAAACTGCAATTCTTATAGTTGTGTTAGCCAGTGTAAGGAGTCGAGACAGCTGACACAGACAGAGCTGTGTATGGTAGGCTTCTCCACGTGAAAATGAGAGTGTAAATCAAAAGGATCAGTGGTATCCACTGTCCTCCTGTCACGGTCTGTTTTCTGGGACCACAAGCATATGTGCCCTGACCCTCCATGGATATTAGTAGAGATGTAGCCAGAAGAGGGCAGATTTCATAACGTAAACATAAGTGCCTTTAACCTGTGACTCTAATACTGGGGAGTTGAGTGGAGGGAGGATATAAAAGGAAAATTATTTGTCTTGAGCATCATAAAGCAGCTGACACAAAGGATTAGTTGTACAGAGTCCCTCTCAGAGGCTGGAATTGTCTATTTTATAACTGCTTTCTAACAAGAAAGGTGCTCTGGACAGGGTGTTGGCTAAAAGAGAAAGGGAACCATGGACCAAGACATATTCTTGTGGAGATAGGGCAGGACTTGGTCAGGGGATGCACTGTCTGGATAGCCACATCCACATAATGTTTTACATGGTTAACTTGTTCATGGTTTCATGGTGACATTCTACACGTTTCTTCCTCTTCCTGAACACTTCTCTGCAATCAAACAGCCTGAAGGTATTAAAAAGGAATTGACTCAAAGTTCTCTCATCTGTACAAAAGGTAAGGCAATTTCATTCATTCATTCATTCATTCATTCATTCATTCATTCATTCATTCATTCATTCCAGGGAGTTTGGGGACCTAGTTCACTGTCTAGGAGGTTTTGTCCCGCAAAACTAGAGGCACTTCCAGGAAAGGAAAGAGGGTAAAAGTGCTGGGCTACAAGTCAAGATTTTCAGATATTTTTGAGTCATTTGGCAAGTCTCTGTAGCAGTTTCTTTATCCAGACTGCAGATTGTCACTGTAGTAATGCTTACAAAATAAAGACATCCGGAAAAAAAAGATGATTTTAACAATTCTTACTGTTACATTTTCTCATCAGGCACAACAATTTCTGAACCAGTCTCTCTTAGTCTGCCAAGAAACACAGTGCAGGGATCAGCCAGAGCTTATTTTTCAGTCATTGGTAAGTTAGCTCTTAGATTAAAAACAAAAGTCAATAACTTTTCTCGTGTGTTGTGCCAAGTGTCACCATGTATACATATGGAAAATTAATGTTAAGTTGAGGAGATAATCTTGATTTTAGATGAAATGTTTCCTACTTTTAAAATGACAATGGAAGACAAAATTTACTTGGAATTCTCTCATATTGTATCAAAAATGGACAAAATAGTCAAACTATTTCGACTTACATTGCACTTCAGATTATACTGATTAGCATATCCTGTTATGTATGGTAAAACAGTTAATTCAGCTGAAAAGTAAGATAAAGCAGACTTCTTTAAAAAAAATTTTGATTTCTTGAACAGAAATCTTCAGAACTTTGCTGACTGCATAATTTCAAATTTATGCTTTTGCATAATGTAGAACATTTCCCAGTTTGTAAGTTCACATAGAAAAACGTCTTTCAGGTCTCAATCAACTCTACTAATCTTAAAGTCATTATTAATACTGACAGTTCTCTTCGGAGAAAATTTTTTGATCTTCTGAGCTCGGATTGCTTTCTAAACACAACTGTTTTGCATGTCTCTATCAGCGTGAGATGTGCTGATACTGTGCAGTGCAGCCGCTATAGACAATCAGCATCATACCCCACACCTCATTCTCACACATACATGCAAAACAGGAAACAGATTGTAAAGGGTAGGGAAGCCTAACCCTTCTAATGGTTCATAGCTGCTTCTCAGAACACATTCCAGCCAGTATTTCTGTTCAGATTTTTCACAGATTCTTAGTTTCTCCACAGTGTTCGGCACCAAAATAAAAAATAAAAATGGGGGCATTTCAGCCTTTCCTCTAAGCAGTGTCTTTGGTTGCTCTAATTACTTTTTATCGGTCGTTTTGCTTGATTTCATAATAAGGTAACATAAAGAAATGTTTAATGCTGTATATTAAAAATATGTTTGAACTGAACTGTCTCCTTATATCATGCATTCTCCAGGAGACATTTTGGGTACAGCCCTGAGGAACATGGAGAACCTCCTCCATATGCCCTATGGCTGCGGAGAACAGAACATGGCCTTGTTTACACCCAACATCTATGCCCTTGATTATCTAAATAAGACTGGTCAGCTGACTGAAGAAATTAGAGTTAAGGGTACTGGATATTTATCCACAGGTAAGAGGCTTTCAGATTTTTCCATCTAACATTGTTATTACGTGCACTGAACTCTAAAGCTCTACATGGTGAACACTGATCTTTGAATTCTAGCACCATATTTATTGCCTAGGAGCAGGCGATGACAGCACCCCAAGGAAGCATGTTGGACTTCCAGGAGCAAAGCAGCTAAACTTCATAGTGGCTGACATTATTCACCAAACAGACAGTATTTAGTACTAAATCCAAAAGTCTTACTGCTTCAGTTGAATAAACAGCAGAACTGGTCCTTTTCAATTAGAAAACTTGTCTTATTGTATTTTCAGGATACCAAAAACAGTTATCATACAAACACTGGGATGGATCATACAGCTCCTTTGGGACACGAGATAAGGAAGGCAGTGTATGGTAAGTGATGAAACTTTCTATTGCCCTTTCACAGCTTCTTTTGGCTTTGATCACTGATTAAGTGATTCTTATTTTTAATAGACTAAATGGGCATAGCTCAATTCATTGGAGTAAAGGAGATCAGTATAGTTAATAAACTGCAGAGAATGCAACAAAAAGATGATAGGATGATTGGGGGCTCAAGTACATAATGTTCAAGGGGAGGCCGAAGTATTCTGTTCAGCCCATAGGCGAGGAGACTAATGGGGAACCTAGGTAAAGTTTTCACCATGTAGATGGGGACTGTAGAAAAGACAGTCACACTTTTATCAGGGGTGCACAGAGTAAGCACAAGAGTTTGACCTTACTTGAGTTGCAAAGGGAAAACTCCAACTGGATAGAAGGAAAAAAAAAATCTTCCCCAAGAGAAAGCTGTAGCACTGAGACAAATGCCCAGACAGGATGTGGGTAGTCTTTCTCTGGAGATTTTCACATCATGATCAGACAAGAGAATAAGCAACCTGATTGAGCTTTGGAGTTGGCCCCAATTTATGCAAGTGTCTGGACAGCAGACTTCCAGAGATCTCCTCCTACATATATTTTCATAATTCTATTAATGAAGATTAGAAACTATTATCAAGCTGTATCTATAATTTACCCCTTCTCTGAAAGAATAATTTCAGCACAGTAATAGAGAAACCTCAGGTCAGTTTTTAATATCAGGATTTTAGCTAGCTTGTTTATTTAAAACTTGCAAAACACTTGCTGCTTTTACCTCGGAAATTACAGAGTTCATTTTGTGCCTTTTTCTATCCATATCCTGTTGCTTGCTAAACCTTTTTGGTCCTGTTCATGCCTTACATGCCTTCTGTTTCTGGTTCACTTGCAGGCTCACTGCCTTTGTGTACAAGTCTTTTGCACAAGCCAAACGCTACATTTACATTGATGACAATGTCCAGTCTCAAACGTTGATCTGGTTGGCAAGCAAGCAGAAGTCAGATGGCTGCTTTGAAAATGCTGGGTCACATTTCAACAATGCTTTGAAGGTAAGAAAGACGGGTATAGTCCCAAGCTTCCAGTCCTGGCACTGGAATTGATTTGGGTACTTTCTGCCAGACACAAGCATATAACCACATCCTTACTCTTCCTAGAATTATTCTCTCATGTCTCTCATATACAAATACGGCATGATTCTTATGTCTGCTATTGATGATGAGGTAGAAACAAGCAGAACTTTCTGAGTCTCAGGTTTTATTTTCCATCACTGCATAATGTGTTCAGCTGCAGGCTATGATGTGCTTTTCTTTTGTACAAGAGCCAAGAAAACACATTAAATAATTCTGGCTTTACCCTGAGTGAACTTGATCTTTCTTATTCCTATCCACACAGGAAGACAGAAATTACTTGTAATCTCAAATCTAACTGATATCTGAACTATGAATTAATTCATATTTTGTTTCTTTCTAAGATATCTGTATTAACCTGTTCTTTGCTTGTGTTTTGTTCAGGGTGGAGAAGAAGGCCAATATTCACTCACAGCCTACGTTGTGGCAGCATTGTTGGAGGCTGGACACTCTGCTGCGGTAGGTATTTGATGCTGTTATGCTGTATTAGTCTGGCCAGCCATTTGTCACAGTGCACAAGTCCTCACATCTGCATCTTCAACAATGTGGTAAATACTGATTGTAGGGTCAGCTGAGGAAATCTGTTTCTAGAACTCTGCAGTTGCCATAAGTATTTGATCAGTGTTACAAATCAGTTGTCTATCCAGTTGCTATGGATTATTTTGAAAAATCCCTGAGGAATCCTGTTGTGTTGAGAAATAGTAACCTATACTAGTGAAAAATGCAGACTGAATTTGCCCACACCATCGAGAGTGAGTTTGGATTTTCCTTTGAATTTGCCCAGTAAAAAATCCAAGCTATCCAAATACTCAGTCCTACAAACTCTTTCTGTGCATTTAGATCCAAGCTGTGTTTCCATTTCCCCACGTCATTGTTAATAATAGAAGGAAACAATGAGCTGCTGGTTGGAATGTGTGCTAGGCAAGGGGAATGAGAACAGAGTTCTGTTCTCCATAATACACTTCCTGTATGTTCTTGAGACCCTAGATTTTTGCTGATATTTTACTCTTTGTAAGATTGGGAAGTTGAGAATCATTCCAATCTGATAAATACATTTTAAGCATGCTGAGTTTTGCAGGTCCCTCAGGTACTGTGGTATGGGGCATCACATAAGTATCCGAGACTAGCAGGATAAAAACATTGTGCAGAATCAAATCGTTCTTCAGTGATATGAATTTAATTCCCCACATCTTCATAAGAAGCTCCAAAACCTGGTGCCACATCAATAAGTGAAGCTGCATAGACAGGACATGATTAGTAGTGAACTGCTGATTTCTGAGCTGAAGTGGAGCTCACAGAGATTGCCTGTAAGGCTAAAAGGGCTGAAGAGCTACTATCTTGATAGCTATAGCTAGCAAATGAGTAATCACATCCATCTGAGAGAGCTTGCTTCATCATGAGATCTCATTACACTTTACCTAGTTCTTCAAATACTATCCATATTTTACAGCTAAAGCAACAAACGGACAAAAGTTTCACCTGCTTAAGAGCATCTTTCAAATCAGGAAACGAACAAGTGCTCTCTTAGTCCAGCCATGATGCCTCAAAATGAGTGCAGAAAGAAGGCAGCACCACTGGAAGGGCATTTTTTTACAGGATACACACTGTAAGCCCTTAAATATGCCATGGATCATGTGTGTTTTTAGCTTGGAGGGTCAGTGATAGCACCTCAAACAGTGATGGAAGTGTTAGAGAAGCTGAAACATGAGTCCAAGTACCTGACATTCCTACTATGTTTTGTATTACTAGCATCCAGTCATTCAGAGTGGCATGAACTGTTTGGAAACTGCATTTGGCAATGGGGTCCACAACCTGTATAACCAGGCTCTCTTTGCCTATGCTTATGGCTTAGCTGACAAAGAGAAAAGGTCCCTATTCTTCCTTGAGAAGCTGGACAAGACAGCTACCAGAGGTGGTGAGTACAGTATGGCCATGAAACAGGTAATACAGCTGATGGGATGGCCTGTGGTGTGATATAAGCTAATCTGATTTACAGTTTTTAATTCATGCTGCTTCCTTCCCATTTCATGCCTGCTGCGCTGCTGAAACTCTCTCTATGAGCTTCTCTGTTTTTTTGGCTTTGCAAAAGATTGAGCTGTGGCCTGATGTTCTTAAAATTGCAAAACAATTTATTTGGAGAGACACCCCTGGAAGTCTCACTTCAAGGTAGTGGAAAATTGTACCTGCTAGTTCCCCCACTAGTTTCATCTACACACTGAACAAACACTATTCCCTTGATTATGTCATCTTCTCCAGTTCAGAACTGCCTTAGCATCCTTCTGCTGCACAATCTTTGCTTCATCACATCTTTGACCTATACAGCCCCCTTCTTTTAATTCCCTTTCTGTCCCGTCCTGTTTTCTTTTCCATCCTGGAACTAAAACTTATCTGGTTCAGGACAATGATGGATGAAAAAAACTCTTGGGTAAAGACAGAGAGGGAATTGTATGACTATCTCCCATAATGATAGTGTAGTGAATTAACCAGCAAGTAATTTTTCCATGGTTTTTACACCCCACTTTTCTGGTTTCAGGTGGTTCAATTCATTGGCAGAGAGAAAATAAGCCACCAGCAGAACATTTTCCTGTTTTCTATTCCCGTGCCCCTTCTGCTGAAATTGAAATGACCAGCTATGTGCTCCTGGCTTTCCTCAACAAAGCCAAACTCATGCCAGAAGACTTATCTTACACTTCTCGCATTGTGCACTGGCTTGTCAAACAACAGAACCCATATGGCGGTTTCTCCTCCAGCCAGGTAACAACTGGGTGTAATAAAAAAAAAGCTTCTGGGAATAGTCCAGCCTGCAAGCTGGATCTTGATAGTATGACACATCTTCTTGACTGCATATTCATTGGAATAATATTTAATAAATGGTGCTTACATAAGTTTCCTTGTCAGGGCACATCATACTCTTCATACGCAGCTTCATACTTATTCTCATTTCCCTGAGTTACAAGTTAGCAGTAGACAGCATTCACTGTTCACCCTGCACTATGCCAGGTTTTTGGAGGTAATTCAAATCTGTTGCCGCAGAACTTGTATCTTGTCTCCTTAGCTCTTTGCAAAGTCCAGCCATTTATGTGCACTGACAAAGCATCAAGGAAACAGTAACTGTGCAAATCTCGTGCACCATCTTACAGCTGGGTTAACTATCTAACTTGGGATCATGTTCTTTTCAGGACACTGTTGTTGCTCTCCAAGCTTTATCCCAGTATGGATACCTCACCTTCTCTAAAAACAGTCTTAACACAGTCAAAGTCAACTTCATGGAGTCCCCCAGTAAGACTTTCGAGGTGAATGACGAGAACCGCTTCTTACTGCAACAGGCTTCCTTACCCACTATTCCAGGGAATTACAGTGTGGAACTGAGTGGCACTGGCTGTGTCTATCTGCAGGTGAGCAAGCTGGGAGCTCAGCACCACCCCTCTGAGAATGAAGGTCCTCCGTACCTCATTGCCCTCCACTATTCATGCCTAAGCCACGGGAGCCTGTAAGTCTTTGACCATCTCACACTTTCCATCTATTTTAGACCACCCTGAGATACAACGTCCATTTGCCTAAAAAAGTGGCAGGATTTTCTATCTCCGTGTGGCCAGCCAATGCATCCTGCACAAACAACTTCCCACCAAAGTTTGACCTTGTTATCTCTACCAGGTAACTTCCTCTTATTGATGTGGGTCACTTCCATTCACAGTTTGGTAATGCTTCCAAGGAAGGTTTTAAGTACAGGTAGTTAACTGCTATTAGAAAGACAAACAGGATTATTGGGAGCTGAAAAGGTCATCCACTGGTCTTCTCTCCATTTGCAGACCAGACTAACAGAACTTTTCTTATTTTAGTTACACAGGAAATCACAGAGTCTCCAACATGGCTATTATTGATGTGAAGATGCTCTCAGGTTTTGTTCCTGTAAGATCTTCCCTGAAACAGGTAAAGAATGGGAGCAAAGTGAGTGGTAAACCTTGAAAACATAGGAAGTTGATAAAAATAGTCTCTGATTAGCAAATCAGAGCCCAACGGGAATTCTGCAAAGACTCTGGGCATAGCCTTCTGTTCCTTTGCTCTGTGTCTCAGACTTATAGCTGTACATCAGTTGAAGACTAATCTGCAAGGAGTTGACAAATCTAGCAGCCTAGCAGAGGTGAGATTTCTGCAGCTTCATATCCCCAGGTGCAGCCAACGACAAAGTTGAGTGTGTATTCCCAACAGGCAGACATGCACACCATGCATACATAGACATATATACATATATGTACATATATACACAGCTGGCTGCACAGATCAATAGAGACAGACAAGACAGCACAAATGGCCTTGTTCTTTTACCCTTTCTGGATGATCAAACTTAAAACTCCTTTGTGGAAAAGATAAACTATATATATCTACATAAATGCATATATACCTGCAAATACACAGTGTGGATCGCTCTGGTAGCTGACCTCAGTCTACCCTGTAGCTGCCCCTGGATCCTTGTGCTACCCAGTCACTGACATTTGGACATACGCACCCTCAGGTCCACAGCCCCACCCCAGTGGCTGGAACTGAGCACCCCAGCACCCTCAGAAATGTATGGTGGGTACCTCCAGTAACCAGCCTTAGACATGCAGTCTCTGCAGCAACTGGGCTTGGATCCCCTAGTCTTCCAGTTGCCTTACATAGACACGTACACACCCACAGACACACACGTAAATGAGTCTCTACTCAGCTGGTCCAGCTCAATGGCCTGACCAGTATCTGCCCCCAGGACCATATGGTCTCGCTAGTAACAGAGTTTTCCCACCTGTAGCCATCACTGATCCTCTACTATCTTCAACACTTGGCCCAGACTTAATACCAGCTTCAGTAGGTGGCTGCCAAGCCACTTACTCACCAGAGAGTCCATATTTATGCTCACTAGTGACCACCCACTGACACAAGCATTCACACACAGCAGGTCTGAAGTCTGGTCTGTCAAGATGCTGGTAATTCAGACACAGAGCCCCTTTGATCCATGGTCCTCTCTTCAGTGCCTTGCACTCCATAAACACACATGCACACAGAATAGATAGCCCTTCGCCCAGGAAATAGTCAGAAACAGAGCTTAAGAAGAAGACAAGAGAGACTGCAGGGACCAGGTGCAGGACGTGATCAGACAGGTGTACTGACCACAAACATGGTTATGTATGTCCCTTTATCCCATTTTCCCAGCCTTTTTGCTCCCAATGGGGCTACATCCCTCCCTTTACTACTTCTGATTCTTCCCCTAAACATCTTGTTTCTCAAGTCCCAGTATCCCACACTCTGCCTTGTGCCTCTGTAGGCAGTATTCCCCTTAAGTCAGTAAGGTAATGCTGGGATGCTCTGCTGTTGACTCGCCTGGTGGGTCTCACTCTCTACAGCACTGGGACTGGTCTGTCCTGTTGCAGCCATGGGAGGGAGCTGGGTCCAGGTGCTCTGATGGCTCTGCTCAGGTAACCGGGATTTCCACACATGCCCTTGTTCCTCTGCAGTCCTTTGTGTTCACACAACCTAACAGAATCTGTGTAAGAAATACTTCTGCCATGGTCAAATTGCTCAAACAAGCATTTTACAATGTTATCCCTTTGATACAGTTACTCCTTCCTCTACAGCACAGTTTAACAAACAAAGCAAAAGCGGATATCCCTCTTCCTCTATTATCCAGAACCTTGGTCACAATGATGATAATTCTGGGGACAGCATTGATAAGCACTGCATTTCAGTTCCTAGTGCATTTTAGGTCTGCAACCGATACATTATCTTCAAGCTATTAGCCTTAATATTCAAGTAGATAAAAAGGAGACGATTCATTGTAGAGCCTTCTCATAGCTAGGTGCATTTATAACCATTTAGCATTAGGATCTGAATTTATTTTTTTGACTAGAAATGAATGAAATTAATTACTTTCTGTGAGAAATTTTTTCATTGAGTTGTTACAATGTTTGGCATTCTACTCTCCTTTATATATGCATTATTCATACTTTATGTACTTATAGGCACTTTTTATGTACTTCTCTTTATACATATGGCAAAAAATAGCTGGGTTTTAACATTTGGAATTATGGATTTGTGTATTTTCATAGCGAAATTATTTTGCTCATGTGCGTTTCTAAATCATATTTAAACTTATGTTTTTTAAAAATACACAATGCATTAGAAAGTGAATTAATTTGAGCTTCGGAAACAGTCATGTAATTGTGAATTCTCATTGAAATGAGAGCATTCAATTACAAAATTCATACAGAGCACAGCTGACTTTTAGAATTATCTTTCATTGTTATTGGTTTGTGCCTGTCGCATTAAACCTGCATTTATTGTTTTGGCCACGGGATGTCAGGGTAACACAATAGGAGCAAAGAGGCACTTTATACCATATCTTGCTGTCAATACCTGCAGTTATATTTAACTTTCCCTGGCAAGTCTCCTATGTTAACATTGCTATCGTTTGCCTTACTTAAAGCTTCAGTACCAGAATTCTGTTGTGGATCACGTAGATATCAGGAATGATCACATCATATTCTACCTTCAGAAGGTAGGTTTGTGAGTTTTCTTTTTTTGGTTTGTTTTTGTTTTTTTTAAAACTGGAGGTTTAAAACAGATAAAATAATCTCATTAATAGCAGATTAGCAATCCCCATGTTTGAGACATAAAGAGACTTCATTCAATCCAATACCAAATATATATTTACACAGTAGTTGTAGTCTACAGTGTAAAGATACGTATTTGTTATTACTTTTTGTGAAGAGTGCTATGTCATTAGATAGCATTTCACAAACATAGCTAAGTTGCATTCCATATTGCAAAATTTCCTAGTCTACATAATATTCTTCAGCCTATAAGTGATGAGCATTTCATAGGGATTCAGCTTCATCCCCTCCCTTTTAGAAAGATTTCTGTATGAAAAGAATAGTCCCCACACATAAAAGACATTAATAAAAGAATGAGAGTGGAGGAAATGAAAATCAAAACACAAGGGATTTTAAAATACCAAGAAGGGCAGGAGAGGGGAAGAAAAAATAAACAGTAATAATGTCTACCTCTCAAACACTAATATTTATTAGTTATCTCCCAGGATCTAATAAGTCAGTATTCTGAATTGGCAGAGAAGCTGACATGTTAAGATGTGAGAAGTTTACCCAGCAGGACACTAGTGATGCAGGAAGGTCTCCAAATCCCCTGGCTCCTATAAAGCAATCAGAGAGATAAAAATGAGGAAAAGGGGGAAAAAAGCAGGTGGACATCCCAAGCGTGCAGAAGAAGGCCTGAAAATGAGGAAAATGAGCAAGAAGGAAAATTTGGGATATTTAGCTGTAAAAGTGTGGAATGAAGAACAGAACCACATGGAAGGATGAAGGTTTTGAGTTCAATATGATTAAAGAGAGAAAAGTTGGAAGAAGATTCATAGGGATACTGAAGGTGATTTTAGCTGGGAAGAGGCAAGGAAATAAACTTAACAGCAACTTTCAGTGAGAGGATGAATGATGATGTGCTAAAAGCCATAGTAAATGGGGAATGGTTGGGTAATAGGCATTGGAAATATGAAGAAGAAAGAAAATAGTACACAATTTTAGCAAAAAAGACATATTTACCAACAGTTTTTAAACAATTATCTGATTTGACATCACATTTACAGTCTGGAGAGAACTGCAGAATGGCACTTTGCCACCAAGTCTGACCCAGTTCAAACTTAGCCTAAGGGGTAAATATGAAAAGAAAAATCTGATGCCTTTTCTTGTCATGCCATTTCCAGGTTTCCCGGGAGGAAATCAGCTTCTCCTTCAGTGTGGAGCAAAGTCTGCCTGTCTCAGATATCAAACCAGCACCAGTACACGTGTATGATTACTACGAAACAGGTAGATTACCTCAGTAGGCTGGAGCAAAACCGTGAAATCAGGGTATTTATCTCAGCATTTACAAGGTGCAGACAGTGGGTTTTCCCTTGCTCTCTCTGTGCAAGCTTCTCTTCCCTTTCCTGCATTTGCTGCCAGACAAATGGAGAGCAAGCCAGTAATTCTGCTGATTTTGATTACTAGACTGCAAAGGTTTGGCAGAAGCATGGACAGTTTCTGACTCTGTCTTCTCATTTCTTGCATCATTTCAGCATAAAGCAGATTAGAAAGTTATGTGTCAGCAGCTGCTTTCTTACAAACTACATACAGAAAGAAGTGTGATTCTACTTCTTTCTATAGTTTGAACACGACAGTTAAAATCAACAACTCAGTGTCCCTGAATTCCCTGATCTGGCTTATCTTGTATTTTCGTTTTATAATGCCATAGCAGGCTGCATTCCTAGTTCAGTAGGAATAATAGTCCTATTGAACCCAACAGGAGTTTAAGCGCCTAACTAGAAAATTAAATGCCTAACCACCTCAAGGAACTAAAATTGCATCAGACGTTACTCAGTTGTGGAATTTATGTTATCAAAACTGTGGCTCAGTACCCTCCATGCTTTTCTCAAGATTGACACAACCTTTGGGAACTGCATTGTAGCAGATGAGCAGCGGTATCCAGAGAACTCATCTTGGAGTTCATGTTCTGCCATCTGATCCACGTCCTGCACAGTCACAGCTATAACATGTCCTGACAAACATGGCCTTGGTCTGTGACTGTGCACCCCTGCAACTGAGTGCCTTGACAACTCACAGACTACCACAAAATCTATCAAATATTTCTCAATTCAAAATATGTTAATCATGGGAGGTGCACACAGATGGGGGTCAGAATTATTTCTCACTCTCATGCAAATATCTTCTTCTCTTCCTTCCAGATGAATACGCCCTTGCAGAATACAAAATGCCCTGCTTGCCACCTTCCAACTGAAACCAGATATGTGCCAGAAAAGGTAATGGTACAGAAGGTATCAAGCAAGCATTTGTAGAGGAAAAAGAGGATAACAGATGTTGTTTCTGGGAGTACAATGAAAAGCATGTAAAAGAATGAGGAATAAGCAAATTCCAAATTGCAATAGATCAGAACGACTTGTTTTGGCCCACACTTCAAAAGAGCGTAGAGTCACTGTGGATCAGAAACTCCAGATAAAGTGCTTTTCCTAACAAGGGAGATATTATGCAATTGTTAACCCTGACCATTCATCTTTTTGGAAACCCATGACATGTATTCCAGTGGGAGATTTGTGTAAAGGCAGACTCCTGAAATGTATATTCTTGGTCACAGATTCCTCTTAAGAAATCCAAGATTAGGAGAATAGCCTCCTGCTGCTGCTTCTGTAGATTTTGTTTTGATCTTTCCACTTATCCTGAAGGAAGATTCAGAAGAAATTATCTTCATCTTTTCCAGTGATCGATCTGAATAATTTGCAGATGTCAGAGTTCTAGTCACAGAGACACAACTTTTATGAAGTTTTTGCCTCCATTTAGAGAGAAAAATTTTCTTCAGGTTAACACCTCGTATTTTACTGCTCATTGTAATAAAACTTTTTGATTGGGAATGCTATTTGTCCCAGGCTCTCCTCCTTGTTTTATCTAAACTGGGTGCTGTAAGGTACCTCATAGGCTAAAAAAACATACCTTGGACAGATCAGTCAATGACAATGACATTCTGAGATTAGTGACATCTTGTGGCACAGACAGGATTGAGGCTCTGGCCTATGTGATGGACGCTTTCTAGCCAAAACCTATCCGTGGGAGAAACTAGAGAGCTGTAACACAGAAACTCTTTGAAAAGCAGTTTAGAGAGGAATGGTGGTTCCAAGGAGCCCTTGAAGGGATTAAAATGGAAAGATTTGGAAGGAGTGGAAAATTAAGGGAGCCAGAAGGAGTTTTTGATGGCAAAGTACAAGAAATTTCCTGTCATTCTTTCTGCTTTTAGTGATCAGGTACAGCAGACAGCCACACACTGGCTACTGTCCCGCACTGTCTGTGGTGGCCTGATATGACCTTCATCCTGGCTAGATCACACTGGAGGAAGGACACAGAAACCAACCACATATCCATAGCAGTCTGAGCAGACATCTGCCAATTGAACCCTATCACTAAGCTGTTGTTTCCTCAGTCAGTGTCAGACATAGTCCTAGTTACAATGTTGAAAGAGACTGGCTTATTTATCATGAAAACAGGCTTCTTGAAGCATATTTTGATTCTTACAAAAACTTTACTGAGCAGCAACATGCCTGCTGTAAGGTAGATCACACAATAGCACAGGAGAGGAGCAGCCCTTCGGGCAACCTGAGAACGCTGTTCAGTAAGGCATCAGGCTCACCTGGAGATGGCTGAAGTGAAACTAATCCTACTGCATTGAGCACTGCAGAAACTTTCGTACTAGAGGTAGACACGACAGAGACCCACAAGCTTATTTTAATCCCTAAAAGATACAAAAGAAATCTGGAAGATGTAGAAGCACATAAATGTTGGTTTGGAAGACACCTGTGGAAGACATCAGCTGAAACCTCCTGTTCTAAACAGAACCACCCACTAGACACCTGCAACTTAAAGCAGGAGACAGTCACAAATGAAGAATCTCCACTGTCTTCCCAGGGCTTTAGCACTGGCCTGGGGGAAGCAAAAACTGTAACATGAGGTGACTCAGGCAACTGAAGACATCCAGACTCACAGTCCTTTAGGTCTGCACTGCACTTACTGCTGCAGTTCCAAACAATTTACTAAAGTTAATTCCCCTTGCAGCCAAAAGCAATCACTCATAAGTCCTTCTTTACATTTATATATAAGTATATATATAGTTTACATACACTTCTTATAAAAGGCAGTCAACAAGAAGGTTCCCTAAGGAAAGATCCAAGGGGTAGGAGAGAAAGAAATGAAGGATATTTACTATGAAATCTGTAAAAATAAAGCTGATCATCCCCAAACAACTTCCTTCCTTCTTTCTGTCTTTCACCAGCTTTCACATACTTTTGAAAAGGAGTTATAAAGTGTTTTAGCACCATGTAGTTCCACTAAGATTCCTGAACCTAAGCCTAAAATTACGTAAAGGCTTACTGACATGACCCTTCTTGCTGCATCCAGAACGATAATGTGCCACTTGCCCCTGGACCAACAGCAGCACAATGCTAGGGACTATCTATGCTGAACATCCAGCCACATTGTGTGAGTCAATGTTTTTCTGCAGGGGGTTTTCTCCTCTGAGTCACATATTAACATATGCATATGTCCACATACCTACAGATGAGGAACTTGCTCATCATTCTGTTACTCCCAGTACAGGTATTTCTTGGCTTGTTGTGCAGAGTTTTCTGCAAGATCAGACATGCAGTGGGGTTCCTGTGCTCCAATGTAAGTTAGGGTATTGCAGCTATCTTTGGTTTAGTCGAATTCAATGTCTTTCATTACAAATCTTGTGAAAGGATGCCAAAAATGTCTCTAATCTTGTCTTGAGCAGTTCTTGTGAATCAGTCTCTATTCAGGCACTTCCATGGATAAAAGCCAAATGCAGGAAGCTTCAACTTCATAGAGAAGAGAAGTTTTCTTCAGAAATGCTACTGTTGGGACCCCAAGTCCTCTGGGACCCAGCTAACTTTGCAGTTAAGGCAGTCTAACACGTAGGCGTTGCTGAACAGCACAGTCTTGGTCCTGCTCAGCTTTTTGCTCCCATTTGTGCTCTCCTGACCTTTAGAGTGGTGCTCTACTTGACACCATAGATCTCAGGTCAGAGACAGGGACTCTACTCAAAACTGACAAAATTTAGGGGCAAAAAGTATATTTCTTCCTTCCATCTGCTTGAACAGGTTTACCATGGAGTCAGAGAAGCAGCAGGAAGCAGGCAGGAAAACATGTGCTGTCCCTGTTTCAGCAAGGCGTGGACACAGATTAGATACATCAGAGCCCCATGCTGCCAATATTGGGAGCTTTTGCAGAAAGCTGAGCCAGCAATGTGTTAGCATTCCTTCCCCATCTTACCTTCTGATAGCACAGCCCTACCTCTGTGTGCGCTGTATCTCCTGCTGTGGTCATGGCTGTGGTCTTCTTGGAATAAGTTTAGGGTATCTGCCTCTCTCCATCCAAAAACACAGCAGGAAAATAAGTCTTGCTTTTAAATGCTATATTTTACCTGCTTGTGTTTATGCACAATGTCCTGGCCCAAGTTAACAAAGCCAGAGAGCTCAGATCACAAAGGTAATGGAAGTGTCTTACCTAACATGTGACAGTCTTGGTTCCCAAATATCAGGTGCTATTTAGAATGAGAAATAGTCTGAACTGTAGCATTTCTAGTCATATGAAAGTCCCTTTTCTTCTCCTTGGATATCAATTTTTATTTCCTCACATGTCCTATAAAGTTGTGGTTCTATGCAAGTCGAGCTGTGCTCTGAAGACATGAAGTAAATAAAAACAACCCACTCTACCAAACAATTAAACATGCCTCCCCACAAAGTCCTAGGATTTTCAGCCATTTTCACAGTCTTCTCTGAGAAGATGATTTCATACACTGAAGCCAAAGAATAGCTCTGGGCATGTGCTGGCTGTCCTCTTTGATCATGTATCAGGATATGCATACAAATCCAAATCCTTCTGCCCAAATCTGAGTGGGAAGACATGAATAAGCTGAAATATGGATGTCAGCTGGCCTGTTTAGATATGTCCATAGTCTGTTTCACCACCTGCAATTCTGTGTCTTGTGTGAAGTCACCCACGCACTCAGGTCTTCTGTCCAAAAAGACAAAGGACTTCACAAAATAATTTCTGTCACAGACAAATGCATTTACCACTGGATAAGCAGACCAGCAGCGGCATGATTGCGTATAGCAACCCTCAGAGGCCTCTTCCTGGGTGCCTTTTATGTGCATTTGGAGAAGGCCTGAAACGGGAAGAGTTTTCTGCAGATCACCTAGCAGGAGGGTGCTTAGCTTAGGAGCAGTGCTGAGGTCCAGGCAAAAAGGTAGATTTCAGAAATCCAGCAACATCAGCGCCTAGGAAATCTTGGGAAGCAGCTGGAGGATTGCTCTAAGCAGCTGAGGAACTGGGCACAGGACACTAAGGCTCTTTGTGAGTTAGATTCTGGCTGATATGAGCTAAGTGCCTCAATACAATCAAGAGACTAATCCCATCTCTCTACGGCATCTAAATACATCACTTGATATTTGAAAGCATCAGACAAGTAGCAGCTTTTCATATGGTATCTCTGTACATGGAGGCAAGCCTGAATGGACACTTTGATGCATAAAACAATATTTATGAGTGCATGTCGTTTAAATTTTTGGGTAATCTCTTTGGATAGGTAAAAACATGAGAGTTGACCTCTCTTCTTTCTTTGGGATGAATTTAAGCTTTGTATATTGAGGGTCGGGAATAGTTTCTTCCCTGACAGTTTTGTTGAAAATCCATGCAGTGCAATTGATGAGATTTTCTATCTTTTGGAAGTAGAATTACATTTTGAGAAAAGGATGTTGTGAGGTGAGAGGCTTTCACCTTCTCCAGTCCATGCTCAGTACCCAGATATCCTGTCCCCAGCATTTCTGTTTGCATCAGAAGCACCCCCTGACCACAATGCTTGACCCAAAAAGTCACACTGAAAAAAATGTTTTAGTGTTTGCATGAGACCTGTGGATGACTTCTGCTACAGACAGACATGAACTGAAGAATCATCTATGATTCTGAAGATATTAAGCTGCCAAACTGCTTTTCAGTGACCCCAAACTCCCCCCTGCTCTCCCATCCCTGTCAGCAGAAAATATTGTGTGAGCTTCAAGAGAGGTCAGTCAGGCTAGTTCAATCCACTTTCTTCAGCTGTGTACACTCTGCTGCTAAACAAAAGCCTTTGTTTAATGCCATTCTAGTGAATGTCCCACTGCAAGCTTGGTCAGATGGAAACTGATATGAAATGCAGATTCTGTGTAAAGCACAGCGTTTGAATTTTGCTACAAATTTCCAAAACACTAAGCTGAGAGGGAGTGACTGAGAAAATGGCAGTGTTATCTAGCAAAATCTGCATTTTATAGCCGTCTTTTATCCTTTGTAACTCTTTTACCACCAGCACAACTAGTGACACATTTTTTTTTCTCATGGAACTTGCATTGTGCAAAATTGCTGATGTGGGAGCTCGGGACTTTGTTTAACCTCAATGTAAGCCAGACAAGTTGAACTATGTCCCACATTGTCACTGCATTGAGATTTTAATTTTATTTTTTGGTCACAGATAAAAATAGAGCTTTGAGGCTGTTTGGCCTGAGTTCATATTTCTCTATCTCATGCAGTAAATTTGGCTACTTCCATGTTATGCTTTTTCATGTTCTTCCTCATTACATATGGCTACCTAAGAAATTTTACTTAGAATTGATTTATGAGCTCCATAAGAAAGTCTTGATTTTTATATCATGCAAAAAAATAGATATTGCACAGAAGACTGCAATAGAAACGTATCACATGTAGTAACAAGCATGACATCTTGCAAATGTTCAGTCAGTTGTACACTATGATTTCTTTCCTTACATGTTTCATCTCTTCTCCACACAGCTGAGTCACCCAACCCTTAGCATTGCCTTACCAAAGGGGAGCTCCTTCCTCTGGAAAGAATGAATGAAAATTGTAACTGAAGTGGTGAAGTAAATAATGGGCTGAAAATGCAGTGTAGGAACAGAAGAAAACTCTGGAAGACCCACACACGGCTAAAAGACGAATTTGGGAGTGTGGGAGGGTTCCCACTCTTGATGTTTCACACAAGTCAGTAGAAGCCATGCTAATATTGACCATTTCCCCAAGCAGACAATGCAGGTTTTGGGTCTTGTCTTAGCCAGTCAATGAAAAGCCTTGTTTCATAGAATCATAGAACCATAGAATCATAGAATCATAGAATTATCTGGGTTGGAAGAGACCTCCAAGATCATCAAGTCCAACCCTTAATCCAACACTATCATGATTACTAGATCATGGCACTAAGTGCCACATCCAGTCTTATTTTAAAAAACTCCAGGGATGGTGAATCCATCACCTCTTTGGGCAGGCCAGTCCATTACTCATTCTGTGAAGAACTTTTTTCTGATATCCAGCCTAAACCTTCCCTGGCAGAGTCTAAGCTCGTGCTCATTCTGTTTCCATGCTCTTTGCAGTCTGCGTCCTGCAGCAATACCTGTGTAGACCTTTTTTCCACCAAAAGCGCTGGGAAGGTGCCAAATATTTTCTTTTTAGGTGTCAAATACAGTATGTTTACACTCAGTTCTTTATTTTGAAAGCAAGCACTAATCTTCTGTGTATGTATATTCTCCTGTAAAAACAAGGCCTTGAAATGGTTTGCCTGTTTAAAGCATAAATTAAAGTAGTTTTATCCTTTCAGCAGCAGCATCTGGTTGCAAGGTAGGAACTCAAGAAATGCCTTCAACTTGGTCACTAGCAGCATGAAACCTTCAGCACCTTGTAGAAGCTTTTGATCAGTGCCAGAGACTTTGCTGAATTCATGGCAAATAAATTTCTCTTGCTCATTACATATTTGCCTGTCCCAGGGCAGACACATGCAGCATTGCTTGCTCTGTTTTGCTCTTCTTAATTTCTAAAACTTGTCTCCAACAATTAAATCATAGTTTTTCTTTCCTTTAATATTTATGGGTTGTTGTAGTCATCTATCATGACTTTTTCGTGGTTGTCTTGTGATTTTTTTTCATTCTTGTTGACACTGGGTTTAGTTGAATGTGACCGCTTGGAGGTGATTCAGTGACTTAGTATTGTTCAAGTTACACTCCTGCTGTTTTTCCATCAAACAAACAACGATGACATGGACTAACATGATCTAAGAAGTGATCCTGTAAACAGTGGGTATAGAAAAAGCACACATGCCCCTAGCTTTATGTGGCCCAGGAAGACCAGGTGAAACTTAGGAAGAGGACATAGAGCACTGACAATAAATAAAATGATCTGGTGTATATTCTTGCTTATTTCTTGGAAGTATGCGACTCCTGCTTTTGATTATCAGAGGTGGACAGCCTCTACATGATATGACTGAATGCATTTCCAAAAGTATTCAGAAGAATTTAACCCTTTTCAGTAACAAGTTGTTCCGATGTCAGGTACATTTCTGAAAACTTATTTCATGACTCATAATCAGTCTTAAACACAAGTTATGACTAGCAGGCTTGCTAAATAATTCTTTTCAGACCAATTCCAGACTTCTTCTGGTGTGTTGGGTTATTTGGGCCTTTTCTTTCTCTTCCAGGAATATAAAGTCCCACCGGTGTCATTGGAAGGCTCACAAAACAGCTTAGGTAACTATAAGACTGTTGGTATGTACTGCAGGAAAGAAAAATAACTAAAAGCTGTGGGAGAAGGGGAGTCAGACAAATCAAGAAGCCAGCAAAGTGTTATGCTTAGGCGGTGGCCTTGCATGCTGAAGGTTATAAAGAAAGAATATATGGGGGGGGGCTTACATTGCCTGGCTACTCCTTTTTATTATTTTTGTCAGATAAAGAGATTCTTTGTGACTTTACTTCTATTTCCTCCCTGTATCTTTAATGAAGCAACCTTAGAGCATTCTGGATTCAGAGCAGTTCCTGGGATACAGCTGCTGACACAGCTGGAGTGCAGATCACACAGACTCTGCCTATTCAGCACAGCTCCAGGCAGCCACCTCTTATAGGCTTTGGTGTTGCTGTGCCCATGCATTACTAGAGCCTGGATTTCACCAAAGCCAGTGTGAATTTTCCTTTCCATCTCCCTGGGTTTTTGGCAGGATTTGCAGTCTGACGAGCCCCTGTGCAGGACTGGTAGGGTCCACGGGTCAGCTGCCCCAGCCAAACATGCCATCAAATTTTATTCCCAACTGGCACACTCTTTCCTAAAAAGAAGTCATCTGAGTCATGTTTTCTTACTCTGATTTCTATAGTTAAAAAAGATGTTCAAGAAGAGCAAAACTGCCACAAATCAATCTTCCCTTTAACTATTAGTGTGAGAAAAGGTCAACCATCTGCTTTCACTTCTTCCAGCAGTTCTTATGGGATCTGCTGCAGTCCACGGGAGTGTGACAGGACAGACACAGGAGGCTTTCCTCAGAAGTATGAACAGCCAGGTCTCTGCCACAGTTTAGCAAAGCACTTTGGCTCCCCTCGGGCTAGCAGCTAGGGGTGACATTAGACATGGATATGATGCTCCAATCACTCCCTCATCTCCACCCACTCTTCTCCAGCAGGCAGTTTTGCCTAGCACTGTTGTTTATGAGGCGGCAGCTTTTAAAAACATCTAGTTCTTTGAAACAGAAAACCATACAACAAGGACTTTCTCTGATTCCCTGTTTGCCTGAAGCTGTCTTCTTTCTCAGCCAACTTGGAATACTAAACTGTTTAGAAAAATAATCAAAAATAATCAAGAAGGACAGCTCTTCACCAAGGACACGTCCTCCAACTTGTTCTGTACAGTGCTCAGTAGATCAATATACAGCTGCAGAATATATTATCACTGAAGATGAAGAAGAAATAGTATTTATGTGTGGGGAATGAATCCAAAAATCTTTTCAGGCATAAGGTCAGGGGTTGAAGGCATGAACAGACTCTCCCTGGGGGGCATCCTTAAAGTAGTGCAATTAATATACTGGGCAACACAACAGTATTGTGCTGCCAAGTAGATAATAATAACAGATAAAGAGAGAGAAAGATGCAGGCTCTGAATAGCACTTGTGTGCTTCTCATAATGTGTGTGGAACAACTTCAGTTTCTAATATGTCATGGTGGAAAGAAAAAAACCTTTGCAACAACAGAAATTATATAGAAGCTAGATGTTGGTCAATGGCAAAAAAGCTCAAAGTGAGCTCCAACATTTGTTTTTATCAAGCAGTTGCAAGACGCTCTTAAGTCCACGCTCTTTTTCACATGTGAGCCCTAGCAATATCACACCTACACAGAAGACAGAATCACTGAATCACAAAATGGTCAGGGTGGGAAGGAACCTCTATAGATCATTCAGTCCATCTCCCCTGCCAAAGCAGTTTCACCTAGAGCAAGTTGCGCACATCCAGGTGGGTCTTGAGTATCTCCAGAGAAGACGACACCACAACCTCCCTGGGCAGTGCTCTATCACCCTCACAGTAAAGAAGTTTTTCCTCATGTTGAGATGGAACTTCCTGTCTTCCACTTAGTGCGCATTGCCCCTTGTCCTGTCGCTGGGCACCACTGAGAAGAAACTGGCCCCCATCCTCTTGACACCTGCCAATTAGATATTTGTAAATATTGATAAGTTTGCCTCTCAGTCTTCTCTTCTTCAGGTTAAACAGAGCCAGGTCTCTCAGTTTTTTCTTTGTAAGAGAGATACTTCAGTCCCCTAAGTGTCTTCATGGCCCTCTGCTGTACTCTCCAGTAATTTCTTGTATTTCCTGAGCTGGGAAGCCCAGAAGTGGACACAATGCTCCAGACAAGGCCTCACTAGGGCAGGGTAAAGGTGGAGGATAACCTCCCTCAACCTGCTGGTCACACTGTTCTTGATGAACTCCAGGACACAACTGACCCTCTCGGTCAGGAGTGCACATTATTGGCTCATGGTTAGCTTGTTGTCCTCTTGGATTCCCAGGTCCTTCTCTGCAGAGCTGCTTTTCAAAAGACCAACCCTTAGCTTGTAGAAGTGCATGGGGATTTTCCTCCCTAGGTGCAGGACTCTACACTTGCCTTTGTTGAATTTCTCTCTGCCCAACTCTCCAGCCTGTCCAGGTCTTGCTGAATGGCAGCACAGCCTTCTGCTGAATGGCTTGCTAAGTCTCGCTGAATGGCAGCAGAGACTTGAAAGAAATTAGAAGAGGTAGCATCTGCTTTTAAAGATGTCTCATTTCTTGGATTAATCTTTATGAAATCTTGGTTCTGAAAACGTCATTTTACAACCTTGAAGTGACTAGACCAAGACCCACATTTCCCTTCTGGGAAGGTAAGCAGCTGGAAGAGCTATAGGGCACTTTCCCCAAAAATATGTCTGAGAAATGGCAAACTTAAAGCAAATTCTTCTACCTACAGAGTGAGGAAGTTGCAGCTCAGAAGAGAAGAGAGCTGTGTGTAGCTGTGAAATAGAAACAAAGGATTGGGATATTGTTCAGAGGCTGAAAGGTCGAAGGATGGGTTTGGCAGCCTTCAGCATGCTAGAGGTGACTGGTTTAGCTTCAAGTACCTTTCTGGTAGCCAACAGATCAAATAAATGGCAACATCATGTGCAGCTTGTGTTAGTTTTTGGTAGACAAGATGATATCTCCGTACCAGCCACGAGATGATCGTTGGGAGGTTTAACAAAGAAGCATGCAGCCAGCCTCATTGTCTTATCAGAGGAGGGGGCTTATCTTGCTATGTTTTCGGAACTGCATGTCAAATGTTCCGCTCTTGATACTTCCTGTTTAATATTTTCTTCCTCCCCAATGAAAACTTTTCATTTGCAAGTATAAAAAATGAACTTACTAAGTACCAGAAGTACTTTGTGGGGCTTGTTGTGGTGTTTTATTAGTGACTTCTTTACAATTGAACCTAATCCTTGCTGCTACCTATCAAGACCAAGCAGAAACAAGGGTTGAATAAGCCTATTGTCCATACAAGGACAATAAAACAGCAAAGCACTCCCAAAAGAAGCACAGACTGGCTTGATACCCTAAGCGTACTGCTGCATTTATAGCTTAGCTCAAGCTCTGCCAGGTAAACTGTGTACAAGGAGGAAAGATAATTTCATTATTATATCAGTATTCAATCCTAGTCTTACGCAGGTGCAGTGAGAGTGGTCAGACTCCAACTTCACTCACCTTTGACCGGCATATTTGCCACCAAAACTACACAGCAAAGCCAGTCTTAATACTTTAGCTCACACAGAGCTGTTCCTGCTTAGACCTCAGCCTCTTTCCATAGAGGATAAAGGTTTCATCTATGACAATAGGCTCTGAGTGACCCATTCAAACTCACCTGAGTCACTGGCATAGAACAATCCTTGCAATTGGCTGACCTTTGCATACTATTTTTACAATTCATCCTTCTCCTGGAGTGAAAATGCCACAGACCACTGAAATAAATTGCAGTCAACTCCTCTCCCATTTTGTTAAAAGAAACTCCATCTCTCATCAAAATCATTGCAAGCTGTGACTATTCCTTTAGGGATACATTTGCTTTTTTCAATGAGCTCACCATCCTCTTAGTTTGCAGAGCTGCTAGAGAACTTTGCCATCCTAGAACAATGAAAGAAATCTTGCAGGCTTGAATGGAAACTCTATTGACTAAACAAGACTTTACCTGTAGTTACAGTGTTTCAGCATTGTTTCCCAACCACCTGGGCCAAATCAAGCATTTCGACCTTTGATATGCTTAAGCAAACCATTACAATCTAATCTGCTTAAAGAATGTTTTATAGGAAGCAGTCATATATCTGACTTCTTCCTATTGCTTCAGTGATTTTCAATTAATTTTGTAGCTGCAATGACCGAGTTTCTTTGCATAGACCCTCCTTTGAATGCAGCAATTAACCCGTTTACAAGAAAGGTGTCGTTATCTACGCCACAAACATGGTTACAGCACCTGCAGAAGTATCCATGTCAGCTTCAGACTGCCAGCTGGGGTGCTGCTAGCAAGACAAGTTTGGAACTCCTCAGATGGGCTTTGCCAGAGGTCATACCACTACCTAGTGAGCAATATTACTATAGTTTATCATAGTTTATTATGTTGCAATGAATTCATAAGAAATGAATTCCTGAGAAAGCCAGGAAGAGCAAGCACATGTGGTATTGATGTTCTACATTTTTACAACATCAACTGACAGCTCCTGGTGTGGGAAGCTCCTGAACTGTAGAGGCTGGAAGTAGAGATCTTCTGTAATAAAAATGGCAGAGAACTGGCCTTTCAGAGCTGAATACCAGACTGTCGTCTGTAGTCTGACCAGCCACAGCATGCCACAGAAAGACTTGTGGGGGACTGCTTTTTGCTGCTGCCCTGTTCCAGTTTCATATGCTTTGATAGTTCTGTGAAAGTTTTAAGACATAAGTGAAGAAAGTTTCAAGACATAAGTGAAGAAAGTTTCAAGACATAAGTGAAGAAAGTTTCAAAGCTGCCCTATGTGACAGGTGCTATCACTCCCTGCATCACACACTAGCAAGAAAGAAGAAAAGACAGCTGCACTGCCTGTCAAGATAACAGAGAAAAGCATGCTGCCATGCAGGTACTCTGACTCTGAAACCATATTTCTCTGACTTCAGGTCTACAAAATTTAACCATGTTGAAAACTAACATGCAGTGGTGAGTTGACCCCAGCCAGCAGCCAAGTCTCTACCCTACCTTTTGCTCACTGCCTTTTTCGAGGTGATGAGGGGATAGAAGGAAGGGAAAACGGCTCCTGGGTTGATAAGGAAATCAAAACATGCATGTGAGAGAGAAGCAAAAAGCGGATTTTATTGACTACTTCCCATTGGCAGGCAGATGTCCAGCCACCTACTGGGAAGCAGAGCTTCAGTACGCGTAGCAGTTGCTTCAGAAGACCAAAGCTGTAACCATGAATGTCTCCTCTCCTTCTTCTTTCCCCCACCCTTTTTAGCCACAAGTGCAAAGCACGGGACATACAGGCTTCTCTGAAGAAAGCTGACATCATAATTTCAACCCATCCAGAAGCAGTGGAATGCTATAACTTCCATTACTTTTATCAAACAGCTGCTTTACTTTTCCTCTGGGGAGTAGAACAAAGTGTGTTATTTTCTCTTGGGAGCACAAGAGAACGAAAGGAGGTAGCCCCTCTTTATCCTAAAATAAGCTTTTTGACCAAAGCAGATTTTTTTCCGCCTAAAGAAAAAAAAACAATTAACTTCTATGCAGGTGTAAAAACTATAAACCTATGGCACTAACAAATTTAGATGTACCCACTGACTGACTTCATTTTAAATCAAATTTCAACACCACTGTAAATTTCTCAGTGGCTAAAACTTTTTGGATTACTTTCAGCTCTGACTTTTCCATTAGTCCATGTTGTCAATATTCAAAATATCTATGAAACGAGAGAAAAGAGAGACAATAAATTATTTTAACCAGAATCAGGTGTCAAAGTATTGAAAGTTAATCTACTTAACCCAGACTCTGAATCCAGATGGTAAATTCCAAGAATGATGGGAAAAATCCTCAAATGGTAATTTGTTTGACAGCCTTATTCTGGTTTAGGTAATTCTGTGTTTTTCTGTGCTGTGGCAAACTTCAGTGTAAAAAAGCAAAGCTCCTCACATTGAAAATATGACCATTAAAGACATTTCACACAAATATTACAAGAATTGCAGTAAAATGTTACAACTCGAAGACAGTAGATTGGTTTGGTTTGCAGTAGGGTTAGGGGAGGTTCTTGCAAGCAGTAACATAGACAAGGATCTCCACCCTTCTGCTTTAATTTATAAAGGCACTAACATCTAAGAACGGAGCCAGGGCGGAGTTAAAGGCCGACTCCTTTCCTCTGGAGCACTTGGTGAGGAATATTGCAGAACGGTCAAACTAGCAGGAAATGAATTGTTTCTTGGGAAGAGAGCTTATTTCTTTCTTCTGTCTTCCAGTGAGAAAAATGGACCTGAAGTTTCTTCTGGGTATTCTTCTCCTGCATGTAACTGCTGCAAAGGAACCTGATCTGTAAGAACTATCACATTATTACTAATAATATTCACTGTAAGGCTTTAAAGACAGTGAAAATTAGTGCCAATAATAGTACTTTAAATATTAAGTACTGCCATGATTCATCTTTTCTATCTGGAGAGCTAAGTTGAACTGGAATGTGGATGGTAAGTGAATGGTTCTCCCTTAACATGAGGCAGATCTTCTGCCCATTGCAGAATTTAAATAGACATTGACATGAGTGTTCAGAAAAGACAATAGCAGCAGTACTAGCAGTGTGCTTTGCTAAAAACAGGTGGGTCCAGGACTCAAATAAAGAGCAAAAGAGCAAGAACTGTGAATGCTAGCAGAGCTATGTGGGGAACCCAAAGCTGGCATAGTTGGAAGCATGCTGGGGGGGGTACTTGCAGGGTGTCCTATGTTTAATCTAAACTAATTGGTGGTTGCTGAATAATAACAATGCTTTTTATTTGTTTCATCCTGTTGAGGCTAATTCTGTTTTCTCTAATGATGTGATCACTTTGATGTTTGGAACTCATAGGCAGTATGTCCTGATGGTGCCTGCTGTCCTCCAAACTGACTCTCCAGGTCAGATTTGCCTGCAAGTCCTTAACCTCAATGAGACAATATCTGTCAGAGTCATCCTAGAATATGGTGCTGTTAACACTACTATTTTTGAGAAAACCATGATGGAGAGCAATGGTCTACAGTGCTTCAACTTCAAGGTGAATTAATTTTAATTTAATTCCCAATGAAAAAGTCATATTTGTTGGAAGAACTGATGTTACAGGTTTATAAGAAATACAAGGAGACTCAAGAAAGTTAGACCTAAGAGCATAGAAGATGAACAAGTGATAGAAGGAAAGAATAGAGATGTAAAGTAACAGGCAAGGAGACATTTTTAATATAAATAAGAAATAAAAAGGTCTAAGAAAAGTGATGGAAGGTGGTGAAGGTTATAAAAGTGATGGGAGTTAAATGGATGTCTCTTTGTAGAAGCCCAGGCCGCAAGTGTAGCTGTTCAACAGGCTGTGGAGTAAATTATTTCAAGACTAGCAACCTCCCCTTGTTTTCTTTTACTTTCTCACAGATTCCTCCTGTCCATTCTGCCCCACTGGCTTTCATTTCCTTCTCTGCCAAGGGCACCACAGTCAACCTAGAAGAGCGGCGGTCAGTGATGATCTGGAACACGGAGAGCATTGTCTTTGTGCAGACAGACAAACCCATCTACAAACCAGGACAGAGTGGTGAATATCTATTTAATTTATAGCATGTTTCTTAGGAAGCAATTTCTTCAGATATAATTTCTCTGCCAGGTGTTTTTTAGGTAGAGCCACAGTCTAGATAATTTCATCAGAGATGCTGTTAAAACCATTACAGGTGTTTGCTGTGGAGCTCAGGGAGTCATCTTCAGGATGATAGGAGACTGTCATCCCAAGGTCTCTGTGATTTTCTTTATCTCTTCCTCCTAGCTGAAAAAATAGGGCAACTTTTACTGCTGTTCTTTCATTACTGGTGAAAGGTCAAGATAGTGGAAAGAGGTGATTATATCACTACTTAAGTGCTTGTTATAAAATAATGCCCCCACAGTCTTCTCTCTGTGATGCCATTCAGCATCAAAGACAGTTTAAGAACAAGAGTCAAATTATTTTAAGATAAATTATAAGATTTTAAACCCAAAATCCTGCTATTTACCTTCTGGTTTCTGATGTTTGTGGTTCATGTTGCTGTTTTTCTGCACATATGTAACTCCCCTATCCATCTTTCTCGTCCATCCATCAAACAGAGCTCTATGCATACAAAGAACTATTCATCCAGCTCCATACCTCTATTCACTGCTAGGCTTCCAGGCACACAACTAGAACACTGTTGGATAGAACACTTCTTTCCAGATGTCAGTCAAATAATATAGCAGCTGTACTGCATCAGCTGTACTTCAATTAGCAATGAGTTCTATCTTAATACATATCATTAAGGAAAGCTTACCAAACAGATTATGGTGCCACCAAGGTGTCCCAAAATGTAGGTCAATTATTTCTCAGATTGCTTGATTCTGAGGTGGGGTAATAGGTAGAGTAAATTAAATGATGAATAGTAATGCTTTGTAAGAACATTTTTGAAACATGTTTTTTATGTTTTCCATTATGTAATAAAACATTGTTCTCCTTCCATTTTTTTGTTGTGCAGAATAAAGTAGGGCAAGAAAACTGTATAAGATGAGAACACACTGAACTAACAAGAATTACATTGCATTAGGGAAAAGCTGACACTTCACCGAGTCCCGTTAATGTTTGAGACCTTCATACGTTCAAAGCAACAAACCCTACTTTAGAGATGGGGAAATGAAGAGGAATTTGCCTATATGATGCAGGTGGCCACTGAAAGAGTTATGACTGTCACTTAAGACTGCCTGACCTGCACAGCAGCTCCTATTCATCTGACCATCCACTTTCTCTGAGGTTAACAAACTTTAATAAAAGACTGTGAGAACTTGATGCCAGAAAAAAGCCGCTTGGCAAAGTCTGTGCAGGATTCCTTTACCTTCAGATGCGTTGTACTACCTGCATGCTGTGCAAATGGGTCTGTTGGATGATCCAGTGAACTTGGGAGTACTAATGAATGCAATACATCACGCTCAGCTAAATAAACAGTGCTTACACTCTGTTTCTTGTCTTTTCAGTGATGTTTCGTGTTGTTGCCCTGGATTTCAATTTTAAACCTGTACAGGAAATGGTAAGTGACCAGAAATATCTCCCTGTATTTAAAATCGCTGGGAGAAAACTGCTTCTCAAATTTTCAATAAACAGTTGCTGTGGATAAAATGAGATATTGCAAAGACTAAATGCCAGAAAATTAATATAATTTCCTAAGCACATGCCATATTAGCCATTTACATTACAGTCATAGAAAAGGGTGCAAGCATGTAGGAAGTTGGATTCCTGACAAAACACCTCCTTCTATTGTTGGCAGAAGCTCAAAAAGCCTTGCACTTTGTGGCTTCAGGTATTATCTCAGCTCTGGCCAGAGAGTCCACTTGTTAAGTCTCTTGTTATTACTGTTCAGCAATTATTGCTTGCAAAATTGGCAAGTCATGCAACTAGTACTTGGCTCGTTTTAGAAATGGGGAAAGGAAAATGAGAATTGTAACCACAAATGTTTATCTCATCGGAGACACTCTTTTCATTGCCAGCAAACCCTCTTCTTGCTTGTAGTGCACAGCTAAGAGATGGAAAGGTCTTTACTGGCCTCCTCTCATAATGCAGAAGACAGCACAGTGTTACTGAAAGACCTAGTGTTAGAGTGAGGATGTAAGACCAAAGAAGCACAGATCACAGTTTATCTGCATCTCTATAACTAACTTAGTTCTAGGATTGCAATAAATCCACTATGATCAGAAACTGCCTTAACATGCTCATTTCATCTCTTCCCTTTACGCAATCTTCTTACTGAAGTAAAACTGCTATTCAACTGATTAAAATAAGAGATGAGGATCTCTGATTACTGGTATTATACTGATTATTGGTTATGCATTTCACTCAGTCCTGAGGAAAAGTAATTCATATTTGTTCAGCCACCTAATCTCTTCTCCCACTTTGTTTTTGACTCTTTCAGTACCCCTTGATTACAGTTCAGGTAAGAAATTTTTCTCTTTTTACTATGTTACGTATTGAGAAATAAAATCTAGGGCACACGTGCTTACACCAGTTTGGATGTGTCACACACAGCCAAATCCTGCTCCTGAGTACGTGGGCAGAAATTAACAAAAAATTCATAAGATCCCAGGATGATATTTGAGCTTTACTAACATGGAAAGTATACCTATATTTATCTCAGCAGTCAAAAGCTGTACTGTTTTTATGCCTGCCTTTGACTCCCCTCCCCCTCCTCAAATTTGCTCAAGTTATTTTGGGGCGTATCTCTTCATAACTTAAGTATTGCTGAATACTATGAACAAAAATAGGCTGTGGATACAGTTGCTATCTGTGTTAACACTTCCTTGGCATTTTGTGGTAATTTTTAATATAGTAGTCTCAATCCATTTTTAGATGACAGTCCTGCAAGTTTTCAAGTTATACCATGAAGTCAGATGACTTTACTCTGCTAGCAGGGAAACATGTATATTTTGAGCTCTACATATGGTTTTCTGCAGTCAGTGCTTTAAAGAGTTCAAGCAAATGGTGTGAATGAGTTTTTTTCAGTCTAACCAGCATAACATATAGTGAGAAGCAAATGACACCTCAGTGAATGTAGAAGAAATCATTCCTTTTGCTGGCAGCTGGAAAAAAGCTGAGGTTTGTGTGGGATAAGTTTGGCTGAAGAGGAAGCACAAAGAAGATTTTCTTTCTTTCTCCTCTTGATACAAAATTAGAGCAACATACACCAAAGAGCAAGGAAAAGCAGTACTGTGCAACTTCCCCTGATGACTGAGACTAACATCTAGGTTGGCAGAAGATGCCTAAATCTGAGATCAGTAGAGGAGAATCTAGCAACATTAATAATCAGAGCACAAAGGCATAATTCATCTCAATGCACCTGCATCAATCAACTTCCCCAATGAGTTAAAGTAACTTGTCCTGTTTTCTAGGGTTTTTTCTAGTTTTGTGTGCTAGCACCAAAGGATTTCCAAGACAATCTGACTTGTTTTTTTTTCTTCAGGATCCACGGGGCAACAGGATCTTGCAATGGCAAAATGTGACATCGGAGATGAACATTATCCAGATTGAATTCCCACTAACTGAAGAGCCTATCCTGGGGAACTACAAAATTATCATAACAAAGAAGTCAGGACGTAAAACAAATCACTCATTCCTTGTGGAGGAATATGGTAAATGCCACCCATTGTTTTTGTTCAGAGTAGAAAACATGGTTAGAGATGAGCCCCTATCAATCAACGGTTTTGACTGCTGAAACTTCAAATAGATTTCTGGCAAATGCAACTTCAATTAGTTGTTGTTTAGAACTGGAAAAGGGGAAAAAAAAGACCAATAAAAAGCCAACGAAGAGAAATTAACTATTTTGCACAGCCAGGAAAATAATCTGCATAACAGATCAATGAGTTGATTGTAAATTTCTCTGTGACACACTAACCTTCTCTCAGCCACATCCATGAAGTTTCCAAGCCAAAGCTCTGCAAGGGCTCTAGACATCACGTCAGAAGTCCTGACTTTTCTTCAAAGCTTTGTAGAAATACGTTAAGAGAGTCTTTGCAGGGCAAGCCACCCCTCAAACGTTTTGACAGCCCAGTTCTGAGATCCTGTTTTATCTGTGGCTAACACATTTTCTCTTTCATCTCAGGAGAGCCTGCAAGTTTGCAACATGCCAGTGTTGGGTTTTTCCTTTTATTTCTTTGTCCTAGTGTTGCCAAAATTTGATGTCACAGTCACTGCACCGGAAAGCCTTACAGTCCTGGATTCGGAGTTCACTGTAAGAGTCTGTGGAGTGTAAGTATCAGGCATGGAGTGGTTAGGAAATACACTGAAAAGCTTCCTTAGAACAGGGAAAAGAGACAAGACTTAGAGAAAAGACTTTCTCTAGGGCCTCAGAAGAGGTTGGTCAGGTTTGACTTGATGATTGGCATTTTTATTTATTTCTGTGCCCCTCTCATTTTACTGTATGAGTATTGTCTTTTAACTGGTTTTCAGTGGCTGGAATACATTTGTTGAGAGTTCTCCTGCTAAAGTAGGATGTGTCCACTCCCAATAACCCACTTCAAAGGAAGACTTTCGTAAAGTAGAGTACTATTAAATTCTAGTAGGGTTCTTAGGGTCCAGCTGTCTTTATCTCCCCCTTCAATCTCAGACCTTTAGAAAGCCGTTGTTTACTCCAATACCACGATCTCTTAATTTAGAATCCAGAGTTGCTGTGATTTCAGTGAGTCTAGAACTTCAGTGTGGAGGCAACTGTCATTATTTGGTTGGTATGCCTGTCCATCATGCTTACAGAGGTAATTCTTTTTGCGTTTAAGGTGTGGGTTTTGTTCATGGGTTTAGGGGTGAAATAGAACTCGTCATTGTTTCAACTTCTGAGTTGTATTATCTTAATCTAACAGCAGACGAGTTAGGAAAAGTCTGTGAAACTATTCCATTCTCTGTCTTCCCAGCTGACTGCTTGTTCTGGATCTACTCTTGCACACATCAGTTTGAGTCAATTTTTCAAGCACCAGCTCATGGACATATTTCTTCTTCCCCTAGGTATACCTATGGTCAGCCTGTGGAAGGGAAAGTACAACTCAGTGTGTGCAGGGATTTTGATTCATATGGGAGGTGCAAGAAAAGCCCAGTTTGTCAATTTTTTACCAAAGATGTATGATACATAATTATTATTCCTCTTTGTGCTTGTCCTGTCTCCTGTGTTCTTGCTTATCTCCCTTTACTCATGATACTCTTCTTTCTCTCCTTGAAGATTCACTTCACTCTGTTCACATATTTGCTTAGATCAATAGCTAGGAACTCACTTCTCTTCCTGGTTTCCTATAGGCCTAAAGAAAGAGTGATATATTCCTCTTTACGACTCAGTTTACCATCTGAAAAGTGTGTGCAAACAATGATATCTCTGTTGATCAGACCTATATAAAATATGTTAAAATTAGCAGGAAAAGACTTCATTCACTGAAGAAGGGTCTCATGTATTACCAGCATCCTTTGAAAGCTGTGATCCTTGGTAACAGGATTTGTTTTCTTCCCTTTACAGCTGGAGAGAGAGGGCTGCCTTTCCCAGGTTTTCAGCACCAACATCTTTGAGCTAAATCGCAGTGGTTACCTGAGGTACCTGGATGTGAAAGCCACTGTCACAGAAAAAGGAACAGGTAATCCCTTCTAGACAGTCAGAAGCACCAACAATACTGTGGTAAAAAAATAGAATAGGAGATACTCAGCCTCTGCCTACTGAGTACAAGGATGACTTCCTGAAGATGATGCATTTTTATAAGCACAGTGAGCATCTTCAGGCAAACAATAATTCTAACGAAGCTGTATGCAAGACAGAGTGTACCTTCTTTTGTCTGTGGACATATCTTACAGGTCTTCAATTTACAGCTACTCAATCTATTTCCATAACTCGGGTGATGAGCAGTATACAGTTTGAGAACATGGATCACCACTACAGAAGAGGAATTCCTTACTTTGGACAGGTAAGCTTGGGCATAGAGAACTTATATTAAAAGTGACAGGCAATCATATGACAACAGTGATGGGAAATTTTGGGGTACTGCTTGTGGTGGGAGATGTTCTCCCCAAGCTTCTTTCTTTACATACAGTGCCCCACTGGTAATTTTGTACACTTAAGAGTATTAATTTATCCTGAGTTTGGTTCTGCCAGAAATACTTCCAATAAAACAATCCATTAACTAGCATTTTTCTAACTTGCATATTAAGCTTGGTGTAAATCACTGCCTCTCCCTTCAGAACTGGTAAATCATATGCCAGCCCGAAATGAACATAAATTCTAGGAGATGCAGGAAGAAAGAGTGAAAGGAAATAATTTAAGTTTCTGTCTTAAAAAGCTTTTCCATTATTTTATGTTTCATGACAAATCCCATATAACTTTCAGTGGCTTAAAGAATAAGGACGAATCTTCATTTCATTCACTTCAGCTGTTTAGCATGAGGAAAGGATAAGTGGACATCTTACCAGTAGCACCAAAAGGAGAGAAGAGATTGTATTTCAAGGATTTTTTTTTTCCCCTCTGAAAGATGTCTACATAACTTTCTCACTTAGTCCCCACTCCTGCTAAGTTTTTCAAATTCATGTGCACCTTACTACCCCTTACCGAAGGATGGAGGAGAAGTGCCACAGTGGATTCCTCACACATCCTCGCGCAAACTAGAGTTAAACATGCTGAAATACATGTGGTTGGAGGCTGGGATATTGCATTTCAGATACAAAGCTGCTGCTGAAGGCTTCAGGCAGCTTTGTTGTTTTTCTGAAAAAAAAAACAAACCAAACTTTGAGGGCTTGAAGGTCATATCAGGGGACTATTGTCTAGCATCATCTGATACTCATAGTTTCACAAAATGCAGCAGATCACAGTCCAAGTCCTAGTGCCATCACATGCCATTCAAGGTCCTTCCTTGAACTATGAAACATCTGTTGCTAGCCATATGTTGTATACCTTAACTTTCATAGCATTCAATTCCACTGAAGTCAACATCCACCTGAATATTTTTAGTTCTCTAGCTATTTTTTTTTCAGAGTTCATTTGTCTCCGTGCTGTTTCTGGACAGTGAGAATAGTCAGCCTTTGCCATCTTTTTTCTTAAAAAAAGGACTCAAACCAAACAAAACCAAAAACCAAACTCAAAATGAGTGCTCAGTTACAGCAACCTAGAATTTGCTTGATGGTACCTGGTATTTATTTGTTTAACACAAAGACAAAGAGACAAAGAGACAGAATCAGAAAAGTGTTCAAAACAAAGGACTTGCATAAAGTCTTCAGACATTAAACATAGCAGCAGCACCAGACTCTCAAGATTAATAAAGGAAAGGATGTGTATCTTTAATCTGGAGATGTCTAGTCAGAAGGGATTGGTCAGGAAAGAGATGAGACATAACAAGTTCTTGGCCCACAAAAGGATGTTTTCAATGGTGTGGCAGATGCTGAAGAAACTTCTACTCCAAATCTTATAAGATACCTGAGAGAGATGGCTGCCAGAAAGTGAAGACAGACATTTCAATTCTTAAATATTACCTCAAGGGGAGAAGAAAAATCAGTTCTCCTGTGTGAAGAGCAAATGAATGAAAAACATTAGTATCTACACACAGAAAGATAACACACTGAACATGTCTCACATTCTCTTCTACAGATCAAGCTGGTAGACAAAAACAACTCTCCTGTTTCCAATGAGGTTATTCAGCTGTTTGTGAATAACAAGAACACAGACAACTTCACCACTGATGATAATGGTGTTGCAGAGTTTAGCATTGACACATCTGAAATGTTTGATCCTGAGATCACTCTGAAAGTGAGTACAAAACAAGGCTAACTAGAGACAGAGAGGGAGAGCGCTGTTCTGAAACAGAGCCCCCTCAAAAAGATGGGTTTGAATTCTGGTAATAAAAATGTGCTTTTTCTGGATTATTTCATGTTCTTGAGCTCAAAAATTAATGAACAGGAAGTGAAGAAAACACCAATGTAATGCCTTGCTGCATCACCATTGTGCTGCTTATTCCCCACCAATTTAGTTTTAGATCAAATTTTTAAATAAATACATTGCATGAACAAATTCTGATGTCAATACGTGATAATGATTTCCCTAGTCATAGAGTCATAGAATCATCTGGTTGGAAAAGACCTCTGAGATCATCCAGTCCAACCGTACCTGTGCCCTTACTAGCAAGTCCCTAAGAAATTCATCTATACATCTTTTAAACACCTCCAGGGATGGTGACTCAACCACCTCCCTGGGCAACCCATTCCAATGCCTGCATAGAGATATATATTTTTTTTCCTTTTCTTCCCTGTTTCCTCTTCTGACCAGGCAACTTATAAAATCAGTGACCAGTGCCACACTGACGGTTGGATAGAGCCTTCCTACCCTGATGCATCTTTCTCTGTCCAGCGCTTCTACTCCTGGACTAGTAGTTTTGTGAGGATTGAGCCCTTATGGAAAGATCTGAGCTGTGGGCAAAAGAGGATGATCACTGTGCACTATGTCTTGAACACAGAAGGATACAAGAGCATCAACACTATCAACTTCTACTATGTGGTAAGAGTGGGGTTGTTGCATGATTTTCTGAAAGGGTTTGACCAGGCAACCGTCACACAGTCCATCCATAGAAATTATGGCACTGAATGTTCTTCCGTCTTTTGAATTACCAGCTGCCACAATGGCCAGCAACCCAAGAATAGAAACAGCACTGAGATAGGTTTACAAAAACACCTCCTTAGGAAAAATGACCCCTACTTCTGGCCATGTTACTCTATTTTATAGTAAGGAACTATCTTCATAATGTTTCAGGTCAGGGTTCTTGTCTCTTCTTTCCAAAAAAAAAATCCTTATGGTATTGTCTGCCTCCCATTCCCTTCCTTTACCTTCTGCTTGCTGACCAGTGACAAGAGTTCTCTCAGTAGAAGCAGCAATTTTAAAACATCTCAACATACCTGATTGTCCTGTTGATGTACATTGAACTTGATTGCCACTTTCTCCCTTCAACCTCTACCAACCCATGAATGTGTTGCTGTTCTCTGCACAGGGCATGGCAAAAGGCAAGATTGTCCTTACAGGGGAAATTAAAGTTAGTATCCAAGCTGGTAAGTTAAGTTACCAATCCATGTTTCTGTATTTTCAAAAAAAAAAAAAAAAAAATAGAGGGGTGTTTGAACTGCGGACCAAGGCAAGACTTCTTGGATATGTACAGCAGCTGTTAGGACAGTTACATCTGTCTCTATGCGCGTTCGCGTGATACCAACACTGCCACTAAGATCGTTATAAAGTCAGATTTAGTCCAAAAACTGGTTTAGTTGGTATAAGTCAAGAAGTGGCATCCTGTAAATATGCTCCCGAAGAAAAATGGAGGGTATGTTGAGTATCTGGCTTAGGGGCCTGTCTGAATCTGGCCATGTGTTCAAACCCACAATACATCTGAGAGTATCTGGATCTAAATCAGACATGTCAGCTTCTGGCAAATCCATGGCTTTTCCATTTATGGTCTAAGTACAGATTGATACACTTACTGATACCATCTGCCAGTGGAGGATGGTACTACTACAGTAGATCTTCAGGCTTCTCTCTTTATTGGTCCCTTTCTCTCTATTAACAGACCAAAATGGCACTTTCACTATCCCCCTTGTGGTCGATGAGAAAATGGCTCCAGCCCTTCGATTGCTGATTTATACTTTACACCCTGCCAAGGAGCTGGTGGCAGACAGTGTCCGATTTCCAGTTGAGAAGTGTTTCAAAAACAAGGTGAGAGGCATTAAGACACAATGAGTCTTGCCTATTGCCAGGTAAATACAAATCATATGTGCACATATTCACAACTGATTTTTTTTCCTTACTTCCATCCAACTCTCTCAGCATTACTTTCTTCATTCTCCTTTTTTCTTTTTGGCCTTGTATCTTTTCTCCCCCACCACCCCCTGACCTTATCAAAAAGTAAATGGACTTTTAACATTAAAAACTACTTTTCAGGAAACTCACAGTACTTCCATATCATTTCTACCTCACTTGAATTATATTAGTGTCTTATTTAGTTTAGACTGTCTTTCCTTTAGCAATGCAAACACATTTTAGACCTATCTCACTTCACCATTTAATGAATTTTTTTACAGTTTTTTGGTTGAAAAATGCAATTTGGGTTTACCAGAACTAAATACAAATAGATATGAAAGAAAAGATAGCAATCTGGGGTTTAAGTTTTCCTTCTTTTTTTTCCGCTGGTATATTTCGAATTCATTTTGAAATCAGATTTCAGCATTAAGATGTTTCTAATTTTCAGTTCTTTAAAGCTAAAAATCACATTAGGAAAACGCAAAACAAGTGAGATTAAACAAAATGTTTTCATTTACCTGATGTCCTCCCTTCCTACTTTTTCCCTCTTATGTAACACAAATGTGAAACAGATTTTTCTCCAAATAGATTCAAAACAGAATTTGTTTTACATATTTCCTAAGGTGGTCCATGGACCCAGGAAAAATATGATTTGCTCACCGTAATGCAGTCTGGGTCATAATAAAATATGATTCAGTAATAGCAGCAGCAGAATTACATTTTATTTTATATCACTTGAGGTAGGTTTCGTCTAAGTTATCACAGGACTCTAAGTGTGCTTATTGCCTAAGCCCCCACTGTAGCAGAGGCCCAGCCAACAGAGGCAGTGGAGACCAGAAATCCCTCTCCAGGCAGACCATCTGTCTTTAAGAGAAGACCCTTCTACTCTCCTTCTTTCCCTCCATTTGCACACACATCCAGAGCAGCCTCGAGCAGTAGGGATTAGCCATGCCAACATCTGTTTGATAAATTTCAGGTCCAGCTGCAATTCTCGGAAAAGCAGATGCGCTCAGCTTCCAGTGTCAGTTTAGTCATTGAAGCTGCTGCCAACTCCTTCTGTGCCGTGAGGGCAGTGGACCAGAGCGTGCTGCTCCTGAAGTCTGAGACAGAGCTGTCTGCAGAAACGGTAAGATGCCCAAATGAACACGTTGTCTCCTTCCACGGCGGCACTGCTTCCCCCTCCTCCGTTACAGTGTCTCTCCTCTTGAGATTGTTAGACTCTGTCCGGTGCCTTCCACTTTTTGCATATGCTGCTCATAAACCATCTATAACAGGCAATACACAGCTTGTGTTTCTTGCCATTTGGAAGTCTTCTTTCATGTGGGATTTGTTTTAACTAGTAACTGATCCCTGGTAACACACTCATCTGGCATATCAGCCACTCCTCCCAGTTTTATGTCATACACAAACTCACTGAGAGCACACTCTGCCCCATCATTCAGAGAATTAACAATCTTGTTTGACAAGATTGAACCTAACATTGACCCCTGGGATACAGCCCTAGTTACTGGCCTCCAATTAGATTTTGTGACACTGTTTACCATCCTCTGAGTCCATCCTTTCAACCAGTTTTCAGCCCAGGAAACAGAGCATTGTTTCAAACAGGCTGACATCTCCACTCTGGCAATTTTTAGTATATGATGGTGTAATCAGAGTTGATCTTCACACATAGGGTTTTCATGTTTCCTTCCTCCTCACAGATATACAGCCTGCATCCTCTGCAAGACTTTCAAGGCTATATCTTCAATGGGCTCAATCTAGAAGATGACTCCCAAGACTCTTGTGTCTCATCTGAAAATATTTTTCACAGCGGCTTGTATTACACACCTGTAATGTCTGGATTAGGCCCAGATGTATATCAGTTCCTCAGGGTAAATGTCCTGTACATTACTGAAATCTGTTGAAGTGAGTTTCCACTTATGCAGCTTGAGATATTTCTGTAAATGATGCTGTTAGTAGAAGTCATAGATGAAAAACTCTCCTTATGGACACCTATTCTCAATTGATTCTAGTGCCTACTTTGATTTTGCAGCTTACACATACCTCCCAAAAGTCTCTGCAAAGAAGTCTCTGGGCTTCTCTGTGGTAGAAAGGCAGTAATAGGATACAGGGATGATACAGTAGGATATGTCTAACATAAAAATGTGGTCTTTATAGGATATGGGCATGAAATTTTTTACCAACTCAAAGGTTCGGCAACCAGTTGTGTGTACCTCTGAGACTGTAAGACCACATTTCTTGAACACAGGATTCATGGCTTCTGCATACCATGCCAAGTCATCAGGTAATATAGGGAACAGCAAAGATATTTGATTTTTCTCCTTTAATGGTTATTCACATGACATGGACAATACTCATGAATCACATTTGTATTGATACTGAATATTGGTCCAGCACAGAATGAGATGGCTTAAGATAATGGTCAGTGGCAAAAAAACCTTCTGATTCATGCCCCATTTTGTTCTGGGAAGCGCTGACAATTGGTAGACTGTCATGCAAAATTAAAGCTGTCAATACTGATTTCCTTCTGACCAAAGCTTGTTTGAAAAGGCAGTGTAACAACATGTTCAGCAAACAGATACAGGAGCCAAGAGACCTGAATTCTAGACCAGGGTCTTGTATCTGTATCTAGAGACTAAAGCTATTCAAGTAATGTTTTCTTTGTCTGTGATACAAGGTTATACCTAACTGAGGGATAGATTGGTAACGTTAATTAATATTTATGTGACATTACCAATAGTCTTACTCAGAGAGAAATAAACACTAACCATACTGACTCATGTGTATTAGAACCTGTCCTTTCTGAGAGTTTTTTTTGTATGAACCAGGTTTGACTAAATTCCCATTATATCTTAGCAGTTGAAGTTGCTAGAGAGGAACGTGGGAAGAGACTCCCCCTTGAGACGATTCGGGAATACTTCCCTGAAACTTGGATTTGGGGTATAGTCCTAATTAAGTGAGTACTGCTTCTTCCCTTTCTTTTCTTTGCTTTTAAGAGTTACTAATTATGTTGCCTAATGTCCTGCAAGGTGGCAATACATTGCCATGTCTTCGTACCTTTTGGCCTGGAAGATTTAGCTTTTTCAATCACCACCTGCCCACCTGCCCTCCTCTATTCTCACAACGTGTATACCACGAGCCATGTTCCCTTCCTAAGAAGTGGGACTTCTCTATTTAAAATATGGGTCTGCAAAACAAGAGTTCTGAATTTTCTTTCCAAAGTCAGTTAAATGATACGCAGAAGAATTTTCGATGGCTTTTCTCAGATTTGGGTGCTAAGTTTAGAGGGGACATCCAAATATAGGATTTCTGCAGATAGAGTAGGGGTAGTGCTGATTTTCAAAACCTATTGCCTCTATTGAGAAGCAAGCTATATTAAACTCACCCTTTCTAAACTCATCCTTCCTGCATTCCCATCAGCTCTACTGGAAAAGCCAGCATCTCATACACCATCCCTGACACTATCACGGAATGGAAGGCCAGTGCCTTCTGTGTGGAAGAATTGGCTGGGTTTGGTATGTCTGTGCCTGCCACCCTGACAGTCTCTCAGCCTTTCTTTGTGGACTTGACCTTGCCATACTCTGTCATCCAAGGAGAAGATTTCCTGCTTAGAGCCAATGTCTTCAACTACCTTGACCAATGCATTAAGGTGTGTAACTCTGTCCACCTTCTTAGACATTAAGAAAGAAGCTACAACAAAATGATTGCTGTACATGACTGCATCTGTCCCTATTCTTCATTGATGTACTGCTCATTCTATCTGATGATATATCATCCTGACTGAATTTGTCCTCTTAAGCCACTGTAAAGCAAATGGAGATCTGTGTGAACTGTAACTAGCATGGGTTTATAAGCAACTGTGTCTAGAGGAAGGAAGGAAGTGCTTTGCAGAGTACCATTCACCATCCACAATCATGCAAGCCATCAACAGTTTATTGGGGTCTTTTCTTTAGTGATATATGTGAAATTGTGAAGAAGTGAAGGGCTTGTACTTACCAAACAGAAGAAAGTGAGAACAGCAAGAAGTGGAGAGCAGACAAACTCTCCCTCTCTGGGGTGAACGTTCCAAAATAGGGAACACCAAAGTCTGGTACTTGCCCTACAGAGTTTTTGTCCAGCTAGAAGCTACCTTGCTCCCAGGCACTGGGAGTTTGTACTCTAAATATTCAGTACTTCCCAGGCAAAATACCTCTAGACCACAGTTGCACTGCGTCTTTGAATAAAAGGAGTTAACACACAGTTTATAGGATATTTTAAGAAAGAACACCAAGGATCTTTTGGCTGGCTTGTTGTTTCTTATGTTGAATCTGGAAATCCTGGGAGAAAAAAAAAAAAAAAAGGAGGCAGATGCATAGTCTAGCTTTCTTCTTGATTTTAATGCTGAAAATCAACTCTCCAGTCTCACAAGGAGATCACCACCAATAGAGGAAAAATCAAGATACAGAGGTTTTTTTCCAAAGTCTGTTAACAGTGTGACCTAACAAAACAAAAAGACCTAGGGTTTTAAATATCCTAGAAAAACGTTCTCTATCACTGAGGCTTTCATATCCTAACTTCATTTTTCAAGTACTCCTTCAACAACTGAAAAAAAAAGCACTAAATAGTGGTTTACTTTGCAAGTTTGTTCAAAGCCATTAGCACCAGATTAGCTAAACATAGCTTAACATTCTGATCAGGAATCAGAATGTGGTACAGGGTATTTAACATCTCAGTGGAGAACGTCTTGAGAAGCAAAACGGAGCATTGCAGAGGTTACATCTGATGGATTCATCTAACACCATCATCCCAGGCATTAAATTAGCTCTACACTGTACATAAACAGAGACTACCATCTCAGTCCCTCTAGCAATAAAGCACCATTTTCCTACGGTACAAAATCGTCATCCCATCACACTTCTCTTTCTGTTGTCAGATTAATGTTCTGCTGTTAGATTCCCTTCGTTATCAGGCCAAACTCATCTCCCCGGAGGATGATGGATGCGTATGTGCCAGACAAAGAAAGACCTATATCTGGAATATTTTCGCCAAAGAAACTGGTAACTGCATTGGAATCTACCCAAGATTGCTACTAATCAATTTATATCTTACCTGAAAAACTTATTCCTCTCATCCTGCGGAGGAGCCAAAGAGCTCCTCTGCAACTGCAGTGTTTATCATTCCCATTTTCAGAAATCAGTTGTCTTCCCATATCTCACCTAAACTGACTGAAATATTCATTATCAGATGAAATTTCATACTTTAGACATCATTTTGCATGATAGAAGTCCTTTTTTATCTCTCTTTCTGCTGCTGTTTTAGGTAATGCAGTATTCAGCATTACGGCAGAGACCAAGGATGATGAATCTTGTAGAGACAAAGCACTGAGGAATACCAGTATAGACTACAGGGACACCCAGATCAGAACACTGTTGGTTGAGGTACTGCTTACAACTCTTACTGTTTGCTCTGCACTCCCTTCCATGAGGAAATAAAAATGCAGCAAAAGTACCAAAAGCAAGTAAAAGTTTTTCAGATTCCCTAAAGAAGTCCTGGTTTGGCTTCACCTTCATCCTACTGGGATAGGTTCTGGCTGTTCAATCTAAGACCAAGTCCATTCCCATCTGATGTCCTCTTCCATGAGGATCAGTGGATGTTGGTAAGTGCACACCTTTCTCACAAAGGTGAGAAACTGGAAATGTTCTGATGAGAACTCCCTTTTGGCAGCAGCCACATCAAGTAGGTACCTGTAAACTGTTGCTTCAATTCATCTGTCTTATTATGCAGAAGGATGGGGCAGGAGGGTGGCTCTTATGCCACTACATTTTTTCTACATCCTTTGTTCTCATCCACTGCATGTGTCTCTTCTTCCCACCACCATGCAGCCTGAAGGCATCAGGAGAGAAAAGACTCAAAACGCCCTAGTCTGTACAAAAGGTAAGGGTCTTACCTATGGCTGTCCTGAAAGGAACTGAAAGGAAGGTTGGAGTTTGCATTCTTCTCTGCAGTGCTCATTGATGCTGTCCCTCCCCTTTTCCCTGGAGAAGCCCAAATGGCAGTTAGCTTGAGTACTTACAGTTCACTTCTCTCCTACAAATTTCCTGTGTGATCTGGTGCACATCACTTAGGTAGTGTCTGTGCTGAGTCAAGAGTGTTCAGAAACTGAAGGAAGGCTGCTGTGAAGCTATCAAAGGGAGACAACATTTTTGTGAAAGAAATCTATTCTACATTTTCTGCGCTCATGTTTGACTGCTGTCCTCTATTCCAAGGATAACTGTGGTTTCTAGTGGGAATGGAAGAGGGAATTAATGTTTCCTTCCACATTATCTCAGTGCTGACAAGAGCTTTCAAGGTTCCCTAGTAGCTCTGCCTAAGAGAGGCACAAAAACAATGGTGACCCTTACCAATCAGCTCATCCCAGGATCTCACTGAAGGAATCCCTAGGTTTCACAGGCATTACAACCTATGAGCACCAGCCTTACCTTGTTCGATTTATTTCCATTGAACAATGACAGTAACTGCACAATTTGATCTGTTTTTCACAATTTTGGTTTTGCTGTGCCCCTTTTGTCTTGTTGTTCTTGGAGAAAGGTGTGATTTTCTGTTTATTGCTGTCTCTTGCTTGCAATTTTGCACTGTGTAATTTCTACCAGGAGCATTTTACAGCTATAAGCAATGTTCCTGTACAAACGACCACAACACAATATTTTTCTCCACAGATGATGTTGTTATTCAAGATGTTGCTCTAGATCTACCAACAAATGTGGTGGAAGGATCAGCCAGAGCATCCTTTTCTGTTGTTGGTAAATATATAATTAATAAAACATAAAAAGAAAGAAAATGTAAATATATAAATGAAAGCTTTTTCAGCATTCCACTCTTTGTGTGGGGAATTTGTGAGCAAAGAGACTGATTCTCTTCCTGTCCGGCAATGCTCTTTGTTGCATCAGAGAAATGAAATTTAAATATTGCTTCCAACTTTTTTTCACTTTTCTGTTTAAATTCATAGCATTTGAATTCTTTGAATCTTTGAATTCTGTGCTCTGAAGTAGCACAGTTTTGAGCAAGACTCATGCCAGTAAGACTTTTTTCCACTCACCTATCTGCAAATCAGGGATGCTAGTAGAATCTCTTCAATATTTTTCTGTAAATAACCTCATCTTGATTATACAACTGATGGTCATAAAACCTTTTCTTTGTAACGTTTATGATTTCAGCTCATAGCAGAAATACATTGCTGAGTTTACTCTATCTTTCCTAAAATAGAAATTTAGAGGTGGTCTGTGATGCATCTGCATAACTAGTCTCCTTGTTCAGCATTAGTTGTTAATTCTGCAATGTAATGTTCACTGTAGCATATCTAGGCTGTTCCTCTTCCTTCCTCTGTAAACAGAAGTTTCCTGGAAGTCCTTCTCTTCATTTCTAGTAAGAAGTATCTGCTTGAAGTGACATTAAAATATGTAGTTTTTCTGGTGTGAGTAATTCATACTATGTAAGGAGAGGCAGGGGCAGGATTTCTTTGTTGACTGCAAAAGTGGAACAGAACAAATCACTGAGCATTGAGATCTTCATGCTTGTTGGAAAGACTTGCAACCTCAGCTAGGCTTTCCATGACTCTGCCTACAGAACAGAAAGTACTCTTGATGTCAGGGGCCATGAGTTGTGATAATTCCCCCTGGCATCTCCTCTTCCTCAGGTGACATCATGGGCACTGCCATGCAGAATGTGCACCAGCTCCTCCAGATGCCATTTGGCTGTGGGGAGCAGAACATGGTCCTGTTTGCACCCAACATCTATGTCCTGGACTACCTGAACAAGACAGGGCAGCTGAGTGAGGAGGTCAAATCCAAGGCCATCGGATACTTAGCGAGTGGTGAGAGCTCTGTGCTTCCATGATGACATATTCTAAAATTCGCACTGAGGTCCAGTGAGCACAAGCATCATCCCAGCTGTTCTATCAGTACGGCGCTGCTGCTGAGCACAGTTCAGTGACCCAAGGGAATGTCCTGATCAAGGCATTTTCTATCTTTGCTTTATCTTCTTCCTTTCTTTGTACTATTTTGCTGAGACTCAAATGTCTTGTTTCCTTTGAAATTCTGTTTTTCAGTCCCTTTCTCCTTTTCCACCCAGGCATGCCATGTATCCTAATCCTGATGTCTTAGTAGAAGTACTGAGCTGCTACAGGTCTTCCTATTATGTTACTCAGTGTTTCTGTAGGACAAGATGTTCTGTGCTTCCATCTAAACTCCCTCAGGGTTCCCCTGCTACTTGATAGATAAGCAGTGCCTTTCCACTCCTTCTTACTGTGGTTTCAGAAAAATCCTACAGAAAACAGGACAGGGAACACTTTCTCTTCTGTGTTTTTGCAGGGTACCAGAAACAGCTGTCATACAAACGTCCTGATGGATCCTACAGCATGTTTGGAACCAGAGATAAAGAAGGGAACACCTGGTGAGTGACTGGGAGTAGAAATGGCTCAGAGACTGAACTTGCATTGAATTCACAAGATGCAGGTAAGGGACACCTTTACTAGCTAAATCAGATGTACAGAGCTAGGATTCTGTAAGTGCTGCGAAAAATGGCTCTCCATCCCTTGCCAGGCAGGGTGCACAGAGAGAAGGTGACCCCTAAAGACCTAGGTGACTTTTTCATTTGCATTTCTGCTGTCTCCCATGAAACCCCATGAAATCACTGCAGTGATTTGTAGCCAGGATCAGCTTCAGAGTGTGCTGGACACCCTTCCTTTGTCCTATCTAGCCATTCCTTTAACTACCCTTTCCTGGAGGAGCACACAGCGACAAAGCAAGCCACCAACATGTTGACAGTAACCCTTCATGCTTGTGCATAGCAGGAATGGAAGGACTGACTTTTTCTGATCCTAATTCAAATGCTGACCTCATGGCTGCAACTTTCCCTTTCAGGCTCACTGCCTTTGTGTACAAATCCTTTGCACAAGCTAGTCACATTATCTATATTGATGACAACGTCCAGGCTCAAACCCTGATGTGGCTAGCAAGCAAACAGAAGCCAGATGGCTGTTTCCGAAGTGTTGGGACACTCTTCAACAATGCCTTGAAGGTTGTAGAGCATTACTTCTTGGTCAAATTTACACTCTTCATTAAGAAAATGCTCTCTCAAAAACTATACTTTACTCCAAATGCATGTTCTTTGCCAACAGCCAATCCTTCACACCTTACAATTACTATTTTCAGCTCAGTCAGTTTCCTCACTCTGTATTTTACATCATATGAGCACCTGAGACAGGGTTACAGGACTGTAAGCTTGAGAGAGTGATAATTTTTGAAATTATAGAAAAGATCTTCTCTTGATTTAAAAGTTATTTAAGAGCTATGTGTATACACTCCTTCCTTTTGGACTGCCCCCAGAACTGGCCACACTCTCCCAGCCGGGATATGGTAATTAATATTTAAAGACTTCTCACTCATGGCATTCACTCGTTATTCCTGTGTGTGTGTCCTTTTCAGGGAGGAGTAGATGATGAGCTGTCACTTTCTGCCTATATCACCATTGCCATGCTAGAAGCCAGGCACTCCAGCTCGGTAAGGAGACCTTCAGCTGCTGGCATTCAGCTGGGATTAGTCTCTAGCTGTTGACTTAGCTCCAGCATTTGTTACAAATTGTCGTGGTAGTAAAGAGAGAGAAAGAGAGGGAGAGAGAGCTTTCAGGGGACATGACCAAGCTCTGTGTCTGCACTAGTTGCCGTGATAGAGAATTTCCCCATCGCTATACCTCTAAAACCCACCAGTGTTCAAGTAGAAATTGTACAGACCTGAGTGAGATTAGATCTTCTGTTTTACAGACCTAAGGCATTTAATGACACCTTCTAGTTCTCAAAAAAAAACCCTCCAAAACAAGGCTTAGTTGAGAAAATAAGTTATTGCAGGTAAATCTACAAATGAAACTAAAAGCTATGTTGGAAAAACAAAGGTTCATTAGAGTGAAAAGCTGATCTGTCTTTTCCAAAAGTGGCTAGTCGAAGGAGACTACAGTGGAGATGTTAGACTTCAACATATGAGTTTCTCTGCCTCCAATTTGTCATATCATTTCTGAGGACCTTCCTGATTAGCACATTAGCAAGGACACAAAATTGAACAGCGAACATTTTTTGCTTAGTGTAAACCTAGTACAAAGCCACAGAATTAAAATTACAGTAGAGTGTCTGAGGGTAGAGACTACTAGGTTGGATTTGTTCACGACAACAGAGTCTCATCTATAGAAGTGCAGAATGAATTACTAGCATGGAGGTAAGCAGAAGGAATCAGCTGTGATAGAAACAGAACAGTTTTCTGTCCAATACACAGTTATTGTCAAGAACAGACTGAAAAGCTACTTGATTTGTTTGATGTTTCAGTCTAAAATCCCTCCTTTAAGAATTCTGTATTCTCTCTCCTGAAGTTGCTATGCAAATTAAAGTCCCATTCTCATTGCTGTGATAGTGACAGGATGAAGAACAGATTTAAAGAAAATAAACATTTGGCCAGATGAAGACTAATTTGCTGAATTATCCTGAGTTAGACCAATATGTTACTTTTTTTTTATATGTAAGTACCCTGTAGTCCGAAATGCACTTTTTTGCCTGGAGACCACGTCTGAGAAGAATATCAGAGATGTTTACACTCAGGCACTCATGGCCTATGCGTTCTGCTTAGCTGGCAAGGCAGAAAAATGTGAATCATTCCTTAGAGATTTACAGAAATCAGCAACGAAAGTTGGTGAGTTTCAGCTTTTTTTTTCAGATTTGGGAGGTGGGAAGAAGGAACATATACTACTGATGGTACATGATGGTTGACAACCAGCTGAACATGAGCCAACAGTATGCCTAGGTGGCCAAGAGGGCCAATGGCATCTTGGCCTGTATCAGAAACAGCGTGGTCAGCAGGACCAGGGAGGTGATTTTGCCCCTGTACTCAGAACTGGTGAGGCCACACCTCGAGTACTGTGTTCAATTCTGGGCCCCTCACTACAAGAAAGAATCTCCCTCCCTGGAGGTGTTTAAAAGACGGGTAGATGAGTTTCTTAGGGATAGAGTTTAGTAGGGAAACAGGCACAGTTGGACTCCATGATCTTGGAGGTCTCTTCCAGCCTTATGATTCTATGATCTAACTTTGACAATATTGAGAGTAAAGGCACATGAACCAACATCCACAAATAATCTATGGAGTTAATTTACAGCGCATCTATTGCTCTGTAGAGAGTACTTGCGAGAAAGAGTCCAGGACACAGTACATCTCTGAGGCAGTATAGAGCAATGACAGTTTTTTTCCCTTCTGGTTGCTCCTCACCCTCTTTTTTTTTATTCAGATGGTTCACAGCACTGGCATCCAGAGAGATCCCAATCAGAAAAATCTCCTTCCTTGCTTGACCATGCCCTGTCAGCTGAAGTTGAGATCACCAGTTACGTGCTGTTGGCATGGCTCTACAAACCCAACCGGAGTCAAGAGGATCTCACAGAGGCCTCTGGGATTGTGCAGTGGATCATAAGGCAGCAGAATCCCTATGGAGGTTTCTCTTCCACGCAGGTGCTGAAACTCCCTTCTACTCTGCAGTAACTGTGACACTGGTTCAGAGTGCCAGTAAGGATTTGACTGCTTGGTTTTATTTCTATCTTGTATCTGCCATCTCTTACACACAGACATCAAGCCTTTCTCTTAGAGAGCCGAAAATACTTCCCCCTCCCCTTCTTCTTAACTATAGAAAGGATAAAGCCATACAAGAGTACAGCAACAAATACAGACATTCATGTTCGGAACGAGCCTAGAAAACCCCATTAGTTCTCAAGTCCCGGCTGTTATATGACCAAGAAGTGCTCTGCAGTTCACTAGGAGACACATGGTTTGCCACTAGAAGTATGCAGTTGAAAAACTGGATTTAAAAAAAAAAAATCTGAGACCTTCATATGAGTACAGAGTTTTCTTCCACCCTAAAACATGAATGCCAGGATGAAATTGTTCCTTATATATGGGAACACTCAAATTATACACAAGTTCCTGGCTAAACCAGGATGAAGCAACTTTGCTGCATTTTGGAACCATAACTTTTGCTTCCTCTGCACCAGTCACACTGTGTAGCTAAATTGTCTTTTATTTTTTCCTTTCCCTTAAGGACACAGTCATAGCTCTTCAAGCCCTTGCTGCTTATGGTGAGACCACCTACAATTCTGTTACACAAAATGTAGTCAAGATCACATCCAAAACGCCGTTTGAGAAGGTATTTATTGTCAACAATGAGAACAGGCTCCTGCTACAACAGACTCACATTCCCGAGGTCCGTGGGAAATACAGTCTGACAGTGAATGGCAGTGGATGCGTACTCATGCAAGTAAGTGTCTGCCCTCCCTTTCATTGTGTCTTATATTCTGCATACAATAAGACATGGTTTCGATGATTCTTCATCAGATGTCTCTTTATTTTTCCTAATTATTTGATTTCTTTAAGCTCCTTAAACAGTCTTTTCCTGACCCCACATTTGGACTCCTGCGGAGTCACAACATGGGAAAAAAAAAAGAGTCTTTTCTGATCAGCAAGCGGTTTCTCTCAGGGAGGTGACTCTGGGTACAAGCACTTTTATTGTTGAAGAGCAGAAGTCTGATGTGTCTGTCACTGATGTAAGCAAGGATCTTCCATGTAATACCAGTAGCAACATCCCCAGGAAATGCAAAGGAAAGCCCTCTGCTTGCTTGGACAAAAGAGGTTTTTCCTCTTCCAGACAGCACTGAGATACAACATTCACCTTCCAGAGGGGGCCTTTGGATTTTCACTGTCAGTACAGACATCAAATGCTTCCTGCCTGCTGAATCAACCAGCAAAATTTGACATTGTCCTCACAAGCAGGTAACGTGCCATGAATAAACCAACTGCACAGATGACAAGACACACAGAGGAGAGTGCTGTTTGTATTCAATTCTACTTATAAAGTCAAGACCCATGACCTGATCAATATGTTAACAGTATGATCCCATAAGACATGATATCCCAAAAGACCTTGAGATACACCCAATAAACGATGATGTTAGCAATATACTGGGTCCCTTCATACTAGAGGTCTTCCCAGGGTCTCCCATGTGAGCCACTCAGCAAGTGTATGTGATTCACTCCAGCTTCTCCATGCTGTATGAGGCCAGAAGCAGAGAGCTGAGGTTTGCTTCCCAAGGTACAGTCCAAACTGACTGCCTCTGTTGTCTCAGTTACACAGGGAAGCACAGGAGTTCCAACATGGTCATTATCGACGTGAAGATGCTCTCTGGTTTTGTTCCTGTTAAGTCTTCCCTGGATAAGGTAAACTACAGGAAAAAGATTTAATTAGTTGCCTGAGGGACAGAGGGGAATACTGGTCATGATGGAAACAGATGCCTGATTAAGAGTCGTTCACTCACAAACCCCGTGAGGTGTTCGCATGTCTGCACCATCTTCATTACTGAGTGGAGGGAAAGCCCTGTAAGCAGCTGTGAGTACACAGACCTTGCTGGCAAGGGTTCCAGATAGAACTTGACCAGCTGGCACTCACAACTGGGAGCTGGTACTGCCTGGGTAGGGAAAGGGTGAGAAATCTGCCACACTAGTTCTGAAACCTATACAACACTGGAGGGAGGCAGTATTCCTCAAAAGAACTGCAGTGCTTGTCATGCACTTGGGAAGTGCCCACAGCCCCCACTAACTCAAGTGGTATTTTCTACTCAATCCTCTCTATCAGAAACATTTGAGTATTACAAATCAACTGCCAGCATTTGATACCTGGCTAGGAACAGAATGAATCCCACAGGCACGTAGCAGTCAGACCCGAGATACCACTTGGTTTTTAAGGTTTATAAATATATTTATCTCCATTTCCTTGTTTTAAAGCTCATTGACGGTCATACAGTGATGCAAGTAGAAAACAAGAAAAACCATGTTCTCCTTTATCTTGAAAATGTAAGTTCTGTTAACTGTCTGATTTCCACAAGGGAGGCAAACAGCATGTAATAGATGCACCTACAATGTGTATACATTCTATGAAGAGCACTTATCATGTTCCCTTCATCATCAGTTTTCCCATGTAAATACTAAGCTGCTGACTCCTCAAACTTCATGTAACATCCCAAGTGCTCAAACAGCTTAAAATTAACACTTAACCTACTAGAAATTAGAAATAAGTTAATCAAAAAAAACACATAAAAATTAATCAAAGTACTTTCTCCTTTCAGTCAGCAACAGATAAACTATGATTTCTATGATTCTGTGAAACTGGAAATACCAGAAAAGAGGTTCCTTTGTGTGTATGTCCCCTTAGTAGGCTTCTTTTAAACCTCAGTCCTTCCAATAGGAGAGGAACCACTGCTCTGATCTCCTCTGGAAAGATTTTCGCTCCTTCTCTTGAACTATTTCATTCCCAAAACTAACCTGCAATCTAATCCCTGGATCAGAATTTACATATTAAAAGTACATTTGCTCGGGATCCTGAAAAACTAACAACAGAAGCTGATATCCCAGTAATATACATTGACTCCAGTTTTTTGGTAGCACTTAATGTAGCACTTGTCTGAAATGGGAGGGTCTGGAAAGCCAGAGTTTATCATCCTGGCTATCAGGAAGGAGATCCTGGAGAATCAAGCTCAGTTCTTTGGCATGTTAATAGGATGCATAATAACTACAGAATCAGGTAATACAAGCAGGAGGGAACTACAGCTCTTCATTTCTGTTTCTCCTCAGACTCTCCAAACATGAGATCTGATCTCAGTTCGACAGGTAGATAATGGATGTTCCACATCTGTAGATGTGACATCAGTGGGATTTGGAATATACAATCAATCAATTACCACCCTGATCTGTTTCAGATAGTGTTGTACAATAAAAAGTCTTATCAGATACCTGTCCCTCCATTCCCAGATCTCACAGAAGAAAAGCAAAAAAATCACTTTCTCAGTTGAGCGGGACTTTGTGGTGACCCATCCCAGGCCTGCTCCTGTGCAGATCTATGATTACTATGAAATAGGTAGGTCTTTGTCTCTATGAGCATGAAGTAGGGGGGAGGGATGGGAACAGCAGAAACACTGTGTTCATTGAGAGAGACCCAGAACCAGCCCTCCTGAAACGAACACTTCTGTGAACTCTAGAAGGAACTGGAGCTACTGTTGCTTTAGTGAGCTTAGCGTCCCACCCAAGGGGACAAGCAGGTATAACTGGAAAGATATGACAATGCATGCCCAGAACAGTGGAGATTTCAAGGTTCTCCAGATTAAGCATGCATAGAGTATACTCACCTCCAGGGAAAGGAAATTGTCTCCAGGCTAATGTGAACATTTCACTCCTTCTTCTCCAGAAGAGTATGCTGTTTCTCAGTATACATCACCTTGCAAAGAGGCTGTTGCAGAAATGGACTAAGCAAAGGTAAGTGAAAACCAGGAAAAAAAACATATAGCAATGAGAGGTAAACACTGGAAAATGAAAGAGAAAACCATTAGTAAAAAGAAAGGTAGGACGGTGAGATATAAAGCGGCATGAGCAGAAGGATTGAGAGGGTGAGTAGAGTGATAACTATTCTCACAGAAAAGGAGTCGGCAGTCTCCACCAGGTTTCTCAGGGAGCAGCCAGAGACATTGGCCAGATCCCATCCCGTGACGCATGCTCAGTCAACTCCAAGTTGCTATTCATGGGAAGAGATCAGATGAAAGCCAAAGTGCAGAATAATGGAGAGACTGGGAAATACTATCAGAGTTTGCTCAAAAGCATTGACACTTAACAAAGAATAATCTACTTACATCTGCCCTTGAAAACCCCTCCTAGTCAAAGGTAAGATGCTGTCTTGCTTTGAGGGAGATCTAGGTCCGTGTCCCACTCAGCATAGAAGCAATGCGGGCTGTTATCTGCTGAGCAGCTCCCAGGGGTTACGGGCGCAACTTGCTGCTAGCCCTTGGTCCACCTCTTGTCTGATTTTTTCAGAAGGGGCTGTCTACCCAGTGTCCTGAAACCATACTTTGTTTCCTGCAGGTGTTGGTTTGTTCTCATGGAGGCTATTTTCTTCTGGATTTTGCCCTGCAGAACCATGTTGAACAAGGGATCAAGCACCCTATTTTCTTCTGTCATTGAGTCACAGAAAAGGCTGTTTCACTGTACTGATCACAGTGGGAGCCTGTGATGTCATTTGAACTAGTGTCTGAATGTCTGTTTCCTTTAATGATACATCTCTCCAGACCTGTATCATAATCATGTATACCTTTCCAACAATAAAACTCCCTTTTATATTATGCATTGTTTTTTTCCAGTGTTACGGGACAGATATTTTAATGACAATCTGCATGTTATTGTTGCTGGCTGGCAGAAAATGAAGTAATATAGTGTATCTGTCTTTCCTGTAGCACTCAGACTCCTCTCCCAGCTACAGCTGATAACCTCTGGCAACTACAGTAATGCACAGCGTGTTCAGTCACTCCCAGCCTCCCACCTCCAAAGTGTAGGACCTGTGTCTGCTGAACAACCCCTCAACCTTCCCCAGCCCTGTCAGGGCGGGGTGGGGGGGGGCTGCTGCCACCGCTCCTCTGGGTAAAGGGTGAAGATAGGGGAAGATAGAGAGGGTGAAGAAAGGAGGATTCAGTCCAGGCTTGGTGACCAACTGGTTCCGCATCTGGTTCTCCCTCTGTCAGGCCCTCCAGTCCACCAGGCTGACCAGGGTTTGTCCAACAGAGCCTGGATCATGTTGACCTGTCCCAATCACGAGCAGCCTCCCCGTTTTCCTTTACATGTTCACTTAGTCTTGGTGTCATGGCGGTTTCTGTGAAACTCTGCCAGAGTCATTGGATGAGTGGGAAAAGCATGATCCAGGCACAACTAGAGCCCTTGCAGAGGGGATAACAGGACAGGGAGACATAGCTGGAGATGAGGGAATAGAGCAGCACCAAGAGGGCTCTGGGAAGAGACATCATCTACCCTTGTCAGGCTCCTGTGGCCGCAGTTGGGCCAAGTGCTGGGAGTGGCACTGAGGCCAGGGCTGCCACAGCATGGATTCAGTTGGACCCAGCTCTACACTGGGTTATTTCCAGAGTGTCTCAAGTCAAGCAGCTGTACTGAGGACCAACCCCAACATGATGGAGCAGAGAGAGAAGGGTGGATCTGTTGAGTAGGACCAGCGGGGGAAAGAATCTGCTGTACAAGAGTGTGAACAGGAGTTTAAGCGCAGATGTTTGAGTACTGAGGACAAGTCTGTGCTATGAAAGGATCCATTTCATCAGGTGATTTGCTGAAGTTAACGGGGCGTGCTTGCTTTTTTTTCCAGTGAAAATTAATCATCATGTCAATACAAAAGGTCCTTCTTCCCAAGTAACATTTTTTCCAAAAGGTACTAAATAATTTGAGTCAGTGGGACTTGTGTTTCTGAGTTACTCAGGCCTGGCTCATCAACCAGATGTCCGAGTCTCCACAGACAGCAGGATCCATCAGCCATGTGTGAGTCTGAGAGTCGCACAGGGCTGGCCATCCCACATGTGCATGATACTGATGTAATAAAAAGCCATTACATTGCGTGTCACAGATGAAAAATTTGTGAGGCATGAAATTGCTTTGGATAGGGTGCGGATTTTCATGCTTTGTTTCAAAATTAAAGCTTCATTGGCAGTATGAGGGGAGCAAGAAAGGCCGTGAATTTTGTTTTCCTGACACATCCCAAAATGTGGCTTGATTTGCAGGAGCATCAAACTGGACTAAAGCAAGAGGAATCAATAGTTACAGCAACAAGACTGAAAATCGAGAGAGTAGGTTGAGTGGATATGGATACAAGATGTGCATCTTTCTGGAGAATTTGAGGCCAATTAATCCAAGACTTCACCATCCCACATGGAACTCATAAAAATTTCCCTCAGGTCTAGACAAATGTTATTCTGTTCAGCCAAACATCATTTTCTGGGAAGAAATAAGGTCCTGGGAAAAAAAAACCAACAACAACAAAAAAAAATGCATTTTTATCATTCTTTTGGAGCCTTCTTTTCCTCCTAGGCCAAACCTGAATTATTAAAACATCAGAAGCATATTTTCCACTGCAGAGTCTTCTTCTGCATACTGAAAACATGATGTTTTTTACCTGAATTTTCCTGTGACTCAAACATCTAACTGCCAGTTGCAATCATATCTAACAAATATCCCATACCTATACTCTTCCTCCCAATTTTTACATGTAGTCCATGTTCTCCTGACTCCCACTCCCACAGGGAACAGTAATATTCCTTAAAATACATACCAACTCCTTTCAGATTTCTGGAAACTGTTGTCTTCTTTCAGCTATATATTTTGTGAGACACACCTGAAATTGAAACCAGTTTATTAATTGTTGACTAAGGAAGACAAGAACCCTCTCTAGACTGAATGCCTTTCTTCCTCTGTAATCTAATAATTCTGATGCATCATGTTATACGCAATCTCAAAGACTCTCGAGTTGTTCAAGGTCTCAGAAGGTCAGAACTACTTTAATTTTGGCAAGATGTCCAAGCTACACAAACTCAGTTTCCCCAAGTTTGAGAAAACTGGGCTTACTAACCCAAGAAGTGCTCTGAGCTGCAATACTGCCAACTCCTCAAAGATACAGTTCTGGTTCACTGTGCTTGCTATGGCACATCTCATTTTGAAAGAGCTACTGGAGAATGGGGGCAGATGTAAATATCCACTGAAACTGTTGTGCAGGTCCTTGGACTGAGTCAGTGATGCTATGAGGAATGGGAAATTCCTCAGGAACTTCGCCAGGGTGGTCTGCTAGGGCTCTCATGCCTTCTCTGCAGCTGCTAGTTCTCCTGTGGTACTGTGCATGGCTCTATTTGAAATGCATTAAAAGCTCTTCTGAAATGCAGGTTCTTATGAGTAAAGAAGAGATAACAAAAAGTATAATCACATGGAGAATGTCTTTAAATAAAATACTCTGTCAAGCTTACCCTCTTTGCGTTAAAGCTTTCTTTGTAGATTTTATTTGTTTTGCTGCTCACGTGTTCACTCTGAAGGATCTGCTGAAGGCTGATGTCATGGCCAAGTTAAGAAGAAGACAGCTTACAGTGATTACATTTGTTCTGGAAACTGAACATAAGTTTTTTTTACTGTAGATGATGAGTCTTATCCACAACATGGACAGTAGGTGGCAAAATCTAAAGCAAAAACAAATGGGCCTCCGCATAAAAATGAGCTCTAGTGAGCAGCATTCTTTTGTTTAGGCCCTTCCATTTCTTACTCAGTGTTCTCTTTAGACAAAGGAGCCCAGGGAATTTGGTTGCTCCATCTTTTGTCTCAAATCACCCATGATCCCTGCAGTGTCACAGGTAATAACAGCAAGACCTTATCTGTATAACTTTTTTTATTTTCCAGATCTTGTTTCCTGCTTGTTGATGTTCTTGTTTTCTCCTCACTGTCCTCCCTCTGTCAAATATGAAGTGTGAGATTACCAACAAATTCATTGATCAGAGAAGAACAGAAATGCACCGAACAAACATTCAATCAAGAAATTATGACGTGTCAAAATGCTCTGAGAAAACAACTCAGCCTTGTTCTCATTTCTTTTTTGAATTCATTTTCCACCTGCCTGATGGACAATTAGGGAAGTAGGTCCATGTTTGCAGTCAAAGGACTCTCACCACCTGATTCATCAGGCAGGTGGCATAGAAACATGATAACATCTCTGGCACCACTGGCTGCAAACCCGCAGCATCAGGGAAGATATTCCTGAGGAAGATCAGACGTACATTTTAATTTTTTATTCAGTGTTACAATGCAAAGCTTTCTAAAGAATTTTTCAAATGCAGAAGCAACGTTGTGTCAGCTAGTCCTGAAGCTAAACAGCAAGAGAAAGATTCTTTCTGCTCAACCTTCTAAAGGGTAAGCCTCTTGAGTATCAAGAAAAGTTTAAAACAAAGCATACATGGAATACAGGACCTACAAGGCTCCTTTAGAGAAACTTCTCACTCTTCCCCTTTCTGATCCTCTTACAAGCTCTGCACACTGATGTTCTGTTGCCCTTTGATCCTGCCGTGGAGTCCTCTGCTCCTCCTTCCTGCCACACCAGTCTTCCTGCTGGGCAAATCAGGACTTCCCTTAAGAATGTGATTTCAGCAGGGTTTCTGGACCCCACATTGTCACATATACACAATTGAACATATGTGTATATAACCTGACTGGTGGGAGATTTAAAAAAAATCTTATTTGAGAATGAAGGGAGGTTAAATATAAACGAGGCAGAAGAGCTGAGGGAATTAAAAATCACCATACTGTGTATGGACAGGGTTCTGCATGTATGCTACTAAAGTGCTAATCTTGCACATTTTTTCATCCTCCTACTCTTTGGTTCAGTACTCCTGGGGAGATGAAGGCTGGGTTATTACCGGAGGCAATTACATAACCATACCACATGTTTTCTTTACTGGAAGTGACTAGCTGTAGGCCCCACTGGTTCCCCTCACTGTCCTTTCTGTCAAGGCAAGGTATGTTCACACTTACTCAATGACCCTAGTTCTGTGCCATGATGAAGCTCATCAAGGAAGTCCTGTGCACTGAGTGTGGGATGCATGGCTTGATCTCTCCCCACAGCCCCTGGCTACTTAGGTGAGGTCTCATTCACTTCCCTTCCAAACACTTCTGTCCAGTGAAGGGTATCCTAAAACAGGAGGGAAGTGCAATGCTGTAATGAAGCCAGGGCAGGCTCTGGAGCAGGACACCGTGTTCAAAAGTACCTATGACATTCTGCATTTGTGTTAGAACATCATCGTTCACACCCCTTTCCCTGAAGGGCCAAACACGACCAAATCTACCTTGTGTAAGGAGGTGCAACAGAACAAAGCAGAGGTGCAGAGGAAGGTTTAAACATGAGGATATCTGATTTTCTTGCCTCATGCTCTATTAAGACATTTTGTCTTGCTTTTCGGTATCATCTCAAAAATCTGGAAAAATACTTATCAACTGAATCTCAACTCCTCTCTACGCTGGGCAAAGATCTCCAAGTTTATGACCACTATGGAAAACATATTTCCTGATTAAAATAAAGTAAGATATTGGGCTTTGCAATTTTAATCACCTTAACCCAATTCTGACATATTTCCCTCTGACATATTTTCAGTTTCATTTGTTCAGTTTTGTAGATGACTACCAGTTGTCCAATTACAGAGAGGCTCACAGGTCACTGCAATTGGAAGAAGAAAAGGTATCTGGATGTAGGAGCAAATATTCTTACTACTGTCACAACATTATAATGTGCTGGCATCCTTGTCTACCCCAGCAATCTTAAGCAATTTTGGTACCACAGTCACCAAAGGTAAATAATCCAAAGAAAGGCACCTGCTGCTTTACTATGTTCCTGTTCTGCCTCCTCAAGAACTGCAGCACCAATGCTCAGCCCTCAAAGCCAAACCAAAGCAGTTAGACTGACCTTCAACCTTTGGCTTTCAAGAAGGGGCATGTGTTAAAAGAAAAATCTGAGGAAACAGTTCTTGGTAGCACTCGCGTTGTGCTAACAAAAATACCGAGAGACATAAAAAGGGGGATATTATTGTGTGAGAGATAAATCATTTCACAAGTCATCCTCAAGAGAAGGTCCTCTATCAGAAAAAAACTCAAAAAATATGATTATACAAGTTGCAACATGCAGATAAAGGAAGATATGTAATTAAGTAAAACACTATAAAAAGGCTTCATCAGCTAAATTTCAAATGTACTGCAAGTATCAGAGTGAATAAAGATTATCTGCTTTAGTGGCAGATTAACTGCTTTCCCAGCCACAAACAGTGGGTCTAGTAAATAGATTTCATGTTTCTCTGTTGTCATATGAACAAATGAGTAAATTCAGGCATGGCAAAGGCATCAATGAAATACTTTTAATGCACTTTGTAGGTTAAATTGCAAACCAAATTTGTAACTGGGTTTTATAAATAGACCTGTGACTATATTTTGTGTGATATAAGACTAGTCCATTTGTATGGTAAGAGCAGTACGAAGTAGGATTTATCCATCTTTCTCAGCTATATTATAACAAACATTACCTCTACATATAAACTTTGTCTTGCCTTAAAAGACATCTTTACTGTATGTTGCAGAAAAGGCTGCAACCAAGGTTGTTAAACCTCCAGCATTAGAAATCTGCACTACATCTGTCTGATATTTATACTGCACGGTACCCATAGTAGGATCAGTCATTAAAATCGCACTGTTAAGTCCACTGCAGGTAATTACTGAATGATATCTAATAATTTTAAAATATATAAACAAGAAACTATCTGTTTGCATGTTCACAGATTTTTTTTGATAGAAACAAAGATGATTTCTGGTGTAGTAAAGAATGAAGAGATATTTTCAGTTATACATTTGTATTACTCAGACTGCTGCCAAGGAATAGGAGAGAAAATGCATTTACAAAAGTGCCTGAAAACAGCGCTTGAGACAATATATCAGAATTGCATTAAAGTGATTAAAATTGCACAGTTTAATATCTTACTTTTGGGGAAATACGTTTTCTATAGTGGTCATATATTTTGAGGTGTAGAATGCTTCACATTTTTCTGTAATCTTTGTTAGACAATTCAGTGAAGACTGTACAGCTTATACAAAACTTTGAAAAAATGTTTTCTGTGACTGGAATTTATCAATATTTATCATAACCTGTATTAACTTATTAATTGCATCTTTTGTGTCAGAGAGATAACTACTCAAAATCGGACTTTTTTAAGTGCTGGTGAAAGTGAACCTGCAAAGGAAATATTGGGGAGAATGAAAGGCTCCAGAAAATAAACAAAAAACAGTCACAAGGATACATTCAAGCAAAGTATAAGTGCTATCATAGCACCTGTTTCTTACTGACGTGGTGTCTTGCCCCATTTGAAGATGAAAACTTACCAGTACATCACTATAAACTCTCTGAAGATTATCTAGGCTTAAGCCAATTTTCCCAAGTGTTCTTTGGAACAAAATGCAATTCTAGAATAATGCTATAGTTTTACTTTAACATTGGAAATTAATGTTTCAAAAACCTTCCACGGAAAACACAAAAGAAATGTTACCTTTAAAAGTGTGAGTAAACATATGTAAACATTCATTTTCATGCAGGATGAACCAAAATTAATTGTTATCATTTAGTATAGCAATCCACTCTGCTAGGAGGGCAATAAGAAATTAGATTTGTCCATAACAATTGCTGTGATGTGGCTTAATTTAAACTGTTTGTGTTCAACATCTAGGTACAACGATTCACTTAGGGTTTGTATCAGTCAGTGAAGGTATTGCAGATGTACAGATTGTCTCTTGATCTACCAGGCGTGCAGTGACCTCAGGCATGTATCAAGTATCATAAGAGGAAATTTCTTTCCTGTATTTAAAATCACGACAGCCAGTTCACTGAAGCCATCACCATGTATGGCAAATATGTTGCATGCCTTTTTCAGCTGTGCCGGAAGAAGTAGCAAGTCTTTCAGACAAACAAATTCTTCCTCAGGTCTGAAAAAGCACCTAAAAGCTTACAAGCTAAGTACAAGTTCAGACCACTTGTTTTGAGCCTTGTGAAAGAGGAACTAACTGAAGCACCAGCCACCTAAGCTAAAAGGGCAGTTAATGCGTGCAGAGGTAATTGGGCATTGGGGTGTCAGAGAGCTGATAAATGTTTCCTGGGGGACAGAGAAGCAGGTATTTTATACCATGTGGAAGGTAAGTTGGTTAGTAGAAGGAAGAATACAATACTGAATAGAATCTCCACTGAATCACTGGTTTTGATTGCTCTGCAGATCTATGAATTTTAGTGCTATGTGATCACCCTTAGAATATTTTGCTTGTGTCCATTTGGATTTCTTTTTGGCTTCAGCGTCCAGCAGCCTGAATGATAACAGGCAACTTGGAGTGAGTCATGTTTTCCAGCAAACGCCCAGGACTCCGTGGCTTTGAAAACTGCTGTTTTGCATGAGTTATTTACTGGAGAAGTCGAAGATGGGAGTGAGAAGACAGATGATAAGGGGCATTTCTGGAGAAATATCTGTATGGCTTTCATTACTTGGTAGTTACACAACCATTTTTTTATCAGTATTTCCATCTCTAACTGATAATCTGCTAAATCTTTTGGTTTGTGTGATTATGTGTCCATTCCTTCTCCATATCACATTATATTCCTCTCAGCAGACACTGGTTGCCTCCTGGCTGTTTTCCTAAATTTTGTGGTTTATAAAACGTGATAAATTTTATTCCAGTGTGCCTGAACGGTTCTTAAACTTTCTTTCAACCCCAGACATTTCTCCCTGTTCTTTGCACTACCCTTTTCTGTAGTTTTTTTTGCTACTACATCAGATTCAAGACAAACTGCATAGCTAACATTCAGCCTTAACGTTCACTTGTTTTCAAAGCTTAGTCTTCAGACCAAGAACAAATAGGACTGCCTGTGCTGCTGTGATCCTTTGGACAGAGCCTCTGCCATTGATGTGGATTCACACAGACACATTAAGGTGGCTTATGCTAAAGCGGTTTCTCTGCAGAGTTACTTGTACACCACAGAAATCTTCAGAGGGATGGTGAATCTCTATAACCAAATCCTTTCACTGCACAGGCACTGGAGGGCTTGGTGAGAGCCCTACAATTGCAATTTGCAGTTTTCTGTGGACTGGTGCAAGCACCCCATCTACTCAGGCTTCTCAGGGAGTGCTCATAGTTTGCACTGAATGTTTCTGTTCAGCGTCTTGTTGGAATTCAGCAAACTGTTTTTCTTACTAGATTCAACGTCTAGATAAGCTACTGCAACCAGAGGTTTGCAGAGGACCGAGACGAGTAAGCAGCACTATTTCTGAGTAACTTTTGTTAAAAATGTGACTTACAGCAGCAAAGCTCTGAATCTGACAAAAGGAGGCGGAGCCAAGTCACCTGTGCTCCAAGTGACACTGAAAGAGGCAAGATGATCACCATGCTGGGGAGACAAGGACATCTCCCGACAGGTCTGCATAATATTTATGCATACTCCCAGTGGAAACTTATTTCCATATCTAGACCAGTACCCCATCTGGTTTTGGATTATGTTCCTGACAGATTAGTTGTCTAATCCATAGTACCACTGTTTGCAACTGTGTCAACAAACTACTGTAGTATTCTGTTAACATAATATGGGCAATGTTTCTGCCTCTGGGTTTTCTTTTGTTCTTAAAACACATATAAACCTGGCTTTTGGCCTCAAAAGATCACAGTACCCTGCTTCAGAGTGCCGTGATTGGATGTTGCCCACAGGGAATATTACCCTGTGTTGAACATAGTTCACTTTCCCAGCACTGTGGATTTTTTATGGGTTAAAGAAAGCAAGGTATGAAGCATCCAAAGATTCAAATACAAACAATATCCAATAAATACCCTTCCCCCACTTGGAAAGTCTGGCCAAATACCGCCCCTCTGTTCCAGCTCCTCCTTGCATGCCTCTTCTAATTTCCGGATGGATCCTGGCCCCCAGTCCTTATCTCCTCCAGCCCCTGGGCTGTTTGCAGAGAGCAGTTATAAAAAGGCTGACCCAGCAGAGAGTGGAGAGGAATTTCAAGGTGCAGGAAAACAACAGCACTGGACCAGACTGGTTATCTGCTTCACTCACCGCAACCTGCTCTGCACCATGGGGAAGGACAGGCTGCCCAGCAAACCCAACATCTTCCTCCTTCTCCTCTTCTTCCTTCCTGGAAATAACTCTTCCACCATAGAACCGTAAGCAACACTTGGAGGGAGGGGAGGGAGGTCTTAATGCCCATTTTTTCCTTCAGTTTTCTTCCCTTCTGTCATTCTTCAAACAATTGTGCCTGTTTCTTCTACTCCTGCCCTGCATCCCACTACTAGCCAAGCCCTGAGCTTCCTACACAGCTCTGTCAGTGCTCCCCACTCTCTCCCTGCTGCCTCACGGTTGCCCCGTGGAAGCCCCCTGCAGCTCTGTCAGTTCCTACACTCCTGCCCTGCAGCTGCCTGCTAGTCCAGCCATGGATCCTCACTGCATCTTTGCCTAAGTGTATTTCTTCCTAGAAACCTCCAAGGTGCTTGGGCTTTTGTGGAAATGATGACAACCCATGTAATTACCTTTCCTGTAGTATCTTTGTTTTATTTCTCCCCACTCTCCTGTTGCTTTCAAGTCAGTTTGGTACCATTTCTCCTGTTGCTTTCCAGCCAGTGTTTCCCTTGGCAGCATTAGATGTACTTGCTCGCAAACAGGATCTGTGACCTAGATTCTCTTCCTCCTGCATGGCTGCAGCGCCCACTCTGCTGAGGGCCCTGAGGAGAGGGGCAGCCTCGGATGGTATAGGCAGACTGAGGGCTTGCATCCCCACCCCAGCATCATCTACCAGGGAGGGTCGCTCCAGAGCCCCTAGTCTGGACAGGAGCAGCCGTTCTCTTCACACTCTGGGTGCTCTTACACTCTTTGCACCTCTTTCGGTGCTGGCAGTAGTACAGTTTTCACCACTCTGGGTGTGGTAGTGCCTGCTACAGAACATTCATGCTCATAAGCAGTGCAGTAGTGCCAGCAACTGTAACAGAAAGTGCAGTTCTACTGCCATCGCTTACTGCGTGGTCAGAGGTGAAGTGGTGATGGGCTCAGACTGATGGACCTTTGACTCACACAGTACCATCAACTTTCATATGCCCTGTTTGAGTGCTTCTAGGATAGATGCGCCAGTCAAGTCTGCTTTGGGGTGAGGCTGAGCTCTCTGATTTCCCTACAGTAATCAGATGTTATCCCTGCCTAGGATCAGGAGGAAAGTGAATGAACCCATACTGCTCGGTCCTCTCCCATGAGTAACCTCCTGCTCTTTGTACCTGACCTGAGCACTATTTTGGGAGGGGAGAAGGAGGAAGGGCTGGAAGAGGTAGGGGAGAGAGAGGCTTAGTTGATCGACAGAATGAAAATGGGAGCCCAGTAGGGAGGCATGAGTAATAAATTGAAGTATGAGCAGTGAATTTCTAGGTAGGTGGAAGAACAATGGTTCTAAGCACTGCAGGGCAGATCGGATGTTGTGTACAACACAGAAGGGAATCCAAAACAAAACAAAATAACAAAAGCTTGCTTTCTATGCCTGGCACAAGCAGGGATATACCTTCCTTGAGCAGTGGCAGTTGTTGCTTTTCTGTTTGAGATGTGGACAGCTGCACAGGAGACACAATTGAGGTTCAGACTGGATATTAGAAGAAACTTATTCACCAGGTTATTATAGCACTGGAATGGGTGACCTAGAGAGATGGTGGAAACTCCATCTACTGAAGTCCTTTGCCAACGGTCCTTTTCCAGGAGACAGGTTGGACTTCAGAAATCCAGAAGTCCTTTCCTTCTAAAAAATTAATAATTCTGTAACATCCTGCAGCAGGATTTGTTTTCTTGCTCTAGGTCTGGAAGAATTCAAAGGGAGATAATTTTTTCCTGTTCCAGTCTGGAGCGGTGTATACAAGCTGTTTTGCAATGCAGTATACCTGCTTGGAAATAAACTGCATATAGTCAGAAATGCAGGGTAATGATGGCATATGAATGGCAAGTGTGAACTCCTAGCTTCTTTGGTCGGGTATTTGTTCTGGGAAGTAACTGAGAGTCAAGACACAGAAGTCAGTCCATCTTAAGTTAGAGTATTACTATATAGACAAACTCTATATAGACAAACTCATTATTTTTGCCTCAACCACTTTCTTTAGGGTTTCCTATCCGAACTCGATGCCTGATTCTGACAGTTACTGCCTCTGTTGTCAAAACAGCTCATTTCATGCAGGAGGGCTGCTGAGGTCTCCTTTGGTAGCCAGTAGCTTTTTGTCCTGGAAGGTCTATACACATACTTTGTGACCCAAGTTATTTAAAGCTCTCGTAATACTTTAATTCATCTAACTCTTTTCACCAACACATAACAAAACAGCTAAAGAGTGATCTATAAACAGCTTATTTCATGTCCTTGTTTCAAAGGCAGCGAAGACAGTGCAGGGGGTAGTTATGCATGTTGGCCAAAATTTCAGCAGAACAGTGAACAGAAAGAGGAATGAGGCCAAATTCCCCGTGAACTAGGTCACGTTGTCCCTTTGGTAGACTGGATGTCAGATTGCCAATGCCACTGACAGGGGACAGGGACAAAGAGATTAGGGGAGGCAAGCACATGGTGAAGTTGTGGTGAGAAGGTTGTGGAAGAAGGGGAGCACTGGAACACACAGATATTCACCAGCTGTAAGTTGCTCCCTGGGCAGATGGAGTTCCCTCTTTCCACTGCTTACGTAGCAGCACAGACTGACCAGAATCGCGAGCTGGCTTCTCACCATGTTTCATCCAATTGTCTGGTGATGAGGAAAATGGAGGTATTGCCTCTGTCTCACTGCTTCCACAGTAGTTTTAGGACTTCCCAAAAGTTCAGAGCCCAGGCAACAATGTAGCTCTGGATGGGCTCAGTTATCTCCCTTGTCAGGGCTGGCACCATCTGGCAATGTGCACATTGGTTTTCCCCATTGGAGGGCCCATGGAGAAGCTGCATGAGTAGCACTGACCACAGGTCCCATCCATACAGTGGTTAATATACCCTGCAGATTGAATTGCCACCAGAACCTCCTGCTGCTGCATCTGGATAACTTGGGAAGCACAGGGAAAAGAAAGAGTACCAGGCCCATAAAAATGGTCCAGCATCAAAACAGAGGTCTACAGGGTCTCTGTATTCTCTCTGTATTTGTGGCCAGTCATAGGTGCTGAGGGACAGAGTAGAGGAGCAAGGCAAGTACTGTCACAGGTTCAAGGTCTAGGGATTACACCTGTACTGATATGTTTTCTAGTCATTTCTGGGCAATCCATTTAGCCAGGACATTTTTAATAAATTCATATCAGGAGTAGCCAATCTTCTTGCCCTTAAGAGTCCTCATACCAAAATGATGTGTTCTAATTTGTCCTCTGTCTCTTTCTGAACAGTTCCTTATGGTTCATTTGTTACCTATCACTGAATGAGAATTTCCCAATGATTTTCAGCAGCGCCAATATCTGAGCCCACTTGGTGATATAGAATATATATGATAGTATCTATACTATTGGAATAATTTTTTCTTCCTCTATTGATTATTTGCCCTTTATGAGTAGTTCCTTTTGCCATTTTTGTTACACAGTCCCAACATATGACAAAAATTTTCCACAAATTCGTAAGTAGTTTTTAAGTCTTTTCTAACCCTGGACAACTAGCTGGAAGTTGTACTTTCAAATCATTTAGCAGTGTGCTGAAAGACAGGGATCTGAACACAAACTCCAGAAATTTTCACTAGTTCCTACCGTTTGTATCTTGTCTTTTAACCAGTTAATCCATCTCACAATTAATAATTTGATTTATTAGTAAAAAAATTTGTAAAATGATCCCTTTTATTGGATGGCAGCTTAGTTTAAAGGTCTTTCATGGGAAATCCTTGTCAAAAGCTCTTTGAAGATTCAAGTAGACTTGTTTATAGCAACTGGTGTTGCTATAAACCACCACCCTCTGAAATCCTTTGTGTTGTCATCTTAATAAGGTCCCAAACTGCAAGCACCCACATTTTTGCTCAGAAGGACCTGTAAACCTGGATAGGCAAAGACAGGAGCAGCCAGAGACGTGGGTGGATTTTTTTCAGTCCTAAAACTGTTGAATTTTCAACCTTTTTTTAGCTAATGCCTTGAATTTCATTGGAGATTGTGAGATATACGAAAATCAATTAACAGCCTGGAACCCTTCGCACCCTCCTTTCTCCCTGCTGTGAAACCAAACAAAACATGCTTTGTAAAGGACTCTCTATTAGCATAAAAATTCTTCCTTCCACTGGAAGCATTTTCCTGCTTTTAGGCTAATTAGTTAGGCAGTTTAATGTGTATAAACTCAAAACAAAATTAATGTTCATGTGTTGCAGTGGACTTCACAGGGATAGTAATGGATTAAGCATGCTGATTTGTTAATTTCATTTCACTTAATACTGTTTCCTTAAGACTGTTTCACATTTCTAATGTTTCTGATTGTTGATTTCCTCTCTTCCTAGGCAGTATATGGTGCTGCTGCCCTTTCTGATACACACTGATTCTCCCGAGAAAGTCTGCCTTCAGCTCACCCACCTGAATGAGTCTGTGACGCTGAGTGCCACACTCGAGTATCAAGGGGAAAACAGGAGCTTGATTGATGATGTGGTGTCAGAGAAGGACGTGTTCACCTGTATCCCTTTCTCTGTGAGTATCTCATCCTTGTGGGCTGATCCCTGGTGTTTATTGATGTGGTGTAGTAGACCTAAACAGTCCAAAAATTAGAAATGAGACACATTGCAATCAGAGACTTCTAAGCTAAGCCAAACAAAAGAATGAATTTTATGTGGAAAATTGGCTGCTGTAGCCTTACAAGGAATATATTTTCCACTGTTATCAAATTTTGTGTCCCACATGATACTTCTGTGTATGTATGGTTTAGAGAACTCTTTTTGGTATCCTTCATACTACAACTTTGGCAGAACATACCCAGGTTTTTTTTGATCTGAGTAAGCCTCAGGAGAAAAATAGCAAAGTGGAATGAGAACTGTAGGAGTTAGGGATTGGTTAAATATACCGAGCTCCATGAGGCCATTTGTCTTTTTCTGGAGCTTATTCATGACTGCTTCATGCAGGTGGATGGTTACTGAGTAATGCAAGCAGCGGGTCTCACCTCCTAAATAATGAATCTAGATTGATTTCCATTTTGATAAATCATAGGATGGAATAAGACAAGAGTCAATATTTCTCTAAAAGGAAAGTGTATAAATGAAGGAAGGGAAAAGGTTTCCAGTACTGGAAGGAGGGACAAAAAAAAGCATGAAAATGGAGAAGATCTGTAATTGCAACAATTCCTGAAGGAAAAAAAAAGATTTTCTTGAGACAGAGGAGACAAGTCTTCCAAGTTCATTTTAGAAAATCTTGGTTTTCTCTTGCTTCCAGCACTGAGCCTTTGGCATCTCTTTAGGGAACTTTCAAATCTAGCTAATACTCCATCCTTCAAAGGCTTAGTACAATGGGCGGAATCAGTAATTCTGTTATTCTCTTAATTTCCTTAGCTTCCAAAATCCAATAGCACATCTGTGGCATTTGTCACTGTGATGGTGAAGGGAGCGACACTGCAGTTCAGGAGCCGCAAGTCAGTGCTGGTCAAGAATTCTGAGAGCCTGGTCTTTGTCCAGACAGACAAACCAATCTACAAGCCTGGACAAACAGGTAAATGGAATTGGGTCGGTGTTGATTCTGACAGCAGAAAACCTTATGAGCTTCACTCCCCAGAGGCCCCATACCTTTATTAAAGTTTTCAGACTTCTTCATGGATAGGGTTAAATCTTATTTCTATCAGCTGAAGTCTCAAGCATGTGGTAACTGTATCATTCCTACTCTCCATCCTCCAGGCACAGCATCTAAGCCAGATGTATGCACAGGCTCAGATTCATTCTAATGAACTAGAGGCACAAATCCAGGATGACTTCAAAGCATGGTCTCCCTTGGCTGCACCTGAATCAACAAAGCAGGACAGTTACTCCCAAGGGACAATTCAGTTCAGCCAAGACCTGATTATCCTTCTAAATTTATCTGCCTCTCACCATCTGCAAGAGAAAGAACCTGAAGTAATTGATTCCATAACTTAGAGATCTAAATTCAGAGCCTGTTGATCCATAGAACGAATCTGAATTATAAAGTATTGAAACACTGACGTTTCCTGGTAAGGCTACAAATTTAACAGTTGAATTTCCTTCTTTTCCCTTACATCCTTCAGTACTGTTTCGGATCGTCTCTCTGGACAAAGACTTCTACCCACTGAATGAGAAGGTAGAGTCATACTTCTTTGTTGTTAACCAGGAGGCTCAATTTCCAGTTAATACCATTACTATAGTCATCCAGATCCACTGAAGAGAGCCTTTAAAGTACATGATCCTTTCTGTCTCACACTATATCCTGTCCTGGGACACACTCCACCTGTCTCTATTGACTGAGAACCATATCTCCTTTTCCCAAGGGGCATAGGTGTTAAAAATCAGATTTGCAAAGAAATGTGTGTGGCTAAGCATGTAGGCAGGGATCTCATTACTGAAAAAATGGGTGGGACAAGTTTCCATTGAAGGTGACAGATGCGCCGATGTTTCTGGCATTCGGTGCAATCACATGCTTAGTAAAAGTGAGAGCAGCGTGAAAAGGGTTTGCTTTTAGGAAACTGATCAGGGGTGTAAGTCCTCCACTCAGCTTATTTGACAATCAGTTCCTCATGAAGGCAAGTTCTTTGAATTGTCTTATTTCATCACATTTTCATACTATGATAAGACAAAGAGTTAGGGCTCTAAAATACTGCAGAACAGATTCCCTTAACTATCAAGAACCAAGAAAACAGAGCAAGTGCAGAAAAGGAAAAGCCCAAAGGACTTCTCAGAACATTATTCTTCTGCTGTTCAGTCCAAGTCTGTGAATTACTTCCATCCACATGTGACTAATATTTCTAATGCTTATTTTCCTTTTTTCTCTCCCCACAGTTTCCATTTGTCTATGTTCAGGTGAGTGGATGGCTACTTGCCTATTATTTCAGCAGAATGTGCAGGTACAGAGGTAGTAGTCTCCAGCAGTGGTGTTTTCAGGCTAGGGTACAAGGGAAAAGACATGGGCACATGACCTTTTCCCTTTGTGCAAAGGAAGACTGAGTAGCTGGGCATCAAAATAAGTTCTGACAATGGTTCTTTGATTGGGGAATGTGCCATAGGAACAAGACAGTCAATCAGTGCAAGCCATGCTGAATTACACTTGCCTAGGGCTCGTATCAGAATGGCTTATTCCTCTTCCCAAGTAGAATTAAGATCTTCTGTCTGTCAAGTGTTATTGAAACCGTAGAATTGCATTAAACACACTGGCAAACTGAAAGAAACAAAATTTATGTAAGCAGACGGCTCCTATCTTCCCAAGCATGCCCTTTTTGTCTGTTTTTTTTAATGACTGAACTTCTGTGACAGACAAAATTAATAGGAAGGATGTTTCTGTCAAGGATTCAAGTGCGCATATTTTCAGCTAAGAAATCAGAATTTACATTCATTATCTGTCATATGTTCTAGTTGAAAATGGATAGGAAGGACCCAGCAATGGACTCTGAAGCCATAATAGCAGCACAAACAGTGCTGAAATTAGTATGAACAAATCTTATGTTGGTTTGCATGATTATGGATGCTAAGCAGTCAGTCCTATCGCTCATTGCTGCGTGGGATTGCTGTCTCCATTCTGCACCATCTCTGTCTAGAGCTGGGGATGTTATCACAACAGGGGAGGCAGAAGGTGGTCCAGAAACAAGTTATGCTCCTCCCTTCTACCCTGCTGTCACTCTCTCTTCCCCTCAGCAAACTTCCAGAACAGAGCTACAGAGCTGGTGAGGCACAGACAATCTAACAATATTTGGAGAAAGAAGAGTAAGAGTGTGTGTTGTGTGGGATAGCAGAAGGAGGAACTACCTCTGCTGAGATTCTCGCATGGGGCTGTAGAATAGGTCTCTTCCCTTTCAATGAGATGATACTTGACTGAGTACAGGAATTTCATGAAAGCAGCAAGAAGAAACAAATCCTATCTACTGCCTCCAGAAATCCCATATGCCTTTGCCTAACAAGTTGAATAATTTCATAACCTTTTTTTGTGTCAGTACCATGAAAGGCTTCAATTTTAAATCACTAGGAAGGCCATACTTTGTCTTCTACTCCAGCCTGTGAAGCATGGCATTTTTCGTACTGTATAAACCAGTTTATGCAGGCCTTGTACTCCACCCCCACCATCACCTCTCCCTTCCTCAGTGCTCCCTCTCAGTTCAGCATTGACCTTTGTTTGGTTTTGACAGATGTCTATGAGGCAGTCTTGTTGAGCAGGAAACTCAGCAGCAGCAAATGTACCATTTTTCTGTAGGGTATAAACAGACTGATATTCAATCCTTCCCTACGAATACATCACAGAAAAGGCAACAAATTCACGAGCCCAGCTGTAAACATTTTCTTGAATTCCTCTTCCAAGGAAGACCAGTGGTGTCCTCCACAATAAGTGCTGAGCTTTTCAGGAAGGTTGAAGTAGGATGATGAAGAGGATTTGGTCAGAGACATCGAAAGTGTTTTACTGACTGTGCATTCCTCTGAGGGTGCTTCTTGGGAATAAGACCCTCTCTTCTGCCCCCAACCGGTGACCCGCAACTGAGGCATGTCATACACATCCCCTTTTCACTGAACCCTGAGATAAAATCTCAGTGGACTAAGTGCACACAGTCACATACCTTGAGTCACATATCGATCTAAACAGACTTTCGGTGACAGCCAAGCTACAGCAGAAAATGAGACTGTAAACACTATCCATGCTGCTGAGGAGCCTGGAAAGAGTGTCTCATTCCTCAACAGATTATGTGCTGGTGCTCAGTTTCTGTCCCAGGTATGGAAAAAAATTAGCAAGTGAAAGAGTCAACTGAAGATTCCCTGCTTTCTCCCTATGCTTCTCTTACTTCTGCTACCCATCCCTGTCTTATTACTTTGCCAGTCTGTGTTCCTCAGTTTCCTGGCCTTGTCTTTGGTAAGCATTGCAAGTAGAGCTTGAGGGGCTGGCAACACTGGGCCTCCAGGTATAAAAACATTATTGAATGCTAGCTATGCAGAACTGACAGGTAAGTGCTCACAGATCCTCGGAGTAATTACAGCTAGGCAATTCCCAACCAGGATGTATACATTACTGGGAACTCCACTGCTTTGTCAATGGTAGCCTCCTGTACTGTCTTGTGACCTTGAGTTGTCCTCATCTGTAGGATCCCCAGAGGAACCGCGTGTACCAATGGCAAGGGGTGGAACTACAGACCGGCCTTACCCAGCTCTCCTTCCCCCTTACCTCAGATCCCATCCAAGGCTCCTACAAAATAGTTGTGCAGAAGAGCTTCACATCCCATGTGGAGCATTTCTTCAGTGTGGAGGAATACGGTAAGGAGAGGAGGTATGGACTGCAAGTGGGGCTGACAGAAATGCCTTTTACTGTGGCCTCTCAATTTGGGATTTCCTGCGAGTAGCATGGAGAAGAGAGGGACTGAATACATAGGCAAGGTGATAGAGTTCAGAGGGGCTAACCCAGAAAGTGCTGAGTAGCAGAGGTGGTTGCTCACTTTCTGGCATTTCTACAGTCTCCCTGAGCTTGTATGTGTTCACACTATTCTTGGGATTACAGGGTCTAATGGGCCTTCTGTGCACAGCGTGGAGCACCGATTTCAGATGACTTTTTTTAGTTGCTTTTTTGGTCTAGCAGCTTGTTGCAAGTAGCACTCGATACAGAGCAAGAGATGACAATCTTGTGGTGACCCTGCTTTACCTCTCTCACCATCTGCATCAGTTCCACTTCCTTTTTAAGTCCTCCTTCTTTTTCCTTGTTTCTGCAAAAGCTTAGGAAATATATTTGGTAGAAAACTTCAGTTTGAAGAAGAACACTCCACCAATGTTACAAGCGAATACAAATGATCTGGTAGTAGAGACTGAGTAAGAAAAAATTTGCTGCCCCGGGAAGAACTTTAACCCCTAGTTCTATAATAGAACTCCTTTGGTGTTTTTAGATGGTGAATCTGTGTGTGTTTGAAGAGGCTGGTTGGCCTGTGCTTTGCACTCCTGGGCTCCCGTGGCTGTACGTGGCCGTACATGGAGCCCAACACATAGCTCAGAACCTCTTGTTTTTAGAATATGCAGGATGCAAACTCAAATAAAGTTGTCATTGGAGTCCATAGGAGGTGGCTTATTTGTTTCAAAGTCAGGCCTTGTGGCTAATATGAACATATGTTGAATAATTTGAACAGATACCAGGTTATAGGCTTTGACCTGCCATGGTGACAGATGGACTCTGCCTCCTCCCACAGAGATCATTCTGGATGCCCCCCGCTAAAATCAAAGATGTACGTCCCTTTCTTAACTTTACACTAAACTCATTTTTCTTTCATTTGTTCTTTAGTCTTGTTCCCATGAATCTCCCCTGTTGCTAATTCTCTTTACAGATTTTTAAGGAAATGTGCCCTAGAGGCAAATTTATGTCTAAACTGTATAAACCAGGGCTGCTTTCCAGTTCCTGGGTCTGGGTGTGCACCCTTCCTGCTCTTATTTCCTTGCAATGTGAAAAAAACCCTCAGGTGCACCACCTGGCCGCAGGCCATTGCATGGTTCAGTCTAGTACTGGGTTAGAGGCTGAGGGCTGCAGGATGCAACATGGAAAGAAGGATGTAACTTAACTCAGGAGCAAAATATGCCCTTTACTTGCTACCCTTCATATCAGGCTGTGTTGCTTCCTCAACCACTTGAAAATATATACCTGGAAGTCTGTGGCTAGGTTACCTAGAAGTGTCTGGACATGCAGGATAGTTTTGCATGCTACATATTAGTGAGCTTAACAGCAGCTTGGGATCTCAGAATGGTAAACAGACGGAGAGAATCAATGGTGTGAGCCATTTCAATGGGGCAAATGACACAGGTGTTGAAGTCTTCATTGCAAATTGTGTATTGTGAAACATGGCAAACAAGATACAGGGCCTGTGTGTCCTTCTGAAAGGGCATATGTAAGGGATTACACAGCTGCCTGATGCAAGTGGGATCACATAAGCATATGCTGCAAATGAGGGAAGGTCAGAGCTACAAAACTCCTGAAACTCCCTTTAAACCCAAAAGGGTAGTGAAGGCTGATAAAACTTAGAGAAGGGGTAGCAAATCTGTACTGCAGACCACAGAGAGGTGATGGTATGTGTTCGTATTACTGTGTAGTACACAGCTCTCCTTCACACTTCTCATATCAGACATTCTCTCTCCCATCTAGTGCTGCCCAAGTATGAGGTCCTGGTGAAGCTACCCAAGATGATCACTATTATGCACATGGAGCTCCCAGTGTCCGTCTGTGGTCTGTGAGTCACAGAGCTGGAGTAAATCTCTCTCATTCATCCTTCACCACTCCTTTCTGCTGAGGACTGAAAGAAGAGCTAGGGAAGGCTTTTCATACTTTTCCCAAACATCCAACAGAGTCTTATCCTACCCTACCAAAACTGTGCCAGATATTTGCCCTGAACAGTCACAGTGGAGGGCTTTCTCTATGTTCCTCCAAAGATGACGCCAAACCAATCTATAGCTCTCTCCTCCCAGTTTACTGTACCTTTTCTCTTTCTGCCTTTACATCTTTTTCAGTTAGAGATTCTCTCCCAATCCTGAACCCTCAAATAATCAGAGACGTTAGATCAGACATCACTTAAATAGGTGGTGCAAACCCCGTGTTCTCATTTTTAACTCATAAATTTCTCCTCTTGAGCCCCTGATTGCATTTCTTCCTCTTCATTGAACCCTCAGGAGTCTGTAATAGAAGGACACCCTTGGCTGAAATTATTTTCTACAGACAGTGTTCTAATGAATTCCTTCAGAGACCTCATGCCTGGAACAGTGTCTAAGGGACGATGGAAGAATCTCACCATGGAAATACTAGAAACATAATCACTATAATTGTTAAAATATCAGATTAGTCATCCTTTAGGAAGAAATATTAGGAAGTCATCCACAGAGGTCGTTAAGAAGATGTGTATGAGTGTGACTCTATGACTGATTGTCTCATCTTCTAATCTATTGTTTAACACATAGGTATACCTACGGGAAACCTGTTCCCGGTTTGGTGAACGTCAAAGTGTGCCGGAAATTTTCACATTCTTCTTCAAATTGTTATGGAAAAGAGGCAGAAGCTGTGTGTGAAGAATTCACTAGGCAGGTGAGTACCAAGATTAAAGTGTAGAGGTCTTTCTTGTGGGTAATAGGCAGTGTTGTTTAAAGGAGGCCAAATCTGATGTCCCACTGTTGGGAGACAGTAGGACATCAGAGATAGCACTCTGACCAAAGAAAAGCAGATGTTCTGAGAGGAAGGCATTCTTAAGAGGTGAATCATTAAACTGGAAACAGAACTGATGAAGAAAACCCCACAAGTGAAATCCTGACCACATTGAATCTAGTGATGAATCTCCAGTTACCAGCTGTGAAGTACCTGTTATTGCTCCTGGAACTAAGAAAAGAATCCGCGAAAGGATTTTCTAACTGTGACCAGGACTGATAAGGATCAAAGAACTATTAAGAGGAGGAGAAGACAAGAAGAGGGTATTATATATGGGTCCAACACAGGAGAAAGGACAAAGGGCACCATGGAAAAGGGTGAAAAAAAATGAAGAAACATCAGGAAAACCAGAACCAAGGTAGGAGGGAGTTAACAAAGAAACTAGTGCTTGTCTTGGAGAACTGAGTGTATAGTACCTCACAGAATACAGAAAATGTGTGGATGAAACACTAGGAAACAAGCTGTAAAACAATTTGTGGTCTTGGAGATAACTCTAAAACATAAGACTGGGATTTAACCATGAAGTTAACCATGTTGAGTTTGGGATATCTATTTGGCACCAAATTCGTTCACAGTATTCCAACTTTCTCTCCAATTCCCCGCTTAGGCAGACACTCGTGGGTGTGCTTCTGGTGTGGTAAGGACCAAGATATTTCAGCTCCAGCGCAGGGGATATGACATGAGCATTAATGTGCAGGGCAAGATCACAGAAGATGGCACAGGTATGTATCACACGGAGATGGCAAAGTGATGGCAAGCCATAACAGGAGGGCCCAGCAAAGGCGAGGAAAGTGCAGTGACATTTCTAGAAATTCTGCCGTTCATTAATAATCCCTCTTCATTGTGCTCTCTCTCAGGAATAGAGATGACTGGAACAGGCTCCTGTGGAATCACAACCATCATGAGCAAAATCAGCTTTGACCTGCTGGACTCTCAGTACAGACCAGGAATACCACTCTTTGGGAAAGTAGGGAAATTCTGAGACCTTGGATGATGAATGGCATAGAAACTCACAAGTGCCCAACCACATCAGAAGGAATAACAGATAACATAGTCCACCTTCCTCTGCCTTTGCACAGGCAGATGAATTACTGTCAATTGGGGCGCTCTAACAAACATATGGCCCTGAACCTCCTGGCAGTCAGCCCACTATAGAACATAAGACCCATTGTTCTGATACATGAGAATAACATCAGGAAGCAGTAGGTGTGAGCTGTTCCACAAGCGAATGTTATCTATGTGCAAAGGGTGACCACAACAGAGATATGAGTAGTGACCTCGTGAACAAAGGCACAGTCCCACAGTACTTAATCAAACTGAGCAGAGCGGGTTGGTGACAGTAACAGGTTCCACCAACAGTCAATACGAGGTGCTGAGTCAGAGCTGAGCTCAACCAAGAAAGTCCAGTTAACCAGGTGGCAACAGCAAGAGAAAGAGCTGGCTGTAGGTCTACCTCAAATGTACCTATAGTTAAGGACAAGGCACAAGCCTGAACTTAGAGTTCCTGAACCAAGAGGCAGATTATACGTGCTGGAGGTCCCAGAGGAAGCTGACTGGGGAGTTAAATCTACTGAGGAACTTAAGGTTCTGACAGATAATTTCCCTGGGCTGATCACATTGTTTTGTTGAGAATTTTCTCAGTATCTGTCTCAGACAACTCAGGACTCACAATACACACATTTCCACATTCATGTCTTTGTTCTTCTCTGTAGCAAGGAGAAAAAGGAGAGTGAGGCTTTAAGATATGGGAATTATTTTCTGGTTTTAGTCCAAAATCTTAAGTTTGTTTTTGCTCTGTTAGGTGAAGCTGGTAGATGGCACTGATGCTCCAGTCGCCAATGAAACTGTCATGATCTCAGTGGACGGAGACAAATACAAAGGGAATTATACTACAGATGAGCAGGGACAATCCTGGTTTTCCATAGACACTACCACCTTCACACAAACCTCCCTGGAAATCCGAGTAAGTGACAGACACGGGGCTAAGGGAGTGGAGTAAGCCTCTGCCTTTCTGATCAGCAAGGGAAATATCTATCCATGGGTTAACAGTCTTCCTCCAACTGGAAGATAAAGCAAGTTTCTTGGCAGATTGCCTCTCTTCTCCGTGTCTCCTGTGTGCACTCTCTACCTTCTTCTAAGAGTGAAAAATACAGAACATACACACTTTTTCTGTGAACTTTCATGGGACTTGTTACTTGGTTTTGGTCATCTGTAAACTTTTTATTCCTCTTTACCAGGCTGACCATAAACCTGAACTGAACTGTTATGACAGCGACTGGATCACGCCTTCGTATGAGCACGCCATACATAGAATAAGTCAATTTTACTCCCCTAGTAAGAGTTTCCTCAAAATTGAGCCAAAGTCTGAGACACTGAGTTGTGGCTCCCCTACAGAGATCCAAGTGCACTATATCTTCACATCAGAGGCCATAGGAGAGCAGAAGAAAATTGTCATTTACTATTTGGTAAGAATTATTTCTGGTTGCTTTGATCTACGGCCACGGAGAGCACCGTGACACATATAAGCTCCCCTCCATGATGAGCAACTACAGCACTGCCACAGGGTCAGTCCTTAGCAAGTAATCATAGAGAGAGTTTGAAACTAAAAGTATGGCTTGTGGTAGTGGGATTTAAATGGTAAAAAGAGGAAATTACAGCTGCCATTCACGCCGTTGCTTACTGCCTGACTTCAGATACCTTATTCAAGCTCTTCTTATTTGCAGCCTGTGCTCTTCTATTCCAACTCTGTCTGTGTTATGAAACCAATGTTGACTAAATTTTTCTCCGGACTATCTTACAGCGCAATTGAGAGTTGAGTAAAGAGAACTTCTGATCATCAGTCTGCTCCAAATTGTTAGAAATCTGCATATGAGCCCCAAACTTATGGGTGCTCAGAGTCAAAGGGCATTTCAACCTGATCTATATATACAGTACATACAACAGGGAAGCCAGGTCTGACCAATGGGGAAAGGATATTTCTGTCTCCAAAGACACAGTAAAATCCAATCTGGGACTTGCTTAGTATCTTATTGGATTTGCTCACAGTTAGTAGTGCTATTCATACCTACATTCTACAGTTAAGCCAGTGAACCTTGATTCTCCTTCCCTTCAACATCGCTAGCAACATTTACAGGAAGATTTCTCTGTCACATAGGTGATGGCCAAGGGAGGCATTGTATTAGCAGACACCCATGATCTGGCTGTGAATCCTGGAGATGGTAAGCAGAGCTATGCATTTTTAGCATCTCCGATGATAATTTGGGGTCAAGAGAATGTAGAGAAATTATTTCAATTCAAACATCTTATGTTGGCATTGAAATGTGTTTTCAAATTTAAATATTTTTAAATGAAGTGGCTTGTGTTAGTTTTCTTTTCTTTGAGTTCTTTCATCTGCTACTTTTTTATTTTAGAAATTTCAACACAAAATACACATAATGTTTTGGTCATTTTTTCCTCAAACCAATGCTTTCTGCTGACCACTCTAGCCTTTTCAGATTGTGGAATCTTACCAGTATTGGGAGATTAACATGTACAGAGAGCAGGAAGAAGAACATGTGTCCTTTTCCTTGTCTCACTTTCATTTTTTGGCATTGTTTCTCCCTTATAAGCATGCAAACACACACCTACCTACATTCTAACCGATATATTCAATTTCATTCATATAAATGCCCAAGGATTACACATTTCAGTAACTAAAACCGGCTAAGACACATCTTTAAAAGTCTTTCAACAATGAGACCAGGGAGACATTTTGGAGGTTTATGAGAAGGAGATCCATTGCAGTGGGTACAAACAGTATATGGAAGTAAAAGATCTTACGTGTTACATGTTCATAGCATGTTCTGCATCCTCACTAGTACTAGTGACTAAACTAACACCTTGGCTCATAACAAGAGATATTCTATCTCAATGTATAGATTGTGACATGAAGCTCAGGCCCAGCTAGTAAAAGTCTTTTAAGATAGAGGGGCATTTTCCACTGTGGTGGGAGTAATAGCCCGGTGTTCCAGCTAAATGCTTGCTTAGCAGTAATTTCGCAAAATCATTCTTTCAACTCCTCTGTGACCTTGACTGCTGCCATCCTTTACAACAGTTTCTTATTTTTGCATTTGTTCCCTCATCTGTTTTTTGTAGACTGCAGAGGATCTTGAAGCTTGAGGAAGAAGGGGTGGGAACATGAAGAAATTATGCCAGATGTTAAGTGGGGAGAATCTAGAAGGCATGTTGAGAGCCACCAAACTAATCTCTTTTAGCTATTACATAATCACTATTTGAACGCAGATGTCTTCAGCAACGCCTGAAGTCATGTATTAGTATTTCTTCTGCTGCTAACAAAAACGTTCAGCATAAGTAAACTTGACTTTTTTATCTGGGGAAGGCAAATCCCCAAAAACTTCTTCTATGTTGCTTAGACTTTTTTCTCCCTGTTAGTTCATGGGACATTTCAGTTGACGTTCCCTGTCGAGTCAGCAATTGCTCCCCTGGCAAGGATGCTTGTGTATACCACTTCACCCAGTGGGGAAGTCATCGCAAGTTCAGCAGACTTCCAGGTTGAAAGTTGTCTCCCCAATAAAGTGAGTATAAGATAAGATTTATGCAACTTGTTTTTCTTTCACAGACAGCAGTTCACTTATTAATTACAGAATGGAGGTAGATTTCACAATAGATTCATAAAATGGTCAGACCAGATGTTGACTGAGGATTACTGATTGAAACTCCAGAATAAGTTACAAAGCTATAACTATAAAAAATGGAGCAAGATAGAATAAGAAAGGGAATCACTGGTCATTATTAATTACATTGGTCAAAGCTGGATACATATTAGAAGATCACAGCTCAGTTCACAAGGCTAGATTCTTCAATATGTAACAACATCTAAAAAGTGACTGCTTTTTTGGGGGGGTTGGGTGTTGCAGGTCAGACTGAGTTTTGCACCCAAGGAAGGTCTTCCTGCTTCCAATACAAGCCTGCAACTCCATACTTCACCAAGGTCCCTGTGTGCCCTCCGTGCTGTGGACAAGAGCATTTTCCTCATGAAGCCTGAACATGAGCTCTCTCCTAGCTCTGTAAGTCTTGGTTATTTCTGATAATGAGCAAGTATAAGAATTATTCAGTTCTTCAACTACAATTGACATCACTATCATCATGGGACCATGTAGTTTTATAGCTGCATTCACTACACTCAATTTTTAGAAGCTGGTTTCTATCAAAGGAGTGTTAAGCAGTATCTGTGTCACTGCAAGTGATGAACTTACACACTTCTTCCTGGTTATTTGCGTTTCCCCAGGTGTATGATCTTCTCCCACTGAAGGAAATCCGGGGTTATAACTACAAGGACTACTATCTGGAAGAAGACAATGTAAATCCTTGTGTGTCACTTGACAACATATTTTTAAATGGATTTGTCTACATACCCATTTCTCCTGATGGTAAAGGTGATGCCTATGACATTCTCAAAGTAAGCTCCAGACTTTCATTTTAATTTGTTATTCCTTTCTGGAATACAGCCTTCTCTTCTCCCATGTCCTGAAGGACTTTTTAGTGAATGTTGCTTTGAAATTGCAAACTTTTGTATGCCGGGCAATAACTGGGACAGGCCCTGGATCCATGTAGGCCCATCATTGATCATTGGTACCCGAGTGCTTTTCTGAACCATTAAAACTTTGAAGGGTCTCCTCATTGCTAGTAGACACACCTGTGAATGGGCTCAAGTAAGGAAATAGTCCTAAGTGACCCCTAGTATGATAATAGCAGAAACCCTTCTTCAGTCATGCGTGTCCTCTGTCTGGTGTAGATAGGACTTAAATAAAGTGCCAGTTACTACAAACACACCTATACCAGCCTAAAGAGTAATACACAAGACTTTTCAGATACCCTTAGTCTAATACTTTTCACACATGTAATTTTTAACCAGGAAGATGTCTCCAAGGTAGACCTGTGGCATTAACTTTCCAGCTGATTATGCCAAGATTTAGCCTTAGGATGAGTACAACGTGATAAAGCCTCTGGGTTGGACTAGTTTATCTAGTACTTATATACAAGCCTTTGTTGTTCTAATCAATAACAAATATAAGTACATCTATTATTGACATACTAAATATACTTTATTTCCAAAACTGTGCTTATTTTTTTGCTCTTCTTTCTCTTTGTTTACTAGGAATTGGGTTTAAAAGTCTTCACTAGCAACAAGATCCACAAGCCCGAAGTCTGCCAGCATTATTCAGGACTCATGATGGAAAGGACTTTCAGCAGTTCTAGTAAGAACAGCTCCCACACAAGTACCTAAACTTTACCACTCTCTACTTCTTTGAATATTACTTACACCAAGCAGACCAGATTCTCTTGTCAGATAGTACTGACTCAATTGAAGAGCACTCCCTTCTGGCCTCAGTCTTGAAATATGAAACTAATACACCACTGCATTTTTTTCCTCAGCTAGACAGATGTGAACTGTGTGTGCCAGCCTCTACAGCCGGGATCCTGTAGGCACTAAGACAGTCTATCTACAGTGGATGGACTGTGCCAGCACAAAGTAGTGGCTTTTTTCCTACCAGATCTGAGTCCACTTACGGAAATCTAAAAAAGTAGTATTTACTTCTAGGTAGTGACGTTCTAGCAATAGCTAGAGGAACAACTAGGGCAAAAGTGGCCAAGATAAATGAGAAGGTGGTACAATTCTGTGGATAGATTTTTTTACTGCTAAGGGTCGAGAAATTTGATTCTGTTCCCAGCTCTTCCATTGGGTGGGTCACGTCACTTCTATGCAGCTTCAGTGACAATGAAGACAGAATAATGATATTACTTTTTTTTCTGAATAGTTCTGAGATTAGAAAGGCTATGTAGAACACTCATTTATATTATTTCCAGCCACTGACTTTTCTGGTGAAGTATCTCAGCTCCTATTAAAAAATGATGGCTTTTGTTCTGATGGTACCTTCTGCCCTTCTGTTCATAACAGATCAGATTTTTGGTTTTGAAATGCAGGATTTGTCTTCAGAACATGGCCTGACACAACAGGATACTTTGAGAAGACGTAAAGCCTTTCATAAGGCATGACACCATGCAACATTGTGGGAAAGTATATCCTTGTTCTGGAACTGTTTATTTGCTAATGGCCAGAGATGTAAAGACCCATATTTGTCTCAAAAGAGTCTAAGATGGAGCAGAGGAGGGCTAAGTGTGGCTTCTGTTTATGGTTGTGTTTAAACACAATCAAATCATCAACAAAATTTATTAAACTGTGTGCAGTTGTAATATCTGGAGGCACTGAGTTCCACATTTGACTCTCAATAAAATCATCGTACATGGCTCTTTTGGGCACTGCTGGGTTTGCTGGCAGTGGGGGAAGAAGGTTCAGGCTCAACCCCATCCAATCTCTGAAGAAGAGCAGCAACTTTAGGACAAATTAAATACTGAGACAACAACAGAGAAAAACATTTGTTTCCTGTGGCCAAGGTTTCAAAGTTTTTATAACATTTTTAATATTTTAGCTAAGAATAAACACTACCTGAAAAGAAAGCATCCTCTTGATTTAAAATGGAGTTTGACACATCTTTTCCTTTCTTCCTGTCCTTGTACAAATTCGCTAGTCACTGCGTTGAATCTAATTGAAGATTTGGAATATGAACTGGCAGAACATATGGTTGATGGCAATCATGTGGAGACCATCCGGAAGTACTTCCCTGAGACATGGATCTGGGACATAGTTTCAGTGAAGTAAGTGTTTATGGGAACATAGGTTGTGGTCACTGGGGCAAAAACTCAGAAGACAGTTAAACCTCAATGAAAGTATCCATTTTTCAGTAAGAGAGGGACTTGCAAGGTCACTAAGTACAGGATGCGTTTGGAGGACATGCAAAAGCCAGTATCCATATCCCAACTGGTCAGGAGTTTGCTGTGGGCAGGTGTTGTTCAGTAAGCTGAGGAAAACATAGACAATCACCAGAATATGACTGAAATCTTGTTCTCCATCCCTCGCTAGCTCTGAGGGAAATGCTGATTTAGATGTGACCATCCCAGACACCATCACCGAGTGGAAAGCCAATGCGTTCTGCACCTCAGCAGACACAGGTTTTGGCCTGTCCCCAACAGTGTCCCTCAGAGCCTTCCAGCCCTTCTTCGTAGAGCTCACCATGCCCTACTCTGTGGTCCGTGGTGAGTCCTTCACACTGAAAGCCACCGTTTTCAACTACCTGACTGCCTGCATCAGGGTAAGAGACGTTCACAATTTTGCTCGGTCTGATGTCTTAGGGAAGGCTACAACGGGTCACTCGTAATGTGCCAGATGGCTGGTGTCTGGCTATAATTTCATATAGGTGTATATGTATGTAGGAATCCTTGGTGTATTTAATGAAAGGCAAATAGAATTTTCCAACAAAGTTTTAAAAGCTGTGGTGGATTCCAAACCAAAAGGTCTGCTACTGAGGCCCCTAGAGTTGCCATCACAGATTTACGTCATTGTCCTATAGAAATATGAAACTTAGGTTATCCATAGATTACAGTGTCATTGCATACCCACATGGAAACTTCAGGTTCACCAGGGTGGATACCTGTGTTCAGCCTTTAGTCTCAACTCATATAAACATCTATTCTTATCCGCTTTCTTTCATCAACAAAAAAAGGCAAAAGGGAATCTCAATCACTTATACCCAATTTTTTATAAATACACATTTTTATTCTAAAGGGAATGAAGCTGACACAAGGAGGGGAGCTGATCCAGCCATTCCAATGCACTCTCATTTATTTTGTCGTCTTTCCTGTTTAGTTTGATTGTTTCAGGTTCCTTATTCCATTCTCCCTTGTTCCCATACTAGTTTTCCACTGCTAGTGTTTTACATCTTCAACTAATGAAACATGAGGGAGGTCTTTAATTAGTGGCTAAGTTTGCAGTCACTGTTTTGCTTCTACACAAAAAATCTGGTCCATTCTCTGCATTTTTCAGAATTTATTTCCTTTCCAGATGCACATCCTATTCTCTACACTTACCTCCACAATCTCTTACGACTGTACACTTCTCAGTTGTGTCCTACTTTGTCACACAGTTCTTGCTCTGCAATATCCATAAGGTGCTCAGTCCCACAGTACAACCAGCTCTACTCCCCATTTCCATGTAACTGCACTGCATCCAGTAGCCCCAGCTTCCCTGTAATTCCAACCTTCACGATACTTCTCTGTACAATCGGCAGGTCAGTGTGTCTCTGGCTGAATCTGCTCATTTCATTGCTACACCAGTAGAGAAGCAGGAAGAATCCTACTGCGTCTGCATGAATGAAAGGGAAACTGTTGCTTGGGCAGTTACACCAAGATCTCTAGGTAAGAGGCTGGGCAACAAGAAACTACTGGGACCAGATACCTGTGGATGACAACAGATCTTTGGTGTGAGGATCTAGGTGACTCCACACCTGTCTGGAAGGAACTTGGCTATGCCAGAAGTGAGAAGTCCAACCCTGAGGTTGAAACCACTACACTGTAATACAGTTTCCAGGTCCCACACAACCTGTTTAAGTGTTATGGACCATTGCTTTCATAACATTTGCAGAGAAACCACAAATTCCCCTAATGCACTCAGGCATTCTGGTTGTAGAACTGCAAATGTCTTACTTTAATGTGGCTGCATCTGAAAAGTTGTAATCAAAGTTTGCTTTCTCTGAAGTCCCGCAGAACAAGACTGTTTGATTTACAAGACCTATGCCTCCACTACATTTCTTGCTGATGGAGTAACACCTGCTTGGGTGGCCATCACGAAGGAGGTGTCCTGGAAGGCTGCAGCTGAATCAAGATAAAATGCTATCTTGGGTTAATTCCCCTCTTGGAAAAGCTTTTCTGTAACACATCAGAGAGTGTACAGCACAAACACAAATCCACATTTCCCTGGCACTGCCTGGGAGGGCTGGATGACCTCTGTTTCTTCCAGGGCAGATGGAGTTCTCAGTGAGCACTGAGGCCCTGCAGAGCCAGCAGCCCTGTGGGAATGCCATTGTGGAGACCCCTGAGAAGGGGCGGAAGGACACAGTCATTAGACAACTGCTGGTGGAGGTATGTGGGCTACTGTGTTTGGTGGCACAGAAGAGTAAAAACAATTTCATGCTCCTCAGTAACAGCTGCAGTATGATAAAGGTTTTCTAGTTTAGCCACGATAGTAGCAATGACGGCTTGTGTGACTCCTATTCTGCACACTTCTATAAAGGAAGAATTGTTAAATTTCTCAGAGACCAATAGAGTACATAAGTCATAATGTTGCTACCTCATAGCAAAAAGCAGGGTATTACATTACATTGGGACAGTAATAATAATAAGGCAGGTAGCGATGACAAGTTTGTCCCAGATACATCATCTTGAAGAGAAATGAGAACTCCTTGGTTTTATCTGTGATAGGGATAGGCTGTAAATGGAAGACTTGCCAGAAACCTTATGTATCTCCTCCAGCACATGATAAGTACTCTGGAATATGGAACAGTCATCACAATCTACAAATATTTCTAGATGAACTCCCATCATTGTTTTGAATTGTTTTATTACATTTTTAAGAACGTTCAAAAGAGTATGAACTAACTTTTTATTTTTGCATTTTTTGTACACTTCTTTCTTAAGCAGTGTTTTGCAATGATAAACTACATTTTTTCACATCATAAATAGCCAGTTATAAAATCATTCCACAGTGTAAGACTCCCTCTGATATTAATAGCAAACAAAGAGTACTAGCTTACTAGTTTCACTAGTATAGTGAAACCTATATAATATCACATTGTCAATCCTGTGCATTACATGAAGGAATAATCACATTTAGCAAAGCCAGGGTTAAATATAACATTGTAACTATTCTTTACATTGCAGATGTTCCAATTTTCAGTAAGGCAGATCTAGGATTCATGTAATATGTAACTTTAGATAACATCTTGCTAACCTGAATCTAATGAGGGAACAACAACTCCACCATCTGTTAAGCTTCACTTTTATTTTAATTTCACTTATTTACAAGTTAATTTGACTGCATAATGCATTTCATGTATCAGAGCATGAGGAATTATTTAACATTAAATGAAAATATCCCAATGTCATACATGCCTTCAGAAAAAAAAGTTTTTATTTTGTTCTTTGAAGATACTTGACATCAGAACTGTAAAGTGTTTACTCCCAGATTCTAAGGGAGTGAAAATAACTGAATGGGCATTAAAATTACTTCTGTCAGGGTGTCTGACAAACTACTGGTTTTATCCTGTTACTGTAATGAGGTAATTAAGCTACACCAAGCCTTGACTGGATAGAACCAGAGATTAGCATCCAAGGCTGAACTATTAATTATCAGGGTGGATACAGCGTAATTTGTTTTGGGTGGGCTGCATTGTCCTAAATGCATGGATGCCAATATCCCCTGCAGCAGGCAGTACATCCTGGGGAAAGAGAAGAGAGTGTGGAAGAGATGCTGGGGCATCTCCTGCCCCTTGAGAAAACAAGCCTCACTAAGAGCTCGTTGGGAAACAGGATGTTCTTTCATCTAGGAATTTCTGAACTGGAAAGGAAGATCTTCCAAGCAGTTACAGTTTGCATGTTTTAATTTTCTGTTGAAATGTTCAAAATCTAAAAAAACAATGAATTTCTCATTTAATTGCATTTCAGAATGACATACTGGAACAAACAAGAAGGTGCCTTTTCAGAAACATTTAGCTCTGTCATAGTCTATCCTAAATCCCTTTTATTTTTTTCTTTTTTCCCCACACAATTTTAATCTTTCTCCCTCTTCTCATACTGAAGAATGAGAGATAATGTATTTTGATTGTGTGAGAAAGAAAAAAAAGTGTCATTTTTTGCATGTTGGGAAAAAATTTCACCTGGCAAAACTTGGGAGCCAGGAATGAAGAAATGTGAACTGTCCTATTTGAAGGCTGAAAAAAATTGATGAGGGATCTGACTGAAAAAGAAAACTCTAACAAAAAATTGTTTTCTAGTAAATATTTGATTCCTGAGTGTTACGCCAAGTATTCTGGACCAGCTTAACAGTAAACACGGTTTCTTTGTTGACTTCAATAATTAGGCTAGAAGTTTTAAAAACAGAGGGATACAAGTTACCCTCTTTAAATGCGTCTGTATATCTCCAGTTGACTGTGGTATGTATTTAAAGTTAGGTGTTGTATTATCACCTGTGGGAGCATTGAACTGCTGTAGTTGTCACTTCTCACAGCTGTTGCACACGTATCCTGCCTATTTTTTTTATCAGTCTGAAAACTTGTGCTAGACTGGGCTGCACCTTGGGAGACAGAGCCCTCGCCATGGTTTAACCCCAGCTGACAGCCAAGCCCCGCACAGGCGCTTGCTCACCTTCCCCTCTGACCACAGTGGGACAGAGAGAAGAATGAAAAAATCGAAACTCATAGGCTGAGATAAAGACAGTTTAATACAACAGCAAAGGGGAGATAAAATAATAATAATGATAATAGAATATACAAAACAAGTGCTGCACTTACAATAGCTCAATAACAATAACTAAAAACATCAGTGTGTTGTCAATGTTATTCTCACACTAAATCCAAAAAGAAAGAAAGAAAGGAGGAAAACTAACTCTACCCCAGCTGAAGCCAGGACAGCCCTGTGGTTCTATTAACACTGTCAGTAGCATCACCTTTCATGTTATCTGCATCATAAACTGTTGCAAGGTCTCTCTGAGCAATAAGAGAAGAAAGAGCATGACATTTCATGTTTGCAAGTAGCCAATAAGAAATAATCCTCAATTATCCTCAGTTTAGGTATGGAGAAAAAATTTTGTAAGCAATTTCTAAAGACATCAGTATAATGAGGTTATTAACACAGCAGTACTTATGAGTATTTAATTTCTTAGAGTCCCTTTTAGTTTCCCTCTTGATATTTCTTCCTTTTATTTGTTGTTGTTTGTAATTTTTTTACTTTTTTCTTGTTTTTTTCCCCAAGCCGGAAGGGATTGAGCTGGAAACTACCTACAACTCTGTGCTCTGTGCATCTGGTGAGAGCCTTTTTCTTTCTAAGACTTTCTTTGCAAAGATAGAGACTAAGCACAAAGGGGGAGGCCAAGGCTTGTGAATGCTCCTCTCTGAGAATAAAGGTATAAGGGTCTGACAAAATTAAACAAACTATAGATATATCGAACTGGAACTGAAACTAATTCTTCCAGGAGAAGAGTTGAGGCTGTAGTAGTCCCTGCAAATGCAGAGGCAGAAGCATATCTCTTAGAAACTGAGACTGGCCAGGTCCCTGTAGGGAGAGAATGTCTGAGATTTAACAGGGTTTTCTCTAATGTCGTTCATGCAATGAGTGTAAAAACACAAACAAGACTCTGCAATATGCCAGACCATACCAAAAAAGCAGAAGAGGCCAAAAAAATCATCTGGAAAGTGCATTTGTCAGCCAAGGCCAGCTGAAAGCGCCACATAAAAGTCCATGACAGTCTGTATGTGAGGGTATTACAAGAACAACACAATATTTGCAGGATGGGAAGCTTCCACAAAAAAATTGCTGATGAATGGATTTATTGAAGGTGTGAAACCCCTGTTGCAGGCAATGGTGTCTCACTCTCTTAGCTGCTATCTGTGCGAGTAGATGTATCCAGAATTGTAACCAAATTGATCTATATTTTATCCCAGAAAAGTCAATGGCAGAACCAGTCTCCCTGGCTCTCCCAGAGACTGTGGTGGATGGCTCAGCCAGGGCGTATTTCTCAGTGCTAGGTAAGTGAATCATTCTTAAACTGTCATATGCTACATTGAAACATTGCCATATTTCTTCAGGCTATACTCAGTTTACTGGCAAGCCCTGAGCTGTGCTATTTTGCACTGGAAATTGTTCCATTCCCCAGGTGACATCATGGGCACTGCTATGCAGAACCTGCACCAGCTCCTCCAGATGCCATTTGGCTGTGGGGAGCAGAACATGGTCCTTTTCGCACCCAACATCTATGTCCTGGACTACCTGAACAAGACAGGGCAGCTGAGTGAGGAGGTCAAATCCAAAGCCATTGGATACTTAGTAAGCGGTGAGCTGGGACATGGCTTTTGCTTCTCTGTTCCTCCCTTCCCTTGGTAACTGTGTAAGAACACAGGTGGCCACTGGCATGTATGATCTGGGGGAGGTTGTCCTCGTGCATTGTCTGGAAGGGAATGTGTAGTATGTCCGGTCTATATAAAACAACATTTATAAGAGAGCGAACCCTGCACTCAGGTGAATGTGCAGAGAGTGAGAGAAGACAGAATCCAAGGAGGAACACGGAAGTCTAGGACTGGTGATAACTCAGAGCTCTCTTCATAAGAAAAGGGATATATTAAATACATAACACAGACAGTAACTATTAATAATGGCATTCACTTATGTAGATCTCAGACCTTACTTAGGATTAAGATTTAGAAAGTGTCACTCACCTTTGACTAGGACAGAATTCTAAGACACTAGTCAGGACGCTCTGGCAGACAAACAGTGGATATCTGCTGACTGTTCCTACCCAGTTATTTTGCAGAAAAATTGCACTTCCTTCAATGACAATTAACCCGTTTACTGTATTCCTATCCTATGTGTGCTGACCTTTGTATTCAGTTCTCCTCTAAGAACCATTTTTCCATTTCTCTCAAGCCTGGGATACATTTACCTCTCCTCATCAAGTCTAGGGCAGAGAGTGGTAACAATTCCAGATATCCAGTTTCCAGGTGTTTTAGGAGAGAGGAGGAGCACAAGGATGGAGGTACTTGGAGCTGTGGGTTTTCTTTAACTTCTGTTGTAATACTGAGTAGCACAGCTCACGCTTACACCATAAGGGGGACTTCAGTGACCCGGGTCTGCTACATTTCCTTTACATGGTTCCTTGAAAGGTACTGTGACAACTGAAGTATTCGTCCACTCTCCGTTTCAGGATATCAAAGGCAATTGAAGTACAAACACTGGGATGGTTCTTACAGCACCTTTGGGCCTCGCTATGGGCAGGTTGGGAATACCTGGTAAGACTTCAGTACCACTGGCTTTTCATCTCTGCTTTTCATGCCCTCTCTTTCCTCAGCATGCCTGGTTATTGTGAAGGCTGAAATGTAGGTGGAAATGAAATTATAATCATGACATCATAGGATAATCACATGGGATAATGGAGTGTGGAAGGACGCTAAGGGAGATGACTTTTAGGTTTGCGATGCTGCACTGCTGGCTACTTACCTCCCCTGACACTGTTCTTCGACTCAAGTGAGGGTGACCTGCAGGATGCCCTAGATAGTTCTTATTAGCAGAAGGCACTGATGGATCCGCAGGGTGCCACTACCCATCAGCACACAGCCATGAGGTTTATGAATAGCAGGTTCCATTTAGCATTGGTTCTATCTAACCCAGTTACTAAACTAGCTCACAGTTTCCAAATAGCCGACTATGATGAAGTGCTATTACCTCTACTAGTTTCCTCCAGAACAGTGATGCCTGTGGCCCCCATGACCTATGTTGGATACAAGGCCTGCTCAGAATGTTTCAGTTCCTTCTGTCACTTTCAGGCTCACAGCTTTTGTCCTCAAGTCCTTTGCCCAGGCTCGACCTCACATCTTCATAGATGACAGGCACATCCAGGATGCTTTGGTCTGGCTCACTCAAAAGCAGAAGGAGAATGGCTGTTTCCGCAGTTCTGGGACACTCCTGAACAATGCCATGAAGGTACTGTGTCTGCCTGGTTGGACCAACATGGGCTTTGTCAGGCTGGAACTTGACTATAAGTCATTCTGCAGACTGGGCAGGAGGGGGGAACTAAATATGTGAGCTATCACAGAAGCAGGAAGAAGCCAACAGCAGCTTCTGAAGGACTTAGCATGAGAAGAAGGCTGGGAAGAATTTGTCCCTGCACGATGTAGATACGTAGCACAGGGAGAAGCCAGTGGTGCTATGTGTGATCAGCATCTACTTTTGTGTTTCCCTACAGGGTGGAGTGAATGACGAGGTCACACTGACGGCCTACATCGCTATCGCATTGCTGGAGATTCCTCTGCCTGTAACCGTATGTGTCTGTACCCTACCCTGAGCCACAGATGATACTAACTCGCCCTGCTGGTGGCTTCCCAAACTATCAGGTCCCTTCACCTTTTGAAAGAAGAAATACTGTCTGAATAGTCTTCTCATTCAAGCCTAGACCAGAATAACACTTTTCTTCCATTCTCCTCCCCTGTCGTATCCTGTGTTCCATATACACATTTTACTTAATCTTTTTCTAAGTCCTTTTGTGAAGAAGCATGCTTTTGCTCCTTTAAAAGTGTACAACTTTGTCAGTTAAATAATATTTAAATCTCTGAAATGAGCAAAATAAGTTTTCTACACCCACAAAACCCACAAAAAACCTATTTTTTTAGAGGAAGATATTCTTGTTGGACAGCTTGTATTGGCCTATTGTGTTGAAACAACACCATAGGTCTGTAAAAAAGGTGGCTGACTCAGGGATTCATTTTTCTATTTGCTGTCTCTTCTAGATTTTTTTAATGGGACATCCACATCCTTAGTGCTTGGAGAAAAAGATATACCTATAGGCAACAAAGTATGCCCATAGAGAATACCATGAAAGGTAGTCTGTGAAAAGCCTGAGGCCTGTTTAAAAGCACTGTGTGTTTGATCATTCTGATCTCTGTGTCTGTGACCCTCTCTCTGTGAGACAAGGCTCTGGTGCAGAGGTGTGAATTGTAGCAGAAGGACTGCTGAGACAGGATGGTTGCTGGGCTGCTGTAATGCCTCTGCTCCAAATGTAGTAGCGACTCTTTTGTGTTGAGGTTTTTTTTCCTGTATAGTGAGAACCAGCAGGAGGAATTATTTTGTCAGTAGGTGACATGGATGACATTAACTTCACCAGAAGGTATTCTTCCTTTGGTATGTGTTGTGCTTAGAAGGTAAGGTCTCAGGCACAACTTCACTGAATAACAAGGATGTTGTTCACCTCGTTGTCTGAGCCTAAAAGTGCATTGAACATCAAGAGGTTGTCATAATTTGACTGGGATATGGATGTATTTCAAATTAAGCTGCATGAACTGCTGAGCATAGCTCAGTCTTCAGATATTTAATGCTATGAGTAAGCATACAGGTTATTTCTTCCTGTAAGTGCAATAAGCCATAATAGACTCCTCATAAAAAACTTATTAGTGCCGTCCTGAGCATGTATTGCTACTGTCACATCCTGTCATTAGACTGAATTCCTTCCCAACACTTACCTTGCAAACAGTAGTAAGCATAGAAAACAGCATGAGACACAGACCCAACCAATTTTATTTTTATTCTTTTCTTTCTCAAAAGCAGCTGAATTACTTCTCCAACAGTGACTACAAAAGATCTCATCTTCCAATACACTCCCAGTGAAGGCAAAGTACGAAGCCACTGAAAAATAAGTCTTTTTCTTCTAGATCATTGATTAAGCTGTTAGGCTTCAGATGATGGCATGCCCCCTTGCAATGGTATTTCTTCAGTTTAATACCAGTTTTTCCATCACAAATGAGGAATAGTCATGTGTCTTGCTGAAAGGACATAGGGTCACACTGTCAGCCACTTAACATTACTTGCTGGAGTGTCGTGCTCTTAAATCATACTTGATATTCTGGCTTCAAAAGGAATGTATTATTGATGTTAACATGTCACAAAAAATATTCCAGAAAATAGGAAAAAGTATAATCTCTCATAGAATCATAGAATCATAGAATTACCCAAGTTGGAAAGGATCCAAAAGGATCATCGAGTCCAACTCCTATCCCTACATAGAACACTTCCAACATTCAGACTATGTGACAGAGGGCACTGTCTAAATGCTTCTTGAATACTGACAGACTCGGTGCCATGACTACTCCCCTGTGGATCTGCCCCAGCGCCCCACCACCTGCTGGGTGAAGAATCTCTTCCTAATATCCAGTTTAAGCCTCCCCTGGTACATCCTCCTGCCATTACCTCTATTGCTATCATAGGTTGAAAGAAAGAAGAGATCAGCACCTGTTTCACCTCCCTCCCTTGTGAGAAGGCAGTAAACAGCTATGAGATCTCCTCTCAGTCTCCCCTCCTCTAGGCTGAACAGACTAAGTGACTTCAGCCATTCTTCATGCGACTTCCCCTCTAAACCCTTCCCCAGCCTTGCACTTCCTTGTGCAGAGGTAGAATTTACCTCCAAACTAGAAGGTATGTTATCAAGTTCCAGCAAAATGTATTTTTTTCAGAAGGCCCTGCAAAAGGAAAAATAAACAGTGAAAAGGAAAGGATAGAGCAGAGGCTGAAAGCACAGAACAGTCTTTGTGTGATGGCTGGAGAAGGAGAGCAAGAATCCAGTACATCCGCAGAGAAGAAGCATATCAGAGAACTCCCCTTAACCGGAGACACAATCAGGCCAGTAACTCTTCACAAGACAGAAAGTCAGAAAGGTTGGAGCCTGGCTTCGCAGTCTTTAAATCAAAGTAGGAAAAAAAATGAAAGAAGAAATATTACAGAAAAGCAGATAAAAGGTTATTAAAAGCCTTTGGCTACCCATATGATCAGGGTGTATTGGACCAGGAAAGGATATACAATGGTACAATCATTATCAGACAGGGCAACGGGATTGTCAAGGGCACGGAGGTACCATCCGATTCCTGATGTTCTAAGAAGGACCTTAGTGTCAGCTCTGGCTGCTTCAGCTGAGTCTCTCTCTCTTCCCAGCACTCAGTGGTGCGTAACGCTCTGTTCTGCCTGGAAACAGCAGCAAATGAGAAAGAAAACCACGTGTACACCAAGGCGCTGATGGCGTACGCCTTCGCCCTGGCAGGGAAGGAGGAGAAGCGGAAAGCATTGCTTGGCTCACTTGAACAGGAAGCTGTGAAAAAGGGTGAGTGCTCCTGGTGGGACATCTCTTTCTTCCAACCCACTGGCCTTGAAATGGCATTTCTTGGTGGGGCAATGGCTGCAGCACATGGCTTCTGAGGAGGGGAGGTTGGTGGAGGGAGGGGGAAGACTTGTGCAAAGGGGCTACATTTTTGAGAGCTCCCTCTCAGTGCCCCATCCTACTTCTTCACTACAAGGCAGTTCAGCAGGAAGCAGCAGGCTCCTCTTGCCGCAGCAGGCTCCTCTTGCCACACCAGGCACTACTTAGCAGAGACTTTGCAATGTTTACGGCCACTCCTTCCTTCCAGTGCACGTGCTCAACACAGACCAAAGCTGACCTTGCACAGCACGAGGGATGATAAATCAGGGAAGAGCCGCATGTACTGAGAGAAAAAAATGAGCATACAGATCATTTTGGAGGCCTTAGCATAAGCTCTGGGCCTTCCAGGGAATCATTCATGAATTGGAAGCATTCTGGGAAAGTCAGGCTGGACAGTGGGTTTGCCCAAGTTTTGGGTAGCAGGGTTGTTGTGAAGGACATATCCCCAGCACCTTTAGTCTTTTCTGCCTGCGGGTGACTATCAAGCCCTGGTCACATTTCTGGGGTCATTTTGCCTCACAGAGCTTGTCACTGCCTGACGCCAGCGACTTTACTCCAAAAGGGAAGAAGTGTCATCCTTCTTTGGTCCCTGGTCCCTTGAGGTGCTAAAGTGCATAAATGCCTGTGTGAATGTGGAGTCTAGGACGAAGTTGTATCCCGGCCTGAGGACTGAGCCTCAGCAATCTCAGACTGCTGTAAGCCTGCAGCAAGTGTAAACCTAACCCTTCTCGTTTCATCCTGCGTGACAGATGCATCCTGGAGGCTCTGTCCTCCCATCTGGACCGGCAGCAGCAGATCAAAACCTGTCTTTCAATAACAACTAATAATTGCCTTGTTGTCTTGTCTCCATACTCCCTGCTCTTGTGAAGACGGGTCTGTTCACTGGCAGCGGCCTGGGAAAGAGCCAGAGGTTGATCTCCCATACTATCACTACCGAGCTCCCTCTGCTGAAGTGGAGATGACAGCCTACGTGCTCCTTGCTCACCTCACCACACAGCCAGCACCCTCCCAGGAGGAGCTGTCATCCGCATCTCTTATTGCGAAGTGGATCAGTGGTCAGCAGAATCCCAATGGGGGCTTCTCCTCCACCCAGGTGAGCTGCTTCCTTCCTTCCTGTGACCTCACACGTCCATGTCAGAAGATGGGAAGTGTGAGAGACCTTGATGGTAGCAGAGTAAGTTCCACGGTAGCCTCCCTGCAGCATCTCCAATGGCTCCCACGTTCACAAGAGGCTAGAGGTTAGTATGTCAGGTAGTGCTTTGGGGAATGACTGATGCTTCGATTAATGACCTGGTATTCTTGTGGGGCACAATGGAGGGGACCCAAGGGTGTCTGTACCACTGGAGAGAACTCCATTGGTACAAACAATTGGTTTGTTTTGTGCATATGAAGTTGCTGCTTCACCCTGTGGAGAGCAAGCAAAGGCTGTGCAGAGCTCCATGTCAGGGAGCTCAGGGAACATGCAACTGCTGTGCAGAGGACGCAGGAAGAGAACAGAAACATGCAAAACCACTCCACCCTGTGTACTTGGTACTTAAGATTGGAGAAAGTGAAAAATAGAGGGGACGCTGCCTGCCAGCAGCAAAGGGCAGGCTGTGGCAGGACAGACTGTGAAAAGGCTAACTGTCTCCCCATCGGTGCTGGGAACCATGCCTTTCAGGACACAGTGGTGGCTCTCCAAGCCCTGTCCCTGTACGGAGCTGTCACCTATGCCAAGAGCGGAGCAGCTTCCAAAGTGACCCTGCGATCTGGAGGGGACTTCCAGCAAGACTTCCAAGTGGATCCCACAAACCGGCTGCTGCTCCAGCGCGTGCTCCTGCCCCAGGTGCCAGGAGAGTACAGCACGGAGGTGTCTGGCGAAGGATGCGTCTATCTGCAGGTGAGGGTCATGGGGGCAGGTGGCATTCTGGGAGGAGAAGTCCGTGCCAGGCAGCAGCCAGGGAGAGGCAGAAGGGACAGGGGTGACAGGAGGAGTGGGAGGGAAGACTCTGTCAGAAGGACAAACGGGTGGGAGGGAAGGAGGGAAAGATCCACAATATGGAGGAACTGTGAGAACGGGAGAAGTGGGGAGGCAGGACAGGGAGAGGATGGTCTCTCTCACGTGTTAAGGATGCTCACACAGAGCTTCTGGCTCTCCCCTAGACAAGCCTGAGGTATAACGTGCAGCCCACACAGGAGGATGTGCCCTTCATGCTCCATGTGTATACGATCCCAGAGACATGCCAGGACTCCAAGGCTCACAAGGTCTTTGACATAGGCATAAATGTCAGGTGAGTCTGTGTTTGGGTCTAAGCCTTCTTGAGAATCCGTGGGAGCTGGAGGTCTGGTGAGCTAGTCTGAAAGGCCAGGAAGTTCATCCCCAGGAAGGTGGGCGGGAAGCAGCTGGCTGGGATGAGAGACTGTCCTGGCAGTGGTGGACTGTGTGGGTAGCCAAGGACTGGGCTAATGGACGGGTGCAGAGGTGACTAGGACAGCCTGGCATAGCTGGAGAAGGAGGTGTTGGACTGTCCGGATGCCAAGTGTTATGGGACAGGTGGAAGTTCCCCAGCTTCGACATGGGGTACGCTGAATCTTTGTTGCTTGGTTCCTTAGTTACACTGGGGAGCGCAATGTCTCCAACATGGTGATTATTGATGTGAAGATGCTGTCCGGATTCGTCCCTGTCAAGTCCTCTGTGAGGAAGGTAGGACCCTGTTTGTCAAACAAGCCAAATCCACCTTCAAGACAATTTCCAGGTGTCTGTAGCAAACTAGAGGGCTTCGTAGTTCGAATCAGCTCCATCTTGCCATTGTCAGCTGCACATTTGCCAGGCACAGCATTCTCTTTTCACGTGTGGCTCAAGGCCAGCACAAGGGAGACAATGTGATGACTGTAGGAAAAACAGACTCCGTTTTCCCTTGGACACTGTATCCCAAGAACTCCCTAAAAGCAGTGTCTGTGCTTAGGACACCCAAAAAGTCGTGCTCTTCCATTTGCCTTGATTGATCCATCAACACCTTCATGCATTGTATCTGTTTTGGTCTTGCATCACTGTCCGAGATGCTGAACAGGTGCCTGGTCTGGACAATAAAGGTGATCATACGATACCCCAGAATGAGCAAGCCAGAAGGAAAATCTTTTTTTGTTGAACCATTCCATCACTGCGCTTGAACCAGTGCTCAGTCCCTGCTGGAACCAGGCTGTACTTCATCAGCCAGGCTAGCAAAAGGAAGGCCTTGCGACCATGGTATCTAGTGGCACACCAAGAAGGCAGTTCCATACTGCACACTGAGTTGCCTGAGCACCCCAGTGCTCCAGCCACAGCACATCCCATCCACAGGGCTGCATCGGGGACACAGGGAGAGCACCCTCAATGCTATAACATCTCGGTCTTCTTTCTTCAGCTGGAAGGCCACCCAGTTATTGAGCGCACAGAGTTGAGTACCAACCACGTCCTAGTGTATCTGGAAAAGGTGAGTATTCCTCTGGGGTGAGGATGGGTGAGGTACAAAGATACTGGGACATTTGACCACACAGTGTGAAAGATCCAGACTCAAAACCCCCATGGCTCTGACAAGAACAGGACCAAATTCCACACTGACTTTGCTGACCGTTCAGACTGACTGGCACTTTCTTCTCGGCCCTCAGCAGACTCTCCCCACACACGGCTCGGTTCCTGAGCTCCCCACCATTCAGAGCTCCCCCAGCATGCGGACAGGCCCCTGTGTTTCCCCTTTCCCTCATCCAAGGCTGCAACCACGGAACCTGTGGGCCAGGATAGGGAGCAGGGATTGCAAGGTGTCCCAGGGCTGTGCAGAGACACTGGGGAGGGCTGGAATGAGCTGCCCCTGAGCACACACCGCTTGCCTTCCCTTCCCCAGCTGAGCAGCGAGACCCTCAGCTTCTCTTTCTCGGTGGAGCGGGACATTCCCGTGCAGGGCCTGAAGCCAGCACAGGTGAAGGTCTACGACTACTACGAGACAGGTGAGTGTGGGCTGGGGGTGCTCATGGGGCGAGGGTGGCAGCCGCACACACGGAGCGCGGCAGCAGCTCGGGGACCCTCAGCTGCCCCCGGGCCGCTCCCTTCCCTGCCCGCGCTGCTCAGCTCTCCGAGCGCAGAGGCTTTCGGGGAGAGCAGCCCAGCCCCAGAGCGCAGCCCCGCACGTGCTTCCAGGTGGACCCACCGCCCCTCGTGCCTCTGCTGCCCTGGTTGCTGCACCAGCGTGGAGCATCAACAGAGTCTTCTGTGACCCGCAGCGTGCTGGGAGAACGGGCCTGGGCACCCCTTGGGGGCCGCATGGGAGAACTGCTGGGGCTGCTGGAGCCGGGGGCTCTGCTGTGCCTGGCGCATGTTGGCGCCCGTGGACAGGGCATGGCTGGGGCTTCTCTCACCCAGCTGGAATCTCTGGGGGAAAGCTGTGGGTGGTGGCGGCAGCTTGCTGTGGGGTCTGGGAGAAGCATCTGTCTGGCATCTATCCCACTGCCAGGAGTACAGAGGGGCTCCGACATCTCACCCTCTCCCGTTCCCTTCTCTTCTCCAGATGACTTTGCCACCCAGGAGTACAGCACTCCCTGCGCTACAGGTAAGGTACTGAGAGCCCTTCCCTTCATTGCAGGTTGTCTATGTCTTCTTCCTTGTATTTTTGTTCTTCCAGCCAGCACTTGTCTCTTTCTGCTCAATGGACAATGTGGATGAGATTGGCCCAACTCACAGACACGTATTTTGTATTAAAAACTGAGAGTACGGGAGGCACAATGTTGTTGACCCATTTAAAATCCTCGATCCCTGAGTTCTTACAGTGGTTTCCACAGTCAGGTTCTCCTAGCTTGAGTGGAATTTTGTCTCTGTTACTCTGTTAGTGCCCCTTTGACTTTTTATTTGAGTTCAAGTTCCTTAATATCACTGTTGTCTCAGAAATGAGGTGTTCTTGTCTTTCCTGAGAGCTCCAGCTAGCGTAGCTGTGGGATATTGCTGACAGGACTTGGCTCCTTCAAACCACCAGGGGGCAGGCTCTTCCTCAAAAGCACTCCATCTAGACTAGAGCAATAGAGAAAATCAAGGCCACCAAAAAATAAAGCAGCATGTCATGGTCAGACCTATTATGATGTCATGCCGTACTCCAGAACCTCCTGCCCAAGCCTGACATACCTTTCTTTTCACTGATGGTGAAATGCAGTGCTTCTCTTAACCCCTTATTTCCTACTCTGACCATAAAGCCATACATGCAGTAGGAAGTCCTCATTAGAGAGGAATCCCTCCCAAACCTTGCTATTTGAAGAGGGAAGTGCTTGTCTTTTACTGGAATTTGCGCTTGTCTCTCTTGTATGGTGACAGAAAACTGCTCTGATGCTAGATCCCCAGCGCTACACAAAACCACATCCCTCATCTGTGGAGGAGGAGGGTAATTCTCCAATATTACACCCTAGCCTGCTTTGCAATTGTAGGTGGCAAAGCCCACAGTGGCGCTGGCACATTGCAGCATGCCTTTAAGTAATGCCATGCTCCTTGGGTCCCAAGAAATTTGCTGCTAACTGGAGCAACAGCTGCTTCCTGCTCAGCTACCCTGTCAACTAAGCAGGAGGGGAGGTCTCTCAGGAGGCTGGTGTATCTCATGAACCTTGGCAGCCAGTTGTCAGTTTTAGTTTGGATTCTGAGCTAGCAGGACAGAGAGGGTATGATCTTTGGGGAGGGGGGGGAAACGAGAGGGTTTCTCCGTAATGCAAGGCCACGTGTTGGCTTAAGAGCACAGGTAATGTAGCATATTCTATGGAAGGCCATGACCGGTGCTGTTTCTCGAGTCTTATGTGGAGTCTTCCAGTATGAAGACTGGCAGGTCTGCTTCCCATCAGTTGGTCAGGTGTTTGGAAAATGGAGGCTTCTGGAAAACGCTGAGAATCTGGGAAGTGGTTTTCCACAGGGCCTGTGGCATCTGAGAGCAGTGAAAAAGTGAATTGCACTTGGCAAATGTGAAAGCTTTGTCTCTTGCTGGTGGTAAATGGTGAAATTTATCTCCTTTTGTGTTCTTATCTGGTATCTTGGAAAAGAGCCAGAGCTCCCACACTTTCAGTCCATGCTGCTTGCTAACCTGGGCAGTGTCTTTAGGTACAGGTGTGTTCTGCTGATTCTGGGCCTACAGCTTCCCTTCAAGGAAAAAAGTCCTAAGATAGACACTGAGTGGAGGGTGAAACATTTCCAAAGGTTGTGTTAGTGTGGTCTGCCTGTCCAGTCAGAGACTACAGGGGGGTGCTTCAGGTTTTAGGCTACTCTTCCCCGTGTGCACTGACAGACAGATTTTATTGTCCTTGATGGGAAATTGCTAGTTAAGAGGTCCATCCGCTGGTCTAGGTGTCCAAAGCTGCTGTGCGCTGACTAAAAGGACGATCTCAGTTGCAAAGCAGAAAGCTGCCTTCCCTACCCTGAACAGTGCTGTCCATTGGTGACACACATTCTTTCCATTCTCTGCAGAGATAAATGCACTTTAAGAGCACGTCTCAAAGCTGTAGACAACATCCTTCCTTCCTCTTTGCATTGTGCTCCTGTGAGCATCCTAGTTGTGACAAATTCCATTCTACTTATCTCTCCTAGTGGATCATAGAGTCTTAATCTTATCTCGACCTCACCTGGCTTTGTAGGTGAACTGAGTTTTGAGTACTATGAATGACCCTCAACCTTGGTCAAATAGCAACTCAGACTCCTCTATTGTGTTTCACATAGAATCTGGCTTCCCAAACCCACATCCTGCTCTGTTTGTCTCTCAGCCTGGGCAAGAGAACTGGCATCTCCCTCTGACTCCTATCTTCTTTCATCCTTTCAGATGAAGTAGACCAGGGAAATGCATGAAGAATACTCCCAGTTGCTGGAACCTCACTACCACCTCAACGATCTGTGGAGAGGGTGGAGTGACAGATGAATAGTACCTACAAGGAATAGGAAATGAACTTTACAAATTAATTAACTGTACTCTCCAAGGATTTTTGAACAGTTTATTCCCAATTTTATTTCTTCCTTCCCAGCATCCAGTCACAGCTTTAACCTCTCTGGCGTCTTATGTTGAAGAGCATCTTATCCAGCCATGCCTGGCCAAAAGGGCTGACATGTGAGTAAAAAAAGAGGACAGAATGATTTAAGTTGGGGTCAGCCTTTCTAACATAGCCCTCTCAGTGTTACATACTCTGAAATTGTTTTCTGAGATCCTGCCTAATCAACAAAGGAGGACAGGCACTTCTTGAGAACAATTTCTCCTGGCTTATAAACCATAACCTGATTGAAATGATCTCTGCAGGTGTCTATCGATGTGTCCTACCAATAGGTAGCCTGAATGATCAGCTAATGTTACACAAAATTCAACCTCTGTGATGTGCCCCATAGACACTCCTTCCAGAACTGTTCCTTGTTTGCAGAAGAGTGGGAAGAGATAACATAGTCTGCGTTCTTGTAAGACTAGAGTGTGCATGGAAGGGCAGGAAGATGTATGCATGCATAATGCCTTCAGCTGCTAACTTATAATGGCCTGTTCTCCAGTTGAAGCTTGGACCTTCTTGTGGAAACTTGCATATCCTGCTTCTTCTGGAGATTTCCAATAAACTAATGGCATTTGATAGTAACATACCTGCCTAAGTTTAGTTTAAATGGCACATTTATTTAAATCGTAAAGTTGCTGTCCATAGTCTTCTTACCTATCACCATGAATTCACCTTTTTCTTGGTTTTGTCCCATTAATTTCTGATTTTAACTTTTGAATAGCAGAAGGATGTTACATGACTGTTTATTTTCATGAAACGCAAATTAGGTGTCATGGCTTATTGTACATCCAATGTACACACCCAGGTTTTTTTAGTTTATCTGTCCAAGCAGTGTTATTGAGAACAAATAAAGTTCTTCATCTATTTTGCTAGATACTAATATTATGTCACTTTGTCTCCTGTGGTGTTTGGCGTTTACTCATGCAAAACCTTTTTTGAAACAACATATTCAGACAAGTCTATTGAATAAACTGGCTTCTGCGAAACCTGAGCAATATTTCTAATCAAGCATAATACTAACTGCATTTCATTTTGACTTAGAAATAGTAAAACCATCTAATTTCCTACAATGAGGCAATTACTTTTACAAAGCAATACAATTTTTGGTTGCTGAATGAAACTTTTGACTTTAGACCATTCCGATTTGCCTTTGAAGCATGCAATCCTTGCTCCATGGGGATAGAAATTTGATGTTCAGACGTTACTGTACTTCCTTAAGGTGGCTTTGCTGAAGTTTCCTATTCAGTATGCCATGGAGGGTCTGCAAGTAAGTGACTTTGATGATTCACAGCCTAGTCAAACAGAGAGATGTTAAACTGCATTGTAGAGATGGGTGAGCCAAGGGAGCCCCAAATGACAAGTGATGTGGCTGCCCATGGGCAACAGTTACGTGTTGTCTAATTCAAAATCAGGTGGCAGCAAAACTTAGTATTAATGCTTTCCATGATAGAAAGCCATTATCCAAATTTTCTGAATGGAACATACTCTAGTGATGTTACAGAATTTTAAATTAAATTATCATGATGATAACTTTGTTCCATTTGAAGGAGAAAAGATTCAACACCATAACCATGGTAGAGTAATCGCCAAGAAGTACATGAAAATGAAGGAGTTGTTGCCATCCAAATACAGCCAGCTGTACAGGAGGGCAGGTATTTGCAGACCTGTGTCTGTATACACAAGTCTGCAGACCTGGCACTTTTGAACCTGCTTCGCCTTAATTAATGGTCACAGCTGGAACTGTGTCTCTCCAGTACAGTCAGTCACTCATGACCCCATAGCAGGGAAACAGCTATAAAAGGGGCCAGGGCAAATTGCTTTCCTTACAGAGTGAGGAATTCTAGCTCATGAAGGAGAAAAATTCTTGAGACACCCACATGGATGATTAAAACATAAAGAGCTTCAGCATCAATCAAACAAGTACAAGTTCTGTGCTGCATTGGTGACTTACATTTTTGACAGCCTGGCTCTGTGTACATGAAAGAAGCTGGGTGAAGGACTCCTGTAGGTGTGTTTGCATAAGCTTACGTTGGTAGGGTCAAAGGCACCTCTGCATCCAGAACCATGTAAATAAAACACACAGAGTTCCATACAACCTACTGAACTAAGACTGATTGCCTCTCCAACCCTGGGAGAGATATAAACTAAAGAGAACGTGATCATTTGGAAAACTGACATGCAAAACGTTTAACCCAAACTACCAGATGGGAATCCAGGGCCAAAGTATTGTAAGCCTAGTTGTAAAGGAGAAAAAAAAAATGCCTTAAAATTACTCACAAAACCCAGAAACAGATCTGCAGGCCTCCATTGAGGGGAAGAGGATACAGTTCTCATGAAAAATGCAAGTGGTTTGGCTCATATAGTGTTTCTTAGCTGAAAGTCTGAATAATGACACTGTTAAGTTCCCAGTCCCTCTCTGATTTCATTTCAGCTGTTTAGAAACAAGCAATGTCTTCATTGCTAGAATGGGGAAGTCCACAGGTCTTTACTTCTAGCTGGTCTGATGTGAAAGATCAGTTTTACACTCTCCTTCCACCTCATAGCAGTGATTTCACCGTGAGATCAAAGGAGACATGATCAGAAGTTCAATGTCCAAGGACTTTCTTACAGAACACACACACTTTCAGAGGCAGGGAGCCAAGCTTCCAGTGCATAATGGATCAGGCAGGATTTCCTCTCCTCCTGGGGACCTGGCAGTTATGGAGACAAACCTGCTCACTGCCAAAAGCTGTCTGCCTCCTGGTATTCCTGAAAAGTTGCCAAACACTGCCTTGCTGTGGATAGCTGTGAATTTACATCTCGGGCATTATACAGTCTGAGATACAGATGGGAGGAGATACAAGACAGTAACAAAAAATGAGGCCAGAGCGATCCGGTGAGAATCAAGATATAATTTATTTACACGGTTACTTCCTTTTTTTGGTGTCAAGGTGTCCCCATCCAACATTTCAATAGGCCCTCTCAACAAGAAGATCTTCGGGGACAGAGACGCTATCTGATCCAGCAAGGCTCAGACAAGATGTGCTCTTCAGGCATTTCCCTGTTCAGCCTTGGCTGGAGTTGGGAAAAGGACAGAGTGAGGGAAGCATCCTAGTGAAGCATTGCCCAGAGCTCTGGCCATCTTCTCTGTGTTCTGGTGGCTATACAGGTTCAGGCCCTGTTAAAATCTCGGAAAATGTTTCACCTAAAAATGCCCACTTGCAGATAGACATGGCTGGACACATCCAAGATAACCATGCAAAAGAGAGGGGACAAGAGGCAGAGATATCCCGGAGACAAATGAGCTATTCCAGTGCATATCCTTTCTCAGCACCCAAGTTTCCCAAAGGAAAGGAAAAAAATAACCCTGGGCAGAGTTTGAAAGGTCCCCACCAAAGACATGTGAATAAGGTCAACATTTCACCAAGATGTTTGGGAGTCTATTCTACAGTACCCTTCTGTGCTGCAGCATGGCAAAAGCGGCCCTGAAAAGGGCAGAGACACAAAGGCTGAGTGTGGTGTTCAGTCCCAAAGAAGATTTAATCTTATTTCTACAATGTGACACACACGCATGCAGGGAAAGACAGGTGCCTCTGTGAAATTCAAGGCTGTAACACTGGAATTAGCATTCTCAGTGAGCCAAAATGAAAGCTGTATCTGACCCTACACAGGGCTTGGGGTGGCAGCATTGCTTCCCCTCTCTGTCTGGAGGCATGCCTAGACACTGCAATAGGCATGGTGAAGAGTATGCCCAGGCTGAGGACACCCAAGGTCTACAAAGACTTTCATTCAATACAAACTGCAGTAGCCCATGCCAGAACATCTCACTTCTTTCTGTGCATTACCTGTAGCGCAGGGAGTGCTGTACTCCTGGGTGGCAAAGTCATCTGGAGAAGAGAAGGGAACGGGAGAGGGTGAGATGTCGGAGCCCCTCTGTACTCCTGGCAGTGGGATAGATGCCAGACAGATGCTTCTCCCAGACCCCACAGCAAGCTGCCGCCACCACCCACAGCTTTCCCCCAGAGATTCCAGCTGGGTGAGAGAAGCCCCAGCCATGCCCTGTCCACGGGCGCCAACATGCGCCAGGCACAGCAGAGCCCCCGGCTCCAGCAGCCCCAGCAGTTCTCCCATGCGGCCCCCAAGGGGTGCCCAGGCCCGTTCTCCCAGCACGCTGCGGGTCACAGAAGACTCTGTTGATGCTCCACGCTGGTGCAGCAACCAGGGCAGCAGAGGCACGAGGGGCGGTGGGTCCACCTGGAAGCACGTGCGGGGCTGCGCTCTGGGGCTGGGCTGCTCTCCCCGAAAGCCTCTGCGCTCGGAGAGCTGAGCAGCGCGGGCAGGGAAGGGAGCGGCCCGGGGGCAGCTGAGGGTCCCCGAGCTGCTGCCGCGCTCCGTGTGTGCGGCTGCCACCCTCGCCCCATGAGCACCCCCAGCCCACACTCACCTGTCTCGTAGTAGTCGTAGACCTTCACCTGTGCTGGCTTCAGGCCCTGCACGGGAATGTCCCGCTCCACCGAGAAAGAGAAGCTGAGGGTCTCGCTGCTCAGCTGGGGAAGGGAAGGCAAGCGGTGTGTGCTCAGGGGCAGCTCATTCCAGCCCTCCCCAGTGTCTCTGCACAGCCCTGGGACACCTTGCAATCCCTGCTCCCTATCCTGGCCCACAGGTTCCGTGGTTGCAGCCTTGGATGAGGGAAAGGGGAAACACAGGGGCCTGTCCGCATGCTGGGGGAGCTCTGAATGGTGGGGAGCTCAGGAACCGAGCCGTGTGTGGGGAGAGTCTGCTGAGGGCCGAGAAGAAAGTGCCAGTCAGTCTGAACGGTCAGCAAAGTCAGTGTGGAATTTGGTCCTGTTCTTGTCAGAGCCATGGGGGTTTTGAGTCTGGATCTTTCACACTGTGTGGTCAAATGTCCCAGTATCTTTGTACCTCACCCATCCTCACCCCAGAGGAATACTCACCTTTTCCAGATACACTAGGACGTGGTTGGTACTCAACTCTGTGCGCTCAATAACTGGGTGGCCTTCCAGCTGAAGAAAGAAGACCGAGATGTTATAGCATTGAGGGTGCTCTCCCTGTGTCCCCGATGCAGCCCTGTGGATGGGATGTGCTGTGGCTGGAGCACTGGGGTGCTCAGGCAACTCAGTGTGCAGTATGGAACTGCCTTCTTGGTGTGCCACTAGATACCATGGTCGCAAGGCCTTCCTTTTGCTAGCCTGGCTGATGAAGTACAGCCTGGTTCCAGCAGGGACTGAGCACTGGTTCAAGCGCAGTGATGGAATGGTTCAACAAAAAAAGATTTTCCTTCTGGCTTGCTCATTCTGGGGTATCGTATGATCACCTTTATTGTCCAGACCAGGCACCTGTTCAGCATCTCGGACAGTGATGCAAGACCAAAACAGATACAATGCATGAAGGTGTTGATGGATCAATCAAGGCAAATGGAAGAGCACGACTTTTTGGGTGTCCTAAGCACAGACACTGCTTTTAGGGAGTTCTTGGGATACAGTGTCCAAGGGAAAACGGAGTCTGTTTTTCCTACAGTCATCACATTGTCTCCCTTGTGCTGGCCTTGAGCCACACGTGAAAAGAGAATGCTGTGCCTGGCAAATGTGCAGCTGACAATGGCAAGATGGAGCTGATTCGAACTACGAAGCCCTCTAGTTTGCTACAGACACCTGGAAATTGTCTTGAAGGTGGATTTGGCTTGTTTGACAAACAGGGTCCTACCTTCCTCACAGAGGACTTGACAGGGACGAATCCGGACAGCATCTTCACATCAATAATCACCATGTTGGAGACATTGCGCTCCCCAGTGTAACTAAGGAACCAAGCAACAAAGATTCAGCGTACCCCATGTCGAAGCTGGGGAACTTCCACCTGTCCCATAACACTTGGCATCCGGACAGTCCAACACCTCCTTCTCCAGCTATGCCAGGCTGTCCTAGTCACCTCTGCACCCGTCCATTAGCCCAGTCCTTGGCTACCCACACAGTCCACCACTGCCAGGACAGTCTCTCATCCCAGCCAGCTGCTTCCCGCCCACCTTCCTGGGGATGAACTTCCTGGCCTTTCAGACTAGCTCACCAGACCTCCAGCTCCCACGGATTCTCAAGAAGGCTTAGACCCAAACACAGACTCACCTGACATTTATGCCTATGTCAAAGACCTTGTGAGCCTTGGAGTCCTGGCATGTCTCTGGGATCGTATACACATGGAGCATGAAGGGCACATCCTCCTGTGTGGGCTGCACGTTATACCTCAGGCTTGTCTAGGGGAGAGCCAGAAGCTCTGTGTGAGCATCCTTAACACGTGAGAGAGACCATCCTCTCCCTGTCCTGCCTCCCCACTTCTCCCGTTCTCACAGTTCCTCCATATTGTGGATCTTTCCCTCCTTCCCTCCCACCCGTTTGTCCTTCTGACAGAGTCTTCCCTCCCACTCCTCCTGTCACCCCTGTCCCTTCTGCCTCTCCCTGGCTGCTGCCTGGCACGGACTTCTCCTCCCAGAATGCCACCTGCCCCCATGACCCTCACCTGCAGATAGACGCATCCTTCGCCAGACACCTCCGTGCTGTACTCTCCTGGCACCTGGGGCAGGAGCACGCGCTGGAGCAGCAGCCGGTTTGTGGGATCCACTTGGAAGTCTTGCTGGAAGTCCCCTCCAGATCGCAGGGTCACTTTGGAAGCTGCTCCGCTCTTGGCATAGGTGACAGCTCCGTACAGGGACAGGGCTTGGAGAGCCACCACTGTGTCCTGAAAGGCATGGTTCCCAGCACCGATGGGGAGACAGTTAGCCTTTTCACAGTCTGTCCTGCCACAGCCTGCCCTTTGCTGCTGGCAGGCAGCGTCCCCTCTATTTTTCACTTTCTCCAATCTTAAGTACCAAGTACACAGGGTGGAGTGGTTTTGCATGTTTCTGTTCTCTTCCTGCGTCCTCTGCACAGCAGTTGCATGTTCCCTGAGCTCCCTGACATGGAGCTCTGCACAGCCTTTGCTTGCTCTCCACAGGGTGAAGCAGCAACTTCATATGCACAAAACAAACCAATTGTTTGTACCAATGGAGTTCTCTCCAGTGGTACAGACACCCTTGGGTCCCCTCCATTGTGCCCCACAAGAATACCAGGTCATTAATCGAAGCATCAGTCATTCCCCAAAGCACTACCTGACATACTAACCTCTAGCCTCTTGTGAACGTGGGAGCCATTGGAGATGCTGCAGGGAGGCTACCGTGGAACTTACTCTGCTACCATCAAGGTCTCTCACACTTCCCATCTTCTGACATGGACGTGTGAGGTCACAGGAAGGAAGGAAGCAGCTCACCTGGGTGGAGGAGAAGCCCCCATTGGGATTCTGCTGACCACTGATCCACTTCGCAATAAGAGATGCGGATGACAGCTCCTCCTGGGAGGGTGCTGGCTGTGTGGTGAGGTGAGCAAGGAGCACGTAGGCTGTCATCTCCACTTCAGCAGAGGGAGCTCGGTAGTGATAGTATGGGAGATCAACCTCTGGCTCTTTCCCAGGCCGCTGCCAGTGAACAGACCCGTCTTCACAAGAGCAGGGAGTATGGAGACAAGACAACAAGGCAATTATTAGTTGTTATTGAAAGACAGGTTTTGATCTGCTGCTGCCGGTCCAGATGGGAGGACAGAGCCTCCAGGATGCATCTGTCACGCAGGATGAAACGAGAAGGGTTAGGTTTACACTTGCTGCAGGCTTACAGCAGTCTGAGATTGCTGAGGCTCAGTCCTCAGGCCGGGATACAACTTCGTCCTAGACTCCACATTCACACAGGCATTTATGCACTTTAGCACCTCAAGGGACCAGGGACCAAAGAAGGATGACACTTCTTCCTTTTTGGAGTAAAGTCGCTGGCGTCAGGCAGTGACAAGCTCTGTGAGGCAAAATGACCCCAGAAATGTGACCAGGGCTTGATAGTCACCCGCAGGCAGAAAAGGCTAAAGGTGCTGGGGATATGTCCTTCACAACAACCCTGCTACCCAAAACTTGGGCAAACCCACTGTCCAGCCTGACTTTCCCAGAATGCTTCCAATTCATGAATGATTCCCTGGAAGGCCCAGAGCTTATGCTAAGGCCTCCAAAATGATCTGTATGCTCATTTTTTTCTCTCAGTACATGCGGCTCTTCCCTGATTTATCATCCCTCGTGCTGTGCAAGGTCAGCTTTGGTCTGTGTTGAGCACGTGCACTGGAAGGAAGGAGTGGCCATAAACATTGCAAAGTCTCTGCTAAGTAGTGCCTGGTGTGGCAAGAGGAGCCTGCTGCGGCAAGAGGAGCCTGCTGCTTCCTGCTGAACTGCCTTGTAGTGAAGAAGTAGGATGGGGCACTGAGAGGGAGCTCTCAAAAATGTAGCCCCTTTGCACAAGTCTTCCCCCTCCCTCCACCAACCTCCCCTCCTCAGAAGCCATGTGCTGCAGCCATTGCCCCACCAAGAAATGCCATTTCAAGGCCAGTGGGTTGGAAGAAAGAGATGTCCCACCAGGAGCACTCACCCTTTTTCACAGCTTCCTGTTCAAGTGAGCCAAGCAATGCTTTCCGCTTCTCCTCCTTCCCTGCCAGGGCGAAGGCGTACGCCATCAGCGCCTTGGTGTACACGTGGTTTTCTTTCTCATTTGCTGCTGTTTCCAGGCAGAACAGAGCGTTACGCACCACTGAGTGCTGGGAAGAGAGAGAGACTCAGCTGAAGCAGCCAGAGCTGACACTAAGGTCCTTCTTAGAACATCAGGAATCGGATGGTACCCTTGACAATCCCATTGCCCTGTCTGACAATGATTGTACCATTGTATATGCCTTCCCATCCTGGTCCAATACACTCTGAACAGGTGGAACAGAACTTTACACACCACTGAGTGCTGGGAAGAGATAACCATTGGTCAGAAGGCTAGGGAGAAATGAAAGAAATGAAGTGTTTGCCTTACATCATTCCACTGAACTTTGAGCATGGGCCTGCCAGAATGAGGTCTAGGAACAAGTAGGGTACAATGTGTTCCCAATATGTTAAAATTGATAGCGTATAATTCTTATATCACAGGGCTCAACAACCAAGTCCTTTTTCCAATCTGGAGCAAATTCAAGGCCGTACTGTGTCATCACGGACTAACGCAATCTAACTGAATCAAGTTAGGGTGCAGCCACATACAGTTACAGGCAGAGGAATCTCCAGCAATGCAATAGTGATGTAGGCTGTCAACGAGACCTCGTTGTCCACTCCACCCTGTAGGGAAACACAAAGGTATGTGCCACTCACACTTTTTTCTCACTCCCCCTTTTCTCCCACTCTAGTGAGAATACTTTATTCTGTATCATATGTCCTTAGTTTGCCTCTTCCCCCTTGCAGCTGAAGTGGGATTATAAATACCACTTATAAAGTGCAGGTTGGCCTTCATTCTCCTTGTTGTGGCGATCGTACAGAAAGGCCTCAGGCTCCCTAGTTCTTGGCATTAACATGGGAATTTCCCATCTGTCCTTAAGCTCAAGAAGCTCAGCTGGAACCATTTCACTGGGGTCAAGTTCTAGCCTTGCAGAAAACAACCAGGCAGACACGTTACCTTCATAGCATTGTTCAGGAGTGTCCCAGAACTGCGGAAACAGCCGTTCTCCTTCTGTTTATATGACAGCCAGACCAAAGCATCCTGGATGTGCTTCTCATCTATGAAGATGTGAGGTCGGGCCTGGGCAAAGGACTTGAGGACAAAGGCTGTGAGCCTGAAAGGGAGAAAGAACAGTGAAAGGGCCTGAGCAGGCCTGTTGTTCATCTCAGGTGACAGAGCTCATGTGCACATCATCTGCCTGGAAAAAAGCAAGAAGGCTGGAGAACTGTGGACCAACTCATCACACCATATCTATATTATATCTTCACATCAAAAACTCTATCAAAAAACCTGCTTCCCACCTTAATTTCTTGTCCTGCTCTTGGCTCATAAAACCCTATGATCCCTTTGTGCTGAGGCTACAGTTTGAAGGACAGTGATTGTCGACCTGTATCTAAACAGCTCTCTTTCAAAAAAGTAAGGAATTGTGTACCAATTAGCATCTGCATAACAGCAATATTCAAAATGACAGGGAAGAATAATTAAATCCCTGCCAACTCATGGTCTGCTGGCAGGACTCTTGCATGAGAAATCAATGCCTAATGCATTTCCCAGAACTCCCCAGAGTTTTAGAGTAAAGAATATCATTTTAAAAGAGTTTTTGCTACAGTTGTTACAGCAGTTATGGAGAAGAAACAGGCTTACGATGAGAAGCCAACTGTCAAGAAAAGTGATGTTTCAGAAATGAAAAGCAAACTGAAGGTGATGAAATCATCCATTCTTACTCTTATCTGAAGTTGAAAATGCATGGCAATGATATGGTGAAGCAACTCAAAACTTTGCGGTAAGACACACTGGCAAAACACACACTTCTCCAGGCTGTCTTTGCTTAGTGACACACAAACACTCTTAGGAAAAAAAAAGCATACAACACTGTTCTGGAATTATCATCTTTTCCATTTACATGCCTACTCAGCGTATGCTAGTCTAGAGGAACTGCCACTGCAACTCTTCAGCCTTCCTAAGTCATGATGTGAAATCCTTGCTCCCTTCAGTTTTTTTCCATTTCCTTCTTGTCTGTCATGGTCTTCAAATCTGCTAGTGGAAAGATGTGCTTCCACTACATTACTGGCTGATGAGCCTGTTTCATTAAGTAGGAGGCAGCACAGGGATCACACCAGCTCTGGAAGTCTCCTGGTCTACAACATCGTTTCCTATTTACTGTCATGCAGCATTTATTATAAATGTATAGCTCAGAAAGAGGAGCACATAGGGAAGATACAGGTGACATTTAAATCTTACCAGGTGTTGCCTGGTTGTCCATAACGTGGTCCAAAGGTGCTGTAAGAGCCATCTGGGTGCTTGTAGTTCAGCTGTCTCTGATAACCTGTAATGGGGAGTTAAACCAAAATTCAGATGCCAGAGAAAGTCTTCTGAGGGTGGGGGAACAGAAAACCAGCTGTATCAGCAAAGGCAAAGGAGAGAAGAGCAGGTCGGTCCTGTCCTAGCCAGTAAGAAGGCCTGGGGCATCTCCACCTCTGTGCACTGCTTCTACTGCATGAAGAGAAACAGTATCTGCCTTTCTTCAGAAGGAAGGCAGGGTACATTAATGACAATGGACAGGTCATGTGATAATTTTGTGGTACATTGTAACCCAATTAGGGAGTAGAAAAAAGTGTGTGCAATGATCAGGCACAGTAATGTTTAAGCAACAGAAAATAACAAAGGAAGCAAAGGGCCTTCTCAAGCATTCTCATAGCAGAGAGTACCTGTGCATGAAAGAAGTTCTCTTTCCACATCTTTTCAACATCTGACAAAACTACACAAGGCAAGATCTGGAAAGAACCCAAAGCAGAAGCAAAAGCCATGTCCCAGCTCACCGCTCACTAAGTATCCAATGGCCTTGGATTTGACCTCCTCACTCAGCTGCCCTGTCTTGTTCAGGTAGTCCAGGACATAGATGTTGGGTGCGAAAAGGACCATGTTCTGCTCCCCACAGCCAAATGGCATCTGGAGGAGCTGGTGCAGGTTCTGCATGGCAGTGCCCATGATGTCACCTGAGTAGCAGGAGATACCAGAGGTATATTAAGTAGGCTGGATGTCAAAATCACAGGGAGCAACTGAACAAGAGATACCAGAGATGACAGAGAAGAACAAAGAAAATATGGATTGACAAAGATCCTGGAATAAAACACTGAAAAATAGAAAATGAATGAGAGAAATGAGAAAAAGGTTAGGGCGCTGGCAGAGAACTCTGAACAAAAGGGAATGCAGAAAGGGGAAAAGGAAGAACACAACTGGAAGGGAAAGTGCTTGAGACAGAAAAGATTTAAGACAGGAGTGAGATGTGCTGGGAACCAGGGGAAAAATCTGTAGGGTAATAGTCCAGCACAAGTGGGGCAGAAACAACACATAGTTCTTCTCCCAGGCTGCTTACTCACCCAGCACTGAGAAATATGCTCTTCCTGAGTCTTTTACCACATATGCAGGGAGCAACAGAGAAAACTTCTCTTTCACAGGTTCTCCTGAGAGAGAAACAAGACCCAAATCGCTTCAGCAGAGTCCCAAGAAATGGCTAATGGAAGGGGAGGGGGGCCTCAGTGAAAGAGCAGCAACACTTCCTGTTAGAAATGCCTTGATTTCAGCCACTTTGTTTTTCCCTGACTATAAAGCAATCTGTGCATGAAATCACCCCCAGCCTCTGTAAGGCACTGTAGGTCACATCTCTACAACTTTTTCCTGGGTGTGCTAGAAAACAGGAGACAGCACTTGTAACTCCAAGGTCAGCACACAAGAAAACAGGGATGCAAACAAGTCATGCTGAATCTGTTCTAGTTCATCCTCTGGTGCTTAGGCAGGGCGGCCCACTATTTAGAGCTTTCTTCTGTCTTAAGTCTTAGCCTCCCAAATGATGGGCCATGTTTTGATTCCCTAAAAATACCAACCTATCTAGAATATGATAAAGGCAGAACTATCTTCCTCCTCCTTCCACATCCCACCCATCAAACCACACAGGAACAAATGGAGAGCGTGGGGAGAGAGGGCTTTACCTTTTACACAGAGCACAGAGTTCTGGGTTGTTTCCTTCTCATTTCCTTCAGGCTTGGATAGGGTGAAGAAAAACAAGAGACATGAGAGGTTAGTGAGGCAGGAAGTAAAGACAGAGGAATCCTTAAAAAAGGATACTTGAAAAGAGAAGTAAGTGAACTGGAGAATCACAGGTAGTCACAAACAATCCCTGAAATACCGAGCTCCGGAATAATAATTTAAGCAAGTACAAGAAACATGATACTAAGTAATTAGTGGTGTTATATATGGAGGAAGGACAGAAAAAAAAAAGAAAGGGAGACACTGCAGGACTATCACATGGATGACCTGCAACTGTTGTGCACAGTAACAAGACAACTGAAACATTACAGCAAGTGCTTTTGTTAGCAAAAGCTCACAGGTGCTCTAGGGGGCTGTCCTGAAGAGATGTCTGCAGTGCTATTTATTTATGCTGCAGATGCTTTAGAGGAAAAAAAACGTGTCTGTTGAAAATAGAAAGGGAAGATGTTGTGCACTGTAATATCTGGTGACATTATTGATAATATACAACACAGTAGGCAAGCACTAGTTTGTTTATGACACAGAGAAAAGCTAAGAACACAGAATCTATCTGCCAGATTACCATATCAGTATAATTAACTAGCATTTTCCTATAAAGGACATGCAATACTTCCACATAATACTTCCCTCTGTGCCAAATGGCATAAGCAACTCTTCTTGCAATGGATAAGCTGTAAAATGTTAGCACATTTTCATGGACTTTTATTATATTTGGAGTTTTGAGGAGGCTTCTCTACAGGCATCAAATTCCCATAGGTGCTTTTGAATCCCCCACCTTCATCCTGGTGCCAGATTATGGCAGCAAACTAGAACTGTATAACACTTAGCTTAAGAGACCATTTGTTCAGCCACTCAACTGCCAAAAAGGGAGCATATGCTGACTGGCAAACCTACTGGAGCTGTCTCAGAAGGAGGAGAGAAGCTGTAAAGAGGGTGTACTGAAATAGGAGGTGACAGGTAGGAGATAAAGAGAAGGATAGATTGAAGTATGAGTTCAGATACAGTAGGGGATAGGGGAATTTTAGAGTACCAGGAGACACTGTGTTATTAACTTGTATTCTTTATGCAGCCCTACCAGTTATAAAGATGATGTAATACCATCATATCACCACACTGCGCAATGAGCTCATAGAATCATAGACCAGCCCAAGTTGGAAGGTACCTCATCTGGTCAAGCCTTTCATGGGAAAAGAAGCCTAAATGAGATTATCTGTGCTCCTGTCCAATTGCATTACAGGGTATTCTCTAACCAATGGGAATGCTCAGTCCTCTCTTTCTCACAGCCCACATACCTCCACCAGAAGTTGTCTGATGACTGTGTCCTTCCGCCCCTTCTCAGGGGTCTCCACAATGGCATTCCCACAGGGCTGCTGGTTCTGCAGGGCCTCAGTGCTCACTGAGAACTCCACCTGCCCTGGAGGAAACAGGAGTCAGCCAGCACTGTCGGGCAGAGCCAGGTGATGGAAATCTGCCACTTCCAGGAGTTTCAACTTGCAGGCCCACGTATAGGGATATTCTATCACATCTGAGCCCAACTTCTTTCCCACAAGAACATAGCTATCTATAGCAGAAGCCATCCTAGAGTAGCTGATCTGTGCTACCATTAAAAGGTGACCCTACTTTGGTGACTCTTTTCCAGAACCTAGCACATCACTGCAGTGGGACTCTCCAGCCCCACTGCTGTTCAACACACTACTACCCTGCAGGAGCTGCTACCACAGCACATAACAAAAGCAATTGAAGACAAGCATGAAGTTCTCATGGGGCAATCATTTAATCTCTGGGAGTGATGGCGCTGACAGAGCAACCCTCCTGGCCAGCAATATCACTGGCTTCAGAAGATCTTTTCCAAGGGCTGTAAGGCTTGATGGCATTGCATATGGTACCAAGACAGAGCCTTGGACACTGAGTCTCCCAGCCTTGGCCTCACAAATAACACCAGATGAGACAGACACTCAGCTGCAGTGTTTTCTGGGAGACTGTGTTGCTTTAGCATCCAAAACTAAACGGAGATAACAGCACAAAGAAACCTTCCCTGCAGTTTTCAGCACCTTGATAACTTTACCTAAAGATTTAGGAGTCACCAGCCAAGCCACCGTTTTCCTCCCGTTCTCACAGAGACAATGAGATTCTTCCTCCTTTTCCACCAAATTAGACAGGAAATGAGTAGACTGAGCCAGAGTGACACTGACCTGCCAGTTGTAGAGAAAGGCACAGTTAGGGAAGGGTGGTCATGAGGGAGCAATAGAAGCCATAGCAATAACTATTGCTTTTCCCAGTAGCAAAGAAGTAGTGATCTGGAATTGTGGATTCTGTGTTTGGAGTATATAGGTGGAATTGCAGAAAATTTCAGGGTTTAACGTTCTAGGGCTACTCAGAGATAAGAAAGCTTAAGTGGAGACAAGAGGTGAATGAGAAGGTACAAAAGTACAGAGAAAGCTTTAAACCTTCTTACCCTGATGCAGGCAGTCAGGTAGTTGAAAACGGTGGCTTTCAGTGTGAAGGACTCACCACGGACCACAGAGTAGGGCATGGTGAGCTCTACGAAGAAGGGCTGGAAGGCTCTGAGGGACACTGTTGGGGACAGGCCAAAACCTGTGTCTGCTGAGGTGCAGAACGCATTGGCTTTCCACTCGGTGATGGTGTCCGGGATGGTCACATCTAAATCAGCATTTCCCTCAGAGCTGGTGAAGCACAGACAGCAAGGACAGATGCATGATTTTTATGGCATTTTGATGACTATCTGTATCCCTTCCAGCCTGTGTGAATGATGGGGCACAGTATGTTTGTTACTGTAGGGCCACCCCACATCTTCTTCCAGAACCATGACTACTCCTTGGACAAACCTAATTGTGGCTGAAGATAATTCCATCTCAGAGGATTGCCAGGTGATCACTGCAAACAACAAAGGACTTTCTAACATTGAAAAGTTTGGCAAACATGCAGGATTTGTGTCTTCTCCTTAGGAACCCAGTTTTATTAAAAAGGAAGAAAGTAGCCCAATGTGCTCACCTTATAGGTACTAAACTCCAAATCCAAGTTTCTGGGAAATACTTTCGGACTGTTTCTGTCACTGCTTCAGGAGTGCTTGACGTGGGATAAAATCCATCTCCCCGAAGGCCTGAATGTGGTGAGATGGAAAAGAAATCAGCTACTGATAATTCCAAACAAGCAAGATCTACATCAGCATCATGCTTCTGTCTGAGAAAGCGTCAGTCTATGTGGCAATCAGAATCTATGTGGCCATTAGAAGCTCTGCTGGCAGCAGATGTTTGCTGTGGCTGTAGTAAGCACTGGTACCAGCAGCAGTAAGGTTGTAGGGTCAAGGCTTATTAGCTGTACTAACCTCCCATTATTTCCCTCTGGTCTTCAATGAACTTAAAAGTTTGTGGGGAAGCACTTCAAAAGGTTAAAATAAGGATGTTTGTTAGAGCATAGAGTTATTTATGACCTTCTGTGAAAGCAGCCTTTTCCATTTTGGGTACAGTGTTAAAGTCACATCCTTCTCCAGCCTATCAGGCCAGCTAGCAAGGGAACTTTCAGTTTTCTTACTGCTGCCTATTTCAGTTTAAAATAATTAAAAAGCATGTATCCTGCATTTTAGCAACTTGTGTCAGAAGTTGAAATTGTCTTAAAAGAAAAGGTCCTTGTGCCAAAGGAAAACTCTCTGAATCAGTTATCCAGCTAGAATAATTCAGGTTTTCTAGGGTATTTCATTTAATATGAATCTCTGGAGGATGACATGGCCAATCCTCTCACACAAACAGCTAGAGTCTAAGAGCTGAGATAGCCCTTGGAAATAAGGTGGGCCCATTTCAGAGTGGACTTCTGCCACATGCGTCTTACTTTTGTAAGCTCCCCAGAGTCTACCAGCTAGTCATTGAAAACTTTCTCATCCACTTCATCTGGTTTTGACCATACATAAAGCTGGATGAGTCAATGAGGACAGACTGAAAATGCTATTGGAGACACCTTAAGTCTACTGTAAAAGCCTAGTGAATAGAGAACTCTGCTTTGACAGAGCCTTTGAAAACTTCCTGGTTCTGCTGACTTTTAATGTGGAATTATCAAACCTTGTCTGTACACCTTCACAACCAAACAAAAGAGAGAAGCCCTACGCTCATGCAGAAGCTGAAATCTGTGAACCCACCACCTCCAAGTGTTCAGTCCACAACCCAAGTTCTTGTTTAGGTATTCTCCCCAAAACACAGATGGGATCTTTGTTCAGAAGGGAAGTAATAACAAGACCCAGTTCCTTTACCGCTTGCCCTCATTGCATACATAGGTGCTGCACTCTCGAGTCGGGTTCCTGTAGGCATGTAATTCCCAGTGTTGCAATACCAAGGTTTCCTCACTTTGGTATTTGTGAAAACCTTTAAACCCATTTCCTATGGGAGAGAAACCAACATGTTTTTTTGTTACTGCTTCCTGTTGAGGTTTACAAAGCATATCTGACATTGGTATTTTACTACCTCAAAAGGACAGTTAGTCTCTGTGGTTTGGACCTTGAGATGATCGTCCCAGCCTTTGGTCTGGGTGCCTGGGTGGCTCAGAGAGACCAAAGGATAGACTCCCCTCTATTTCTAGGGCACTAGTTCCAGTCCAATTCAAGCCTAGGGGTTAGGATGAGCCAAGGAGAAAATACAGAGTTTTCTCTCTGGAAGGAAATGTCCATGGCTACAGTGCAGGTCCAGGACATATTGATTTATTTGGGTAACTGTAATGACACAGGACTATTTACCTCCCACTAGAACCTCATTTCAAGTCAACCTCAAAGCTTTTCCAGTAAAAAGAAAACTTTGAGACTGAACCCTTTTCTTGCACATCAGGAGCAAATCTGGCAAGACAGGTGAAGGTTATGACTCATTGAACTTGACTCTGGATAACAATTAGTGTCAGATCATTCAGATTCACAAATCCTTCCCTTGTTATATTACATCATGCCACAGATGGCTTAAATATTCCCAAACCTTCTCCCACTCCACTCCCTAACCATGCAAGAGGGCTGTACCTTCAGGATGCTGTAAGTGTCCTCTTCATTCGTCTGCACTACCGGAGAATAGGTGATCCCATTCAGAACTATCTTTGTTAAGGGGATGCAGTTCTCCGGGGGTTCCTCCAAGAGCATGTCTGGACCATGGCGATAGTCATGCAGTTCCTTCACTGGCAGCAAGCTGTACACCTAGGCAGACAGAGCCAGGGTATTGGGCATTTTCAGTGTCCACTGTCACAAAACACAACTGAGGAAGTTGGATGAGAGCACCATAACAGTCACATCACCGGCACATAGATCCATATTGCCCTTGTTCTCCCTGTAGTGGGAGCAATGGGAATTTGGGAGTCAAAAGAAGATATCCAAATTTGAAGATACTGCCTCTTTTGTTATGGACAGGATGTTGCTCTGGTTATTATGGCTCAGATACATAAAAAATTACACTGGCCAATCCATCTGCAGTACTTTGTTCCTACTCACCGACTGTTGTTTGCTGCTTAGCATGTGGGGAATAAACTCTCTGACAATTCCAGACACTACTTCAAGAATATTAATCCATGGCTGGAGAGAATAACTCAAAAATGATCATCCAATGCACAACAGTCTTTAGCTCTGGCCAAGAGAAGAAGTCCACTTAAAAGAGCTTCCTAATTGCCATCCCAAAGAACCCCTAGGAAATAGCTGCTGCCTGGTTCTAATTTTTTTGCCTGCTGGAGGAAGATGAGAAAGAGCACAGAGCAGCTTTCTTGTGTCAGCCCTGACAAGAGGAACTGACTGTTCACTGTTTCCATCTCAGCACTAGTCTGCACTTGCTCTGAGCAGGCTCCAAGTTCCTCCACAGACTAAACACTTACAGAGCTGGGTGACAGGTCAGCTTCTGGCTTCATGAGGAGAACGCTCTTGTCCACAGCACGGACAGCACAGAGGGAGTTCGGGGAGGCTCTCAACAGCAAGTGAGCATCAGAAGAAGGTAGACCTTCAGGAGGCGAGAAGCTCAAGTCCACCTGTAGCCACAGGAAAAGCAACATCACAGATGCCCTACCCTTGCAGTATTCTTCCCTCCACTTGAGTTCCAACTTTGCAAAGCCAATATATGCATGCACAAATAACCCACCACCCCATGCTACTACAGAGTTGGGTTTACTTCCTGCAGTGCCAGAGGAATCAACACTAACTCTTCTTGGCAACTTCAAGCATCATAATTACTCGAAATTTTTAAGGCAGCTTTGGGTTTTATGGTTTTGTGGCCACTGTGAAGGAGATGAGACAATCTGGCATAGTGGCAAGATCTGTTCAGGCAGCTGGACAGGGTCTTGAATCAGGTTCAGTCTCTGTAGAGCACCCAGATATTGTATGTGGAGTGAAAACAACCTTGCAAAGACCTTGCTTAGCAGATTCTTTGTTAACAGGAGGAGCAGTGATGCCCTGGAGCAATATTGCAATATCTACTGGCTGGTAATGATTCTGAAGAACTGGCACATTAGTCGAGGCCTAACACACTTCTGCTATAAAGAACTTGCAGGGCAGAGGGTGGTAGGCCATTGTTAGAGTTGTGAGTTAGATTTTGGGGAATGCACAGAAGTTATTGTCATCATCTTCTCATAAGATTTTGCATTACGAGGCTGACCTGCATAATTCTTTCCTCTCCTCAGCAGTACAAGCCCTTCCCTAACATGCAGTGATCAAAGCATCCGCAGTGTAAATAAGTTGTCTGGCAAAGCAGCTTCAGCTGCCAGTCCCCCTCGTGTCCCAGTCAGACCACAGCATGCCTTCTGCTGACATCCCCCACCTCTTGCATGGTGGATTCATAACAATGAATGTGACTGCAAAAACAATATTCTTCAGGAAATGGCAGAACAAAGCCTGTGGAAAGATTTCTACTAGAAAAACTGTCAAACATAGAGACAGCCCAAAGCCTATCCTATCTGGTCCTGACAACAGCTTTGAATTCAGGATGTTCTTAGAGAAGAAAGCAATATCTAAGCATGTAAATTACACAGGATTTGTCTTGCACCCAGATCTTAGTGCAGCATATAGTGTGACCTTTAATATAGGAACAAAATTCAGCTGACCAAGGTCCCACAGTGACACCAAGTCTCAAGAACTCATTTAGCTTCGGTTTTAGAAGGACAAGGATCTGCCTTTAGTAGTGTTTTGTCTACTATTCTGAAGTCCCAAGAGGAATTCTGAAGTTGTTCTTTTCTTAGGGCTGCTCAAGTCAGTTTGTTTTTCTGAATAAGGAATATGAATAAGAGAACAGTGGTCCACAGGCTCGCAGAAAGAAGGCTTTATTTTTCTGCACTCTTTCAGTCTCACTATTGCTATTGAATCACCACTGTGCATTGTTCAGCATGTTCAGGCAAGGTTTATCTCCATTTACATACAACAGAAATTAAAATGATAGGATGAGAAGTAGAGGAGTTGAAAGATCTGACAAGTCCCCCACTGTACCGGGGCTGCCATGTGTTTTATTTTTGCTCTGTGACCACACAAACAGCCACTTCACTGCTGGAATGATTTTGTGCAAAATGAAGTGAAATGCATGGGTTTCAGTATGAGATGACATGCATTCTCCCTTTTTCTTACCCAGAACTATTTGTGAGATCAGTGGCTGTGACTAGTTGTTAGGAGGGATTTTATCAGTGTGGTCCTGGCTAGCACCTTTTTTCCAACAGTTGATCTCCTCCAAGCTAGCACAAACCACTACTAAGCACTGAAGCTACCTGGAACAATTAATAGGTGGCTTGTCCAGTGTTAATGAATCTAAACAAAAGAGCTTAGCCAGGATAAATCTAAATAAATGAGCTTGGCCACATGGCAGTTTGATGGCTGCTCCTTTCAGAAGTAGACACTCACCTGATTGCTGAAACACTTTTCTACATTGAACTTCACTGAGTCAGCTATCACTTCCCTGCTGGGAGCAGTGGTGTAGACAAGCACTTGGGCCACTGGAGCAATATCAGCTTGTATAGGCAGCTCTAGTAAGAAGACCCCACTGGCTAGAAAACAAAAAAAAAGAGAAAAAATGTAAGGTACAGACAACCTGCTCTTGGAGCAGCCAAAAGTCTAGGTTTGATTTCATGCTGAACTTCATCCTAGAGATGATGAAACTCCAAGCCTTCAAGTGGGATGAAGTGGTGCTCACAGAGATGCGTAAGTCTCACTGGCTGACTGAAAAGGCCTGTTTCAAGTCCTGTTTACCAGTGTATAAGCATGCTGAATTTTGTTTCAGCTTCTAGAAACAGACCGTCCTTCTGAGTGTCCAAGGAGTACTGGAGCCCCAACAACGCAGGGTCAAAAGAAAGGCATCTGGCACAGGGGATTAGAGCAAATCTCTCCAGAGCTTGAATAAAGATAGAAAAAAAAACCCTCAAACTCTTCCCGTATCATAGGGGACATATAGATGTGGATCCCTGCATTTGTATGTAAGAAGCCTGTATGGTTGCCACAGCTGCATAGCCTCCTAGGACAGCAACAGTTTGGTAGGAAAGAGAAACTCACCACTCTCCTGGTCCAAATCCAGAATGTGGGTGCTCGCTTTCTTAATGATTCCCTTGGCCATTACCTGAATGGAAGGAGAAACTCTGCTGTGATTGAGGTTATGCATGCACCAAACCTTAAAGATGAGGAATGTGAGCAGAGAGCAACTGAGCTGTATGTTTGCTGCTCGCATCTTGCTCAGCTGCTCTCAGCCTCTGTCCAGCAGAACACCAGTGCTCACCCAGGGGTCACTGGGACATCCTTACTCTTCTACTCCTAACCCAGACGCTCGTTATTGTGCGAAAAGAACATATGAAAAGCAATGGGAAGCTGTTTAAAACTTGCTGCCACTAACCACAATTTTCATCTCCAGACCCCCTACAATTACCAGTGATGATTTCACTGTATGGTAGATGCAAGCTTACCAGATAGTAAAAGGTGATTTTCTTCTGGTCTCCTGTGGTCTCTGGAGTAAGGATATAGTGCACCCGGACCTCTGTGGAGGAGCCACAGCTTAATGTCTCGGACTTGGGCTCAATTTTAAGGAAGCTATTACTCGGAGAGTAAAAGCGCTTCAGTGGGAGATAAGCATCTTCATAATGTGGAGCAACCCAGGCACTGCCATAGCAATAGGGGTTTGCTTTATGAGTTGCCTGGAAAAGGAGAAAATACACACATAGATTCTCAAACAGAGGTGGCTGAACTGCACCCAGAATTCATGGCCTAGTACTAAAGGTTTGGTATTTTTTGTATTTTAGTAACAAGGTAGTCTAAAAAACCCACCACGAATTCAAAGATACAAGAGGGTGGAGCAAATCATTAGGAATAAATTATCTCATTCCCAGAGAAGCTGGAGTTTGTCTCAAACGGGCTGAATCATCTCAGTTGCTTATTTACTATCAATATCACCTTAAGGGCTCTTTACCCTAATACCCTACCCTCTCCAATATCATGTTAGTTTAAAGAGAAGAGAAGCTGATTTTCATTTTGCTTCTCTTTATTGGTGCTGGAGGAGGGATAGTGCTCTTCAGTTCTGAGATTACTAGTGCCAAAATCAAACAAAGGATGCTAAGGAAAAGGAGGGAAAATCTCCACCTGAGAATTCAAAACCTAAATTGAATAGAAATTTAGGAACTGAGAGAGTAGAGGTCTTAAAAATGAGAGCGAGAGGATGATATTTTGCATTTAGAAGAGTGCTACTTCAGCATTTCATGTGCCTCACATACCCTTATTTCCTTATCTTTCTCACCATACTTGGGTATTCTTGCCTTTATCCTACAAAATTCTGGCAACTTCAAACACCTAGTGGCTACTTCTGGACAATTTTTAATATTTTAATCTTTGACAAGACAATTGTAGGGAGAAGAGCAAATATAATTCTAGACAGTCGTCCCTATCCCAGGATGAGATATTACAAAATGTGTGTACTGCACATATATTGCATTTTCCACTAACCAAAGCATGCTCAGCAGTACTTATTTTTCCCAGATTAAAAAAAATCCACACCAATGAGAGAGTTTCTGTGAATGGTTTACGGCAGGAAAAAGAAAAAAAAAAAGGGGGAGGACAGCTTAGAAACTTAGAATGCTAAATTAAACCCTGACAGTTGCAGACTGCCTTAAATGACCACAAAGGATATTTAGATGAGATACTTGGGAAATCATTTAATCAAAAAGATAGTGAAGCACTAGAAGCACTCCAACATGGAAGTTAGACCCTCCCTTGAAACAGGTTGGTAATCCCTTGGAGCACAATGGACTACTATAATCTCTTGATGTTCCTCCTAAGCCCATATTGCTATCGCCAAGCAGAAATCAAATAATTACAAGCTAAGTACAATTGTGAGATGGCAATCTGGTTTGTTATATAGTTTTTTTTCCACCACACTGATGTCAAGGTTGGCACAAGCAACAAGGAACAAAAAGCTAAATGCTTTTGTTTATGTAACAGAAACTTCAGAGACATTCCCCTATCCAACCTTGTCACTTCATCATTTCCTCTGCCCAAATGACTCACCGTAATTCCAACAGAATCGAACATGGAAGTGTTGAGGGCAAACCATGCCCTACCTTCTTCATTTGTTGTGTAGTTTTCCAGGCCTCCTCCTAAAGAAATTGTCACAATTTCATTGGCAATTGGAGCACCAGACGCATCCACTAGTTTCACCTGGAGGAGAAAAAACATTACAGTATAGGAGAGAAATGCCTGTCATCTGAACAGACTGATAGACCACCAAGCTAAGGATGTTGGCCTCCTGTCAGACAAGGAAACTTCCACTGCACTTTACATGCACATAATCTATCTCTTTCAGAGAAAGCTGCAAACTTTCTGAATCTTATTTCTTTGGCCCTTTCTTATCTCCACCTCTGGGTCAGAAGAGTGGACGTGGAGATTGACATGCACCCACATCCCTTATGCCTCCTAATAAACAGGAGAATGGTAAAGCAGATTTTTAGTTGACTGGAGAAATGGAAGCACAAGGGCAGAGAGGTAAACAAAAGGTGAGCTATGATCTCAGCTGCTGTTCTCCAGTTTGAGATCCTGAGGAGGAGAGGAAGCCCACCAGGATTAGCAGTACTGAGGTCCAGCATCTTTGTAGAGGCAGGACACGTATCCGTGCAGGAGGTTCAGCAGAATGATTGGCATTCATGGCATTCTGTTCTCATTGTTTCCCTACCTGCCCAAAGAAGGGGATTCCAGGTTTGTAGTAGGGGCTTGTATGCTCAAAGACGATTTTGCTAATCATGGTTGTGATCTCAGAGAAGCTGGTTCCAGTCAGCTCCACTCCTGCAGGAAGAAGCACGAAGAATTAATTTGCTGCTGCCTGTCTAGAATTACTTTTACTCCAGACCAACTAATATTTGCTGAACAATAAGTTTTGTTGATGCTCCTGGCCTCCAGGTAGGAAAATTTTAGGATTCCGGAAGAGCAAGAGTCCACTTTTGTCCCTCACCACCACTTGTCAGGCCCTCTGCTGGTCTCTCCTGGGATTATTACATGCCTCTTCAATTCAGATTGCACATACCTGTCTCCTCCTCTTTAATCTTAGCCTCCACATGGAGCTTATTTTCATATCCATTTCTCTTGAGTTGGAATAACTTGGTCTTTACTACTTCAGAAATGCAACCGTAGTTATCTGTCTGTTGGAAAAAAACAAACGTGATTCATTTATATAATGTTTCTCCAACTTAATGAATCCATCACTGTGTTTTGCCCTGAACTAGAAGAGAAACCCATAACTTCACAGATAATTCCCTCTGTGGTTTTAACCAAAACTGGAAAAGTACATAAATAACTTGGTAAGAAGCATTTTTGCAGCAACATCAGGGGAAAGAATTTGCAACCTGTAAGATGTTTGTGTATGTGTGCTTGAAATTCTAAACTCTTGATACAGAAGCACAGGGAATTACTCGAGTGTATGTCATACAGGAATTGTTCAGCAGGCATCATGCACATCAAAATATCGCTACTGACCTAAAATGCACAAGTCATATAAGTGATACGTAAACTAAAGCCTGTGAATGTGTAGAAAGAAGATGACAGCTAGAAAACTATTTCCAAATCTTGCCACCTCTCCTTAGCATCTTCATGTATCAGGCAGGTTTCCACAGAAAAGAGAAGAAATGCCTGGAACAGAGGTTAGCACCACAGTGTCCATATTTTCTTTTAGCATGGATAACAACAGCAGTGGCAGAGGTAATTGTGGGGATCATACTCTAGCAGACACCAAGGACCATAAGCCTGTCTTCTGCTTGCTTTCTTGGCCTGGCATATTTCCACAATTGCTATTACCCCAGCTTCTGTCCATTTAGCTGATACAATTTCTCCTATGCATGCTCCAAACACCATTCAGTTTTGTTCTTGTAGATTTGCCAGTCTGAAGAGAAAAAAAAGTGATTTTTTTTCCATCTCTCTTAACCAGTGCTGCTAAATCCATATGCCTTTCCTTCTTCTCAAACTGCATCACCCCTCCCCAGATTTCTGCTGCCTTCCTGCTTCCAACATCAACTTCTGATGCCACACACTGTCTCTAGTGTAAGCGAGCCCCAACTCTGCTCTCATTGCTCATGCCTCTTTGTCTCACTCTTACAATCTCTACACTCCATCTGACAATTTTTTTTCCATCTCTTCCTTCTCCATCAATTGCTTGCCTTTACACAAATCTTTCTTACTGCACAGAACTCCCCCTTATTTTTACCTTTTACATATCTTCTTGCATCTCACCTTTTCTCCTTCTTCAGGCTTTAAAATACATGGAGACTTGCACACTTTGTCAGAGCAAGCTTGTTCCATATAAGGCATGCTCAATAAACCACATTTTCTCCTATCACTCTAACCACAAAAGTAATCATGACTTACCTGTCCAGAGAACTCATCACACACTGCTTTAGCCTCTTCACCATAGCAGGTGGTGGCTGCAGGTTTAAATCTCCGGCAGACAGTGAAACTCACAAGGCCAGGAACAGGCTTCCCAAATGTGTATCTACCAGCAGGAAGGATTGAAAAGAAAACAAAGCCATTAGAAATGTAAGAGGGATGGAGAAAAATTGCTACCTCATTCCTAGTGGAACCAGAACTCTTGCCTAGAGTTGCCTCCAGGATACAGCAGAGTCATCACAGGAAATAAAAAATATAAAGAAATTTGGTAACATTTTAAGATCAAGCTGGGAAATATGGGTAGAAATTCTGAATATTCTAGTCCTTATTGCATCCCTAGGAATAATACACAAGTCTTCAGAATTCATTTACCCTAATGCCGATTTATTTCGAAGTACCCCTCATCTTGGAGAACATTTTGCAAGTATCTACCCCACCACCCAATTCTGATGGAACTGGTTTGTGTATGCATGTTTGGCTTGTTCTTCAGTCCCAAGCCATGGCTCTTCCTGCAGGATGCATGGAACACGCCATGCAGAATTGAATGAGGTGACCCAAAGGAATCAGAGCAGCTGCATCACTTACAGTTTCCTCTCCCAACTAGACTTCCAGGAGCAGCTGAAGAAAAATCGGAAACCATGAAGGACTTGAAAGATTGATACTCACAGACCACAAACTGTCACCTTCAGCTTCTCATCAAGAATGGTGATCACCTTGGGCATTTTCACCGTTACTTCGAATTTTGGCAGCACTGCAGCAGAAGCAAAGGAAAACAGTCTATGTGGTGGTGAATAACATAAGATTGAGAAATGAAGGCTGCTCAAAGGCTATTCTTACAGAACACATGAAATCCTTTTGCATCTAAATGATCAGAATTCAAAGGTTTCTGTCACTCCCACCTTCCACTGAAACCAGTGAAAACCACAGACAGTCAGCTGCTATGCTAGATAAGAAGACAGGATTATTACACCAGCTATTAAAATACAGCAGCAGCTTAGATAATACGTGGGTTATCAGTCCCACAGCAGTAGGATAACAGCAAAACAGAGAGCTAAGTCAATAGATGTCACCCACAAACATACAAAGTTGGGACCACAGCCTGGTCTCTGCATTTCCAAAGCATGTAGGTCTTAGCAATTTGCAAAACAGAAAGACCCCATATCCTCCCCGGTAACTTAGCACAGAGTGACATCACATCCAAATCCAGCTGCAGGAGGAGAAGTGGCTGGTGACTATCTTGGGGGAATTAGGCGGGATGCAGGGCATAGGACAGTCATGCACTTGAAAGGGGTTGAAGAAATCATCTTCCAGGAATCATCTCTGCTGCACGAGCTAGATCATAGCAGACCACACAACATGGGCTGCAGTTGGCTCACTGGGGTGGGAGGCTGTCTTGGTTGTGACCATGTTGTTCTGGTTCAAGCAGGTGTGTATGGGGCTACAAATCTTCTAGCCAAGTGGATGGAACTGGCTTAGAGAGAGTACTAGAGAGTGGTTAAGGAGTATCGCAAGATACAGGCTTAGCTTGTGAGGGAAGACAGGCAAGATCTGAAATTAGAGACAGATCCAGTCTACACCAAAATGTTAGGACTTTGGGCCTCAGTCTGTGGAGTCCCAGTCATAGCATGACAATTAACAGGCATATAGCCAGCTGTGGCCTGAAGTCACCTCTGAAAGGAGGTGAGGCTTGTGAACAGACAGATCCAAGCACACTTGTTCCTCCTGATGGAAACCTTGCTGAGGTGAGCAGTCAGGAGGACTGCACGTAGGGCTTAGGTTGCTCAAGTCTTTCAGTCTTCACTCTTCAGAAAGGGATGATGCTTTGGAAGAAGAGAACACAGTGACATTTTTCCAGCCACACCAAATATCCTGGTCAGATCTACCACCCTATTTGCTTAAGGTTTCATGCCCCACATGTCTAGCTGTTAGGATCTTGAAACTGCAGCAACAGTTACCATACTCCTCCACAGTGAAAGTATGCTGAATTGTCTTCCCAGAGGCCTTCTGTGCCATCACTTTGTAGGTCCCTTGCATAGGTTCAGAGGAGAGGTTGAAGTCTAGCTGGATTAACCCCCCCTTTAACTCTGCCTTTGTCCACTGGTACAGACGGTTATTCTTTGGGTCCTGCAGGTAATGAGACCACAAGGAGATTGTGAGAACAGTGGAAGTCTGCAATGAGAACTAAAATGCACTAGCAAAAGCAGTGAGGGGAAGCCCAGTCCCAGTGTTTCAGAAGGCTACAATGTAGGAGTGATACCACTAGCAGGGTCATATGGGGAGTCCATGCCTGGACAACGACAGAGCTGTGACTTGGACCCAGAGTACGTAGTTGCCACCATATGAGTTATATGTATATTCAAATTAATTTTATGGACCTGCTTAATAAATAAAATAGACAAGAATCATCTTGAGGCAACTGGTAGTTATGCTGTCCAGGTGGAGGTGCAATAGAGGTGAACATGGCTTGAATGTTTATACGTACCTCAATATAGACAAATGGAAGCTAGAAAGAGAAGAAAGAAAATAGCATGCTTAGAATGTACGTTTAGGCAAAGTGCAACACAGTCAGATTACTGGGGCTCTGACTACGTTTCAAAGAACAAACTCATCACCCTATGGGATAAGGAATAAAGTCCCTGATATGGAGTAACAGACTTTTGAGGTACATCAAGGTGGGGAGGGCAGTCCTTAGTCTCAGGCAGAAAAGTTAGCTGAAATTACTAACTCTGTGTGATCTGCAATGCTAACAAGAGCAAGTTAACACTGTGATAATGGCAGATTTGCTCACTTCCGAGGTGTTCTCACCAGCACTGTTAATTTGTCAAACCTTTCGAAAAATGCAGAAGGTAGCTTTATGCAGAAATTTGAAGAAAAGATCCTGTTAACAAGATCTGAGGCAACCCAAGAATTGCACAACTATCTCAGTGTACTGAGAGCTCTTGCCAAAAGACAATTCTTTCCTCCCTTTCCCCACATGGATGACTTAACACCAAATAACTAGTGAAAAGGAAGTATCATACTTACCACCTCATTCAAGGGATGGAAGTCTTTATCCAGAGAAACAATTCTGAACAGGACTGATGAAGAAAGGCAAACAGTGAGGTTACACAGTGCAGTCAACCATCAGTAACCATAAGTTGCAAACCCAAATGGTAAAAGAGAGAACAGAGCTGTTCTCTTCTAAAGAAATTATGTTCACTAGAAAAATAAGTCATGCTAGAAGGTTACCCATGTAAGAAGTTACAATAATAAGACCATGTTAAGAGCAAAACCATAACAGTGATAGCATCTTATTGATCATGGACATCAGAATCCCATTAATTGGGACCAAAGATAAATTAAAGTTTCCTTTTTCTGCTTCTCAAGGATACATTTTTACATTGAAATTCATATGGGTCTTCTAGTTTTCTTATAATTAGACTGACTTCTTAGAAAGGATGAATGCAAGCAAATCACTTCAGCACTTGGCTGCAAGTTTGTGTTGGCTCTGGATGGATAAAGAATTCAGTGTCTCTTTTAGGACATTAGTTCCTGTCCAGGACAAGTTCAAGAGACCAATGGCCCAGAAGAAATAAATGGCTTTATTTAGTTCTCTGTGTTTTTGTTGACTAAAATCAGCTGACGCTTTGGAAGCCATTTCATGACTTAGTCTGAATTTTTGCCCTGTTTTCTATAGGACAAATATCCAGACTTTCTCTGATTTTAATGTGGACCTTAACTGCATGGATTGTGACAAAAGAGCCCTCAGTGACAGAAGAAATGTGTGTGGTGCCCCAAGTACATGCACCTATCTTAAGATTCCCTGAATTTTTCCCACATGAAGCATTAAAAACACAAGCCTCAGCCATGAGGTTGCAGCTCTGACTCCCACTAAAAGCAATTGACATCTGTCCAGCACAATCCAACAATTTTAGTACAAATTTTCACTTCAAATGCAAATCTCCACCCGTTCTCTGGTACCTGTCTGTCCTGGCTTGTAGATGGGTTTGTCTGTCTGGACAAAGACCAGGCTCTCAGAATTCTTGACCAGCACCGACTTGCGGCTCCTGAACTGCAGTGTTGCCCCCTTCACTGTCACAGTGATAAATGTGACTGGTGACTGGCTATTCGATTTTGGAAGCTGGAGAGTAAGAAGACAACTGTGTTACGGACCACTGTTGAAGGCTTCCTGAACTGAACTGACCTTCATTAAGTAAGAGGTCTAATATAATCTTGACGGACATGACACAGAGGTGAAGGAAAATATAATCAAGAACAAGAGACTGATCATTGCTTGTCCATGTTCCTACTCATTCCTGCTGCTGTGCAGTGATTGTGCAAGTATTGTGCAGCAAAAGAACTCTCATCTGCCACCCAATTTAAGAAATTCTTACTTACTTGACCAAAACCTTTCTGTCTTGTTCCTTTTGACATTCACAGAGAAAATGGAATAATCTCCCTTCTCTTTCAGATAATGTCCATAGTGCTTGCAGAAGGACTTCAGCCTATATCTGACAAACCCAGATGAGGATGCCAACTTATTCAGTATCCTGCAGGCCAGTTCTTCAGCCTTCAAGCCAAAGACATAATCTGTGCTCTGGACCACATGACCAGCTTTCCTAGTGGTCCGTGACTTGTCACAGTCACTGAGGCTATCAGTTATACTAAGCCATGAACTCACTCCGTTTTTCAGACACAGGCAATCACAGCTCCATGTTCTCACATTAATTCTGTGATTCTATGATCCACAAGGTAAGACGTGTCTGAGCACTACCCTGGTTTTGAAGGCACTCAGGTAAAAATCTATGGCTGTTGAAGGATGATTTGCAAAGCCAAACAGCCAACAGCAGTGTCAATACTAAACCCACTTCTTTCTCCTGGCTTCTCCTCCTCCTGTCCTGGAGTGGGACTGCCTCTCCTGGATTCAGCACTTTACATTCAGTTAGCATGCTAAGAAGATCTCAGCAGAGAGAGTGTTGAGGATGGGCATGATTATGACTTTGGCCAAGAAAGAAGTGAATGCTTACGCAGTGTTACTCTGTTCATTATTACACAGTGCCCTCACCCTGTTCATCCCTGGCACAAGCCATCAGCCCACAAGGATGAGATACTCACAGAGAAAGGGATACAGGTGAACACGTCCTTCTCTGACACCACATCATCAATCAAGCTCCTGTTTTCCCCTTGATACTCGAGTGTGGCACTCAGTGTCACAGACTCATTCAGGTGGGTCAGCTGAACGCAGACTTGCTCAGAAGAATCAGTGTGTATCAGAAAGGGCAGCAGCACCATATACTGCCTAGGAACGTGAGAGAAGGACAAGTCAGACAAGGAGGCATAGGTAACAGGAGCTGTACAGAAAGGACAAACAAACCAATCTGATGACTACAGCCTTTGCTGTACAGGGAGAGAGGTGCATTTTCTAGGAGTGTAACAAGATTTCCAGCATGTCTGCAACGGCAGGGGAAAGCAGAGAGGCTTACTCAAAAGTAAAAAAACACAGGAATTCCTCAATGCAGATGTCTGTAAGGGATCTGTTTTTCCAAGTTCCGGCACAATAGCAGCATTTTCTCCTGGGACCCTGAATAACGTCAGTGGGCTTTAGCAGGTTTCAGCTGCCACACAAGTGCTGGTACCTGGTAAATAAATGCCATTGACTACACACTGCAAAACATTTTGTAGCCCTGCGTTCATTCCTTACAGACACCCAAAACTGCCACAATGTGGTGCCAGATATTAAGCAAAAACACTAGAGCAAATTTAACTTTTTCAAGGAAGCAAGGCCTCTGACTCAGCCCAAGCAGGAGTTACCCAGTGCCCAAAAATGCATCTGTGTATTAATAAGTCTCACCTAATGACAATAGTATTCCCTTTTTTAGGTGGCAAAGGACTGGCCTCTGACAAGTATCCCCAGAGCAATGAGCAGCTGGGAGTAGAGGCCTCAACATCTCAGCCATAAGGTAGGGCATTGCCTTTAGTGGTAGAGGAGGTTCTGACACCTTTATGTCCATTAGCTGGTCTGCGGGAAGAAAGCTCTGGCCCCTCAGATTCCAACCATGTGGTTCTCTCCCCCCCGCATTTGATAAAAGCACTGCAGCACAGCCTTGCTTTGCTGACGAGGAAAAGACATTACTGAAAAGACATTATCAAAAAACCAAAGGAAAAAGTCTCTGGGATGTGAAGACTCCTCATGTGTTCCTTCTGCCATATATATATATACCCATGTACAAAACACACACTCCTTTCACAAACAATCAGGGCAAAAGGAGGTGAAGAAAGTATGCAGAACAATATACCATCACAGACCTAACCAGTCACAGGCTTACAGTGCCACAAAACCCTGGGTCAGAAGGGAATTTTCGTTCCATTTGCTGAGCTGAAAAATGCAAATTAAAAAACAAAGCCATTTCTGGTCATGTCAAATATGTTATTTATTCCTTTTTTTCTCATTATCCATCACATAAAGACTCCTATCTCCTGGGCATTTCAGCCTGGGAGTAGGGTAGTCAACCCAAAATGAAACCTTTCCTCCTCTCATTGTCTTTTTTAAAACGTCTGTTTCTTAAGAAAATCTGAATTTGTAAATAGCTATAAAAAGTTGCCTTTTAAAAGAATCAATTCTGTGCAGAAAACTTTGTTGACGTGCTGTCAATTCTCTTAAAAAGCAAAAGGTACTCCTACTGTCCTTCCCTCCTTTTTCTTACTTTTTTTCCTTCTTCTCCTCCCCTCCCCCCTGACATTTTACTGATATCTCAGTTTCATTGACTGCTTTGGGTCTCCCTGAAGGACTAGAGTTTCTGTTTGTAGAAGACATTTTAGCCAGCCCTGGAGTCTTATTCTGTATAAAACAAAGTTGGCAGAAAAGACAAAGCAAGAGATACGGGAATACAACTAAGGTCTCCTGTCTGCTCAGAAACCCCCCTGCGTAGCTTACGGTTCGGTGGCTGGTGAGGTGTCTCCAGGAAGGAAGAAAAGGAGAAGAAGGAAGATGTTTGATTTGATGAGCTGTCCATCCTTCCCCATAGTGCAGAGCAGGACGTGATGAGTCAAGTAGATGCTCAGTCTGTTCTGGTGCTGTTTGTACTCCCCGTCTGCTCTCACAGTCAACCCCTTTATACTGTCCTCTATAAACAGCCCTGGGGCCGGAGGAGATAAGGTCTGGGGGTCAGGGCCCCAGGAAAGGCAGTAAGGAGGAGCTGGAACCAGCAGATCTGAGTCTGGGCAGAAGGCCATGTGCCGGGCGGGAGAGGGAGGGGAAGGTGCCTGGCAGGCTGGCTGGCTGGCTGTCTTTTGGGGCAGGGCAACAGGCAATGGAGAAGGAAAGGTGGTAGCTAAAGAAAATAAGCGCTAACAGCAAAGGGTAAGGGAAAGGCTTTAATTTCTGGCAGGGCTCCGTGTACGCAGCTGGCCATGATGCTGGTCATGGAAGCTGCTGGAACTGAAGGATCAGTTTGTTGTCCTTCAAATTGAAAGCAGGAGATTGAGCTAGGGTTTGGGAACCAGGAGCAGGTGTGCCTAACCCCTACTTACGGGCAGGATCTGAAAATAGAGAATGCAAACTCTTAAAGCCTTCACCCTCTACCCACATTGCTCTCTTGTGCTCTTCATTCCTGGTCCCATTAGGGCCTATGCCAGGAAAAGGGGCCAGAGAGTGCCTGGACAGTCAAGCCACCTAAGATAATCTGACCTTCACCCTACCAGAAACAGGGACAGTGACATGATGGGAAGTGCCATAAAGTTCAACCCATTAACAGCATGTAACACATTAACCAGTTCCCCAAAGCAGTAGCTGCCCTCACGCAGCAGAACAGACGTGGCCTGAGTCTTGCTTTGCTTGTACTAGTTCTCGTTCCAGGTCAAGTTATTGGCACATCTAGATCCTTCCTGGTTTCATTATGTAAAAATCCATGTAATGCACTGTGATGGGTGATGTTCTGTCACAGAGGGTAATTTATTCTTGTCCATCGTCTTTCCTGTAGTTACCTTAGTCTGCTGCTGGAGGATCAATAGCTCTGGTAATTATTACCCTTGCAAGTGGCAGTAGAATCTCTCTCTTACTTTTAGTCCTAACCCAGATTCCAAAGACTGGAGATCTGTGTTAGAGGATATAAAGCATAATTTTCAGATTTAAAAAAGTGCAGGATAAAATTATTTTCTATCAGTTCTTCTCTTAGTATCATCACCAGAATTCAGTAAGCTCAGAAACTTTGGAGTTAAGAAATCTCGAGTGCAATAAGATAACAAATCTTCCATATAGACCTCATTCTGTCCTGCAATGACCTGCATGGGAGAGGAGAGTAGTGTGCATATTTCCTTGGGACTGCAAAAAAGACAGTCCAGGCTTGTGCTTTGACTTCTCCATCCGATGCCTAAAGGTGGCTCAAGGTGGCTCTGCCTGCCTGAAAAAAAGAAATGTAACCCAGGAAGATCTGCAACACCTGCAGAGAAGAGCATTTGTATATGGCGTTTTCAAAACCTTTTTGAAGGTGAAAATTTACATTTGTTTGAACAGGTCAGGAGCCAGAGTGATTGAACACAAACCTTCCAGGAAAGAGGTGCAGAACTGCACACAGCAGAGGAAGCTAGGGCTACCCTTTTTGGCAAATAGCCAAAGAGCTCACACCACTCACAAACCAGCTCCAGATCAGTAGGACTTTGGTCAAAAATTGCTGTGTAGCCAAAAACTGAAATGTTTTCATTCAGCTGCAACATGCAGGGGCAAGATTTTAAAGGCTTGAGAAAACCAGTAGGTATCAATGAGCACACAGAGATATTGAGCTGACTTTTAAAATCTGCCCTCAAGATGCTTAGCCTCCATCCAATTCCCAGTAGGAACTTTGGGCCCCAGTAGCCTAATTTCAAGAGTCTCTGCATGGCCCATGTGATTCAGCTTTTATGTAGTGACACAGACGAGGCAGTGGCAATGAGTTTTCCATCGCTGCCATTTCCATCTTCTGTGAGTAAAACTAAGAAGGCCAACTGAATTTCTAGAGCTTTTTGGCTGTATTTTAAGTGGTTACCTCTAAGTTTCTCAAGAAAACTCCTGCAAGACGTTGGTCTGTCCATGAGGAGAGCGTGTTTTACGGATATCTTTTCTGGATTTCTCTCAGTGAATCTTAAGTTCTGTCATTTGGCATAGCTCAAATGGACAAGTGCTCAATTGTGCAAAAAGAGCATTAAGTATCCTGTATCTGAACCAAAAATCCTGAAGCATTCACTGATAACATCACCTCTGGAGGTCATTTTCTCCAGCCCTCCACTCAAGCAGGGTTGCCCAGGATAGTGTCCAGATGGCTTTTGCATATCTCCAAGGATGGAGACCCCACAGCCTCTCCAGGGTACCTGTACCAGTGCTTAGTCACCCTCACAGTAAAAAGTTGTTTCCTGATGTTCAAAGAAGAACTCCATATTTCAGTTTGCGCCCATTGCCTCTAGTCCTGTAACTGGACACCACTGTAAAGAGTCTGGCTCTGTCCTCTGCACATCCTCCCTTCCGATGCATTATATATATTAATACATATTATATATACATTAATAAGACTTTTCCTCAGCCTTCTCTTCTCTAGAACAAATCATCCTAACTGACTCAGCTTTTCCTCGTATGTGAGATGCTCCAGTCCTTTCATCATCTTTGTGGCCCTTCCTTGGACTATCTCCAGTACGCCTATGACTCTCAAGTACCAAGAAGGCCAGCACTGGACTCCAGTGTGGCCTCGCCAGTGCTGAGTACAGGCAAAGGATCACCTCCCTCGATGTGCTGGTAACACTTTGTCTAATACAATCCCGGGTACCATTCATCTTCTTTCCAGCAAGGCCATATCACTGGCTCATATTCAACTTGGTGTTCACCAAGACCCGCGGGTCTTTTTCTGCAGAGCTTCTTTCCAGCTGGTTCACTCCCAGTATGTATTGGTGCATGGGATTTCTCCTCCCCAGGTGCAGGACGTTTAACCTTCTCCTTGTTGAACTTCAGGAGGCTCCTGTCAGCCCATTTCTCCAGCCTGTCTCTTCCAGAACAAACACACACCTCAGAACATCTACCTGCTGCTTGCCAAGGCTCATGACTTGCTGTTTGGGAAAACCCCACAAAACACTCCTCTGCATTTCACCATATATTCATAGTGAGGCAAATGTTCAGTGCAGGCCACAGATGCTGTGTGTGCTTCAGAGACCATTTGTGTAGGCCCAGTAGCCTGTGCCCACTGGTATGCACTGGACATATGCAGTCAAACTCTCAGACAGTAGAGGCAGACATTTTACATCAGAACCTCCTTCCACAAGCCAGACCTGTCAGACTTGCTGTTCTGACTGTATCAGACTATAAACTGCAATTCCAGACCATGGATAAATTGATAATAGTAAATTGGAATATAATATATCAGGATAAATAGGATAAATTGGAAATCAATACAATTTTCATCCTTTGTTGGAACAAACCCTCCAACAACAACCCCTTTCTGAGTAGCCTAGTCTGGTGGGAGGTGTCCCTGCCCATGGCAGGGGCGTTGGAACTAGATGATCTTTAAGGTCCCTTCCAACCCAAACCATACCGTGATTCTATAATTCCCGGAAGAAAAAAGACACTTATGGGTACGTGGGAATGCAACCTACTGTCCCCCTCAATTTCACTGTGCCTTTATGCTGTTCACACTCTTAGCCTGTCTCTGCTCTATTTGAATTGAAAGCTCCTCTTAGTAGGGATTTGTCCACTGCTTCCTCTCTCTGCAGTACGAAACTGCAGAGGTGGCATTGGAAACACATTCTTGGTTCACTTAGTAATGACGCACAATATAACTGTACTCCTTTGACTCCAAAAGTCCAGCCTCTTGACTAGTTTGGTTGAAGTTGGCCTATAAAATATAGCATGCAGCTGGTTCCATCCAACAGAGAGAAGTAATTACGTGGGCACACACTTTCAGTCCAGTGCAGTACTGGAGGTTTATTTTCACTGTTGGATATATAGAAATCGCAGTCTCATTTCACCCTCTTCTCTCCCACTGGGATGCAAAAGGAGAGGCTGCCACTGGGAGAATTCTGTTTATATATTTCTGACAGCAGGTTTCATTTTCCCGATCCTGCTGGCATCAGACAATAGAGATGCAGGGAATGGAAATGAAACCTGATGCTCAGGAATGGAGGAAAATAGCCAGCTCATGCTCAGACATCTGAAGACCCAGCATCTGTTGTAATAAAACTTTTGTTTGCCTTTATAGGACAAGTAAGGAAACACTAGAGCAGGGAATACGTCCTGCATTTCATCTGGTCACACATAGCAGTAACCCAACAGATGCAGACTCAGAATGGATCTACTACTGAGAATAACCCACCCTTACCGGCAACAAACCCGTCCCTGCAAAACACCTTTGTGAGGGTGTGGAAAGGGCAAGTCCTTGGTCTTGGGTAGAGCTTTGGTTTGCAGGACAATCATCCACTTGTACCACTGATGAGATGCTTATCAGATGAAAATGCACATGAGATTTATCTAAGAGACTTCTCACAGATCCATGGAGCAGGAAATTCACAGCTGGAGGCCTGAAATTGATCTCTTATCAGGACAACACAGTGTTGCACAGGGCTGTTAGAGAGGACTCTGCAAGAGACATGGAACAAAAGTGAGACTGAGAGAAAATGCTGAGAATTTCTCCTGGAGGTAAGAAAGAAAAAAACATCTAATTTTGAAGGGTGGAGCCCAGAGGAAGTGAAAGAACCCAATCTCCAAAGGGCAGCTGTTAGGAAACAAAATGTGCACCAAAAAAAAAAAACTATCTACCTGGAGATTATCTATCTGGATAATTTTGACATTGTGGAGTCAAATCGGAACCAAACACAGACACGATGCCCTGCAGTGACAGTGATACCCACCAGTATGAGAATGGCAGTGCTGAGAGTTTCACGGAAAGAGATCACCTTCAAGTCCTATGCAAGAACAGGAAGCTGGATTTAGAAGGGAACTAAACCAAGTCCTCAGAGTACTGACATAATGACAGTGAGATCTTGAGTGCATTTCCTTGCTGGAGAAGTGTTACAGACTAACTTGGAGTGTTAACTGTCATAAAAAGGAAATGACCAGGCAAAGTCCCCAGATCAAATCATGATGTTTTCCCTCATGCAGACTGCTGAGTTTTGTCTAAGTAAAGGCTGAGCCAAAATTAAGGGTCTGATTGGGGCTGGCACCAGCAAAGCAGCAAAGAGCTGGGCCCTCATAACCAGTGACACCACCACTTCACAGAATGGGTGTGAGGTTAGCTAACCCAGCAAAGACAAGATGGACCATATCCTTTTCTGACTGAGCAACTCTGTGGGCAGTGCAGACAAATAAACCTGTGTCCGAGCAGCTGGAGAGAAGTAGAGAGTGAAACACTACCATTAGTCCTGCTTTTCAAAGGTAGATGTATTTACAATGCGCAGGGCAGTAAAAAGTAGGCTCTTTCAAGTTCAGTATCATACAGGTGACGGTAAGAAGAAGAAAATCTGCCCATGAATAAAGGTCCTGAAATCTGGTGCAGGAACTCTGGGTGTTGTGGAACACCAGGCAATCTGAATTAGCACCATTGTTTTTAAAACAGAATTAAACTCACTTGATGCCATTGAATATAGAGCCATCTTCCCAAATCCAGCCAGAGCCAGTGCTGTTCCTCAGTCCAATCCAGAAACATTCTGTCTGAATACTCTTAAACAGGTCCTGGAAATGGTGACAAATTACAAAGTAACTAATAAAAGCCAGCCTCAAAAATGGAGGTAAGGAAAAGTAAAGAGAACCGAGAGCAAGGTACATCCCCTTGCCTGACTGTTCCTTAAGTGGCTGACAACCCTGGTTCTTCCCACCTTCTAATTAGGAAGATCAACCCTGCATATTATGGCTGGAATAATAGCTATGTGTACACTCATAACGAAGTAAGAGTGCCTTCAAAGGTTGTGGGCAGATTCTTCAAAAGACATTTCTCAAGACAATGTATGTGAACCAACTGCACCCAGTGTCCTGGAGTTTCCTTATGTAGGCATGTTTGCTATTAGTATTAGTATTAATGCTCTACCATACAGCTAGCTAGCAAGCTAATACAAAGTGTTAACAATTAAAGGTAAATTCAGGGCAGGGCAGGAAATGCAAGCACCAACAGATCTGTGTAAAAGCCCAAGACCAAAGCTCATTAAATTTTATACGAACTTTCCTCCTAGGTATTTTCAATGCTAGTTTCCTTTTGCCTAAAGTTTAACTCCTGTTTACTGTTAAAAGATGAAGCCTGCAACAGAAACTCAGGCCTGAAGTAAATTCTTCCCTCTGTAAAAAAAAGACAAAGACAAGAAGGGAGAAGTTTGTCTTGTCCACATATGCAATGAAACCAAATAAGAGCAGCCTCTCAGTGGCATGCCTGGGCCCCATCCTTGTCTCCTGCTGCCAAAGCTTCGGAGCAGATGTCTTCACAGAGGAGCAATAACAAAGCTGGCTTGGTGAAGTGATGGGAAGAGAGTAGCTTGAGGAATGCCTAAGTGCTGCTGGTGGTTTGGAGGTGACTGTGCTTCCCTGGTATGTAAGAGGAGGGTAAACAGTCACAGCCTTTGTTGCATAGGATTTGTATAACTGGATAGCTAGGAAAGTCTTGCTTATGTGGGAAAGACTGAGCAGGGATAATAGGTAACAGTCTAGTAGCAGAGACAGTAGTAAGAAAGCAGCAAGACCAGATAAGCTTTGTTTGTGCAGAGAAATGGGTAATCTGAGGAAAATTGGTATTCCCCAAGAAATATGGATTTGCCTAATCAGGTATGAGAGCCTGGTACATACTCCCAGTCAAGCAAAGGCCTGGCTTTGTAAGCCCCCACAGAACATCATACAATGCAACCTCTATCAAGGGACTGAAAGCTGTCCACATTCATTGGAGCTTAAAAGCCCTGGCTTGCATCAAAATCAGATCAAATACCACTGCTCTACTCAGGCAGATGTGCTTTACCTCCCTAGTTATCTGCTCTACCCATTTCTTTAATTGTCACACACACCCCTGCCCCCGGTGAACACCTGTTGGAAAATGACTAATGGAACAGATGGTTTCTGCTAATTTCACCAGTGCTGCTGAGGTGTTTTGGCAGAAAGAGGAAATAAGCATTGAAAACAGACTGAGAAATAAATATCCATGCATGAACACTGAAGTGGCAAGGGTCACTAAGCAGGAGGATCTGGAGTGGTTGCAAGAAGGAGAGCAAAGGAAGCATTTCTAGAGTGTGGGGACATAGTGGTTTGTAGGCAATGAGTACAAAGTCTTCAGTCTTTTCCTGTAATCATTCATATCATCCTTTTTGGGGCTAGGAGGGGAGGTGGAGAGGGGCAGTGGAGAAGGCTATCTCCAAACATCCTTCTTAGGATGATTCTGAATATCTGACAATGACCCTTGCCTCTCTTTTCTCCCCTTTGCTTCTTTGCCTGCTGGGAACTTCTAAGGTCCATACTGAAATGGGAAGTGCACTGTAATGTCACAGTCATAAATCCTTCCTCTCCTTTAAGGTTAAAATACTGCTAGATCGACAACACTGCTTAGATGTCAGTCACTGAGTAAGTGAGTCACTGCAAGGAAATGGAAGATCCTCAAATAATATGAAAGCTATTACCATTTCGCTCCTGTCGCTGATCACCAGGAGATGAGCTCCCTGCGTCCTGCAGGACTCCCGGCTGGAATGCCAGTCTTTCTTCTCCTTGGAGAAGGAGTAGCAGCTCCCTCTGTAGGCTACCCACTGCTCAGGACAGCGTGGGTGTGAGTCACCTGTAAAGGAATCAAAACACCAGCTTTTCTCTACCATTAACCAAGAGAAAGACATTTGTCAGTTGGATCCTTCTGGATAGTTGCAAAGCAGAAAACCTGAGTCGGGATAAGCATCTAAAACCAACAAAGCACTGAACTTCAAATCCTCTGTGCAATATCCAAATCTTTATACAAGAGTCACATGCTCTCTGATGCCGGTGCAACCTACCCCACCCCCCCGGCCTTCCTCTGAACTACTCACAGATACCTGAGAACCCAAACTGGCTGTCTGAAAGCATTTTGGGTATGCAAGACATAAGGGAAAACATCACAGCATTCTGTGGGTACAGTGTGACTATGCCTCACATCAGGTGAATGGATTTTCAGCAGCAAACTACGCTCTCCCACATGGTCTAAACACCTTCTGCATGCATGCAAAATTGTTATAAACCTTGCATTTTTGTTCCATAGTTTATCACTATAATTACAGCAGACAAGCCTACGAGAACCTTTCAATATGTTTCACCACTCTTTGCCACAGGATTTGAAATGGTTTGCCTGGGGATTACACAAGGAATATATTGTTCCAAACATTCTCAATAGGCAATGGGTAGTTAAGGTAGTTAAGGCTGGTAGGAATCCAGAACACCTGTGCTTAGAAGGGTCTCCACTCCTTCACTGTTGGTTGCTCACTCTCAGTACCCCTTTGTGCACTTACTCATCTTCCAAATCAAAGCAATTGCTAGGACGATGCTCAGTATTCCAAAGCCTATAGCCAAGCCTGGCACAACTGCTGGCCACAGACAGGGAGCTGTAATAGAGAAAAGAAACCTCAGTGAACAGGAGCCACATGAAAACTAATGTTGGTTTTAGGTAGTTAGATTTTGCCCTAGGCATTTCTACAAGGAATTGAACTATTTAAAGCACCCCTGACTCTTTACATGCCACATTTCACCACTGCCATCACTGTCCCTGCCCAGCCTCCCCAGGGCCTCTTCACACCCCTGCCCACCAGCCCAGGGCCCCATTCCAGCTCAGCCCAGGGACATCAGTCTCTGCCTGAGCATTCCAGCAAGTATACCTGTCTCCACGTCAGCCACAGCTCTGCCTCTGCAAGGCCACAGAAAATGTTGGTCCAGCCCCCAAGGTGGCTGACCTCAGGAGAAGAAGCACCTGCTTCAATTCAGCCAGAGTCCCCAAGCGCCATGTGGCACCTTATGCTAGCAGGAGCCTCCCAGCCAACCTGCTCCAGCTTCAGCATTGAAGCTCAGGATGGAAACACAGAGCTGCGTTGCCATAGCCATGTTCCAGCTTAAATGTAAAAAGAAACCCTAGACCTTTCACCCAGCTCTCTCAGCAACAGTAGCAGATTTAACCTCAGCATCCTGTTCACAGGCTTAGACACACCGTGGTGTTACATCTTCCCAGAACGCTCCCAAGTCAATCCTGTGCTCTCATCCGCCTCTCCCATGGTGGGGTGGCAGGATGGGAGGGCTATCCTTGAAGACCTTGAGATGCCCCTGCACACTTTTACCATTACCATCTGCTGCTCACTTGCTGCCAGTCCTTGGGGCAGCCTAGAGTGGGTCCTTGGAGCAGCCTCCACTCTAGTCTAGCACAGTTTGCTTTCAAAGGGTGGGGCAGGACTGCCACATAGAGATCTGCTCACATATAGCACAATGTGTTAACCTCCAGAAGCATTCACTTTCCATAAGCTGTTTGAAATCTCAGCACTAAAATCTCCTCTCTCCCTGATTGAGAAATGGATGACACTGCCACAAATGAGCTCCGGGGAGGCTGGTGGTTTGCTTATTAAACTCAGTATGACAGCTGCACAGACAACAGGACTTTCTAAGAAGCACTAAATGTGTAGCTAATGATGTTGAGGAACCCAGGACTTCCCTGTGCTTCTCCCTTAAGCTTATGTACCACATCCTTCTCCAGAGCCTTCTATCCAAATCCAGCAGCCAAGTCCCTGGCCGAACTCATGAAATCTGAAACGCTTCTCTCTTGATTATGTCACAAGACCCAAAGAAACATATTTGTACTCCCCAGAAAAGCTAGGAGTCTAAGATGGAGGAAGGCAAGCTTTAACCAAAGACACCACCACAACCAGCACATCGAAAACTTTCTGGAAAAAGGGCTGTGGGCTGGATGTCATAGCGATAGCATACAAAATACTCAGGGAAGACAGAGGAGGCTGTTCTCTGCTCAAGCACAATTACAGTCAAATCAGGTTAAATAACTAACTACATCAAAAACTAACAGTAACTGCATCCCCCACAGACCAAGCAAATGCTACTGAATGCATAGGTTGTAATTATTATATGGACTGCCAGACAAGAATGGTGAAAGCACTCCTGAACTGGCAAAAAAAAACCAGAGCAACTGTGGGGGAAGCACAGTGATGACAGGCATCAGGTAATTGCATTAAATTATGCAAATGCAATGTCAGGGCATGATATTGAGGCTGAATGCTTAGACATCATCAACAGGCACCTTGCAGAGCAGCAAGCTGGGAAACACAGAAAGTGAAGCAGCTCAGGCCATGCTCAGGCCACCTGACTCACCATGGCTCCATCCAGCAGCTTCTCTGCCACAGTTAACACAAACACACTGACATTCAACCAAGCCAATACACAACAACAACACAGAAAGGCACTGTGGCATAATAATTTCAAAATGGGAAATTACAAGAAAATGAGGAGCTTTGTTAGAAACAAATTACAAGGGATGGCTAAATGAATAGAATATTTGTAAGCAACAGAGGAGACTTTTTTTTAGGATCTCTCAGTGGAGACTGAAAACAAATGAAGAATATTCACTTATGAAGAATATTGTGTGTAGGATAAGAGAAATCCAGCACTGAAACAGAAGGGGAAGAGACTTCACTTAAAACCAAGAATGCATCTTTTAAGCGTTGGAAGCTTTGTCCAAATACAGAAAGTTAACCAGATCGATTTATTTTCATGTTAGGGTGGTTTGCAGGCTCACCTGTTTTAAGACCAGTTTCTGGTTTATAGCAATATATTTAGATCTGTGGGTTTGGCTAAAAGGAGTTTCTAAAGTAGCAAGGGAGAGCATGAAGGAGCTTCTTTGTAAGTATCATTTTTCTGGTAGAAAGACCTTTCCTAAGGTAAAGATTTTGCCACATTTCCTGAAGCTTGCAGGATCTTCTAGACGCCCTACTTTTAGTTTAAAAAACAGCAATATTTATTTATTTATTAAATAATTGTTAAACAACAAAACCCCATTTATTTTCAGTTATAAAACACAGAAACACTTTAATTACAATCTACTTCTCAGTTTCATGCAAGAGGACAATGGGAGAACTGAAGAACTTGAACTGGGTAGCTGTTCTCTCTGCCTGCTCTCTGTTGCTCTTGTAAAGTCACCTTTGTATCTCTGGTGATGTGGGTTTTGCCATCAGATTACGCCTCAAGAGAATGAAGTCAGCCCGAGATTAAAGGGTAGGGTGGCGCTTCTTCTCTGCAGATTAAAAACTACTGTAAAAGAGGATAAACATCTGTTATAATTCTTTGTTCTGAAACCGCATTTCTGAGGATTTGCACTTCTTTTCTCCTTCCTCTTTTGCCTCTCAAAGAAGCTATGTCCCGCACCCTCCAGATCACTGTTCCTGATTTTAGAGAAAACTACTTACAGGAGAAAGTGACTGTGATGGCAGTCAGTGAAACGGTTAATCCTTTTAAGTGTCAGCGCCAAGCAACCGAGCTGGCGCCTCCTGACTATGAATAGAGCAGATCACCCTCTATTGTTCCAAACCACCAGCAGTAAAAAGGAACTGACTCGACTCAGCATTTAAACAAAATCCCAGAGCACCTCCACTACCAGAGCTCTAGGAGAGTTCACTTCGGTTCTTAAAAACGAAAAATTATGCCATTATAGGATTGGAGAGGAAAAAAGAAAGTGAAATAGGAAAGTCATATTGAAATGTTCAATGTGAATTTAAGCCTCACTTGTACTGCAGTGACCAGTCCACGAAAGTGGAATAAAAAATTCCATAAATTGGGATTTTTACCCCTTGCAACAGGAGTCCCTGCATTTCCCCGTTTTTAAACCAGGTTCAAGGGTTTGTGCTTGATCCTCAGCTCCTGGACTACATGTGAAGCTCTTGTAGAAGAGAATGGGAGAAGTATCCAAGATGAGTAGGAAACAGAGAAGGGAAAACTGAAGTGAGAATCCAGAAATATTTTTGTGTAATTGTCTGAGGAAGAGCCTCCTCAAAGGAAATGAGTAGTGGACCAGTGGACATTTAACATAAATATCCGATGTTATAACTTGTTAGCACACAAAACACCCCATTAAGTCTCTCAGTGCTCTGGAGAAATGACTGTGATACACTACATTCATCTGTGAGAAACGTGATTTTTAGGTTTGGGAGTCCAAATTCAGTTCAAAAATGGAAAGCAATTAGTATTTTATAATTCAAGTCCTCTAGGACAATCTGAAGAATGTCATTGCACTGTCCCAAATAGCTCCCCTCAGCTTGTGCCTACGTCAGTATGGGAGCAGCATGACTACCGAGGGCCAGGGAGGAGGATTTGAGAAATGAGGATCCTGTCCTTGGCTATGGCACAGACCTGGTTATCGCTGTTACTACAAGCTAACACTGCGTTAAGTGACTGCTGGATTGACATTTAGGCAGTGTGGAGTATCTAAGGCTCTCTGGAAGCCAAACAGAAGACAAACAGGTCAATTCTTCATTTCCAATGAGTCCATGAGAATCAAAACCAGCTGGTTTGACCAGAGGCCTGATCTATATGCTTGCGATATACCTGTGATACTGTGTCACAGGAATGACTTGGTAGCAAGGGTGTGCATTTGCAGAGATCAAATACCTAAGAGTACCTTTCTCAGAACTGATGGAAGTCGGGGACAGAGTTGAAAATAAAGACCTTCTAAAGAAAGGTACTTAAACAGCGCTCCTTAGGGACTCCTTGCACACAGAAGAGGGCTGGGAAATATTAAAATAATATGCACAAAAACTGTGTTCAAAGATCAGCTTCCTTACCTTTCGCCCTCTGACTTTAGCTCAAAAAGATGAGGGTACACAGAGGAATTTGCAGAGAAGGAATATTAAAAAGAAAACTGTAATCTTCTCAAGAGAGAATCGGGTGATTTCCACTTCCAATAGGGTGGGAGTGAACACAAATGGCAGGGAAAGAAGGGACATCCCTGTGTTTTCTGTTGCAATAGAAAACAAAATTTCTGATGAAAACATGCAAGACTGCCTTCCAAGCAGATGGTGTGAGACTACCAGATAGGAACTAGGGGGCTTCTTGTTGGCTTTTATTCTGTAGTGCAGCAAGTGACCGGGCAGCAGCAACAACGACAGATACATGCAGTTATTCTGATAGAAATCTTGGATACCACAGTGGCAGCCCCCTTTACTATAACAACTCTGAAAATAGCTAAGATCAACTATTAACATTGCAGCCAATGCAACACAACTCATCTGACTTCAGGCATTTAGAAGAAAAGCAATAAGCTCTCTTATAAAGAATGATCACCAATGAAAAACCTCACTCTTCTAAGGTGGTATTTCTCAACTAAACAGACAGAGAAACTGCTCAGTGTCACATTTGCAAGGCCTGAGCAGGTGGAATGGAGTAGAAAGTAGGAAAGAGAAAGATTAAGGAAAGCACTAAGAAGATCTTCCTGATAGTAAAACACCCCACAGATCTGTCTCAAGGCAAAAGCTGAAAATTTGATTACTGGGAGGCATCTAAAACTAGAACAGAGAAAATACAAGAAAAAATGTATCACAAAAGAATCCTGCAGAGCCCTCACAGGAGAGAGACTGTATGATTTCATGTGCCTCCTTGGTTTCTGATCTATGATTAGCATACGCCTCTAATTTATCTGTACTCGCATCTCGTCTGCCCTTCAAAGAATGATTGCTGGCAATCTCTTATTGCTGACAAGCAGACAACTTTAAAACTGCAAATTTGTTTTCAGAGAAAAGGATGCCTGGGTTGGATGCCCAGGAACAGACACTGAAAGGGGTCTGACGGAGAGAGGGAGAACAATGTTGCGTCTCTGACCCATCAGCTTTTATCACAGCAGAATACTCACGGTAATTTCAGAACCAAAGCAACAGCACCGTGAGCTGGTACTCAAAGTCAGTAACCAGCTCAGAGTGTTCTTGTTAGACCTTGCTTTCGCTCAAAAGAAAATCTTTTGATGACCCACCTCATTCAGCTTCCTTACCTCTACTTTCCCGTACAGCTTTGGCCCTTGGTGGAGCAGTCTGAGAGAATTTGACAGAAGTATAAATTATTTCCTCACTCACTTCAGCTGCAGAAGTTTCTGATCTGCTTCCCTCCATGCCAAAGCAAAGACTGCATATGACAAGATGTTTCGATCAGGCTGTTGAGCAGCAGGGCTCAACTCCTGTGAAACAGGAAACTGGGGCTACAGTCAAAAGACAAGAAATGTGAAGGTGCAGCTTCTATCTCCAGCTGCTCAAAATAACCAAATTTACCACAGAATGGAGGGCACTGGAACTGCAACAACTTCCATTGCCTAACCTGATCAGGGATGCCTTAAGAGCAGCTGTTAGTGCGAGAGGTGATTAATCACAAGGTGCACGGGTATTCTAACTGTTGCCAATGTCAGAGGCTGTGATTATGCTGACATAGTGATTATGAGAATATGTGTCACAGTGAGGAGCTTCCTGTCAGGACAGGAGCAGGCAGATAGCACAAGCACAGAACATCTCAACATCTCAACAGCATCAGTACAAGAGATATGGACATACTGCAGAGAGTCTAGCAAAGGGCCACAAAGATGATGACAGAACTGGAGGAAATGCTGAGACAGCTGGGACAGTTTATTCTAGAGAGGAGAAGGCTGAGGGAAGATCTTATTAATATATATGTAAAAACCTGAGGAGAGGGTATAAGAAGAGACAGGCTCTTTTCAGTGGTGCCCAGTGACAGTACCAGAGACAATGGGCACAAACTGAATCACTGGAGGTTCCCTCTGAACATCAGGATACACTTTTTTACTGTAAGGGTGCTCAAACACCGGCGTATTGGCCAGAAAAGTTGTAAGGACTCTCCTTGGAGAGCCATCTGGACACAGTCCTGGGTAACGGGCTATAGGTGGCTCTGCTCAAGCAAGCAATTGGAGAGGTCCCTTCCAACATCAACCATTCTGTGACTCTGTGGTTAGCAATAACAGCAAAGGATAGTTTTCTTCTGAAGTAGTAAAGTTAGACCACTGATGAGAATGGGGGGGGAGTAATGATGCTTCTAGCATCCTGAGATCCTTAGCTGCGTTGACTTTTCTTTTGATCCAGATTCTGATCTATTCTGTACTTGAGAGGAAAGGAAAGGCAGAAGACAGGAGAGCAACATAAACAGAGGAAAGCCTCTCCTGAATGCTCTGAATGAATATTAGAGAAGTCTAAAGGGAACTGATGAGCCCAGAGAGAGAGAATTTGCTATAGTCTCGATGAGAGCTTAGGTGGGAATGTAAACTGTGTGCTGGAAAGAAACCAACAAGATTCAGACACTGCTTAAGTGCCCAGATCAAGGGGAAAGAACTGCAGCCAAAGGCATTGCAGGTTGCTTGCAGGACCAGCGTGATCATGAAGACGACATTATTTGTGAAGAAGGGGAGCAGTGGAAGTTGTCAGGGAAGAATTAAGAGCTCAGTTTTGATATGTTTTACTCTTTTCTCTCAAATATCAGCAATAAGCTGAGTTCTTAATTTGGACATTAAATAGAGAGGAAGTGATCACATCGTAACAGGCTATGCAGGCAACACACTGTTAATAGTTAAGTGTGAATATAAATAAATCTGACTCTGCAGCTGAGATGTCTGTGCTGTACTCCCAGCAGAATTAGCCCTGGGACACAAATCACAGCAGGACTAAATCCATCAGTTTTCCAGGAGCCAACAATGCTCCTTCCCAGCTCCTCACTACTGAAGCAGCATATTGTAGGGAAGCCTACCAAACCCATTTCAAGGTGGCTTCTCTAGCATGCTTAGTTCACTAAACCCAGCATTTCTTTCTTAAACAAAAGCTGCAAAGACCTCAGAGCTCTGGCAAAGAACATCCACCCCTTCCAATAACAGAGCCCTGCAAAGTGGACCTCTTACCATCACAGCAGGGACATGGCTCAGCAAAAGAAATGTCCTTGAAATATGCCAGTCTCAATTTATAGCTTTGTTAATCATACTCATTATGATCAAGTCCACCAACCTTGTCCATGATAAGCTGGAACTGGAACTCCTCTGGAGTGGCAAACCTCCAAGGAGCTGGAGGAGACATTTCCGTACCAAAGCATAACAAAATATTGTGTCAGGAAGGGAGGAAATCAAAAGTATCAAGGCCATGAAGCAGTTTTATGAAGAATGGTCTCCCTTTCTTGTTTAACCAGAAGTCACTCTGGAGGTCCACGAAGGGGATGGCAAAATCCAAGGACAGTAGTGGTTTGCTACTACCTGTGATGGAGGGAGCGAGGGAAAGGAAGGGAAAGGCTTGCTTTTGCTGGGAAGTACTTCCCATTTATGGATGAGTTCATAGAATCATAGAATCATAAAGATTGGAAAAGACCTCTAAGATCATTCAGTGTAACCATCAGCCCAACACCACTATGCCTACTAAACCACGTCATGAAGCGCCAAGTACATATGTTTTTTTTAACATCTGCAGGGAAGGAGACTCCACCTCTTCCCTGGGCTGCCCCTTCCAACATCTGATCATTCTTTCGATAAAGAAATATTTTCTAATATCCAATCTAAACCTTCCCTGGTGCAACTTGAGGCTTTCTTGTGGTGAGGGGCCCAAAACTGAACACAGAATCTGAGGTGCCGCCTTGCCAGCACCAAGTACAGGGGCACAATTGCTTCCCTGGTCCTGCTGGCCATGCCATGTCTGATACAAGCCAGGATGCTGTTGGTCTTCTTGGCCACCCGGGCACACTGCTGGCTCATGGTCAGGTGGCTGTTGACCTAACACCCCCAGCTCTATTTCTGCCAGGCAGCTTTCCAGCCACTCTTCCCAAGCTGGTAGCATTGCATGGAGGTGCTGTGACCAAAGTGAACACCCAAATGCAATCTCACACAACTGACCTTAGCCCATCAATCAAGCTTGGCCAGATTCCTCTGCAGAGTCGTCCTACCCTCAAGCAGATCAACATTCCTGACCAACTTGGCATCATCTGCAAACTTACTGAGGGTCCACTTGATTACCTCATCCATACAATTGATGAAGATATGAAACAGAACTTGCCCAAATACTGAGCCATGGGGAACACTAATGAAGTAGTTACGATTAGAAAAATTAGAATATTTTTATTTAAGCTAAAGTAGAGCTAAGTTTCATCTAAGTAATTGTTCTTCTGACAGTGTGTATCCTTTATAGCATGTTTTTTTTTTTCTGACATTGTTCTTTGAGAGTTTCTAACATCTTGTGTTATGTACATGTGCTGAGCAAATGTGTCTTCATTCACCGCCATTTTCAGGACTCAAGACCACTCGGCGAAGCACGTGCCTATCCCAGCCACGACCTCGCCCGCCTGCGGGTGACTCGAGCCCACACGACGGCCTGAGGCGAGAGCTCAGCATCACGGAGGACCAGACACAAAAGTGCCTGGAGTGCGCGATGCTCGGGAGGGTACCGGCTGCGGGCGCCTCGCGGCCCTGGGGCGCCGCTCCGCCAGGTGGCGCCTCGCGGCGGTGCCGCAGGCCCTCACCGCTCATTGGAGGAGAGGCGTGAGGGAGGCGCGGTTTACACGCTTTCTTTCAACGCTCATTGGAGGAAGGCGTGGAAGGAGGCGGGCTTCGCCACTGCCCCCTCGCAGGCTGGGGCGGGCGTTAGAGGCCGCCCTTTTCCGCTGTCGCTTCTCATTTGCTGAGGAGTCGCCAGTGGGCGGGACCACACCGGCGGCACCCTGCTTCCTATTGGCGTGGAGCGCTGGTTCCGCCGTATTCTTCCTGCTTCCGGTTCGCGGGGCGGGCCGGGTTCGAGTGGGGCCGGCTTGGATGCCGGAGGAGGCCGGTGCCGCTCGGGTGCGCAGCATGGGATGGCAGTGAGCGGCGGAGCGCGCTGCCCTGAGAGCAGCAGTGCCCGTGCACGGCGCGGGGAGCCCAGGTGGGGCCTCTACGACACCAGGTGCGTGCGGCGGAGCTGGCGGGCCGGGAGGGAAAGTGGGGCGGCGGAGAGTGGGAAGACCGGAGGGGTTGTGACACCGAAAAGACCCGCAGGTAAAACTCTCTGAGGCTCTTTTTAGAGTTTCAGAAAGCGGCGTCGTTTATTTCAGCGCTGGGCGCATGAGGGCATCGTTTCTATCAATCACGTGTCACGAGACCATCCATATGCTTGTCCCTTTACAAGCATATGTATGGATTTTCCCAGAAATCCTGTGCATATACTACTACTTTCCCAGGGCTAATTTTAATTTTATTATGAACTTGACAACAGCCAAATCTCTGCTGATTAGAGCTTTGGAGTCAGATGTTTGACCCTGCATTTTTAAATAAAGACTGCAAACAGGGGTGATTATAGATGAAAACACATCTTTTCTGCACATACCATACCTAAAGCAAGGTGTTACGTTTTCGCTTTGAACAGCGTCTGGAAAAATGCTGTTAGAAAAAACGTGCTATCAGGAAAACGTGGCACCGGGGCCCCTGGGGCCGTTCTGCTGTGAACGGCGCCCTGCCCCGGGCGGGTGGTTGAGGCAGCCAGGCTGCCTCCGAGACCGTCAGCCGCGCGATAACCGGCCCCGAGGCAGACAGCCAGTGGTCCCATCGCTTTTGACGTCAGGCTGTGTGTGAGTGAGGCGCTCGCCGGTAAGTTGGCCCGGAGAAGCCGTGGCTGGTGCTACGGGAACGGTTCTGCTTTTGATCTTGGGAGAAACGAATCACGAGTTCTTGTGTCACAGGTTTGCTCCTTTCCGCGTATCTGACCTGCGCGGTGATCAGAGAGGTGGCCCGGGGGTTGTAAGCTGTCACCGGCGACTCTGCAAGGGGCTGGGGCTAATCGTTACCCGTTACCCCCGAGTAGAGGGGAGCGCTATGAAGATCATCAGAGGGCTTGAGCACCTCCCCCATGAGGACAGGCTGGGAGACTTGCGACTGTTTAGATAAGAGAGGGCTCCTGGGAGACCTTATAGCAGCCTCCAGAACTTAAAGGGGGCCTACAGGAAAGCTGGGGAGGGGCTCTTTATCAGGGATGAGGGAGAACAATTTTAAGCTGAAAGAAGAGAGATTTAGATTAGGTATTAGGAAGAATTTTTTTGCTGTGAAGGTGATGAGGCACTGGGCACAGGTTACCTAGAGAAGTTGTGGATGCTCCATCCCTGGAGGTGTTCAAGGACAGATTGGTTGAGGCTTTTAGCAAGCTAGTCTAGTGGAAGGTGGGGCTGGAACTAAATGATCTTCAAGGTCTCTTCCAACAATTCTACAGTTGTACGAGCACAGCCTGGCTGTGTAGCAGGGTCAGTGACCTCTGCCATTCAGAGCAGCTGCCCTCTTTACTGGAGTATGCTTTCCCATCTGTGCCTTTGACATTAAAATGTTGAACACTTGCCATTTTATGAGGTTGTAAAATGTTTTTCTTCGTACCTGGCACATGCTTTGATGAACAAGCAGGACACAATGGCAATAATGATGCCTTGGAGGTTTTCTGTCCCAGTCATGTAGAGCACATGTGCAGTGGAAAGCCACATGAACGAAGTAAAGAAAAGCAAGTACCGGCACTTGCAGGCAGCTTTTAGAAGAGGAGCTGTTCTGTACAAGCAGTTGGGTCTTGCTTCCCTTGATTATTCTCAAAGAGCATCAGTTCTATTGTCAGTTACCTTGCTTAAGGTAAGAGTGGTCAATTGGGGTAAGCTTACCCATTTGTAACAGAAGTGTTGTGGTCAGCATGACTGTTTCTAAGAAAGAGAGAAATGCCTTGTAAGGTGAGACCAGTGGCAACCCAAACCGTTCTTGATTAGGGTCAGCAAAGGAGGGTGTCTCTCTAAGCAGGCCAGCAGGCCCTCTGTCTAGCTGCAGCCAGCTGCAATTAAATCTGCTGATTTAATGGCAAGTCTTTCAGTTGCCTTCAACCAGCATCTTTACTGAAATCCACAATGGGAGAAGCAGAGGGCAGAATCTGTTGCGCCACTGTGGTTGGCTGGTCCAGTCAATGCTTCATACGTGATTTTTGGCATGAACCTGAAAGCCATATTTTCTGGATTTCACAATTACCTTCATTCCTGCCTCTTCAGTTGGATCTTGCATAGGATGTCTCAGTTTCCTTCTTCCACCATGTAGATATAAGAAAACTATTCTGTGAAGTTGCAACTCAGTATTTTTTTAAACACTTTCAGATTGTCAGCTAAAGTAGTACTAGAAGGATAACATAATTATTAAGATTAAGGCACTTGAAAAAAACAGGGATTGAACAAACAGTGCCTGACTAATCATAGTGGCTCCTCCCTGCAAGCTCTTCCCACAAGAGCTGCGAAGAGGTTGATTAGAGACCTGATAGGTAATTTGCTGCTGATTGGCTTCTCAGTGCGATGCAGTAATGCACAATGTCTTATGCCAGAAACTTCCTCCAGCATGCTGGGCTCTGCTCTGGCTGAATGAGATCTAAATCAGTGTATGTGCCCAGCAGCAAAACTTTTTGTGGTCCCGAGGCAAAAGCCAAATCAGCCCCCAATCAGAATCATTTTTGATTATACAAGAGATTCAGATTTAGTGTCTCTTTTGACCTGTGGGATCTTTCTAGACTTTAACTTCTCCTTTTTTGCAGTCAGGACTGAGGAAGATGCCTATCACTGACTTTGTGAACCTGAAGTTATATTGCATGGGACTGACACAGCTAATCCTCTTTATGTGTTCTTTATGTGTCCAGGATGTCATCACCTTGCCATACCTCTGCTGTGCTGGTAGTCTTTATGGCCCTTGCTGTAGGTGCAGTAGCTGAGGAGTCAAAAGAGAGGGGCTGCGATGTGATTGGTGATGAGAACAGCGAGTCACAAGTGGAAAGAGCCCTGCTGAAGAAACTAGAACCCCTGAGCCAAATGAGGTACAGTACAATACCGTGCAGGCCTCAGGACTGTGTGGTGCCTACCTTTAGCCCAGGGTGAAGGGTAGATTTGGGGCCAGATGGCAGAATGGGCTCCCCTGTTGGTGTGGCCTGTGACTTGCTTCCAGGTCTCAAGTGTCTGCTGCTCTGAGCCATGCTCTTTGTAATTGTATGGGCTGTCTGTTCTGTCCTCTCCTTGCTGCAGGTTTAACGTGACTGTGGAGAAGGGCAAAACAGAAAACTACGTCTACCATTTCAGGGTGTGCAGGGAGGTCAACAGCACCTCACATGATTTTGGTGGCTTGGTGCAAATGGATAGACAGAATGATAAGACCACAGTGATAGGAAGAATCAATGAAACCCAGGTCTTCAATGGAAGTAAGATTCCACTCACTGTTTTTCTTACTAGCTGCCTTTTGCCTACTGATCTGGATTTGCAGCCTTTGTTCTTTCTGTCTTGGCAGGTGACTGGATCATGCTGATTTATAAAGGAGGTGATTCATATGGCAGTCACTGCAGTGGTGAGAAGAGAAGGGCTGTGATAATGATTTCATGCAAGCGGGGAGTTAAAGCGGTGAGTGGCATGTGAGGGGGGAGAGGAGCAATAGGCTTACAGACAGTTGTTTATAAGCAGAAGAGCTCTGAGGAGGCAGCAAGGTTTTCTTCTGTCCTCCAGTGTCTGTTGCCTAGCTGCACCAACAGTGGTACAACAGTCTTCTGGTAAATTTCAGTATGCCTGGGCATATTTTCATATGACTTTAACTGTTCCCAAATTGCAGAGTTCATTCAGCATTATTTCAGAAGAGCGGGAAAAGGAGCAGGAGTGTTTTTACCTCTTTGAGATGGACAGCAGTGTGGCTTGTCCAGTTGAGGATTCCCACCTCAGTGTTGGCTCCATTCTACTGATCACGTGAGTCATTGAAGAGCTGTTCATGTCTGGGCCATTTTAGAAACAAAGCAATTGCTATGCTAGACTAAATAATTGTAGTACATAACAGCCACCATTAGATGTTACTGTGCCACTCAGCTTTTGGGACTCTTGCCTAAGGCATGATGCTACAGAGCAGCTCTCTTCCCTGTAGACGTCCTCCTTCATGGTTTACAGTCAAGTGCACTGAAACACGGAGGATATGACTTCCTAAAATTGTACAGAAGCTTTTTGCCAGAGCTGGGAATTCAGACTAGGAATCTTGACTCATTTTCTGTGTTTGTGCTTAGAGGCACTACTTCATATAATGCTACTGGAAGGTTTACACTAGCAGATCAGTGTTGTGGGAACCTTTTCTCACCTGGCCTCTGTTTATAGCTCTGTTCTAGAGCAATTTAAGGCAGGTAGCTGGCTCAGAAGAGGTAATCTATAGGATTTCCTCAGCTCTGACTTTTCATTCTGCCCTACAGGTTTGCTTCACTGATTGCAGTCTACATCATTGGTGGGTTCCTCTACCAGCGCCTTATCGTGGGCGCAAAGGGCATGGAGCAGTTTCCTCATTTCGCCTTCTGGCAAGATTTGGGCAATTTGGTGGCGGTGAGTGACAATCCCTGTATTTTCCTAGCCTGGCCCATGTGTCCAGACAGGAGAAAATGGCATCTACCTTGTCTTTGTCAACCGTGCCTCTTGGGTAGACATACCACCAGGGTTGGATACCCTGAGGTAGTGGGGTTTGGGGTTTTTTTTAGCATGTTTTTTGAGTACTCTATTTTTGAGTCCTTGCTGAGTCTGATTCCCTGCCAATATCCTGTGATTGCTACATAACAAACTAGAACATGTGACCGTTAGTAGGTAACACTTTCCAGGTAGGAATGTTAAGCTGGGAACTGTGAAATGTTAATGTCTGACTCCCAGAAACCCTTCCATGGTCACCAGAGGCAGTTCCATTTATCCTCCGTGCTCATCTCAGCCTGATGTTGCTGCATACTGTTAATCATTACCACATTCTGCCTAAGAGCTTCCAAGACAGAGCAGGATATTTGTACACGTGCTCCTCTTGCCAAGACAAGTTTTGGGGACCTGCCGCAGATAGCATGGGGATCGACACGACCCCTTAGCAAAAGAGAAATCAGAAAAGCTGCCTTGCTTTGGGTTGCATACTGTCTGATTGGAGTGCAATGTCCTGTGCTTGTAGGATGGCTGTGACTTTGTCTGCCGATCTAAGCCGCGCAATGCGCCTGCTGCGTACCGTGGTGTGGGGGATGACCAGCTGGGTGAGGAATCAGAAGAACGGGACGACCACTTGCTACCAATGTGAAAGGCTTTCAACACTGAATTCTTTTCTCCCCATCTCCCCAGTGCTTATTTAGCCGGGTGACTCCCAGCCAGTTCTCCTTCTCACTTCTGATTTTCTTTACGCTATTTGCTTTTGCTGCTCTCTGGTGTGTCAAGTCCCACAGATGCCTCCGGGTGTGAAAAGCGCTGGTCCCTGATGGCATGTCTTATGAATACAGTGCTGTTTCAGGTTTTTAAAAATGTAGCAGAGCTTGGGGGCAAAAAGTGCTGAGAGTTGAGTAGAAGACAGCAAGAAAGCACTATGAGCACTCAGCACAGAGCCAGAATGGGAGATGAATCCCTGTGAGGGAAAAAGGGACGTGGACGGGTGCAGAAAGGGGAGGGAAAAGGAGGCAGTGGGTTAAACAGCTGAGACTGTAGGAGGGGCATTTTGTGTCTGTTTTTTTTCCTTAGGGTTTACAGGATCTGTAAGACACTGGAATTATTTTTCTTTGAATGCATTTTCAGCTTTTCTAGCTTCTGCATTGTTAAACACTGTCTCTGCCAGCATAACCTGCACCGTGTGCTGTACACCAGCCTCCCTGGGGGTGGAAGAGGCATTAGTACCTCTGCAGTCTTTTCTCTTCCTAATGGCAATGTGTTGAAGGGTATGCACCAGTTTCCTTATAACAGGTATAAAGGGATGTATGCTATCCTCTCAGACAGAAGAGGGGCAATGCTAAAAAAATAGGACTTAAATACAGTCTTGTGTCTTTCCAGTGCAGTCAAAGTATTGTCTCAGTTTTCTCAATCATTGAGAACTGAAAGGAAATGACATGCTGCTAAGTGAGGGGAACATTTGCTGAAACTGAAACTGACATCAAGGCAAAATGAGAAAAGTTGCTTCCACTTGAGTTCTGTTACAAGCCTCTGGAGGTCACTGCCCACACCTCTGTCATTTCATGCTCTCAGAGTTCCTTGTTTGGCAGAGGGTTTTCCTGAGAAGGTACTGGGTTTGTTTGTTTGTTTTTATAAATAAAAAAAGGAATCATAGCCAAGGATAAGAATGATGACATATTCAAAACTACATAAGAGACTCCTGCAGGTTGCAGGATCACCTTTCATAAATCACTGTTTACTTAAGCATGGTGAAGACCAGTCTTAAGACACTTCCCCTATGCACATGATACTTGGATACTGCTACTGGCAGGGAGAGAGAGCAGTCTCTGAGGGCCCTGGTGAAAAGCAGCTGTAGCTGAGTTCTGAGACTTAATGGGAACCTTCAGGAACTTGGTATCTTGATTCTGAAATGTTTTTTATGTGAGGGGCTAGACTAAGCAATACCACTGTTAATGGCAGACTACAGACACGGTTCATGTATTTTTAGTACTGCCAAAGCAGTCTAAATGGTGACATTGAAGGAAAAGGGGTGGGCCTGCTTTCTTGCTGGGTTTGGACCAGGCAAACAATTCCTGCTTCCTTTGACTTTTGTTACAGTCTCAGTCTTTCTCAGAACTTGGGAAAAATAGGAAGTTGCTAAGTATGTTGTTACTGGTTTTCATGGTGGTGTTTAAGGTAATTTTTTTTGTACAAAACACAAAACTTTCAAAAATAAAATGACCAGAAAAACTGCTGAAAGGTTGTGCTGATGGAACAGGAGCTTTTTAAGTGCCAGAGCATCTTACTTATGCAGGGGTGAAGTGTCCTTAGTGTGTGAAGTGTGCCTATACTATGTTTACCAGGAATGGATCTCTTCTTGTTAGAACATGCTTTTTGCTGCCACCTTGTATTGCTCCAGTTCCCTTAGGGCTCAAGAGGGAGGCATAAAGACATCTTTAATAAACTCAAACTCTAAAAGTTCAGGTAGTTACAGATGGGAAGCTTCCTATGCTCTATATTTCTCGGCCGCAGTAAAAATGGGAATAACTTTTTGATGAAAGCCAGTCATATTTTTTAAACACTAGTTAATGTTCAGGTGGGGTGGGGAGAGGGAACAGGGTATAAAGCAGCCAGACTGGCAAAGCTCAAACAATCATTTTTTATTAAGAACATTAAACAAGAACAACTGAAGCCATCCCAGTTGACTGAAATAAAGTCTAGTCCTCAGAAGAAGCTAGTCAAGTAGGCAGTCTAGTTGCCTGCTTATCCTGCCACAGGTCAAGCTAAACAGAAGTTTTATCGTACCCAGCCTGTTAAGAACAAAATAGTTTAAGTACAGCCTTCCTGTGCTGACTGCAGTTCAAGATTCTAACCTCCCTGCCCCCAGTTTACATCAGACCAAATAGTGTTTTCAAGGTGCAAGCACACGCACCCTCTTTTGAGCCTGTTTTCATTCAAGAAGCCTCAGAAGTCTTCTCTCACAGGAACAAGTATGTCACTAAAGAGATTCAACAGTACTATTAAGACCAGGAAGCTGCTGCCTTATTTTATCCATCTTCTAAGCAATTTCCCTCTTCTCTTTTTCTAACATGGTTCAATAAAGAGCCCGTTCCAGAGATCTCTAGTGTTTTCCTACCTATGCTACTAGGCCTCCTCCCATGCCACTACAGCTTTCCTGCAACAGTAGGTGCTTTCCACACAAAATCTTAATGTTTCACCAAAATACTCACTTGAAGCTTCTGAAAACAGAAAAGCCCAGACTTAAAAAATCACCTTGTTTTCAGGTATTTGGGTCTAGGGGGCACTTACCTACCTCTTCATGCTTTGTGTAAATTTTTTTCTTTTTTTTTGTCCCTGTTTGTTTGAAGCAGAGGTGCTTCTGGAAGAGAACTCCTCTGCCCAGGTTTTCACCTTTGGCAATCTGGTTACAAAAGTTTGTAATAACATATTTGGTCCTTAAAAAAAAACAAACCTAGAGGGGCTGAAAGGGAGTGGCTCAGCCTGTAACGTAATTCTGCCCCTTAAAGTTGAAGTAGTACTAAAGGATCAGTATTCAGTTGTTGGAAGTTGTGGTTTTGATTTGTTTCATTTTAAACTGCAGAAGAGAAATATTTGGTTTACACCAAAAAAAAAAAAGAGCCTGAGGCAGGCACTACAATCCTGCCAGCTTAAACTTTGCCCCATAAGCTCTCCTGAGGATAATGAAGACAGACACAAAAATAATACAAACCGATAAAAGAACAAAAAAAAATAAAAACCCAACCCCCCCTGCCCATTTTATAAAGAGCCTTGGTGCTCCTGGTGACTGCTTTGGATTTGTAAATCATGCCCTAGCACAATGGGGAGACAAACCTACTGCTGCAGGGTTCCCTAACATAAGACAATAACCCTCCCCTTCAATTTTCCTGTAATCTTGTCATCAGTACTCAGGATAAATCCTCCTCTGGTTCAGAGAAGAGGATCTGGAGTGAATAGCTGCCGCAACACTTTGTCTTCACTTTGCATCTCTACAGCAGACAGTAAAGCTAAGGCAGCTCCTATTGCAACAGGCCTTCAAGTTTGGTATGCATGCTGGAATGGCTATTAAACCCCTTTCATGAATAGCCTTGGTACTCTTCTGAAGAGCAAAACAGCAGCAGCCCCTTTTGCTCAAATTCTTGTTTCTTCAAATCTGTCACTTAAATTTATTAGTTCCCCAAGCACAGCTGCACCCAAAGTCAATGTGGGGCCAAGTCTTCCTATGCCTCAAGTTCTGGCACAACAAGATTCAAAACCAAGATCTAACATACTTTCTGTAGCAAAAAGGGGCAAGGGCAGTTCCCTTTCAGAAGTCTGCTAAGACAGAAAGAGGTCTCTTTCCCCTCTTTATGTAGTATATGGGAGTAGTAGTATATTCAAAATCAGGAAGAAGGAAAGATGTTTCAAGGCCCCAGGTAGGAGTTTTCCTTCCCCTTGTAGCACCATTAAGAGACCAAGATGTGGGCTTGTGTGTGGCAGTTTCAATCAGTTAAATTCCTTCTCATTCTTGAATGCAAGACCATAGGGGACTGTCCCATTCTTTCCTGTCCCAGCAGGATGCTCCAAAGCTGGCAGCTGCCCTGGGGTCAGAACAAAAGTGAGACCTCTGACTTCAGAGCTGTTAGGTCTCCTTGAGGACATTGATTTTGGCACAAATCTTGAGAGCTGGTCCCAGCTTGATGTTCATGGCACTCATGAGGTGTTCCTCCTTGAGAAGCAACAGGGCCTGGCCATCAATCTCCTGTGACCGAAACTCCTCAGCAATCTCCTGGCACCCTGTGAAACCAAGAAAAACAGCACTCAAACAAGGCACTACCCTTGTTCCCCCTCTTTGGACCTCTAGCAGGTGCAGAATGCAAGCTAGAAATCTGACCGACTAAACACCCCCTCACTGCCTGAGGAGCACAAGTCATCCATCTGTATGGCCTGCTCCAATTCAGAAACAGTACAGGAGTACAATAAAAAGCACTAGGCATCACACACACTGCTTTCTTCCCAGAAAGACAGACAATAAATTTTCCCATGCTACTGCATCACAGGACTGCAGGAGAGGATCTTAACTTCACCTTGAAGTGATGCAATGAACTCGTACACTTCCTCCACACTCCAACGAGTAGGACTGCTCGATAAGAAGACTGGGTTGATGCCATGTAGATCTGGGGGAGGTGGGGCCATACTAGAGTTTGCCAGGTCCCTCTCTCCATGACTGGCCCTTACTGACAGAGGTCCTGGAGATGTAGGGGACAAAGCTTCATCATAGCTGGAGTTATCAGAGCCTCGACTTGAGTCTTCCTGGCCCTACAAGTCCATAGGGTAGTAAAGAAAACAAAAGGTGTTTTGTAAGAAATTCACAATTACAAGGTGCAAAACAGGACACTGGGAACAGCAGAATTGTCTCAACAGTCTGGGACAACCGTCTCAGGCTGTTAGTCCAGGGGCTCCTGGCACAAGAGCTCCCTAATGCCAGAAAGGGGAAACTTTACTCTCACCTCCCTTCCTCTTCCCTATCCACCCCCCAGTCCATTCCTCTTCCTCATGTCAGTGCTGAAGCTCATTCAGTTCTTCTATAATCTGATCCAAATAATTTGTGTGGAAAAATGCTAATCAAATGGGAAAAGTGGATTGTGTTCTATCAAGGCTATCAGCTGATCTCACTGAGACCTCTGAGACAAATGCAGGAGCAGACACAGAGTGAACAGAACAAGTACAAACGCGAATCCACTTTCTGCAGTCAGTGAGCGATTAGAACAGCTCACTGTGCCTTGTGTGACAACTGCGTCAGTGTGCATTTGGCATGTCCTGTACAACTGCATCCACTATGAGAAAGTGGTGTATCCAGCAGTGACAGATTTTACAACAAGACCTGCCTCAACAGAGGCAGACAGGACTATGTCCTTACCCTGTGGCGCTTGCCCTGGATCTTTGTTCGAGCAATTTCAGAGCTGCTGCGCCGTGGTCCCCGTCGGCGCACACGAGCATAGTTAGCTTCCTGGAATTCCTTCATCTTCTTTCTCTGCATCCGAAACTGATGGCTGCAGCTGACATTGTACCTCAAATAGGCAGAAGCAAAGCAGCAGTTAGGAAACAACAACTATCCAAACTTACTGCTTCTCCTTGCTCTAAATAGGGATAAAATGCCTCTTTACAGTCGAGTTCTGTTCCTCTGCATTTGTTTAGTCAAATGTACATTTCACTGAAAAGAGGCTTTTTTGAGCCCTGGAACTTCCCACTTCCCATTTAATTTTCTACGCAAGTCAGAAATCCTGTTTACACCCAACACCATATCTACCTCTCCAGACTTAGAGGCATTCACAAATCATTTAGAGTCTTAAATGATCTCTGTTGCCACTGCATCCCATGGAGGGAGGACAAGAGGTACTGAAGTGTTATACAATACCTGGAGACAGCCCACACGCCCAGTTCCAGAGAACGTGCAGGCAGGGAAAAGGAAGATTATGTTTTGCGAGTACCTTTTAGCACAGGTCATGGAACAAAACCTCTTGGAGCCACGGAACTGCGTTGCTGGGGCATACTTCCCACAGTATTCACACTTCAGCAGGTTTGCCTTCTTATCAAGCTCTAGTGAGATAAAGAGATATGCACCAATGATGATTTGAACTGAAGCAGATCACAGGTAATGATTCCTCATTCCACTACTCTTCCTCTGAGCAGAAAGATTCCAAGCAATATTCTCTACTGAATCTACTAAGCAGTTAACTTGGGAAAGAGATGCAGAAGCTCCACTAAATAGGGCCCCAGGATATTGAACAGAGCAGTTTTCTTCTCATTAGTAACATTTCGCTGAATAACTGAAAAATAGTGTGTATCTCATATTCTTTAAGGCTGTGGGGGAAGTCTTCCATCACACAGCACTCGCTGTCCACACATCTTTCACAGCCTTCAGAGTCATTAGAGACAGGTACAGTTCAAATCCTCCTGCTTACTACCAACATAGTGTTACATCATATTAGCAACACCAAAGTACTGTGTTCTGTCCCTGAAGAAAAGGAGACCCTAGGTCCACAAATCTATTTAAGTTTGTAAGACAGTATCAGAGAGCAGAAACTTTCAGTAACACTAGCTAGACCTTTTTGAGCTGAAACTCACCCACAGAAGCACTGTCCCCGCCCAGGGAATTGCTGGACAGGTTTTCACTCTGGCCAGAAGGAGCCTCTCCCTGCAGCGGTTTCTCAGATTCTTTCAGCAGCTGAGAACAACCCACCTGGATAGAAAGAGAAACAACAGAGCTCATCAGTTACAGATTCTCTGTGTCCACCACCCTCTGTAAGGTACATGCTGCTCACAACTTATGCCGCTCTGAAGAATCCCTCTGCCTACTAGGGAACGAGAGATGCTGAACAAAGTCATTACTCCTTCCTGACTCACTGGCTTGGTGGTTCATTCAAAGATCACCAAGTACCATCTGCCTTGAATAACCTCTGATTCCATGTAACTCCATTTCCCTCTTTTTCCTTCATTTTGCTGCTAGTTAAAAACACAGTGCATCTTCACTTCACTAAAAAGCAGAAAGAACCTTCTGATAATTTATGCATAAATTATTGCTTTAGGGACTACTGAAAACAGTTCCCATCACACTTGCATTACTTCCTCCAATCCACTCTCTTTAATACCACCACTTAATGCCTTGCTTTATGCATGACACCTTCCTTTCTCTTCCTCCTCACTGTCTCTGCCTTGGGCTAAAAACAAGTACTTGAAACATGGGGAAAGAAACTCCTGTCCAAAGATGGAAGCCCATTACCCTCCAAAGAATGCTACACCACCTCCCCCAGCAGCACAGAACCTGTACCGGAAAGGGCTCTGCTCCTTCCTGGATAACAAAGCCCTCAATGATGTGTGTCAGGATCTGGGGCTTGACAATGGCTTGTGGAGGTTTGGAGTCTCCCATCTGACGAGACAACATTGCCAGGTTTGGGGTGGGAGCAGAAGCAGGGGTGACTGACGCTGCTTCACTCGAGGTGGTATTTGTGGTTGCAATGGCAGCAGGATCAGATTTATCTGGAAAGTTAGCAGCACAAGAGTCAAGTTAACTTTGTCCCATCTACTTCAAACAGAATATGAGATCAGATTACTAGCATGCACAAGCAGAGCTCTCCTTTGTACCTCACCTCCAAGGCCACTCTTCTCCTCCATGTTTTGAGGACTGTCTGTCACAGGAGAGGACCTGGCAGGCAGGAGTGCCGTGACACTGGGCAATTCCTCCTTCTCTTCCTCTGACTCTGCTTTGCGCTTAACTGCTAAGGTCTGAGATTTGGCCTGTGTGAATAAAGAGGAACACATAAGCAGAGACAGGAGCTTCAAAGCAAAGAGTTAGACAGAGTGAAGGCAAAAGGAAGTTGCGTCCTGCTCCATCATTCTTCATCTCCAGCCTGGTTCCATCTCTGGGAAATGCCTCTAGCTCCCTCACAGTACACACCTCTACTTAGGAACACCTGCCTAGGAGGAAGCAAAGCTTCACATATCAACATGAACTGGGACATGGCTATAATACCCAGATACTGTGTGAACCTCAAGGAAGAAGAAATGGAATGGCAGTCACCCAGCAGTTTCCAAACAGCCCTTTGGCTAGATGAGATCAGTTTCAATCAGTCCAATCAAAACAGGAGAAACACACTGGATGGGAGCAGAATCATCCCCCCACTCTAGAAATCAGGCAAATCCTGTGACACCTTCCTTGAAGAATCAGCCAGAATTCAGAAATAGCTTTAGCAACTGGCTGAGACACCTGAGCTGGCAAACTGCAATTGCTCCAAGGATTTAGTCAGACCCTAGCTGGACAATTCAAAGCAGTAGGGAACGGGCCTGTGGAACATAAGCCAGCTTTGTTTTCCCCTGCATAGCCTGTTATTAGGGGATCCTCTGAGGCCTAGAGTCAGTGGCTGGTACCACGCATCAGGGAGTCTCTGGCCTGGAAGTATCCACACCTAGTGAGGAGAGGGGAGTTCAGTCTTCATGGCCCACTCAGCTCTCATCTCTGTCCTGAGAGAGACAATAAAGAGGCAAGTTATTGTTTTTACTGGGTTTACGCAGCAGGGTTTTGGTAGCGTGGGAGCTGCAGGGGTGAATTTTGTGAGAAGACACCAGAAGCTGCCTTCATGTCTGACAGAACCAGTTCCAGATGGCGGCGGGGGGACCCACCACTGGCCAAAGCTGAGCCCATCACTGACAGTTTAGCACCTGCACCTCTGCTGTAACATATTTAAGAAAGGGTAAAAAAAAAAATACTGCATAACAGCAGCTAGGAGACAGGAGTGAGAAACAGCCCTGCAGAGGGAGGTGCTCTGGGCACTGTAGCAGATATTGCCCTTGCAAGCCCGCTGTGAAGATCATGGTGAGGCAGGCTGTCCCCTGCAGCCCATGGAGGACTCCATGCCAGAACAGGTAGATCTGCCCTGACGGAAATTGTAGCCCATGGAGAACCCACACCACAGACGGCTCCTGGCAGGACCTGTGGCCCAATGGAAAGAAGAGCCCATGACTGGAGCAGATCTGCTGGCAGGACTTGTGACCTCAGGCGGGACTCATGCTGGAGCAGTCTGTTCCTAAGGGACCACACTCCATGGAAGGGACCCATGCTGGAACATTTCATGAAGAACTGCAGCTCATGGAAAGCACCCATGTTGGAGAAGTTTGTGGAGCACTGTCTCCCACAGTAGGGACCCCACTCTACAGCAGGGACAAGAAATGAGCAACAGAGGCAACATATGGTGGACTGACCAGAACTCCCATTCCTCACCCTTTTGCACAGCTTGGAGGGAAGAGGTAGAGGAGTCAGGAGAAAAGCTGAGACTGAAGAAAGAGGGGAGGGTTTTTTTTTGATTTGTTCTTATTTCTCATTATCCTACATTAACTGGCAATAAATTGAGTTAATTCCCCTAAATTTAATTTGTTTTGTCTGTGATCGTAATTGGTAAGTGACATCCCTGTCCTTATCTTGATCCACAAGCTTTTTGTTGTTTTCTCTCCTCCTACTGTCAAGGGGCAGTGACAGAGCAGCTTGGTGGTCACCCAGCAGCCAGCCAAGGACAACTCACTAATTCCAGTATGCAATGTGGACAGCGACCCCATTTGGGACAGGGTGTGAGCCTCACTTATGTACTTCGTGCAAGCCTTTGAATGATAATGTGGAAGAGAAATGCTTGTAATTAATAACCCCAAGGGTTGGACTGCAATTAGTGTTTTTGAGAGGAAAAATGTCTCCACATCCCTTTACCCAAATCCATTACCCATCCCATCCCACTGACCTGGGCCTGGACTGCGATTGGTGTCCTAGGAATGAACAAAGAGAATCCATATGCTATTCTCCTTCTCAATGGTATCACTTACTGGCAACTGGACAGACTGCATGTAGAATGCTGCTGGCATCTGAGCCACAACTGGAGAGGAGGCTGGGCTCTTTACCATGTGGGCTGTGCCTTGAACTTGTGCCAAATTCACCCCTGTGGCAAGAGAAGGAGCTTCCTGTGAAGATGCTGGAGCTGAAGATGATGACGAGGAAGCAGCATGGGCATGAGTAACAGGCTGGACCACGGCTGGCATTCCCCGGGATGCTGGCACTGTTGCAGCAATCTGAGCCAAACCCAGTGCTTGCGCTTGGCCTGAGCCTTGCTGCCGAGTACCCACCACCTGCACTGGGATGTGTGGTGGAGGCTGCTGTGTTGCTGACATTTTAGCAGGCCCAAGCTGAGGAGGTTTGATAGGAGTAACCAGAGATTTTGACTGAATTGGAATAGGTGACTTGGTGGCTGGCTGGCATGGACTGTCCTGCTGGAGCTGCACCGTCTGTGGTTGGGACTGCAACATGGGTTGCACCACAAGGGTCTGAGCCTGCTGTTGGTTTTGAGGTGAAGCTTGCTGCTGCGGAGGTTGAGCTTGCTGCTGCTGTTGTGTCAGAGATGGTGCTTGCTGCTGTTGCTGCTGTTGGGCCAGCTGGAGATGGGTAGCTGTGTGAAGGAGCTGGGACTGTCGGTGCTGAAACTGCTGCTGGTGATGAATGGCAATCTGCTGCTGGATCACCACCTGCTTCTGCAGGTGGATCTGCTGCTGCTGCTGGATCAGCGAGTGTGGCTGAATCTGTGTATATGTGGCTACACAAACACAGAGTGGGAAAAGAGGAGAACACAAAAGTTAGCAACAGTGCACATGGAACAACAACAACAAAAAAGCAGGCAGCTAATTCACTGGATTGAATCATTAAGCTCAACAATGACTGACAGCACACTGGCAGAGAATATGGGGGACTAAATCAACTTCTCTTACTAATAAAGACAGATAACACCTAGAGCTGCCTCCAGGAGCACAGAGGCTTGGAGGCATGTTGAGAAACCTCTCACCACTGAGCTTTCAAATCACGCTCTCGTCAAAACCCAGTGGGCTCAAAGAGAAGGAAGAGGTCTGCATTTACCTGAGCTGATCAACGTCTGGCTGGGTGCCGGTGTAGCAGTCCTGGTCAGATTCATGCCCACCGTTTGCTGTCCACCGCTGTCTGTTTCACCCTTCTTTATGGCTGCATTCTCTGTCTCTGTTTGGCTTCCCTGGCTTACAGTCACCGCCTGGGCAGCTGCTACCGGTAATGGCTGAACCACCCCCGTGCCCTTCCTTTGGCAACTGCCAGTGGCACCTGCCAAGGAGGTCTGGCTCAATCCCGTTGAAGTCTGGCTCCCACCACTTGCCACCACGCCCCCAGCAACACCACTGCTGCCAGCTGCCCCCTGGCTCAAGTTGAGGGACTGGCCTGGGCTGCCAGAGGAGGCCTGAGCCACTGCCAAGGTCTGGCCTGTACTGGTGGCTTGCGGCAAGCCTGAAGCCTGGGAGCTTCCCGGCAGAGCTGCCTTCTGAGCAGAGCCCTGGAGCTGGGCGTTAGTGGCCGAGGTCTGCTGGCTCCTCACAGCCAAGTTCTGCACCTAGAAACACACATACAAAACAGAATCCATTTGCTGTATGAATGTTACTTGCTGGAAGTGTGGCAGAGAATGCACAGGCAGCACGCTCTACTGGGATGCAGGCTAAGTCAATGCTTCCAGTCTCACGTGGCAAGCTGGCTAACACTGTAGGGGACAGCTCAGGCACAGCCCTCCCCAGGAAATACACCACCCTGAATTCCCTCCTACCCCACCTCTGATGGAAGTTAAAGATCTCGTGGCACTTTCTGAACAGCACATAAGGAGACTGCCGTTTTCCAAGGCATGGGCCAGCCTTCAGTCCTGCATGCCTTGCCCTTGGGTTGGTAAGATCCAGTTTAGGATGACTCTAAAAACACTGAGATACCACTTTAAAGACTAATAATTCTCATTTAATTTTTGTGCCATCTGCCCCCTCACTCTGTGCAGGGCTCATAGATCAGAAGGCCCATAGATCTACTCATGTCCTGTAGCCCTTCTGATTTCACCAGTTCCTCTGCCTTTTGATGCTGCCATCCTCCATGTTTACTTCCCGTCCAAATGCAGTATTATCTTCAAATTTGATCATGGTTAAATTCCCTTCAAAGAAAATAAGGTAACTGGAAATCCCACCAATGACTGGGATAGGACAAGGAAAATGGGAAGGCATGGTAGCTCCCTGACCTGGAGAATTACTCGTAGATGAAACAGGATGACCTTGTGGCCTCTTTGGTCTTCGCCCCATCTTTCCAACAACAAACCAACTGGTTGAAGGAATACTACCACTGGCAGACTTTTCATTACAGAGTGGCTGAAAACTGGACATTGAACTTAACAAATCTTTTCACACAAGGACAGCTGAGAAACTGTGAAGACGGGATTGATCCAACCTGTAGCTCACCCCAGAAGCTTTAAGCAGAAATTAATCCCATCTCTGGAGGCAAAAAGCAAACATTCAAAAATGGCGGCAAGAGAGAACAGAATCTCCTGCCTGCACAAGGACACAAGTTGGTAATAAAACAGAGCTATTTTGCTACACAGGAATGGAGACAAAGACCAGAAGGTGGAGTGATGGAGAGGAGGGGAGGGAGAGGACTCCAGGAGGGGAGGTGTCACTGACCTGGTCTGTGTCTGCATGGACCACAGGAGACTGAGTGGATGGCACCTCCTGCTGGACAGCCGCCACAGCCCCGTTGGGCATCAGGATGAGTTGGGAGGCAAGAGGCACATTGCGGCCCAAGGTCCGGTTAACCTGCAACAGGTTCCCCAGCTGTGGCTGTTGAGGGAGGGTCAGGTGATGTGGAATGAAAAGAACAGAGGGAAAGAAAGACAGACAGCGAACCACAAGCAAACAGATTACAAAGCAACACTAGGCTGCAATGTCATGCATTGCATAACCCCCAATTCTTCCTGCACTGTAACACTGAGAGTAACCCTCATGAGCACAAAAATAGTAACAGTTTCCTTACGGAAACAAGCACTTTTCTACCAACCATAAGCCTGGGCCAACTCCCACAGACTGTCCATGGATGGCCAAAACACTATAGTATCATTTAATTTTCAGATATACATCCAGAACTCGTAAATATACAGTGATAAAAGGCATACATTCAAGACCAGGTTGCTTGAAAATAAGGGGATAAAAATCTGTATTTGAAGTCAACTGAGAAACAGAGAACATTTACCAATATGTAATCAAACCCCAGACTAACTAAAGGCTAATGTTTTCTATTTAGGAGCATTTTAAACCAATTAAAAGGATGAGGTATTTGTTCATATCAATTTACATTTCTAGACTTACTTGAATTCTGACATGTCCCTGAGCTCAGCAGTGGTAGAAGAAAGTAATTAACCATCTATCTGTTCCAGTACCGAACCAGAAGAGTAGGTTTATTTCTATGAGCTCTATTCAAGTCTAGGACATATATTTCACATTTACATTCTAGTGAGAAGTGCCATGGGATCTTTAACATCTATGCAGAGCAGAGACAAACATGGTTCTTGATCATCTCATCTGACTACACAATACAAAGCTTATCTACCCTCAAAAGCTGAGCCCAGAACCAAACTTGTGGTTTTGGGGACAAGAGCTTCCCCATCTGAATTTAAAATATAGTGCATCACCCTTAAAGCTAGAGTCAGTCCAAAGACATTGGTAATCAATCCCAAGCAGGAGAACGCTGAAGTAGCTAGAAAATGGTGTTCATGGTCAGGACACATTTTGCGTACACATCTCTTACCCGGAGGTACATCTGGGCCTGTGACTGGTTGAGAGGTGGTGAGGTGGTATTCCCAAGGAGCACAGACTGCGTCAGGGTGGTGGCACTGGGGGAGCTCACACTTTGTGACCGACTGATCAGCTGAGCAGCTGATGTGGTGGCTAGGTTGATCTTAAAAAAGAAAAAAAAGCCCCAAATCACATATGAAGAGACAGAGGCAAGGAAATAAGTATGAATTCACTTACTGGGGTACAGCCAGAACAGACATTTTACTGGGATTTTTCTGTATCCCACAGACAACCAAGAAGAAAAAAGGCCTTGTCTTAAGTGGCTATGCAATCTAAACTAGTCAATGCCCTAGATGTTAACCTCATTTGGACGCTGAGCCTGACTACCACCATCAGCATGCCACTGCAATTAGAGATCCAAATGAAATACATAGTTTTCTCCAGCCTCTCAAGTAAAGGAAAAAAAACACAAAGTAATCTCTGTCCTACCAACTCATCTACTCTCTGAACAAATCCCAGTTCCGCAATACTCACTACAAAAGCAGACTTCCTCTCATTCAACAGATTACTACTCTGCCCAAGAAATAAAAAACATTCCCTTTCAAGCTGTTTGTGACTCATTCTCTTTCTTAGAAGTCCTGATCCTTTTCTAATCCATGACAAAGTATCCCCAAAGCCTCATTAAAGAGAGAACAGTGTCTACCATTCCAGCTAAGAGGCCTCTCCCACTCAGAAACCTTCTCTGGTCTTAACCCCCACCAATAATAATAGCACCTCAAATCCTCAAAGTCACCTGCACCTTGTCGGTTCCCAGCATTCTTAGCTGTGTTTCCCTGGCTGACTGCCTCCCTAAAAGACTAAGAGAAGAAAGAACAAGGCAGGGGATGGGAGGGAGGCTTTGATACGTGTGTGAGGGAACAATTACTTACAGAGGCCTGGGTGGTGGTGGTCTGTTGTGAGGTGCTGGTGTTGGGGGAGCTGGCCTGTCTACTGGCTGCAATTGTAGCCTGCAAGAGATTGACACAGAAATGAGTAACTGGAACAAACTCTTCAATCCAGCCCAAATATTTGGCTTTGTCAGAATACCTAATCCCATCATCATCTTTTTTCATTCCTGAGAACAGGAGCACAATCTAACCACTACAAATCCATGCCATGCCTTATAAATCAGGTGCAGCAACTCATGAAGGTACCCTCCTCTTTGCCAAGCAGTTCAGTCCTATATAATACCCAAGGTAGCGGAAAACAGACCCTTACAGTGCATGACCTCCAGTCCTTCCACCCATGGGTACTTATCCAACTGATATGCTAGCTTGCCATGCTACATACCGCAACTCTAATCCTGATGCTGCAATCCACTCTGGTAACAACCAGATGTCCCCCATAATATTAGCAATTTGCTGGGCTAGTTTGGCAGTTTAGTAACAGTGCAATGATATCACTCCAAGTAACAAGTTCCAGATTACAGCACATATGGTTAGTGGAAAAATGTATTTATTCTTAGATTTTCTCCATCATGATCCTGTGGGAATTTGACTGTACAAGTTTAGTTAGTTTTATAACCAAGATTTGTGCAAAACTGGTGGGAGAATTCTATTTCCTTTATGCTATTAAACTGCAGGTAGAGATTCACAGCTACTGATGGAGATCCTGTTACACAGGCAGGACTTTATCCTTATCACACATAATCCATCTTCAACTGATAATAAAGTCTGGTCGGTGAGCAAAGAAGATGCCAAAGCAAAAAAAACATCACTTAATTATATTTATCAAGACATTTTATGGTCCATATGTCAATTAAAGAAACATCCCCCTGGTTGGCCAAGATCTACTCCAGATCTCTCTTGCTAGTAATTGCTAAAGAAAGCATGGGTATGATAAAGACAAAATTCACAAGATAACACCTGAAATTTCACCAACAATAAACACGTTTATTGTTAGAGAAATAATCTATGGTTCACTTTAAGGCAGTTTTTAAACACTATTGCATCCACTGCTGATTTCATCATCTGTCTTTTATTTAAAGAAGGTGCAAGGGGTGCACGAGCTAGCCATAGGCCTCTAAAATGCAAGTTTCCTTATGAGGATGCCACATTTTATCTTCCCCTGCTCTATACCTGAAAACGAAATAAGCGTTTGTACCACACTTCCAGTTTACTAGCATTACCTTTAAACAATGCATTTAGGGACTTGTTGTCTAATTATGGATCAGGAGAACCATGGTGTACAAGGCACTGTATGAAGAGATAAATCTCCAGATCTTTCCCACAGAAAGATCGAATTTCTCTCCCTCTGCCCCTTGGCAACTCACCTGCTGGACAGCAGCCAGGCTGTGAAGCTGGGCACTGTTAAGCTGCTGCTGGAGCATAAACTGATGAAAGTACTGGGCTGCATTGGGCTGTCTCTGGAGTGCCTGCAGGGCCTAGAAAAAGAAGAAAACCCAATTGTCAAGAATAGCATGCCCTGGAAACAAGTTTACAGAGAGCAATGAAGAAATAAATAATAGCCATAAGACAAATACTAGGCCTTAGGAAAAAAAAGCAAAGCCACTAGATTACCACATCAAAATACACAATACAGCTACAAATGTCGTAACAGACTGAATTACAGGTGTATTCTAGGGCAGCAGGAAGCACATTTGGAAAACTTCAATCAAATCCAGGAATATGTGAATGCGTGTGCCCAAGCAGGCAGCCCAGTATAGTGCATATATGGAGAATATATATATACATATCCTATTTAGAGGAACTGGGATGATAAACTGAATTACTTGCTCTAGAACAGCAGGCTAAAATCAATCTATTAGATCACAACACAGATTAAATCCAAGAGGCTGGACACTGAAAGGGTAACCTACAAAACATGCAGAACAGCATCAGACTACAGGAACTAAAGATCAGGCCTAGCACAAGAATTTCTAAATCTGAACACGACAGTCCTTTGAGCACGCTTCCACCTTGATACACAACAACTCAAAGGAACAACGAAAACACTCACTGTCATCTTCCACTGATGCACGTCCCATCCCAGAACATAACCATGCCTCACCTGTACTGCCTGTCGCTCATAGAGAGACATCTGTGATATCTGAGGACGGGTGCTTCCTCCAGAACTGGAGCTCCCGCTGGTGGAGCTAGAGTTCTGCTCACTTTCAGTCTCCATGGTGACAGGATCCCAGGAGCTCACGCTGAACGGAATCCGGATCTACATCGAGAGAATTGGAAACTAACTCAGGCTAGAGAAACAATCACACCATATTTCACTGCATTACACAGCTTTTTTTACTGGAATATCCCAGTACCAAGTTCCTTGCACAGCTTTGCTAAATCAGAGGACCGGAGATCCCAAGGTCTGAAATCACTCAGATATTATACTCACCGTTTAAATCTTTTATTACTGCAGTCAGAAACGTAACACACACCTTCTCATATTTTTATTGCCATGCTACAATTGGAAGCTACAGCATCCTGAATCCTTAAAAGGCAGCAGAGTGAAGGAGCAGTTGCAGCTCATTCAGCCCACGATTTGGTTACAGACCTGATCACTTCTCCTTCAAGGTTAGTGACAAATTGCACTGTGCTTTCCATCTCCCACTCCATTTCGGCAACTTCTGATTCTCTCTTCCTCCAGTTCCACAAGAGGTACAATTATCCCACAATTCCACTGCCCTACTGCAGATAAACCACTTGGTCCTGCCTTTTCCCAGTTTAGCCTCCAGACCTTGACTGTTTCTTTCTTTCTCTGAACGCATGGACTTTCCAGCTACTTGTTGCTCCTGACAGATCATAACTTGGCCGGAAGGTGGTGTGTGAGCCAAAAGCAGGCAGGACCCAAGAACAACCACAAAGCCACAGATAAAATGCCAAAAGTAAATTTATTTCTGTTATCTCTGAAATAGCACCCAGGCAGAGGAAATGCAAGAGGGAATGCAGGCACCATGGAACTTGGTTCTTGCTAGAAAGCTTGAATCGCAAAACTGCCACTTTGCCTGTATTTTATGAGGGAAAGGCAAAGCAGTTTTCCACTGTGCTTTGATCTTTCTCACAGCAGGGAAGAAATCTCAAGCACGTTTTCTAGGATACCCCTGAGTTTATCACAGGCCTGTGTTACCTAAACACAAAAGGTTCTGCTTGTCAGGCACACTAGTCAAGCAATAATTAGCACAATTGATGTGGTTTTATACACCCCAAGGTCACCCGGGCATGTTCTACAATTCTTCCTCGCCCATCTTCTGTTATATTCCCACACTGGCACCTGTGGTGGTGAGTTGCTTTCAGGAGGAATGGAGTGAGAAACAGAGTGGATGAAGTGTTCATAAGCAACACTTGTGAGGAGAAAGCTTCTAAAGAGATCATGAGAGATCTTCCAGCAGCAGAAAGATCAGTTGTGGTAAACTGCAAGACTGAGAAAGAACTGGTTGAAGGCTTTCATCAGCCAAGAGGAAAAATAGCGAGACTGAAGCGAGTGCTTAGCAGAAGAGTAACACATGATTAGGATGATTAGGAAGGTTCCTGGCAGCAAGACCCATAGGCTATACAGAGTGTAATGGAAGGAGAGATTAGAATTAGAAAAGGGAAAGCACAGAAGTTATTAGATTTATTCAAAATTCCACAGAAAAAGAAAAGCTTTTTAGAGGCAATCATTCCATGTAAGATTTAAAAAAAAAGACCCAAGAAAACAACAGCAACAAAAAAACAAGCAAACGAACAAAAAAAAACTTCCAATAGTCTCAATATGACTGACAGCCTGCTTGTTTCCAGAACACCACCCAGTCTTCCAGGATTCCACATCACAGGCACGCCCCTGTATCTAGACCTTTTCAAATACAGGGGCTTTAAATTCCACAGCCTTCACCAAACACAACTTTTTCTAGGTATGTAAGCAAACAGACCAGCATAGCAGAAAAGGATGTGCAACAATAGTCTGTAACAGACAACTTTTTGAATCCTGGAACGGTGTTAAGGGCAGCAGATGACTTTAAAGTAGGGCAACAGCATTAACACTGCAGAGGATGGCTGGCTAAATCAGGGAACTGCTGCTCCGTACCCGCTCCTCAAAATCTGGTAAATTCTATAATCAACAAGCAGATAGCTGCTGGTCAAGACTGGCTTCCCCACCCACCTTTACTTCTGCCCCACCTTTACTTCTGCCCCACCTTTACTTCTGCCCCACCTTTACTTCTGCCCCACCTTTACTTCTGCCCCACCTTTACTTCTGCCCCACCTTTACTTCTGCCCCACCTTTACTTCTGCCCCACCTTTACTTCTGCCCCACCTTTACTTCTGCCCCACCTTTACTTCTGCCCCACCTTTACTTCTGCCCCACCTTTACTTCTGCCCCACCTTTACTTCTGCCCCACCTTTACTTCTGCCCCACCTTTACTTCTGCCCCACCTTTACTTCTGCCCCACCTTTACTTCTGCCCCACCAGGTTAATCTAACAGTGGCTTCCTGCACTGCCTAAGCAATGGCCATCCCTAAGTCTGCCCTGCAGACATCTCAGCTGAGACATACACTCCTAACTGGCCACTACTGTATTACAGCTAGAAACTGTCAGTCAATATGCCTATCTAGAACATAACAGCTTTGAAGAAGACAAATATTTTCCCCGGGGAGGCAGCACCACAAAAAGTAAATGAAGCCTGAAAATAAATAAACTGAGACAAAATATAAATTTTTTGAAAGAAAGAAACTGTGCCACAAAAATGAAGTACCTTCAATGGGGTTAAAATGCAAGTCGGAGTGAAGCTATCCACATTACACCAAGTTACCTAGTAGCTCAGCTACCATTAGGGGACAATTTCTGTTCTCTTGCTCAACCTCCCTTTGCAGGTTTCTCCTAGCTTTTACCTTGCTTCTGGTGTTCACTTGATCAACTCGTTAACTTTGCAGAAAAACTACCCTACACACCATTTTCTGCCAGAACAGCGAGTTGATTAGCTCACTTGAGACACCAGAACTGCAACTGAGAGAGAAAAGAAAGTGCCTGTGAAAAATAACTAAGGTTCAGTTTAGCTGTAGCACATATACGTGCCCCCAACAGCTGCATTAGAAGGACAAAATTTGGCTTCTGACTCGGTGCTGCGCTCCACCAATGTGTTTCCTCAGTAAAAAGCAGGTCCTAGCACAAACAGAATCCTACTGAAACACCGCTGGGATGAGAGGCATCAAAAATTTTGGTCTCTTTGTATCCAAAAGGCCTTTTAAGGGTGTGGATACAGAAGCATACTCTCATTTTGCAGAAGGACCATTAAGAATTTTAAGTCACTCATAGCAAGCAGGGTTATCCCTTTCCAAACACAAAAGTGAAACGGCACAGTATTTCTCCAAGCAAATTCATCTAAGGATGCAGCTCCGTGTTAGTGTAAACTGATCAAAAGACAGTCTATTCCCACACAAAATAGCATGGCTTTCACCCTCTCCCCTCCTCCAAGTTCATCTTGCCCTTCTTGAACAAACCTCCAGTGATCACTGAGCTATTAGATCATTTGACTCAGCTGCTCCACTAGATGGTCAGTCTACAAAAAAAGGAGTTTTCCAAAAGATTGGTCTTAAAATATTTACCTTGCAAACATAATCCGCAGATCCCAAGCCAAAAAAATTCACCAAAACAGGGTAACGATGTGGCCCTCACCGGCAATTAACCTTCGAGCAACAGCTAAATTGGATTAAGCCTAACACAGAACCATAGATAAAAGTCAGACATGGAAAGATACAAAGGCCTATTAACACCATGCCAAGGAATGACAGCACAGCAGAAAAGAAGGGAAGGAGAAGGGAAAAAACTAGCTCATGGAGCAGTACAAGCATGAGAACATGGGCTACTCCAGAGCCTAACCTGCTCTGTTGATCTCAGCACACACCAAGAACACAACAGAATCATAGAATGCTTTGGGTTGGAAGGGACCTTAGAGATCATCCAGTTCCAACCACCTGCCATAGGCAGGGACACCTCCCACTAGGTCAGGTTGCTAGCTACAGGTAGCCCACTCTACAACTTCCTGACCGCCTCAAATGCAACAGCAGAAGTGTTGTCCAAAAAGTGGATCTGTTACCCGGTGTGCAATAAGCCAGTCTCTACAGCACCAAGAGAGATACTGTTTATTTGGGTTTTGCACAAAGTTCCGGGCAACAGAAGAGTCAGGCCAAGCCACTGAACACTCTGCAGGAGGGAGAAGTGGGAGAAAATTATGATCTCAAAGGTCTTTTCCAATCAACCGATTCTATGATTCTATGAAAAGTTTTCCTCGCTCACTCCATCCACTCCTCTTGCAGAACCTTCTTCTGACCTTATAACTGTTTTTGTCACCTCGTCTTCTGGAAGATAAGTTAGGAAACAACAATTTGCATCGGTTTGCCTGCAGGTTTGGCAGAGGAAAAAATAGGACTAGGACACACTCCTCACTCTGCTCCCATAGCTTTCCACGGCCAGCCACACCAGCAGAGGTGTGAAACTACCGGGTAACGATTACAGCTCTGCTCTGGGACGGAGCAGCAGGCGCAACTCCCGAGGCCGGCGGGACCCTCGCGCCGCCTGTTCCGCTCTTTCCCAACGGGGACCGGGGGCAGCGAAGTTCAAGCCCGCAGCGAGCGCCCTGCCCACACCGCGCCGGGCTGCAACCAGATGATCTTTAAGGTCCCTTCCAACCCAAATCATTCCATGACTCTATAGTTCTACGATTCCATGATTGCCGCCGCGGGGAGAGAGAGAGAGACAGAGAAAGGCGCGCGTTTCAGGTCGGCGACGAGGGGAACGGCAGCCGCCCGGGAGGCGGGAGCAGGAGTGGTCTCGGCCGCTGCTCCCGGCGCCGGCCGGGCAGACAATGGCTGCGCCGCCGCCGCTGTCAACTTCCAGCCCGCCCCGGTCCGGGAAGCGCTCCCTGCCGCGGACCACCCGCGCCCCGGGCCCGGCCTCACCTGCGGCACACGGCACGGCTGCAGCTCCGCTCCCGCAGCCCCGCCGGCACCGCCCGCGCCCCCCGCGCTGCCCGCGTTACCGGAGCCCCCGCGCCGCCGCCACGCCCCCCGCGCGCGGGCACCAGGCCGGGCGGGGCGGGGCGAAGCGGAGCGGGGGGGCGGGGCCCGGGGGGCCCCGCGGCGGGGGGGCGGGGCCGGGACGGGACCTCCCGGCGAGACCGATCAGCGGGGCAGGGCAGCACGGGGAGGAGGACCTGGCGCGGGGCGGGGCGGTTCCGTCCCCCCGCCTCTTTCCCTTTTTTAACTAATTCCCTTTTTTTTAAAAAAAAAAAAAATCCTTTTATTTTTTATTTGGAATTCCCTTTTTTCTTTTTTTTTTCCCAACTCTCGGATCCGTCACTTCCTGCCTCCAGGCGCTTCCGGGTACGTTACCCCCTTCCAGGGAGCCGCTTGGCGTTGCCCCGGTGACGGCTGCAGGGTCCTAGCGGGATGCGGGGATGGAGCTGGGACTGGGGCTGCCGGAACCCGCCCCTGCCCCGCTGAGCATCCCGGCAGTGTCCGGGAGGGGACCCAAGGGGTCGAGGTGTTGATAAGCGTCACAGGAAGGACATAGATCTGTTAGAGCACAGTTCCATGGTGGGCAGAGAATGGATTGAGAGTAGCCCTGAAGAGGAGGACTTGGGGGTGCCTGTGGATGAGAAGCTAAACGTGATCCGGCAACGTCCACTTGCAGCCCAGAAAGCCAATCATATCCTGGGGTACATGAAAAGAAGCGTGACCAGCAGGTCCAGGGAGGTGATTTTGCCCCTCTACTCTGCTCTCATGAGACCTTAGCTGGGGTGCTGTGTTCAGTTCTGGAGTCCTCAGGACAGGAAGGACATGGAACTGTTAGAGCAAGTCCAGAGGAGGGTCATGAGGATGATCGGAGGGCTGGAGCACTCTCCCCTATGAAGACAGGCTGGGAGAGCTGGGGGTTTCCAGCCTAGAGATGTCTCCGGGGAGACCTTGTAGCAGCCTTCCAGTACTTAGAGGGGGTCTACAGGAAAGCTGGGGTGGGGCTCTTTATTAGGGAGTGCAGGGATAGGACAAGGGGTAGTAGTTATAAGCTGAAAGAGGGGAAATTTGGATTAGATATTCGGAAGAAATTTTTTCCTGTGAGGGTGGTGAGGCATTGGAAGAGGTTGCCCAGAGAAGCTGTGGATAGCCCATCCCTGGAGGTGTTCAATGCCAGGTTGAATGAGGCTTTGAGTAACCTGACCTGGTGGTAGGTGTCCCTGCACAGGGGAGTTGGAACTGGATAATCTTTATGGTCCCTTCCAACCCAAACCATTCTATGATTCTACCATAACAACCTGGTTGTGCAGCAGGTGCAGAGTGCACTTCACTATTCAAAGCAGATGCCGTCTGTACTGGAGTATGTTAAACATTTGTTGTTTTATTCAGGTTGTAAAATGTTTGTATTTAGTACCTGGCACAGTCTTTGATGAACAAATGGGACACAGCAGTAATAATGGTGCCTGGAGGTTTTCTGTGCTGGTCATGTAGAGCACACGTACAGGTGCAGGATGAAAAGCTGCATAAACAGGGTAAAGTAACCCAGGTAGCAGAGCTTGCTGGCAACTTTGAGAAGAGGAGCTTCTCTGTACAGGAAGTTGGGTCTTAGCTTCCTGGATTACTCTTGAAGAGTTACCAGTTCTTCAGTCATTTGCCTGGCTTAAGGTAAAGAGTGGTCAACTCGTGTAAACTTACTCATTTGTAGCAATAGTGCTGTGGTCAGCTTGACTGTTTCTAAGAAACTGAGAAATGCCCTGTCAGGTCAGAACAACAGCTAATCTTGATGAGAGCTGCTGAGTTTCCTTTAAAGATGACAGGTTATGCACCAAGGATGGGTGAGGAGAAGCAAAGGTGCAGGAGCTCCTGCAAATGATGGGGTTGAGCTTCATGTTGGAAGCATGTTGCATCTGCCTCAGTGAAAGCGCTGGACTATCAGTTCATAGCAGATCCAGTCTTATTGGCTTAGAAACTCTTAATAACATTTGCTCTCTCCTGAAAAGCAGCAAAGCACACTGTACAGGAGGGTAATTGGGTGTTACAAAACACGATTTAGAGACTTTTGTTTTAATTGAGATGGAAAACCAGCTGATTCTCTTAAAAAAAAAAAAAAGCACTGTAGGAGATATTTAAGGCTACTCAAAATAAAGGCCAGATAGTGATCAAAGAAGGAACAATGACTAGGCGGAAATCCTGCCTATGTAATCCCTATGAATCAACCACTCCTAAACCCCTCAACAACTGGATGAATGACTAAGCCATTGGTCCCTGTTGCAAAACCCACTGAAGTTGATTCAAGAGAGGAAACTCTCTGGAATCTATGCAAATGAAAGGGAACTACTGACAAGGAGGCTCTGCGACTTACTGGGGGGTGCTTCAAGGGGAGGGATGATCAATGAAGAGAATTTGAGGATTTACAAGACTACACCAGTGTGTTGGGGTAAGAATCACAGGTGAGGAAATGGGGAGAGATCAAGGTAGATCAGACATAAATGAGCATAAGAAAATGGAGAGAGATAAGCTAAGCTGGTGAGATGCATTCAGTATTTTTGGCTGAACAAGTTTTGTACCTGATCACCATAGTTGTAACGTGTAATAAATTATTTTAATTATTTCCTGTGTAATTGCACTCTCTGTTGTTTGCATGTGTGTTTGTGATTCAAATAGCAAACTTAGGTCTGTCTAGCCAGCAAGTAGGGTGAAAGGTTTGAGGTGTCAGAAATACAAGAGACCTATGAATGCATGTTTCTCTCAGCATTGGTCCTTAGGGGAAGGATAAAGCTGCTGACGCTGTCTGTGTTTATATGAGTGTCTTTAAAGTACTGTCTCACCTCAGTGTTAACCTGTGTGTGCATGGCTGTTGTGAACTTGCACACTAGCCCACTACTGATGGGAAGTGAAAGAGAGGTAAGAAGCTCCCACTCATCTCCGTTGGCCCAGGAAGGAAGGAGGCCTCTGAATCTTTCAGTCCATCAGATTCAGCTGCCCTGAACACTTTTCAGGGACAACAGGTGCACCTGGCCAGTAGCTTCAGTCCATTACCCTTATTATACTCCCACACCCAAGCATGATAATAGGTATGGCGGAGGATACATCACGACATGTTACCTTTGGTGTAGACTGGTATTCCATTAGTTTGTAAGTTTTTTGAACCTGCAACCTGCTGATGTTATTGAGTCCCGTAACTCCAGTAGCAGCAGGTTCTTATCGTGTAAAGTATCTTTCTTTGTTTGCTTTAAATTGATTACGAACTAGTTTTATCAGATATCCCCAGATTGCCATGGAAAGATTTGCTGAAAAATCGTTTTCTGTTCAGTTTATCTACTACCTTAATTATTTTTTTAAATCTCAGACCCTCATCTGTTCACCACGTTCTGCTCATTCTGCCTACCAAATGGTGGAATCTTGGCCTTTTAAGTGTCTTTAATGAAGCATTTGTTCTATCCCATAAGTGTTATCACTGAGGCTCATGCTACAATTTGTGAAACTGGCCTACAGGATCTGTCTGGAAAGCTGTCCAGCGCTGTACCTCAATATAAGCCAGGATTAATTTCATAGGTAGCATCATTTGCTTATATTTTAGGTGCAGATCTGCCCAGTTCTGGGCTTCTCGACAAGCAGCAGCTGATTTTCATTCATTCCAATGAAGTTTTTTCTGTTCCAACCGATTTCAGCAAAGGAGTGTTGCTACAGTAAACGGCACCTTGCAGAGCCAGCCACGGAGCGATGGTGATGATCTGTGGCCCTATAGGAAAAGTGCACCTTCTGAGTTCCCATTTTTTTTCAGTTTATCAGGAAGACAGTGGTAGAAAATGAACCTCATACACAGGTGAGTAAACAGTATTGCCTAGCATAAGGATGAATTTACATGCTGTGCCATACAGATTCGTATAGTACAAGCATAGAAATGGACACTTAACCTATGTATCTGCATTTGCCTTCTTTCCTTTTCTCAGTCTTTTACTCACTTCAGTCTGGAAGTGAGACCATCATCTTCAGGTACCTCAGAAGGAAGACCCTTTCTGGTGTGGTGGGGAAGGTGTTTTCACACAGTCGGGAAATGTGGCAGCTTGTAATGTATTATGCCTCAGCCACCAACGGCTCATCCTTAGATCTGTAACATGGAGGTCCAAGGCAAGCCATAACCCTGATTCAGGCTGATCTCCAAGCCTGAGGTGTCTGCCTGCTCAGAGAAGAGGGTGACATTATGCTTAGTTCACTAGGCCATATAAGCGGGATAAATCTACATTGCAGTTACTGCCATGTACTTCTTACAGGCACCTTCCCTCACATAGGCACCAGCCCATTCACAGCATCATCAGATCACTGGATCTGTTCAACAACCTCCTGCTAGCCCTGGCCAGTCTGGCCAATCACCATCTCCAGAAGAAAGAAGATGGACAAGAGATGATCATAGCGACCTCACGGTTTAAATGGCATTCTGTCCTCTCTCGTAGAGCAAAAGCTCATTTGCCTGTATTGGTTATAAGTCCTCCTCTGACCTCCTCAGCCCTGCATTTTGGACATTATATAGCACCACCTCTCCCATATCCCTGCCCTATATGTTATTTCTTGTGTGACTGATCCTAGTGTGAATCTGTACTTCCTACCAGTACAAGACTTCTCCAAGTTGGCACAGTCAGACTAGAGCGGCTGCAACCACATGTCTTTGTTTCTGATCCCTCAAAAAAAACCTCAATGCCTGCCAAACCTCTTTTCTGCTCCCTGGAGGGAGTAAGAAGTTGGAACAGATAAAGGGAAAATCAGAATGCTTTGTCTGTGTGTGAGAAGCCAGCACCAGGCATCACCTGCAGTACCCTGAAGGCACCCTTCTCCTCACAACCACCTTTAAGATGTGAACTGCATATGAAAGGAAAACCTAGTCAACAAGCAAAAGCTGATACATACCAATCTACTTCCAAATGTTACTGGGCCTGGCCATCAAGGCAGTATCAACCAAGTTTCTTATCAACATAAGAGAGAGTGTGGAAATAAGTCCACTGTGCAGCAAACTGAAAAACACAAGAATTCACAAGTTTTAGACTTTTCTGATGAGAAAAGCCTGTCAAGGGTAGGCCACATTCCAGGCCTTCTGCCCTTAAATTGAAACAAGCCACATTAACAAAGGAAATCCAAGCATGCTTTAAAAATTACTTATTAATCTATTGCACATCTTGGATTTAAGTGTGGATTGATACAAACACCCTGATGCAGTTATTTGAGCTTGATAGAAAATAACTTATAGGATAAGATTAAAAATTAGCAATCCACCACATATGAGTGCACAGGTATGCTTACCTTGCACAGAGACAGTACAGATCACAAGGATCCATGGGCTTTCACATGGTTCTCAGTAGTAGCTATTTTAAAAGTCTGTTATTGTCCTGCAGCTACAAGAGAAAAATCCAAGTTGTTCTTTACCTCAAAAAGGAGAAAAAAACCTTGGAATAAACTTTAGGCTCTGTATATTGTCAACAGCCCCCAGTTACAAGTCTCACAATTGTATTTCTTTCTTGTTTTGGGGGCAAAAACTCAGAAAAATTAGGAAGTTAGAAATTCACAAACTCTATCTCCAAACCAGGCCATGTCAGTCAAGCATACACTGATATGCATGAGTAAGGCAGGTGACCAGGCTTACAGAAGCTTTTGCAGCTAAGTCTCCTAAGACAGGAGACAGCTCATTTGTCCTGTGTTCCAGTTTCTCTTTAGATGAAGGCTCCTTTTAGTTTTCCATATGACCACTGTAGAAGCTCTGTGAAAGCCTAGGAAACTGATCTCTTCTGCACCCACTAGAAGCCATGTAGTACTTTAGTCCAGTTTGGACAGTACTGACAGATAATCACAAAGGCCTAAGTAAGCCAAACACCTCAAACCTTTATGGTTCATCAATGCTTCAGTGGATCCCTACCTGTCCATTGCACAAACTGTCTTCTTCATGTATAGATTTTAAGTATGCTATTTATTTTTTATAGTCTCGCCCTGACAAGGCGAGAATCCATTTGGGACCATCTTACATGCTTACAGTCCTCCTCCTTTCAAAGGGCCTATTTCCCACTCCTTTTAAGATGTTTTCTTTGCAGAAAAATCCCTTGCTATCTAAGATAGTAGTTACCAGATTGCCTGATAGCTGCCTCCTGTACTATGCTCTTCAGAACCTTCTTTTATTCAGACTGAAGGTACAAAACTTTGCAGGATATTTCCCAATCACCTCCAGGCCACCTGGGCAACCTGGAGAGGTGATGGGAGGACATCTCCTGGCCAGGTACTTGTACCTCACCTTTACTTACAAATAGTAAAGGTTTCTTTCTTGCATTGGAAGATACTTCCTGTGGATGTCACCAAGAACAGGGAGCACATTTCTACAATCAGCAGAACTGAACAAGCATCAGATTGCCCACCCAACGCAGACTACTTAACTACAGCCTTCCCTAATGTTTGCCCCAAAAGGCAAAGACCTTACTACTACTGTACTCTCCTATCTTAAGAAAGCTTGCCACACAGCAGCTCTTTTTCAGCTCTGCTTTGACAGCTTCATCAGTCCCTCTCATACGCAGCTGAACAACACCAATGTAATTTGAAACCACAGCCAAGAAACATCTGTTTGTATTTGTATTTAGCACACTTAATGTCCTTACTCACATACCCCATGCAGGTACAATGTGGCAAGACTTCCTTTGATCAGAACGAGGGGAATCTTGCTGGGCCTTTTTCTATTTAGATCGATTAATAATTGCACGGCCATTTGATGACATAAACTGTAAAACAGACCCTTGACACGTGTCCATGTAAAGGCAGGAGAGCTTGGCTCATAGTCGTACTGAGTGCACTGGGTTACAACATTATAATCTCCTTATCTGAAGCTCATCCAGATTAAAGGACTTTCCTCCCATGATTTCTTCAGTTCAGCCCAAATACCCAGAAGAATAAACTTGCCAGGAAGGCAACTGGGAGATTGTAGGGCTCAATTCTCTCTCCTGTCCTTTCCTATCCATTGGCAGAGCACAATAAACAGTACCTATTGACTTTCACAATGTCTTGGAAAAGGGCAATGCTAAGGGAATGCTCCTTGGCAGCCCCTTCTAGTTCTATCATATTTTTGCTCACTTTAATTCAATCCTGTTTTAAAACTGTTATCTGTTGTCCACAGAATAACTTGGTTCCTCAGGTTTTGTACCTGTGAGACTTTTTTCCTTTTTTTCTGCCCCTACTGAACAGCCCGAAGAACAATCATGAGTAGGGGACAAAGGGCTGGCTCTGCTCACTATATGAGCAAATTGCTCTGAATAGTCAGAGAAAAAAATAGATTTACTGTCCTTTTACAAGCTGTGTTGGTCAGACAAAGAGCTGCTACACAGGGCTCCTCCAAACAACCCTGGTCACATGATTTGCTTCACTTTATGTTCCTTTTCTCCCTTTTTTCTCTCCTAGATAATTCCTCTTTAGAAGCATTATCATTTCCCAAATACACAGCCTACCCACCTTGTTCTCTCTTTCTCCATAGGTCCTGGTCTTGTTGGCTTATTTATGATATGACAGTCCGGGTAACTTCTCCCTTGGTATTATCAGCTCTATAAAACTGGTACCCATTTTTCCTTATCTAGTATACCACCTTTTTGTGTACTACCTTGCTAATGGCACTGCATGTCTTGATGAGCTATCTGCATACACTCCCTACTGCTGTGTTGCATCCTGAAGTTCCTCAGATTGCTATTTTTTTTTCAGTAGTGCCATAGGTAAGGTTTGCTTGTCTTGAGTTAATGTCTTGACAGGGTGGGACTGGGTATTGCCAGAGCCTAAACAAGCACAGTGACTGAAGCTGTTGAATGACCCATCCAGAAAAGGCCTGGGCATGGGTGGTTGAAATAGGAAAATTCAACTGCTTTGTGGGGAGCAGCCATGTAAGTCAGAGTCTAAGACAGGGACACTATGATCTTCAAAGAAAACAGGAAGGGTTCATTACAGCCACTTTGTATTTCTCCAAAAAGACGAGGTACGAAAAGGAAAGTGATACTTCAGATCGCACCTACAGAGACAGTAATTTCTGATTGTTTACAGAAGAAGATGAACATTGAGTAGTGGTGCATGAAATAAAAGGTGTCAACATGAAGGTGTAGTTAGGACTGAGCGATGTGTGATGCCTGGGTATACAAACAAAGAAAACAAAAAAAAGGGAACCTTTACAATTCAGAGAGAGCGATGGCAATGAAAAGGACACTGACTGCAGAAATGTACAATATACATGATAAATTTCTTTGACGAAAGGGGACATGGAGAAATACAAAGTAACAAATGAAGTAAGAGAAGTCAAAAACAGGATAGAAAACGAGAGGAAGAGTAAGCAGTGGTCTTGCACAGATGGGAAACCTGCATATACAGTGGATAGGAGGATTAGGTCAACTAGGGAAAGATGGATTTGCCAGCCATTAAAATGAAGAAATACAGGAGAGGACCGAATGATTGGGTAGGCAGAGAATTTTGGAAGAGGCAGAGACCTTTTTGGGGAACAAAAGTGGTTGGGACAAGAACCTCTGGAAGCAGGGACCTGGGGTAATGCTGTGGGCAATGGAGGAGCAGAGCAGTGTGGAGGGGAAGGGAAGAACGAGGAATAATTTTCCTTTGGTTGTATGAAGGGGTTAAAAAGAAACACTGCTTGACAGAGGAGAGTGTCCCAAGAGCAGGGTGTGGGCTGGAGTCTTCACGGGAGTGTTAGTGGGTCTTGGAGCAGAAGACACCCTGAGAGAGAGGATGTTTGTGCAAGTGAAGGAGGGAAGCAGAAAATTAGGTATGTGAGAATGGGAGGGAAGGGACTAGGGGAAGTGGAAGTGCCTGGTGGTTGTGAAAGCACAGACACTAAGAGCAGGCAGACGTCTGGTAGCAACGTGGCAACTGGAGCAGTGAGAGAAGGATACTGACCACATTGTCAGGGTGGGCAAAGCAGGGTCTTGTCTTGCCCCTGTGTTCTCTAACTTACCCAAGAGGGCCCTTTGTCTCTTCCCCATCCGACATCCCCACACAGCCCATCTAACGCCTGTCCCCAACCACCCCCTCTCCTCCTCTCTCTTCCTTTCCTCTCTCTCTGCTGCAAGATCACCTCTTCCAAGAGGGATGGAGAGAGAGCGAGCAGTTGGAGGAGGTTTGTTCCTGGTCAGGGCTGGTTAGTTGGGGAAATTTCACTACTGGGTTTTTTTTTGTTTCATTGGTTTCTATGACCCTGTTCAGAGTTCTGAAATTATTATCAAGGTATGTTCCATTCTTTCTCAGCCTGTGATGCTGCCATCATCCTCTTTCACAGCCAGGGTACATAATGAGTTTTCATCATTTTTTGGGTTCCAAGGCTGTTTTCCCAGTAAATCAGGAGTTGGTGTGTGCAGCGGAAATACCCCCACACTGCAATTTTCAGGCACCAGCAGTAAAGGTGGTGGGCAAGCCCTACAAGGCACAAGAGGTGAATTTGCAGGTACAATCAACTGCATACAGGATCACAATATGTTTTTTCTGCTTATTCCAGCTGAGTTTAGGTTCACAGCTGGAGCAGCCCTACAGGTGGGATGTGGATTGAAAGATCTCTGTCTGCCTCTGCTAATCCTCTTAGTTAAACTATGACAGCCCCAAGGGCTCTTCTGCAACTTCTGATCTCTTTCAGATATGTGAGCCATTTTTGCATCTTCCGGGCTTGTCTCTCCTGGGCATCATTTGTTACTCAACCTATGTCTCAAGGAAAGAGCATCCTTTTCTAGCCCGAGCTCCAGGAGCATGCCCAAAGTGCAGGACCTGTGATGCTGTTCAGGTACTACCCCAGTCCTGGCTACAAGGTGGTGGCATGCAACAGTCATTTTCACTAATGTTAGTCTACCTTATAGCCATAGTATATGCACATAATCTTCATCTGCTGGCCTTCTGAGGTTGTCTTAGCTAGCTGCTTGATCCGCTTCTGCAAGACAGGTATTTAGAGGAAGCTGTAAGAACATCAGCTCTCCATTTGTCATGTTATCAGGAAGGTGAAACTACCATGACCTTGGGAAGATCATGGACAATTCACTACATTGTAACAGCTACTAATGTTTCTTTTGCATTAAAATTCTACAGCAGCTTTAGTTTTGCATGTCCTGTATACACACAGAGTCTGTTACTGCCTCATATTACTATTTCTTTTTATGAAAGGTAACTGAATCTCTAGAAGGAGATTACAAGTAATTGCTTAGTACACGTCATAAAAAAACCCAAACCAACAAACATATCCAGACCTAACCCTTCTTTTATACGGCTTGGCAGACTTGCTTTTAAAGCAGTAGACATTTAAAGAAAACCCTGGAACCCTTAATCTAATAGAACTGGGATATGAAAGTGAGATCTGCAGGATCATGGCCTTTTTGTGTTTCTAAAATGCTCCTGCTTGATATAGGAAATGGAAACAAACAAGAGGCCACACAACATGTAGGGAATTTGGTGAGGTTGTTCTTTTGATGTCATGGCCACCTTTCACAAGGCGCAATCCTTTTCCGTATGGAAGAATGGCTAAACTAGTTCTCCTTTAGCCTCCCCTTGCCTGTTCCTACTCTTCAGTTATGACAGAAAGATGATTCAAAGTGCCACATGAGGAACAAAATCAGGGTTAAAAATGCCTTTTTTTTTTTTGCTTGGAGTTTGGTTGCAGGAAAACTATTATGTTTACTCAATTGGGAAGGTAGCCCAGAGAGGGGACTTTGGGAGGAAAGGAAGACTTAAGCCGCTATGGTGGCCACAGCAAAGTGTATAACCTAGACCTAAGCAATGTTTCTCTCCTTTTCAGGCATTAAAATCTGTGCAGACTTCATCAAGTCACTGACTTCTTTCCAGGTTCCACATACTTTATTTCACTTGATTCCAAACTACTGTGTGTCAAACCAAGTTTCACAAGGAAACTTAAGGCATAGATCAAAGGAAAGAGAGTACATCCAACATAGCAGGAAAGAGGAGAGCCAGAGCAATGATGTTTTCATCATGGTAGGAGAAAACTCAGGTTATTGGTTGCAAAGCCAGGGCATTCTAGTAGGAACCCTTTTTCGAGACATCTGTGGAAAGAAAAAGCAAGAAAACACAAAGTGCCTGATGATTTTTTAGGGAGAATCTAAGGACTAAGAGATCTTAGAGTATGAGTTGTACCACCATTTTGTCATTGGCTTAGGCATTTCTAGTTACATTCAAATTTAGGATGCTGTGAGGACTGTACATGTGAGAAGTATAGGAAAATGGAATAAAAATAGATCCTTTTAACCTTCCTTGGTATGCTGTAGCCTTGGTTTGCTTTGAGATTATACCTGGACTAGAAACTGTGCCCACAATTAGTACAGTAGATCCCAATTCAACCTTCAGTAAAGCCAAAAAGGCTCTACAGCACATGATGGAATAGAATACAGAATAGAGGTGGGTGCTTACCCACAGTCCTCCACTCTGTTTCAGCTGTTCCCACCTTGGAAGCCTGTTAACACTAGCTTGAACTGCAAGGGAAAACATATTCTCTTGCTGTGCGGTCATCTGTAGAGACAAAAGAGAAAGGGTGCTGAGCTGCAGAACTGCATGGTAGTGTAATGCAAATCTTTTGCTTGAATACATCATCCAACTACCTTAATTTTTTTACTCTTAAGACTGTGAATGCAGAAACAAAATATGTTTACCATGGTCTGTCTCCCCAACAGGTCTCCATTACAGTTGTAAATGTTCTCCTATGTAGTTTGATATCTTCTAACGCAAGAACGTCTTTGTAAATGGAGAACCTTTCAGTAGTTTGTCCTGATAGTTTTGGGGGTTTAATGTTAATTAGTATTTTCTTGTCCAACAACAGTTTTTAAAGTATATATGAAAGTATATATACTTTAGTATACTAAAGTATATGTACACAAAAATTGTTGCACAGTATGGAATAGAGAAGAGAGAGCATAGTAGATTATGATATTTAGTTCTGTAAAGGCTGGATTAAGGAGACTTCTCTTCTTGGAAGCTATAAAAGTCGGTCCAAAGAACAGTATTTGTCTCAACATCGCTATCAGAGACTTGGAGAGATATCAAGAACTTTACACCTGAGATAAAAAACTGTATGGTACAGGGAGTACTGTGCTGTTCTCCGACATCTGGGATTGCCACATAGCTGCTGTCCAGAAGATGGATTTAACCTGCTGTCTCAGCCAAGTTTGCTCCACTTCCTCCCTGCTTCTGAGGCTACGAAGAGCATGCGCAGAGGTTCACAGAGGGTCTTGAGCTCACCCAGCGGACACGAGAGGAAGATGAGGTAAAAGAAAGACACCCCCCCCCCCCCCCCCCACCCTGCGAGGTGGCACAGGCCTGCGCAAAACAAAGGCATATATTTGCCACAATCCAAGGGGGAGAGGAGGCACAAGGTGCTGTAGCTTAGCATAGAAGATGGCTCCTAACGGAACCTCAGTGAGATCTGTCTACCAAAGGATCACAACGAGGAGCGGCAGGACGCTGTTTGGGACCTGGGTCCACAGGGACGCCTTGAACTCATGGTGGTGGGTATGATCCTCTTTCCTCCCTTTTACTTACTTTTTCTTTCCCTTTTCACCACTCTGTCTATCACATGCCGCTTTATGAGCAAAATAATAAAGTTACACTGTTTGATTGAAGTACAACCCCTTGGCATTTTGGTCACCTAAATTTTGTGCTTTGAGATCACGGTAAACAAATCATAATGAGTCCACCAAGTGGACCGTGACAGAGGGATGAACAAGATTGAATTCAGTATACAGCAAGAGAGCTAAGGAGCTGGAGGAGACATGGTATATTCACAGAGAAGCTTTCCTTCCACAGAGATATAGCTTGAAGCTAGAGGAAGTAAAAACCTAGTAATTTTGAACACATACACACCACAGCTGTATCATAGTGCCAGGCAGCCTCATCTCAAGAACAGAAAAGCAAGTGATTCTGCTACTTGAATGTAGAAGTTTTGTACAGAGGAAACCCAAGCTTGGAGTTGCAGGAAGAAGTGCACTGGAATGGAGGAGATAAGAGAACAAGGGCCGTAGATGGAGGAGGTGTCTGAGGAGGTGTTATAGTAGTTACTCTATGCCAGTGAAATCTCACCTGGCTTATAGTAGTCATAGACATGCACTGTTGCTGCTTTCAGGTTCTGCACTTCAACATCTTGTTCCACTGAGATGTTAAGCTTCAGAGAACTCCCATCCAGCTGGAGAGAAGAATAGAGGTGAGCAGAAATGCACTGGCCATCTCAAAGTCACCTACATAACATCTTTATTCCTTCTGCACCAGAGATTTCTTTCTCCATCTTTCCAGGTTCTTCTATCTTCTTCCTCTTTTGCCAAAGTTTTAGCCTGCTTAACCACCCTAGAGATATGTATTTCTGATTTCTGAAAGACGCAACACAAAGCTCTGCAGATTCTAGTATTTGAACATGCAGCTCACTGTGGTTGTTTTCTCTTACCTCTTCCAAGTAGATTATTAGTTTGTCTGGTTTTATCTCTGTCTTTTTCACCAGGGGTATCTTCTCTAGCTGTATAGGAAGGCAAGAAATGAGCTTGGTTAGTATCAGCTCATTGGCCTTCCTTGTTGTATCACACCAAGTCTGGTATTTGTCAGTGAACCACTGCTAATTAAAGCACTTGCTGCATTCCCCAGCTCTAATGACATTGAGATCTCCTTCTATGACAAAGCTACCTGTGTAATGGATGTTTCCATGTGGTATACCTGGACTTTGATGAAGATTTTGGCACTGTTTCTCACAGCATTCTGCTTGAAAAACTGGCTGCCATTGGCCTGGACAAGTGCACGCTTTGCTGGGTAAAAAACTGGCTGGATGGCCGGGCCCTAAGAATGGTGGTAAATGGAGTTAAATCCAATTGTAGGCCGGTCACGAGTGGTGTTCCCCAAGGTTCAGTGCTGGGTCCAGTTCTGTTCAATATCTTTATCAATGATCTGGACAAGGAGATTGAGTGCACCCTTAGTTAGTTTGCAGATGACACCAAGCTGAGTGGCAGTGTTGATCTACTTGAAGGAAGGGAGGTGCTGCAAAGAGATCTGGACAGGCTGGATCGATGGGCTGAGACCGACAGGATGAGGTTCAACAAGGCCAAATGCATTGGAACAGGCTGCCCAGGGAGGTAGTTGAGTCACCATCCCTGGAGGTGTTTAAAAGGTGGGTAGTTGAGTTTCTTAGGGATATGGTTTAGTAAGTGGACAGGTACAGCTGCACTTGATGATCTCAAAGGTCTTTTCCAACCAGGTGATTCTATGATCCCTACAGACAGCACTGGCAACAGTATAGAGTCTCAGTGCATCCCAGATGATTCTGACTGGGTGGTTTTTGGCTCCTCTTTAACCTCTTCATGAGTATGTGATCCTCACTACTGAACACGAAAAACTGCATGATCAGTTCTGCAAGTGGAAAGTTGCCTTGTGAAATAGCCCATCTGCACTTCCTTATTTCAGTTAATCTGTAGCAAGATAAACAGCTAACATTCTCCAGCAGTTCTTAGATGTTCGGGTATTTCTGGCTGAGCTACATCTGGAAAATAGATTTTCATATTTTCAGGAAAGGCCAGAGGAAAAAGTCTTACAGCTTTCACAGAGTTCTTCATAGGCAAGAACCCTGACAGCATCTCCACCTCCACCAAGGCCATGTTACTCGTCTCACGATTCCCTACATAACTGAAAAAAACGTAGGAGAGAAGCACATTAGATGTGGAAGGCATCAAAGCATTTTCAGGAGAACACTTTCAAATTCTGGTCTCTTCTACAGTGATGTGAAAGATCAGCACCTTGTCTAACTGATGGGAGAAAAGGGAACATACACATTCTGCCCTCCATCTACTTGCTCAATACGGACAGATTGTGTAGCAGAAATGTTATGGTTAACGTTCATGCTGCCCTTTGCAACAGGTGAAAGTGATCTTTGATGTTACATATTAAGAGTGGCAATGTTGGTGTTGTTCTCTTTCAAGGCAGTAGGGCACAGAGAATATGGACCAAGACACTCATCCTAGACAGATGCAGGCAATTGGAATATGGGTAGAGACAGACCAGAGTTTCTACTGTCTGGTTCCAGCAGAGGTTCACACTACAGTACAATGCACTACAGAGCTGGTGCAGTCCAGGCTGGTGGTGGTCCTCCCAGTGTGGGAGCTCTGGTTCTTGGGACTGAAGCCTTCTCAACTGCTAGTGCTCTGGGGACTACTGATCTGCTCCATGCTGACTGAGATAGTTGCTGTGCTTCTGCATGCAACTGCCAGTGCATTCCCACACTTCCCCAGGCTTTCATTGTCAATTCACAACCTCTTTGGGATCTGTGGAGAAGAAAACAGTCTGCTCCTGTGTCTTCATCTCCACAGACCGGAGGGTTTTATGAGGTTCTGCTCCTACTATTGGTGTTCCCATTTCTTCCCACTGAAGAAAGAGCCTCAAGGGATCACATACCTGACAGACATATGGATGTCAAACCATTTCCTGACACCATCAAAATCACTTGATACTGTTTCCACATCCAGGACAAAGACCTCTTCTGTTTTTGGTGGTGGAATATTATAGTACAAAGTGGTCTGGTGGAGGAGAAAACATCTCTATGAAGTGCCCTGGAGCTTCCCTGTATGAGCCAAAGGACTACCTGTGTCTCCAGCTTTTAGCAAATTGGTAAGCAATGGCTAACACAGTTGGCCTCAGCTGTTCTTTCTGTTCAGATACGCTGTGTTTAGCACATGGGGTCAGATACATCCACCAACTGTAGTCCTCAGAGGCTGCAATTCAGCAAGAGGGATGATCTTGCTCCTATGCAAGAGCAGCATAGGGCAATTTTTCTCCACCTGCTTGGTGACTGACTGCCTGGTCAGCAGGTAATCCTGAGCTCCTTCAGGCTTGACATGATTCTGCCTGGAAAGCCAAATCCTACTCAGAATTTAAGGCTGCAGTGCCTACTTAGGGCCAAACCTCCCTTGAATCGTCAATGGCAAAACCTGGCAGCTCTGTTCCTTATGTATACTCACCTGTACATAAACGCAGCCACTGCCAGTCACCTGCACTGTGTACGTCTCTGGGACTGTAAGGAGAGATGCCTGATGCAGGACCAACTTGTTATTCCTGTGCACGTCAAACTCCAATGGAGAAGCCTCCTTGCCTTTCACTGTCACCTTTACATCTCTCATCTGCTGAGGAATCAGGCCTGCATACTGAGACAGGGCCTGCAGGCTAACAACTGTGTCCTGAAGACAGAGAGAGGCACACAGAAAAAGAGTTTCCCTGTGTCACTCCCTTTCCCAAGCAGGGCTCACGTATGCCTGTTTGCGAAGGAGGATCTAGAGTGATGCACACACGAGAGATGTCTGCATTACTATGGGTACCATATCTCTCTCTTTCCACCATGGCTTCCCCCAGATTGTTACCTGTGTGGAAGCAAATCCACCAAAGGCATTTCTTTGTCCACTGAGCCAGCGCACAATTTTGCTCACTGAGGCTTCACTGACTGCCAAGTCTGGTTTAGAGACATGCGCCAAGAGGATGTAGGCTACTGTCTCAATCACAGAAGAAGATTCTTCACTACTGGAATGTGATGTCAGGAGCTCTTCTGATGGGGGAAAAAAACATGTGGAAGAGAAGAAATGCAGTCCTTCCCTGGTGCCCTTCAAGGACTGGGAGTTTCCTATACACCATCAGAAATGCATGTGCCTTTCTGGGATGCCTTAGAGTGCAGAATGCAGTCCCTCCTGTTGTTTCTGTACGTAGAAGAGCCTATGACAGGCTCCATTTGTTCCCTTGAAAGCATAGAGAGATACAGACCCCAAATCTTCAACCGGTTCCTCATGGAAACAGATTCTCTAGAAACCGATTGACTCTTAACAGAGACTTTTTGTTTAAAGTACAGTCCTAGTCTTATTCACCTTTGTGTGTATTCAAAGTGATGTCCCCAAGCTACAACATTTTCACTGTTTCTGCATTTACCTAGGATAGTTTAACAGGACTCCCTGTGCTGACAAGCTCTAGGAGTCATTTCCAGTCAGTTGTATCTATTGCACAAGAACTGGTCAGTCTTTGAGGGAGAATTGCTGACAGGCTACCAGAGGAGCAAGACTACTCTACTTTTACTTTGTTGGCATCTTCACTATGCAATTCATAGGATAGAACAATTTGCACTCAGTGAGTGCAGTTCTACCCCTTCCAATTTTTCTGGTACTTAAGGGGGCCTATAGGAAGGCTACAGAGGGTCTCTTTATCAGGGAGTGCCCTGATATGGTTTTAAGATTAAATAGGGGAGGATCTAGATGGATCGCCTCTGTTGCTTTTGATTAGAAATGATTTCCTGGGTCTGAGAAAACTAGATACTTTCACAGCTTCAGTAAATTACTATTTTCTGACACAAAAGCCAATATGAGAAAAGTTAAATTTCCCAAACCATGGCAATTAAGTCCTACACATATCAGACCTTACACACAGTCATTTTGTCTAGAACCCAAAACCTTCTAAACAGCAGCAACCTACCAGTTTCCTTCTCTAGCACATCCAGGAGCTGCTCTCTCATCTCCATGTCCTTGGTCAGTGTGAAAACATAAGCCATCAAGGCCTTGACATAAAGGCTTGTCTTATCAAGTGTTACATTCTTGAGGCAATGTAAGGCATTATCCAGCATGGTGTCCTGAGAAAGGAATCCAAACTCAATGAATTTCCTCTGACCAATTTTTGTTGTGAAGATCTATCCCCAGCCCTCAAGGGTCTCAGCTATATCCTTGATGTATTTCAGGGCTAGCATTTCTTTCACAGATGTGAAGTAGAGTGGAAAAAGCATCACTCACCGTGGGTTGAAAATAAAGACATGAATTGATGGATCTCTGGGACAGGAGATTGATAATACACTGGAGAATCCAGCTATAGGCAATGTCTTGTAATACGCTGGCTCAGAACTATCAGACCTGTATGCTCTGGATGTGGCTCCCAAGAGAGTGCCACGATGTTTTCAGAACTGTACCTGTAAGAGTGCAGTATCAGCCCATCCTGGCTAGAAGAGTCTACACTCAAAGATTATTGCTTTTATTTTCAGGTCTGAAGGAGAGGGGCGTCATACCTGAAAGGTGGGGGTTTTTTTTCCTCCTTTAGCTGTGCTAGCCAGTTTAATGAAAACTATTGCCTTTCCTTGCAAGCCTTGAGCTGTTTTCACAGACAATTGTTTCCCCTGAGACCAGCTGGTACTGGCAGATGCTTTTCTATACTGTGAGTCAGGCCACTTATACTAAAAAAATTTCCTATTGAGCTTATTGTGTGCAAATGTGGGACATGACAGAACCTTTCACTAACTCAAGTTGTATACTCCCTGAAATAACAAACCCGAGGAGGAATCAAGGGTGGAACATGCTCCAAAGCCCTGAAAGACTTCCAATGTGACTTACATTATTCTCCAGATGGAGCTCCACCAGTGCAGCAGTGATATAGGCTGTTAATGAGAGTGTATCATCCACACCACCCTGCAAGTCACACAGAAAGACATCAGAAAGGGACAAAAACAATCATTGTATAGCCCCTGAAACTGCCTGTGGATGGCATATCTCAGAGAGTACAGTAGCATGCCTCTGGGCATTTTTGGACATGTGGGAGCTGAAGGAAAACCCTGCAGAGATTCACTTACTGAATATCACGATAGTCCGGTGTTGAGAGCAGCCTCAGAGCCATATTGTGCATGCAGCCTAGGAGTGCCTCCTCATAGAAAGGTATGAAGTGAACTCTTAAGATACTTGTTTTATTAAATATGTTATGATTGGACATTAGAACAAAGTTTTATGATGCAGGGTTTGCATAGAAGCAATGCAAGTTTACATACAATTCAACTGACTATGAGAAGCTACAGGATCTTCTTTTCCCAACAGAGGACATTCATTCTTGGGGAAGTTCTGTTTGCATCATACATAAGACAAGACTACATCTAAAATGGGGGGGGGATATTTGGGCGAAAACATTGAGAAGCACCATTCACACTGAATAGCAGAAACTTCAAAGTGTGAAGGGTAGGGGGAAAACATATTCCAAAAAGTTCTGGTCAAATAGAAAACCTAAACTGATAAATTAATTAAAGTCAGACAAGGCTGAACAAGACTACATATACACTCTGGTTTAATTTTGTTCTGTATCCAAATTCTAAGAAAAAAAAAATTGAGACTTTGCTGGAATATCAGCATGTGTTCTTTCCTAAGCTTGCCTTGTATTTAATACAGGTGATTTTGCAATCTGAACAGTCTAGATTATTCTTACATTTACAAAGACAATTAACCCAAGTATTGCTGTACTGCATGCACACCATTTGGTACCTGAGCACTAAGCCATGTTCACTGAGAGTCTGATGCATTTCTAGCTACATTGAAGGGTTCATTTTGGGGATGCAAGGCTCCAGAAGTCATACTTGGTGGGCAGCAGAGAGATAACTGTGTCTTCAGATAATCCCATATTAGAGCACATAGTCAGGACTATCTGGAGAGTAGTGTGCTTCATAAGGCATGAGGAAAGGGAGAATCCAACCAGGGTATTCTAGACAAGCACTAAAATACCAAAATATTTCTCCTTGTGCCCCTGAAGTACCTTGGCACAATTAGCCATGGTACCTTCTGGATGGAGTCAAAATGAAGAAAGAAATTAAACCACAAATAGGAGAATTGCCTGCTGGTTTAGGCCACACTTTTTCGTTCTGCTCTGGGAAGCTATGTTGACTGTACTAGGCCATGGGGACATTGCTTTGTGCTGCTGTGTACAGTGGAAGAACCTAGAGAAGCAACTGCATGCCCTGCGTTGTGTTCCTTCCTCTCCTGTGTATGGCAGCCATACCTTCAAGTCATTGTTGAAGAGCTTCCCCACACTCTCAAAGCAGCCACTGGGCAGCTGATGCTTCTGCAGCCAGAGCAGAGCATCGTGCACATGGTCCTTATTGATGTAAATGTGAGAGCTGGCTTGTCCAAAGGATCTGGCTACAAAAGCTGTGAGCCTGTAGGCAGAGCACAGAGGAATCTCATGTCACAGCCAGTAGCTGAAACAGCGAGGAGAACAGGTTTAGGATGATAGCATCAACTCTGGTCACTCACCAGGTGTTGCCCTGGTTGTCACCTTTCCCAAAGGCACTGTAGGAGCCATCGTCATGTTTGTAGAGTAGCTGACGCTGGTAACCTATGAAGACAGATGCCAGGACACAACTCTCAGCGTGAGGGCCTCTAGCATATCGAACTGTATCCTTGCTGTGGGAAGAAGGCTTCACAGCAAGAGACTTCACCAAGTCCTGCAGTCAGAGACATTGAGACAAACCTACCACCCCACAATTCCCTGTGCATCCCACTGCCTCAGCATGACAATAAGCAGTTGCGCAGCCTCATCCATGTCACACGAGCTGCTACATGCTAGTACTGTGGGTATCTGCCCTGCTGATTTTGAAGAAAGGTGATGTGCTCAGCCACCTCATATCTCCCTGTGCCACAAGGAGCCCTTATGGGCACCTTGCTGTGAATAAATAGATCCATAGGAGTAATGAGGAAGGCTTGATTTTGAGCACTGTTGTTACCGTTCTCTTGAGGAGGCCCCCATCTGCCAGGTATCTGTTCCAACTTGGAGTATAAGAAAGAAAAAGGGAAGGGAGGGGAGGGAAGGAGGCGGGAGGGGAGTAAAATCCTATCCATAGGAGGCTCCTGAGCTTGAGGCATAGCAGGGTAAGGAGAACAGCAGGCTGGAATGTGGGGCACATTGCAAAATAATACATATTGTATTAAGTTCATACTGGACAGAGCTGACATGTCCCTACAATACACATCCTAAAACATAGGGAAACACTAAGCTACCAAGCTCCTATCTATCCCCAAAGGCCACTTTTTATTCCAGTAAATAGCAGCTGAGGTTCTATTACCACAAGGGACTTTCTGTCTGCCTCAGACTTATAAGGGAACAAACCAAAGCATCATGTAATGATGGAGTTCATTAATTACCCACACCCTTTTCATAAAAACAGTCTTACTACTTCAATAACTGACAGAGACCAAAATCTTGCTTCTTCAGAAACATTCTTTTTCTTCCATGAGACATTTCCCTTATTCTCTGTGGTATTTTCCTCTGTGCTCCCACTCCTGCCCTGCACCTCCTCACCAGATCAGTGCCCCACACTCTTGATTTATAGCACCTTCATTTTGCAGTAGAGGATGGACGATGTTTACCTGTTTTCAGGAATTTCAGTGCTTTATCTTCAATTTCTGGGTTCAGTTGTTTAGTCTTATTCAGGTACTGGAGTATGAAGATGTTTGGTGCAAAGTGAACCATGTTCTGTTCGCCACAGCCAAAGGGCATCTCTAGCAACCGGTCTGAATTTTGAAGTGCTGGGCCCATGATATCCCCTTAAGTTTGATGTAGAGGGGCAGGAGAAGGGAAAAGCACAGACATTCAGCAGTATGAAATAAAGGAAATGCATGTCCTCTATAAATTCTACTAGTATCGCGGAAAAGAGCCAGCCCCTCCTGGCCAGCAAAGAAAGGGAAGACATCATAGTTCTGGGAGGAGGGAGGCAAGGTGAAAATGAGGGGATCTGGAGAAAGATGAAGAGAGCTGTTTTTCCTGAGTGGGTATCAAGAAGTGAAAGGAATTATAGAGGCAAAATAAGTGGAAAACCGCAGAGATGGGTTTTGTTCACTTAAGTGGATGGCAGTGACAGATGTCAGAGGAAATACCCCATTTTGTACCTTCTTGTTCAGACTCTTGGGAGATCACCCAAGATAATTCCTTATGAAAGGAATAAATATTGAAAAAGATTACATGATCTACATTTCTGAGGCCAATGTCACATCCCTTACAGTTTATCTCACGAGGAACCATCATTATGGACAAAGCATTGTGCAAGCTCTTCCCGCTAGGGACCCAACACCAAGGAAAGCCTTTCTCACCGATCACAGAGAAAGTGGCTCGGCCAGATCCCTCCAGCACTTCTGCAGGCAATGTCAGGGAGAACTCTTCAGAGACAGTGTTATCTGAGGAAGTCAGAATGCAGAAATTTATCCCATGGAAGAAGTATCACATACAAGTGTAACACCCCAAGGAGACCCAGGTAAGGCTCAGTGCGACATTGGGTCACAGCAGCTGAGACTTGCAGACAAACGCCTCAGTATAGGAAACGTTGTCAGGTAGAAGAGAGGCATGGACAAAATATAGTGGGTTTTCTCCCAGGCTTGGATGGTGCCACCAGCCTGACAAACTCCCCCCACCTCTGGGTATTTGCAGTAGACCTGTCATTTCCATCCTGCTCTCATGATCGTTAGCAGTCAAGGGTTTTTTTTTTCCTGTACCTGCAGCACAGAGAAAGGCATTTTGGGTCTTCTCTTGTAGGACACCTCCTGGCTGCAGATGGAGAAAGAGTAGTTCAGATAGGGAAGACAGGAAAGGGAGTCACCATGCCTCAGTAGGCCTGCTGGCTTCCAAAAAGAAGGGGCTTTTGCCCTTTCATCTTAGCATCTTAACTGCCTCAGGGGATGACCCACTGTTCTCAGGGGTTCTCCACCCTGAGGTGTGACTAACCTTCACAAGCAGAGGTTTTATAACAGTGTCTCTCCCTCCTTGCAAAGGTGTCACAGCAATCCTGTTATCACACAGATTGTGTGAATCTTCTGCAACACTGCTCACAGTGACATTCACTTTGCCTGCAAGGATCACAAGAGGCACATTGCTGAGCATTTGCAGCAGACATCTCTACCTACAAGCATTGGGACCAGATGTGCAGAGGCTCATGAATTCCACTCATCCTTCCTCTAGCTGCCACACATCCCTCTGCTCAGCCTCACCTGGCCTGGTAGCTGTCATGTTCCACACAAAGGTCTTTGCTTCATTGGCACAGAGGCAGCTGGTGAACTGGCAGTCTGGACAGGCATCCACCTTTAGTTCTGGGGTCTCTGCGAGGGTGGTGTACACCTGAGTGTAGTGGGGCAAACAAGCACACATTGGCATAGTGCTAGTACCAGGTAGTGCACAAAGGAGCCAGCACCATGGTTCATGAAATGAGAGGCTGTGCTTTGTGGCCCAGCTCCAAGTATCTAGGGCTTCTCAGAAATTCATAGCTTGCCTTTGGGCTCAAGCTTTTGCTCCAACAGAGCTGTATAATTGGGGGAATACTCACCTGGATACAGTCCTTGAGGTAGTTGAAGACAGTGGCTTTTAGGCTGAAAGTCTCTCCTTGGATCACAGAGTACGGCAATGACACATCCACAAAGAAAGGCTGGAAGACTCTGAGAGTGGTCAGAGGTGAGAATCCAAAGCCAGTATCGGCAACACAGAAGGTGTTGGCGTTCCATTCTGTGATGGTGTCAGGTACAGTAACTTGGAGAGATGCTTGTCCGTCATCCCTACAAGTAGGCAGAGAAAGGGGAGAACTTGCTCAGAAGCCATCTCCAGCATTGTCTCTGGGGAAAGAAGGTAGAGGCTGTTACCAACCCGACAGAGACCAAATCCCAAATCCAGGTCTCTGGGAAAATTGTCCGTGGTTTTGGCTTCTTTGTGTTATCAGAGTGAGGTGCAGAATCACCATGGCTAACAGAATTTTCTGCAGAAAAGTAAGCGATACCTCAGAAAACAGTATGTGAAGCTACAGGTGAAATTAGTTCTTCATTCACAGGCAATCTAACACAACCCGTACATGCTTTATGACACAGAACAAGAGCAGACAGGATTGGCTTTCAGTGAGAACCTGACACCATGTCTGTATCTTTGGGGAACACAGCTGTAGGGATACAGAGTTGGATGGAGGATGCTTGTCCAACCCGAGGCTCAGTCTGACAGATCCAATACGTTTGGTATGGATCCAGGGAGACAAAACGCTTAAATGGAGTTGCATGCTTTTAAATAATCTGTGAAAGTGCTGGTGGAGATCTTACTATGTTTTCCTGTGGAGAGTGCAGAACACAGGGTCAGCCAACAGGGAATAGAGATTTGAACTTTCATCTGTGATTTATAGATCAGGCCCATTGAACGGGACACAAGCTTCTTTCCTCTCATACACAAACAAGAAACTCAGCAGGATGGAAGTCAGCTGTCAGAAATGGAAGAGGAGACCCCTTTGGTCAAGGAGATGAACATATCCATTCCTTACCAACAACGTGATGTTTTCCAGAATACTTCTTTTCCTTAAACTCTGGTCGCACACAAGAAACTGGTTTCTTGATTCTAGTATTGGTAAGTATTTTCATGCGCAATTTCTGAGAAAACAGTGAAAAGAGTAAATCAATGATAAATAAAAGGGAGCAGGGAATGTTAAAAATATCTCATGATAGCAGTTATCATAAGGGTGCTGGTGATAGCTGGAAAACTTTAAAATGCTGCCCATTTATATACATATGCATAGACTTACAGGCTCAGACTCTGGACAATGCATGAGGAATAGAAACCAACTTCTGAGGAGAAATGGCATCAATTATAACTTCTCATAAAAGTAAATTTCAACAAGATCTGTCCTTCATATGCCTGCCCCTGTCAATGAACCAGCATCAAAAAAAAACATATACCCCACGAAAATTTTAAAAGAAGAAAATTCTGAGCTCTAAACCTCTGCACAGTTTTACGGTGGAAAGATGTGGCTGTTCACACACCCATTGTTACACAAGTTAGTACCAGTCCTGGCTTAGAAAACTGATGGAGAACTTGGTCACACCCTCATATGGATTCTGCTTTTGCCTGAATGAGACTCAGACCCTCAGGGCCTGTGTTTCACAAGGTGGAAATTATGGATTGAATGCATACCCTCCTGTGTATGAACTGAGAGGAAGACACCACCACACCAGAAGAGCACATTAGATATATTTGAGCAATCCTTGCTTTGATTTAATGTTCTGCAAGTCACTGAAATCTCTTCTGCTTTCTTGAAGTGCCAAAACCCTTTATGTAGAGCATGGCCCTCTCCTCCTTTATGTGGAGGCTATACATGCCTGTGGACCTTGTCATATGTCACAGGACAGTCATCTGTTGCAGGATCTCTAACAACTGAAATGTAGTTGAATCTCCTTTAACTAGCATCCTACATATTTGGAGTAAGCACCTGGAGTACCATGCCTTTTGGAGGAATCAGAGTTGGTATTTGTAAGCTACAGTTCTGTCCTATTGAGAAGCCCACGCAACTCAGACTTGATTTTGAGTTGTTTTCAGTGTGTTGTTACCCTCTTCTATTTTGAAGGGCTTTTACTTGCATATATTTCTTTAAATAACATTCTCTCAGAAACAGCACTTCCTGGCTTCCAGTAAGCAGACAAGTTTTTAATTTTTTTCTGGCTATTGTGCTTGTTAGCAGGTTAGCTTATTTCGCCATTCGTCTAGGTAGTTAGCTATAAAGACAAATAGTGAAGGACTTATTTTTATTCAAACTGCTTTGAGAAGTAAGAAGAGACTCAATGAAACACAGAGTAAAGAAATTTGCAAATAAGATAATAGCTGAACAGCTATATAATAGCAACTGGTCAAAATACAGTGATGTGCTCAGGTCTTACTGGGATATTCTTGCCACACCCTCTTTGTAGGTGTAATAGCTTATACTAAGTTCGCTCACTTTTACGTTGTCTACAATCTCCAATTGAATAAATCCCTACAGTCCCCAAATCAGTGTGGCTGCACTGAAAAAACAAGCACAAAAGACTTTTAAGAATGGAAGCACATGAACTTTGCTAAGAATAAATTCTTGTAGGCATTCAGGATGACATACTAGCAACTGCTGGTCAGGAAATGTTTGGTGCAAGTGTGGAGACTCACCTTAAAGAGATTGAAGACATCAGCATCACTTTGGTACCATGGTGCTCCCATCTTACTTTTTTTGTGGTGACTGGACTGCTGAGGCAGACAAGGGTACGCCTCAAAGTCTTCCAAGTGATAGGGGAACCCTCGTCCTCCTATTGTAAAGCTGTCATCAAACAGCTTCTCATACAGCTACAATGGAAAACCAAACATCTTCATAAGGAGGGGACCAACAAGCATGTGTATTGGTCAAATATTTGGATTGTTGCCCTCTATTATATTTGTAAAGCTTTGCAGTTAAGGAAGCTGGTATTGGCCCAGCTTATACTAAAGGATATGAAGCCCAAGAAGTGGATGTGGGCCAAGTAGCTTTTAGTGTGCAGTTCAAGCCTTTTAACTCTAGGGTGAAAGATTAGGATGATTCAGTTTGAGCAGAAGGCACTGGTACATCTGATGTACATATTTAGTGATTACTATTTTATATACCTGTTAGTAGATAGGGAAAATTCTGTGCCCTAGAACAGCATTCCTGTAAAATAAAACACCAGATCATACCGTGGGTCCTATCTACAGGTGCACCGAGTCCCCCTGGATTTGGTGAAGCTTCTTTGTAATAGGCTGGCGTGTTATGACTTATTTACAAGTTTGCATGAGGCATATACATGTGTATCATATCTGGTACACATTGTGGGATTATGTTAGGATTTCCAATTCTTGCAGTATTTTTTTTGTAACTCTTGAATTCATTCTTCTGAAACTTGCGGCTGCTTTAAGGTAAGTTCTTTCAACCTTTCTATATTCTCAGAATGCATCTGGGTGCTGATAAAATCCTGACCACTTTTCTCCAGTCACTGTGTGTAACGGGTGCTGTCCCCTAGCTATTGTTTCCTAAAGAACTCCAGTGCTCAGCCTGACCTATCATATGGTTATAATTCAGTAATGTTTGGGTCAAAGGGATAGAAGAACCCTACTGGGTGAGAACTCCATTTCAAAGGCCTAGCCTCGCTAGAGAAGAGCAGAGAGACGGGTGGCTGTGAGGAAAGCTGCTAGGTGCTCTCCCTTCAAGCAGAAAGCACCAGCACCTCTTTGAATCTGCTCTCCCTGCCTACCCTTGCAGTGTCATGCAGCATCCACCACTATCCAGGCAGAGCTCCACAGTTCAGGGCTGATACGTGAGGAGCATGATCACCACATAACTGCTCAGAAGAGACTGAAGAGGGAAAATCCCAGGGCAGCCACCTGACACTGCAGCTGTGTCCTGAAATGGACTATAAGTTTCCTCCCACCAACTCATGGAGACAGAAAGCAGACAGGCAATAATGTGCTGGTCACCACAGGCTGCACTCACTGTCTGTGCTGTTAGGGTATTGTTCTCCTTCAGGAGGACACTCTTGTCAACAGCGCGGACAGAACACAAGGACCCAGGAGCAGCCTTGAGGTTTAAACTGACTTTTGATCCTGGGACTTCCTCCTCATGTGAGAAGTCCAGTGCCACCTGCAAAAGAAGACAGTGTCAGGGGGCTTAATGTTGGAGAGCGAGACCCTGTGACTCTTAGATGTTGGGACAGCAGAGGGAAAGACAAAAGATATGGTAGGGAAGGGGAATGAGAATCTGAGACAAGTCCTTCTGGAAACCCATTGGGAAGGTTACAGGGGCTGCAGGGCCTATAGCTGAGCCAGAATTCCCCTGCCACCACACATCCATCACCCTCTGATCCAAAGCTACCACAGGGAGACAAGCAGGCAGGCTACTGTGTTAGGGAGAACACGGAGGACAGCGCATTCCCAAGTCAGTCACGGAGAACAGGGGAAGACCACAGAGTTCCAAGGGACCTGATTTACTCCCTGAGAAAATATTGCTAGTCCATGTTGGAGGATGGCAGGACTAGGAATTCGGGGAAGAAGGAAGTTATCCTTTTTGTTTCCCAGATAAAAATACTGAGCATCTGGTTTGGTATGTATCCAGCTTATACCACTTGGCTGAGGATAAAATAGGACCAGGAACCACAGCAGGCCAGAGCAATCAATGATATAGCACACCTTGCACTCTTTGTGTTTCTACTAACCTTGTGTCTAAAGCACTTTTCTACTTGAAACTCTTCCATATCAGCCACCACTTCTCCATCCGAGAAGACTGCATACAGTAGAAGCTTGATGTCAGGCAGAAAGTCATTGCCAACAGTCAGAGTCAATGAGAAGGAGCCCTGCAGATCTGCACAAGATATCAGCAAGGAAGAGAGGGAAAGCATTCAGTTGAATCAGTTCATTTGGGTAGAACACACAATAAGAATCAAAAGAGGGAATTCAATGATTTCTAACTGCAATAAGAATGTTCCACACAGACACTGTCACAGATTAATAATAAACCCAGGACACTGGCCACTTCTTTGGCTCAAGTTCGGCAAAAATACTACTCTTCCCTACTGCACCCTAGACAAACAGAAAAGCTACACACATATTGTATCTTCTCCAAGGATAAAAGCTAGCAGCAAAGACATAAGGTTGACTATTAAATCAATTAGACAAGACAGGAGAAGGGCTGTCACCTGGAAGGACACTGAACTGGAATGAGAGGCGATTGTATTGGTCTAATGATGTGGACTACCACTAAGAACCCATTTCAGTAATTCCCACCTGTGGTCAAGAACAACACCTACAAAGATTGTTACCAGAGAGAGGTCCCAGTTTTCTGGGGTATGTTATGAGGCACTTAACTTCATGCATTTCTACTCACTCTCATGCTGGATAATTGGCACCCTTTTTTCTCCATTGAACAGGATCTTGCCTTTTGCTATCACCTGAAGAGTGAAGAGAAGAGCCATTCAAGGGCCTGAATTCTGACAGCACAAGGAGAGTGGGAAAAGAACAAGAGAAGAGAGGACATCTGACAGATGTTGTCGCAGAAGCTCCTTTGTCAGGACACAACCTAAAGAGCTCTGCAGCAGAGATGGTGGTAGTATAGCTGGGCAGGGACTTGAGAGGTATTGGTTAGGTAACAAGAAGACATGGCTGCTTGCAAAGCCACAAGTAGAGTCTGAAGTTAAGAGCAGCTGCTCTGCTCCAGAGAACTGGGCAGAACAGAACTCACAAGCTGACTTATACCAGCCCGGGAGTAGCTTGCCCCTTCCCGTGAGTACCTATGTCCTGCTTGAAAAGGGTAAAATGCCAATAAGCGTAACCTTGCCCTGAGATTCAGCTGTCTTCTGTACTCACCAAGTAGTAGAAATCAATATGGTCTGCTTCAGAGCTGAGTTTTTTCCAGTCAAGGATATAATCCACTTGCACTTCCTGCTCTTGATCACAGGGCATCACTTCATCCCTGGCCTTGATCTCAAGGAAGCTGTTGCTCTCAGAGTAGAAAGGTTTCAGCCAGTGGAAGTTATCCTGGACTGTTATGACACTTTCAGAAGAATCTTGCACGTCGTCATTTTCAAGGTTGTAGGTACCCTTTAGAGCACAAAAATATGAGTTGGCAATCAGTATCAAGTGGTACATGGGAGTTGATGGTAGACTACACATCCGTCTGCTTAATATTCTTTTGTTTAAATGTCATTTTGAAAGTCTCTTATGAGACTTTCTTTTATGAATTATTAGCAAAAATGTAAGTCTAGTGGATTTGCCCACAATCTCATTTTTTGTACTTTATCTTTTCCTCGGGACATACTCCACACCAGACTTCAACCCCAGCACAGCACTTCTGTTTTCAATTTGTGTTTCCAGTCAAATAGCTCAAAGCACAACAGGCACCAAAACAGCTTTTGTACTGTGAAGCTCTACTACTCTACAGATAATTTAGGGCTCTGTGGGCAATAGCCATGGGATATAGAACAAGACCTAGAGCCTGTCTCCCGGCTTTCTGAGGACAGAAAACTACCTCCTAGATTACAGAACCTCTGATCACCAAATTTTGCCCAAACAAAATTAGGGAACCGCACCTGTATAGACTGGGGTCTCAGGGAAAATATCTGGAACAATAGTTCCAGTGTCTAAGAAATGGATGGCAATAGATCATACTGCTTGGGCATGAATTCCACATCCGCTGCGGGAATGCAGGCAGTGGGAAGATGCGTGTGCTGCCAGGCTAGTAACAACAAGCTCCAGGTGTGGAATCAGAAGTTGTGAGGAGAAGAAGCTGAGTTCTTCAAGGTCTAGTATTAAAATGGAGGTCAAGACCAGATACATGCAAGATGAGCCCGGATAAGCTATGTGCTCCTGAAGGTCAAGGGCAGCTCCTAGAAGTGGAGTTCAACAGAGACAGGTGTCAACTGCCAGTTCTGCTGAGCCACCTCCAACGTATCACAGGATGGACAAAGGGTAGATTTTCTCAAAGGAAGCATTCAGATTAACAGATATTTTTAGTGGAGTCAAAGGAAAGTGAGAAGGAGTACAAAAGATTAGCTCCAGCTCAGGACGGAATAGAACCTTTGGTGACCAATTGCCTCAACCATTGCAGTACAGCCTTCTGTTTCCCTGAGGAGATGGCGCTGGAGAGTAATTAAAGATGCTTCTGCATATATTGTCAAATGAGATCAGGAGCCGGAGGGCTGCGCTCCAAACCCTCAAATTTCTTCCTCCGTCTATCCCTTTTCTAAGTCTAACTTCACTTTATACTCCTTTTTCTGTTGCTGATGCTCACCTTCAGAGATACCATCGTGCTGTTCCAGCTGGTGGTATCCAGCGAAAAGTGGGCTTCCCCGTTCTCATCTGTGAGGAATGATAAATGTGTCTTCTCATCATTGATATCAACTATTAGGTAGACCGTTTCATTTCTGAGGAGAGTCTCGTCACTGCGGCAGACCATCTGCAGAGAAGGGGAGGCAGTTAATATCCCATTGTGCCACACTCTGAGGCACTGCCAGTGCTTAATATAAATTGTTTTGATTGGCTTCCCACAATCCTTTTAGCTTTCAGGCAGGTTGAAGGGATCCCAGTAAAAATGCAATAAACACACAAACCAAAAAATGTACAGCTGCTCAGGGCTAGAAACAAACAGTAGTACAGCCAAATGAGACACTTATATTGGGGAAAAGAGATTATTTCCTCTGATCCTGAGTTTTTTCTTGGAAAATGCTACCGACTCTTCCACAATAAGAAACAGTCTTGTCTCCAGCAGCTTAACTGTTACTGTTCTTTGCCTTCCTTCATGCCAGGATTAGGAATGGCCCAGGAGAAAGTGTTTCTAGCCCAAATAGGATGGCATCACCCTAGAGTGCCTGAGTCAGAAATGATGGCCAATGAACTAATATGCAAGGCTTTAGTGATTTCTGTCAAGTTACCATGAGCATTTGTCCAAAAGTAAAGTTTTTCCCCTGGTGATGCCATGCACATCCCATATGCCTTTTATTGCACAGACTAGTTTCAGGAAGCTGGCCCCAAAATTTCTGCCCAGGGAATATACTATGTTAGAATGGGGAGAAGAAATTGGTTTGAAAGGAGGCTTCACTCATAGTTGCTGGGTATCGGCACTTACTTTCCTGGAGATTGTTGCTTTCTCCCTACAGATTAGACCTATGATGTATTCTCAGCAGAAAATGGATTCATGGATGTTACCTTTCCTGTGTATGGTAGTCCACGTTTATAGAATGAATGGAGGTTGACAAACTCTATAGACTTCACTTTTGTCACAATAGGAAGTCCAGCCATTTCCCTAGTCTGTGCTCCTAGGTGGAGAGATGAGAAATCTGTTAAACTCCAGCAATGCTCTCAGGGAAGCAGAAGACAAGAAGATGTTTCAGTATTAGCTGCATCTAAAATCTCTAAATTTAGGAGAGAAAATACATCCTTCTAGGATACGATTCCCTCAACATTTCTACGCTCATAACATGATGCATCCTACTCTATAAGTACTTATAGCTCTTTATTTATTGAAGATAAAGAGAAACTAGATGACTGTTTAGTTATAGACACTGTAGGTATCTTAAAGTGGCTTGAAGGACCCCACCCACAGTGTAACAGTTCAAATGATGGACACCTCCATCTGCCAGAACTAGGTGCACATTAACACTGATATTGAAAGCCTACCTCCTTGTTGTCAATATCGTGTCAGACTGAAAAGGAGCAGAATGGCATTCCTCACAGCAGGAGTATGCATAAACTGCCCTGCTACAGGGTTAGGAAAAGAGAGAACAAGAGACTGTGGGTAGGGGCTACCTGTCAGGATGGTGCACTACAATTAGCAAGGACTGCGAGGGCTTGTTGCAGAGATTTTCGTGGCCAGCCAGGGCTTTGCAACTGGCCAAGGAACACTGTGGCAATCACTAAAGAAGTTACAGACATTCTATTGGAGATGAAGAGTGGAGAGGGCTGGGAAATCTGGTAATAATAGATGGAAGATGTAGTAGAATAGAGACCATTGTCACGCCAGAAGAATTGGAAATCTTCAAGTTACTTTTTCAGAAGAACTTCAACTGCCACAGAAAGGTCAAAACCAAAGAAGTTGCCTGCAAGGAAGAGAATGCTTCACATATTCTCCAGTACCTGTTCCATCTTCCACCATTTCTCCTACCACAAATACATAGATGTCAGTTTCCTTCAATTCCAGAGCCTTTGTCTTCACTGTAAAATTAGCACAACCGTTCTGGTTTGTCTGCAGAAAGAGAGATACAAACAGAAACAGCATGGTGTGGCAGAAGACTAACCATTCCACAGATGCTGGGCAATTCTAAAGAAGTATTTCTAAATACTTGTTGAACAGATGGAAACTCAAAAACCTGTAAGTGCAGAAACCTATCATGGACACCTTAGCCAGAGAAGAAAATCAACATCCTTGGATTAAACAGTCACAAAACAAGTAACAGGAAAAAAAAGTGCTTCAGAGAAATCACACAAGGGTTAATTATATCACAGACAAACTCAGGAGACTGGATTAAGCCCAGATCCTGCAACTGAAAGGGCATGAGCGTCTTTTCCTAAGTTAAAGGTAACCTTCTCCCTGAAACTATATGACCTTGATGAATAAAGCTTGACAGCTGTCTTCCCAGTCATAACCGTTGTCTGTGACTTGGCCATGTTAAACATGGGCATCCAGCCACTTATTAATTGCAATAGCTTTGCTAATCATTAAGGTAGAGACTGGGTACAGCCAGTTTTCCATAGAGGGGAAGTAAAAAATTGTCATGCCTTTTAAGTTCTCCATAGAACCTTACAGACCACCTTACATGACATGTGAGGGGGAGCTGGCATTTAAATAGTGTTTTTCACAGCTAAGATTGCACAACATTCCAGCTGGAGATGCAGAGATACAGCTGGATTTTTATATTCTGGATTGCTGTTGGCTGGTCTTAAAATATTTTCTAATGACTTCCAGGATGAAAGACCTGCACGTCAAAGCCACGGAAAAACCAAGTTTGGAACTTAACCACAAATGTATAGCCAATACAAATGTGCAGAAAGTGTAACCAACACTAGATATCATCTCAGTTAGGACACTAGCAAGCTTAAGATGATCCATTAACTGCATGGATACAGCAAGAAATAAGACATTAAGCCACAGACCATCTGATGCTCTGAGAGACGGTTTATTGGTGGGAAAGGTCACAGGACTGAATAAACCAGCGATCTGAGTGATACAGACTCTTGGGAAAGGCCCCATACATCATTACTCACACAGAGTTTGCACTTTCTCCTGAAACACTGAGTCAGTGTTTCAGCAGCTAGAACAGTAACTCAATCAATAGTCTCACGAATAGACTGGTCTGATCAGATCTAGCAAGTGGGAAGACACACAGACAATCAGAGGTGCATTGGGGCAGGTTAAGGAGACAGACATACATTTCCAGCAAGCTAGAATTTCCACTTTCCTATTTGTTCACCTACCTGGCTGACTTGCTTCCTCATCTCAACTGAACTTAACGAATCGACTTCCAAAAATTGGGATACGGTGACAAACGCAATATCTATTTTCCCTTGAACAGGCTTCCCATAGGTATACCTGCATCAAACGGGAGAAACTATCACCATTTCAGCAGAAATACTGATCCAGTCCACCCCCCACCCTCACTGGGGAAAGTGGAGCCTGGGAGAGATTTGTACCTTGCTTACTCAAAGAATTTAAGATCAATTTGCATCCCTCTCCACTCACTATACTCAGCATTCTTGCTGTTCTTCAGCCTCACAGTAAATGACCACGTGCAAGAAGGAGCCTTTTACAGAGAGTGATCTGTTTCCTCCAACCACAGGGTAATACAAGAACATCATACTGGAAGGCCATTTGTCAGCTGGAGGTGACTGTGGAGCTGAAGGCCAGAGATTACAGTGGTATCATGTACTTACTTGCCACAGACCTTCAGATGAAGTTCATCATCTGCCATAGTGATAAATGGAGGGTGTTCAATCTTTAATTCAAATTTTTCCAGCACTGCATAGAAAAGAAAAATGTAAGGATAGAGGAAAAAAAGTAATACTGAGTAAGGGCACTGAATGTAAGTTCGATTATAGCTGCAGTCTAGATGGGGGGAAAGACAGTGATGTCCCCAGTTATTCATCACCGTGCTGCAACAGTCACACCACCCTCTGTTTGCTGCTATGATTGCACATGGGACTGCTTCCTACTCCAGTTCAGCCAAGCATAAACACTTTAAATGGCATAGCATTTTGTCCTTACCTACATCACTGCAACTGAATGGGACTAAAACAGGATGCTTCTTCCTATTATAGCAGCAGACTGGATTGGATAGAGAACCTAGCTTACAAGGAGGTGACAATGAGCAGCAGAAAAGTGCGCATCCCAGAGCCCAGCCACAGCTAGAATGAGATGTCAGACCACAGCCTCTCCTTTGTACCCTATGCAGCTGTACCCTATGCAGCCGTACACTACAATCTAGCATGAGATGTGCATTCAGATCCTTCTGTCCCTACCTCGAGTCTGTCTGGCCTCTGGAAAAAGGTCTGCATAGCCCCACTCTCTTCTCCAGCTACTCACACTGGTTTTCCCTCACCTCTGTGTTGTCCAAGTCTCACCATATTCATCAACACTGAAGACTTTTTCAGCCATGTCCCGTTCCACTAAGATGATATACTCCCCAAGGGGTGCTTCAGAGGCCAGGAGGAAGGATAGATCCACAATGCCATTTCTTGACTTTACATTCAGCCACTCAGCAATTCGGTTATGCTCAGGATCCTGTTTGGGAAAGGACATGCAGAGCTAGCAAGTCACACTGGAAGTTTGGTTACCTGGCAGGTCCAGTCATACTAAGGCACAACACGCTTCTATGAGGTTTTAACCCTTGCCCCAGTAGAAAGGATGCCAGATCACCAAGTGGGATTCCTCCTTTTCCCTCTAGCATCCTTTTTTTGAAATTTTTAATTACAAAAGCTGCCAACAACAGTAAAGCTACTGTGAAGTGGTAACACCATAACATCATGGGAAGGAGAAGCAGCTGTGCTAGACCTGCTTAGCACTTAGCCTTGTGCTTTGTGCTCTGTGCAGACAAGGTGCTGGGCAAAGATTCATCACTGTCCTGCCTCTAGCTGAGGTATGCACATCACAGAAGTGCTGGTTTAAGTGAAGAACCCAGACTGACCAGGTAGAAAAGACTTCACCTGAACATCAACCATAATCTTATGAGGCTATATTTGCAGCACGAGTCTGTCCAGGAGAGAAAGGGCACAGCAGAAGAGACCGACATATCCTTTTGGTCAGTTCTTTGTCACTTACCTGCAGCCATATCTGGGAATACTGTAAAAACAAGAGAAACATAACCTCAGTTTAATACAGAGCATCCCTGTGAAACAGTATTAACACTGCCTGACGTAGGCTCCTGACCAGAAAGTTCTGCCCCATTCAAATCCCATATGAGGTTTCCTCCTCCCTGTGTGCTAGTTTACACTGCAGTCTTTCTCCAGGGGATCAGTGGATGAGTGGTTTCCCTTCAAAGATCACGTGCTCTTATGGTTTAACGGACATGAAGGGAGATGTCTCTTTCATGAGCCTCTCAATGTGTCTCATGCTGAGGTTCATACTTCTAGAAAAGCACAAGCTGATACTCACCTCATTTTTAATGACCTTAAGGTCCTCATCGAGGTTCACAATCCGAAATTTCACTGAAGATATAAAGAAAAGAATAGTAAAGCATTCCGGCCTCAGCATGTCTTTGCACAGAACTGCTTCTTTTCTGTATTCATGTCTCTCTACTTATGTCAGAAATATTCAGGTCTTTCCCCAAACAGCCCACTCCAGCATATCTCACACCAAAGGACTTTCTCTGGGAGGTTTATATGCAGCTGCAGACGGTAGAAACTCACTGCCTTTACCTGGAGAGATTATAATAATGTGTTAAACAGAGAGGTTGGTCTGTCTGCCTCCTGTTAATATTGTGGAGACCGTGGGGTATTTCTGTGTTTCTACAGCTTGGAAGTGTCTATCAAGGCTTTACTTAAATGTTGACAACAGTCTTCAAAAGACAAAAAAAGATTGTCCAGTGTCCTGGAGAGTCCTGACTTTCCCTTGGGTCTCACTAGAGATACTTCACCAAAACAACACCCAGGAGCAACAGGTTGGTCATTTGGTGCAGCACAACTTGGAGGGAAACTTCCTGACTATTGTTCCTGGAAGCATCTAATAAAAGACATATGCTTTCTTCCATCTGCAACAAGCTTAGCTTGATGCACTTGGTGAAATCTTCCTGCCCAAATGTGACTGTTAGCTTGACCGTTTCCTCCCTGTTTCCATATGCCAACCTTTTTGCCTTACCTGTTTCTCCAGGTTTGTATATGTCCTTGTCTGTCTCTACCAGAATTACATTCTTCTGATGCTTGACCAGAACTTTCTTGACACCCTCAAAGAGGACATTGTCCCCACTGTGAATCATGATGTGCAGAAAAGCCACCTTCTCTGCCTGTTAGGTTAAAAAAAAACAAACAAAAAAACCCCACAGCAAAACAAAAAACCTGCTTGAGACTTCAAGTAGCTTAAAGGAGAAACAGAGGCACCTTGTCCTACCAAAATCTCCAACTTCCCTTTCTCCCTTCCCCTCTTTGATTTAGCTCATTTCTTCCCTTAGTCAGAACATCTGTGCTCCCCAGATTTCTCATTCTCTTTTCTCTGCCTTTGTCCTTGTCATGTTTGCCTCTTTCCACATTTCTTTCTCCTCTTTAATGTTTCCCACCCGGCAACTCCAACACTAACGTGGCTCAATCTCAGGGAAGGCTTAAGCCTTCCAGTTTGCAAGAGGTGAGGCAGCCAAGAAAGGTGTCTTACGTGTGACATGGAATCATCTCTTTTGCTGGGAATGACCTCCGGAACCTAGGTTCATTGATACAAGGAAATGGAAAAGAAAAGCATAAGAGATTTTTCATCTTATCCCAGATGTGACAATCAGAGACTTTTCATCTTATCCCAGATGTGACAAACCATCTCACTATTAAAAATTCCCTAACAGCAGAGTCCAAATTCCACTGTATTGCTCTGTCTCTAACCCACTTGTCATTAAAGGGAGAAGTAGTCACTGCTTATCTTTTGTCAATGAATCTAACAGTGAACCAACAGATATGTCATTCTCCCACTTCACGTAAATGTGAGACTTTCATGAAACCAAGAAAACTATAGGTCAGTCAAATCTGGAACTGACCAGGACAGTAAGAGGAGATGAGATACTGATCAGACAAAAACATGGTATCTCAGTATCAGCAAGACTGAGCTTAGCAGGAGAAAGTTCTTTTGCTAATGGTAGACTTTCTTGGCTTTCCAGAGCTAGGATTTGCTCTATCCTAAGGGCCTGGCACCAAAAACCTAGGTAATCATTGTCTTGTTTATGCAAGAACCGGAAGTGGCTACAGGCCCTCCTTGAATTCTGCTGAATCTGCAGTTCAGTCAGGGCATAGACACAGCAACTTTGTACAGTGCTAAGGAAGACAGGAGCAATTTGTAGAGCCTCAGCACCAGCCACATCTCCATGACTCTCCGGAAATATAACTGGAAGTCCTGTAAGCATGCCCCAGCCTCAGTGTGTCTAATTAAGCTTACTAAAGTAGCAAAGTTGCAATGAAAGAACTCAAGCCACGAAAGAAATATCCAGACTGCCTAGGTGAAATTCAGTTCATCATGAGTTCAGCACCATCACCACCCATCACAGAACAATTAAAGCAAGCTCAATGTCTATGTAGGCTGCAACTAACACCTTGCAATATAGGTGCAGCTCTAGAGCATAATGGTCCTCTTGGAGCAGGAGGGGCAGTCTTTGGAGAAAGCATGGGTGAAAAGAATGTATTCCCAATGCATTGACTTGCACTGAAACATACAAGCATTTTTAGGGACTAAACACTGAGTAAACTGAAAGTCATTGTTTTCCAACAGGCTTTAAGTAAGTTCAAATGGGTTGGTACAGGGTTTTATCTAGACAGGAAAGACTTCCAGCTTTGTTAGGCTCCAGGCCGCTGCTGTATTTTGCCTGGCACTGGTAGAGAAATACACTTAGGCTGCTTGCAACCCATGGTAAGGCAAAGAACAGTGTAACCCAGAGAAGTGCTTGGCTCCTGTCTGAAGTGAAGGTGAGAGCATCCACTGCCAAATCAGCAGCCACAGTTACACTCACCTGGAAGGAGATGCACTGAAAAGTGCCTGGCTTCTCCACATCCTGTTCTACCAGTGTATGATTCTGTGTTGTTATCTCCAAGGTGACTGCTAGGTGGACAGCCTCTGTCAGGGAGCTGAGGTGAATGCAGAGCTTATCCTCTTGGGACTGGTGAATGACAGCAGGGAACACCACCATATAGTGACTAGAAGAGAGCAGGAAAATTTCAAAAACAATTCAGAGGCTGAAGTGGGCAGGCGAGAATCCATCTCTGCTGCTTTCATGAAGAGGTAGGCCAGGAGTCAGAAAAGACTGGAGGCCTGCAGTAAAAGGACTATAGTGCAGCCCCACCACCTTGCCACCAGTCAAAACACAGTTTTCCACTGTGCAACACTCAAATTGCAAGTTCACAGAGGACAGCTGTATGAGAAATGAAGCCAAAGATTCAGTGGCTGAGGCATAAGACATCAGTCCTCACACCAAATTTCAACCCCAGCAGCATGGGTGAACAGATGCAAAATTTGTGGCTTCTGTAACATTACAGTGTGTGCAGTGCAGTGCCTGCACAAACAAGACGCTTCACTTGCAGTGGTGCTCAACACCCAGCACTACAACAGGATTCAGTAGGAGCCAATTCTGCTCAGTCTCCCTGAGAACAAGGCCCGCACCATTCAGCTCTGTGGCACTAAAGAGTGCAGCACCTCAGGACCACCCTTCAATGACAGTCCCTTCCACCATGCCCCCCAAAATCAAAAGGAGATAATCTCACGGTTCCAGGCTTGCTGCAGCTGCGGCAGGGAGTAGGGTCAGGGCTAAGAGGAGCACTGGTGCTCCCATTGCTTGGGCTGGGATAGACAGCTCACAAAATACACACAGGAGGAGACAACTGCCTGTACTGAAGGGCTGGAGCAATCCTAAATACCCCCCTCAGATGCTCCTAAGTCCAAAGAGTGAGGGAGCTGATATACGGAGATAGTATCTCTTCCAGGCTAATGACATTAGCTAATATTTACTTGCCTTCTCCAACTGCAGAGTAAAGGCCACAACAGCACAGTTCTCCACCCACATGTACTTTCGGATGGTATTCAGGTGACAGGGTGCCAGAGAACAGTGGGGGGACATGTTGGGTGGGTGACCCAGGCTGAAGAGGACTTAGGAGAAAAACTCGTCTCAGCTGTGGCTGGTCTGGGTCCCAGCTGTAGCACCCAAGGAGAGCCAAAGCTGCACACCTGCTATTGACCTCAACTTGTAAAAAACATCCTCAGTACTCTCTCTGTGCATCATTAGTGATCTTCCCCTCATACGGTGTTCAATCAGGAGTAAAAAGCTTTCAATTTACCTCCATTCCCTGCATCACTACCTCTGTACACCCATCCATCCCAGCCATGTCTGAACCTTCTGGGCACTGAATCTTTGCCAGGATTGCTTCTGCCATCCACTGCCAACTCCCCTCATAGCTCCACTGTAAGGCCTTTCCGAATAAACAAGACATTTTAGGTCTCCACATATTTTAGCAAACTCTGCTTCGCATCCCTCCAGGCCAGATGTCCATTTTTCTGCTAGAATCTTTCAGCCATGAGGTAGCTCTAAAGTGACACTATCACCCATCTCCTCCAGACTCTTGTCAGGCACTGCACTTGTACTTTCTTTCCCTGGGAAGCTGCAGCAGTGAAGTGAACAGGGCTTGGATGTATTTGTCCTCTAGTTACAACCTCACCTGAAGGTGGATGTCCTCATCGTTCCCTGGCCCCAGATGTGTTTTTGCAAATCATAACCAAAGTTACACAATATGGAGTCAATTTGCCATCCAGCATCTTTGCTCCCTGGCTGAAGCAATCACCTGAATTTACTTTGGAGCAGTCCCATATGTGTGCTTAGCATCCACGCTCTCAGCGCACAGTGCAATGTAACAGGAACGTGCTAGCATTTAACCTAGCACTGACATTGCAGATAATCTGCAGGTTTAAAGCACTGTATGTCAGTGATCTGGGAGCATATTTGATTCTCTGAAATCAACAGGGGGTTGAGTTCAAGCTTAAACTGACGGTACAAAAAACAATCCCTGTTCTGTCTGATTTCAGAAACACTCCCTATGGCTCTGCATCTCTGAATGGTCAAGTTGGCTGATATTAAATGGGGATAGATAGACAACATATTGCAAAGTCCTTCACTTCTTCCAGGGAGAAATATGAGCACTGGCAGAGCTGTGTGCGACGTCCTAGGCTGGTCTGCCTGGAGGCTGCAGAACAGGAGTGAAATTTCAGTAAGAAGCAAATAATACTAAAAAAGAAACTGCAGAAGAAGAACCCTGAAGCAAAATCCATTGATACCACAAAGAATGAATTTGCCCTAAAATGTTTCCAATTAACTAAAGACAACATCATAAAAATTGGGCCCCTGTAGCAAATACAGTACCTGAGCACTTCTGCTGCCATCAGCTGCGCTGAATAAGAAGGCAGGGAGATAACAAATAAGCCTTAGAAACCCTCGAGGCAAATGCCTTTGGATTGTAGGCAACAAACATTTTCTCCACCCCTTCCACCCGCCTACATCCCAGCCCCAGCCATGCGCAGCATGATTTCCACCTTCTTGGTTTTGAAGCCAAGAGAGAGACAAGGCACCCTGTCAGGGCAGGAGCTGCAGAGTCCTTCAGCTCTGGATCAGGGGGAGAGGGAAGAAGGAAGGCAAAGGGGAGACAGAGGAGTGGCTCAGCTTTCTGCGAAGGGATTTGTTCTGCAGCCAGATATGTGGAGAACCATGTTCCTGTGGGGAAGCATCCTTCTCCTGCCTAGCGTGGCTGGAACGCCTGCAATGCTGTAAGAGCCTCAGCTGCTTCACATACGTGCTCTGGTCTGTCGGGAATCCTGGTGGGGTGGTGGTGTGACAGAAACAGGACAGAAGTCCTAAGATCAGGAGTGTTTTTCCAGAGAGGTATAATTTCTCATATTCCCAAGGTTTTACTGGGTTTTCGTGCCCCACATTCCCTCTGCTCTCCCTTTAGTGTTTTTCATGTAGATCATGTATTTCTGCAAGAAATCAGGCAGCTTTCTGCATGTGTTCAAATCTGACCTGCCAACATCTCACGTCTCCTGCTGTGATCCAGAACATATTTCCTTTTGGGCTATACTCTTCTCCCAAGAGCCACAGGTCACTAAAGACGGATATCTTTACAAACCAAGCAAACATGAGCCCAAGGTATCCAGCGTATGTGAATGCTCTTTGTAAAGCAACATGTTCATTCTGTCTTGGCTGGCCATCTGCTCCCTCTATGCCTTTTCTCAGACCTCAGGCAAGAGCAACTCCCAGCGCTGCATCAGGAATGCAATTCCTGTTCCAGCAGGCATTGCTGTGATATACTGGCTTCTGAATTTGTTCTTGGGTTTTGGAGAACTTTGCTTTGCAGCCATGGGGTAAGTGTATACAGAAACATGGCTGTGCTCAAACAGTAGATGTTGCAGTGGGAAGTATGTCACTGGGTGGTAGCTGGGTTCCCTCCAAGTGTGTGGTGTGGCATGCACAAGTCTAGTAATAAAAGTTTTACTATCGGGAATAGAGCCTATTCTTGTAGTGCATGTTCCATAGGCTGGTACAACTCCTGTTCTAGTGATGCTTTACTGCTATTTGTTCCCAACTGTTACCTTCAACATAAAGCTTTGCTTTATGGAAATACAGTTTGTTTCAATAGGCTGTCTACTGTCCCACCAGTATACCAATGTTTTCTGTAGATTCATGAGAAAGTAATCCAGCCTGGTTCTTAGGATCCTTGAATGATAGCCTCAGAGATGTTGTCTTGTACTTTTGTAGCTCAGAAGGCAAGAGCAAAGGATGAATTGTTAAAAGGGTGTAACAAAATATTCCAGAGTAAAGTTTCATTAGGAGCAAAGGAGATATGGAAGGTTCAAGCAGTGAGTCTTTAGTGCTCATCCCATCCTTTGGCCTCGTGTCAGGGAAGAGGTGCCATGAGTCATTTTAAGGGGGAAAATCAAAATATCAGTGGTATCTGTTATCACATTCCCTAATATTAGCATCAGACAAGTTACTCAAGGCAGCTTGACCACTTTCAACCGTAAAAGCACTGAAGGCTTCTGGCCAGAAGGACTTTGTCTCCCTTTTACCAGAGTGCTGAGCTATGAACTGCAAGCAAGTCAGGTCCCTGCCTCCTGCTGTTCTGATCTTCCCAGACACTGCCCTCTTGCTGCTGCAGAATATGCTGCTGGCTCAATCTGTCCAGAAGCAGTAAGCAGAAGGAGTTAGTGATAAAAGTTTTCAGACCTGTTTGAATGTTGACTTTACTTTGGCCCTAGTTGCTGCAGTATAAAGAAATTAAGATCATCTTGGTGTTATTCATGGGCACATCTATGACAGTATAGCACAGAGGTGTAAGAACTGGCATAAAAGAGTAAGGAGGACAGGAGTATCAGGAGCTGAAGGAAGGGTGCTCATGAAGCTCTGTCTGGGACACGAAACCAGGACACTGGGTTCTATACACATGGCATTTGTTCTGAGCCCAAGAGTAGATGATAGGACAGAAAGCAGGTAATGAACTAAGCAAACTGATGATACTGTGCTTTTGTGGTGGTATTGTGGTTTGGTTGAAGTCTCAGGAAGTCTCAGGAAACCTGCAACGTAGCCAGGCTCTGCTGATAATCCCTTGGGTGATGGGAAGAGGTCTGTTCACCTTGTTTTGACTTTCAGTTTTGGAAGAAGTGAATTAATCTTTTTACATGTGTGTAACATGTAGTGCAGACTCAGTGTTAATGGCTGCACTACCTATAGATGAGGAGAAAGACGTGATCTTGTCCCACTAGCATTGTGACAGTGGAATGAAGAGACCAGAAGGCATGAAGAGACCAGACTTTCTTATTAGGAAGTATCCTTTTATGAAGATTGGCTGAGGGAACTGGGATTGTTTAGTGTGGAGAACAGAAGGCTGAGGAGAGACCCTCTCCGTCTCTACAGCTACCTAAAAGGAGATTGTAGTGGGGTGAGTACTGGTCTCTTCTCCCAAGTAATGAGTGACAGGACAAAAGGAAACAGCCTCAGGTTGCACCAGGGGAGATTTTAACTAGATATTAGGAAAGCTTTCTTCACTCACTTAGAGGGTTGTCAAGAATTGGAATAGGCTGCCCAGGGAAGTGGTTGAGTCACCATCCCTGGAGGTATTTAGAAGACATGTAAATGTGGTGCCTAGGGATATGATTTAGTGGTGGACTTGGTAGTGTTAGGTTTATGGTTGGACTCGATGATCTTAAGTCTTTTCCGACCTAACCAATTCTGTGATTCTGTGAAATCCTATGGTCAAAATGTGTCCTCTTAGAAAATCAGTTTCACCTGACTCTTCTGTTTGTTTGTTTGTTTGTTTAACAGAAATTATGCTGTAGCAATACCATCTCAGCTCTACTACCCTTTCTCAGAGACAGTGTGCCTTCAGCTCAGCAGAAAGCAAGCAGTCCCAATTCACGTGACAGTAACCTTGCAAAGCAGAGCTGGGAATGAAACTCTGATCACTTGGTCCATCTCTCAGCTCACCTTCTTTTATTGCACAAGCTTCCAGGTGAGGAAGATATTTTCAGGGGTGGTTGGTAGGGTGGATAGTGCACAAATTCTGCTCTTGCTGGATGGGAAGGCAAAGAATTGTGTCTTCCCACAGGGATATCTTAATCAGACACTAAACCTTCTGTTTCAATCTGTATAGGTCTGCCAATGACCTTCCTGCTATATAGCTTCACTGAAATTTTATGCTTCTAGAAAACATTCTGAAAAGCACTGTGAGGTCTTTCAGAGCAAGAACTGGAGTAATATAAAAGCAGCACCATAATTGTTATTCCAAAAGCCTCGGGATTCATGAATGGCACCCACACTGATTGATCATTATAACTATGCCTGCAGGTCCCTCCTCCTGTTGGAAATCCTGATGAAGTGGCTTTTATTGTTATCACAGTTCTGGAAGCCAACTCAGAGTTTCAGAAGAAACAGAAAGTCCTAATCAGGCATGCAGACAGGAAGACTTTTATCCAGACAGACAAACCTGTATACAAACCTGGACAGACTGGTATGGACAGAATGCTGTATCTTGTGAGAAAGTAACAGTCCTCAAGCTGCAAATTACAGAGCAACCTCCAGCACTTGTAGCAGGGTCTCGTCTGCAAGACAGATGGGTTAGAGGCTTCATCTCCCTTCTAGGACATCCCTGCTGTGAGGGATTTGGGGATACTTCTCTCCTACATCAGCATGGCTTGTGTTTTCCCCAGTACTAGCCATGGCCAGGCAACATGCCAGTGTGAACACGGCTTGTGTGTTCTGGCCAATGTGTGAGAAAAGGTTCAGGTGCCACTGCATTATACTCTTGATTGCTCCAGTCAAAGCCACAGTCTGTCAGTGCCCTAAATTCTTTTCTCTCCCACAGACTTCCTCAGACAAGCACCGTGGTCCTGCAGGCCCCATCACTGCCTTAGCACAGCTCAGACCACCACAGGGTACAGCTGTTTTCCCCATGCCTCTCCATCCTATCCACTGGCATGACCTTCACTGCAGGCAAGACTGAGTGCCCCACTGCAGGTCCAATGTCCCTGAAAATTCTGCTTCTCACCAGCACAACCAGCCTTCCCGGAAACTCCACAGTGCCTCTCCTACTACTTTTTTTTTTTTTTTCCTAGCAGGTTTCCAGCTTGTAGTAGGGCTTTGGGTATAGGACCGGGAGTGGACAGCACTAGCTGCTGCCCACACCCTCTCAGTGAAGGCACATCTTTCTTACTTATCCATTCTTCTTATTATTAACAGTCCTGATTTTATTTCACCCAGTCCTATTTTTCTTTTGCTCTATAGTCAAGTTGCGAATTGTAACCTTGGATCAGAACTTTATCGCCAGCAACAAAACAGTAAGTCAAGAGGACAGAAACCTTAATGAGTCTGAATACGCTATGGGCTGCCCCTGTGACTTCTGGGTCTGTCCTTTGCCCAGCAAGGTGATCCATCAGTGGACAGCTAATCTCAATGTTGCTTTTGGTGCTTACAAACAATGTTGGGCACCAACTACAACGCAGGAATTGCTCATGATGTTGGGTCACAGGCAGTCCCTGGGAATTTCTTAGGAAAGACTCACGGATCGTTTGGGGATAAAAAAACAACAGGGAGGTGGATGGTAACTTATCTGAAAGCATCCCACCAGTAACTGTTATTTCCTCCCCACAGCACCGCCTGGTGGAACTGAAGGTAAAGCACCTACTTTATTGAAACTGGTGACCTCACCTTGGGGAAGACAAAGGTTTGGAGAAGTGGTGGGGAGATATGGATGCAGAAAGCCAGTTACTTCAGAATGAATGGGAACAGTGCCTTTCCGTTCTTTAGTATCTACACAAGTCTGGCAGTGCAGTTATGATTACTAATCACATAATAGTCCCTGCAGTAAATGATGGATGCCACTGAAAACCAGTCAGCTGTCCAGCAAAGTTTTTAGAGTGGTCACAGGACTTCTAGTCCCTCTAACCTGTGCATTGAAGGCCCATGAAAGTCCTGAAGTTTCTGGACTAATTTTGCCAGACTTTTTTGGGGATTCAAGACGTCAGACTCCCAAATAATCATTTCCAAGTAATTCATGCCTTAGGCAGCATGTGCTGTCAGAATTGACCTGGGGGCTATGCCAGCTCAGATAAGCACAAGGTCTCTGACAGGGACCACCTCTGTCTCTTAGCGCGACAAGCAGACAGCAAACCACAGTTTCGCAGCAGTCAGTGAGATTATGTTGCCACCAGAGAGAAATAACATGATAGACTGACTTTGTCAATGAGAGAGGGAGAAAAGCCCTATCCTCTTCAAGCTCAGACTCACCTGAGCACTGTAGCTGTGTCATATACCTGGGCTCCCAGGACAAGAGGATATGTGCTGAGACCATGCTGTGATATCTCAGATGTACTGCAGAAGAATCACTTTTGGCACGGGGAAGTAACTGTCTGCTGCTGCCTACACAGGACCCCAAAGGGAACCGAATTTCACAGTGGCTGAATGTTGCACCTGTGGGAGGCATTGTGGATCTGTCCTTCTCTCTGGCTGCAGAAGCGTCGGCTGGAGAGTATATCATCAAAATGCCTGACCGCACACATACCTTCAGAGTAGAGGAGTATGGTAAGAGTCTCAGGGAGCAGGCATCAGAGAAAGGTGTATTCCCTCCAACCCGCCTCTCTCACACAGACTTGAATGGTCTATGCAGCTGTGAACATCTGTGCTAGTTGTGCTAGCACCTGAGATGTCCAATTTTTTGCCAGTAGGTGTAAAATCACTGACTTTAGCTCAGGCCCACTGGCTTTCTCTTCCCCCATGTTCTGAGGATGGACCGAGGGACTGTCTCACAGATGTGCTCTAAGGAGGAGGATAAGGCTGCCTTCTCCCTCCACACTCTCCTGGCTGGGCTGCTGGTGGATTGCTACCAGGCTCTGTGCTAGTAGTCAGAGAATGAAAGGAAATATTTCTTTTCTGTGAACAACCATATGGGGACAAGTGGAACAAATGAGCTCTCTCTGTTTTCACTGAAGTATATTTCTCTTCCATTCACACAGTGCTGCCCAAATTCAGTGTCTCCATCGAGATGCCTCAGGTGGTCACCATCTTGGAGGAGAACTTGCGTCTCCGCATCTGTGGCATGTGAGCTGAGTTATCCTGGCAGAAGGAGCATTCTTACTGGTTTGGAAACTGCACAGCTCTCAATAACTGAGCTCAAAATGGTCTCTGCCAACCCTCCCCCAATTCCAAAATCTGGTACTCTGGCATCCCCTGCTAAGGAATTGTCCTTTCTCCATATTCTCTCTCCCTACTTATTTCTCAGTGAGGTTGAAAATGTGGCAGTGGCTCCCCTCAGTGGGACATTTGCCTACAGTACAGTACCTCTGCTGCATTGATTAATGCCAATGTGGAAGGAAGAATTACTCAATTTGTGCTCAGCAAAACGTTACCCAGCACTGCCTGGTGAGCAACGTTGGTTTAGAGAGAATTCACTCTGATTAAGTCATTTTAACTTCTTGGCCTCTGCTGAGCTCATGAACCATGAAGATGAAGTTGATTTTGTTCACCCTTGAGCCAGTGTTTCTGTATGTGAGTGTAAATCCTCTCTGCTGTGTTTACCAGGTACACATATGGGAAACCTGTCCAAGGTAGTGTGAAGGCTGTGGTGTGCCGTAAACATATCTGGTATAATCGGAAGTCTTCCAAAGCCAAGCGTAGTGTTTGTAAGGATTACACTGGTGAGGTGAGCACTCCTCTTGTAAAAGAGAGGAACAGGGGCAAAGAGAGGGAAGAATACTAAAGGAAGGAGTGGGACAGGCACACTCTTTTCTTGGAGGTGAATGACTGATATGTCCTTAATTTGCCAGTACCGTAATCTTAGCCCTTCACAGTGATTTCTCTAACTGCACTTAGATGCTCTCAAAGGAAGAAGCATCTATACGCAAGCTAACTACTGCAGATTTGCCTATAAAATAGGTATTGTGACAGCACAATAAAAAATACAGGCCTTTTCCACATCGATTGACTTCCACTGGATTCTTCTTAGCACCATCTTTTAGTCTGTTAACACCTATGTGCAAGTTCCCAGAAACAGCTGTTCTGAAGACACAGGAATTGCCTCTAGCATCTAAGCAATCAATTGTAGTACTGTACAGACTTTACTCATTCATCTTTAGGGCTGAATGAATATATCTGTATTTGTTTACGGAACTTTAAGTAACCCAGCACATATCTTAAAGATAAATCCTGCCCTGGCAGAAGAAATCATGTTTTCAGGGAGAAATGACAACTCATGTTTGCTAGTGGGACATGAGCGAGCATGTAAGCATGAGACACACATGTGAAACAGCATCTCTTATTAGTGACTGCACCACAGAAAAGAAGTATGTTTCATTCTTGTATGGGAGTAGTTTCTTTAACTCAATCTTATGTGCTTTTAGACTTCTGGGCCTTGGGTTTTATCTGCATTGCAGGAGAGATGAGTGAGTTCATAATTGGTTGACAGATACAATTATTTCACATCTCCAGACAAATGAGGACGGCTGCTTTTCCACTGAGGTCAATATTAAGTTCTACCACCAGAAGCGTGCTGAAAATTATGATTTCAACCTGGAAGCTGTGGCTCTTCTGAAAGAAAGTGGAACAGGTAGCAAAAACAGATTCTGCTCTTAGTGGAAAATTTTTTACTTTACATTCATACAACATGCTTGTCTTTGGGTTTTCATCTGTAAGACTCCTTAAGAATCCTTGTGTCTTCTCATCAAACTACTGGAACTTTCTGCATTGGCTTCCATGGGGTCAAGTGTTCAGAGGGTTGTGTTTTCCCTGGGAGCACCATGGCACCATGGATATTCCTGTATACCATAGCACCCAGATCTGATTCACATAGGACTTGTACTGGTAAGGCCCATCCTGCAACAGGATGTCCTTTGTGCAACATTTGCTCTTCCACAAGCTATTGTGGCCAGTCCAGTTCTGACAGTCATCTTAGTTCGGCAGAGAGAGAGACAAGAGCTTCTTTTTCTTGTCTTCTGGTCACAGTAGAAATATGGACAGACATGGGCCAGGTGAGGGTCTTTTGTCCTTAAACTATACTTTAGTAAAGTCCTTTGGAATGAGGACAGACGCAGAGCAAACGGTGATAACCTAGGCCCTGACCATTGATAAATAACTCCTCACCAAATTTATCTCCACAGACCAGATAGGGAGATGAGGCTATATGTCCAGAGATCCTCTTAAATATCCCATCCCATACGGTGTCCTCTCTTACAAAATTTTGCAAGTGCTTCCTTACAAGAAAATACTTTGCAGCCTCTTGCTGAAAGCAGTGACACATATTTACTTGGCAAACAACTACAGTGATTTTAGATGGACATCATATGATAAGATAGCAGACTGTAAACTAGCATGGAGAAGGCAAGGGGAAATATTGCTGTGAGTGCTGTGAGAACAAGAGGAGATTGGAAGTGGGCAATCGTGAGTACGATCATCTTAAACAAAGTTAGAAAGAGCATTTGGCAGAGACCTCTTGGTAGACTGATGTCATTCAAGCAGGAGGAACCATTGCTGATTTTTATTAAATGACTCTTGAAGTTACATGGAGAAACTGCAGTCCCCTTTGAGTGAAAGTAGGTCCCTTACTTTAGTCCATCCAATCTTGCTGCCTTTGCTCAGATGCATGATCTCACCTACGCAAACTTCCTGTCTTTCCTAGGGGTGGAACTCAACACCACTGAAAACTGCAAGGTCACTTTTGAAATCACAACTCTCCAGTTCTGGGGGACAAGCCACTACTATCAGCAAGGAGCTCCCTACCATGGAAATGTGAGTGAACAGGGCAGGAGCACGGAAAGCCCAGCAGCTGGGCCTAAGATGGTGGCAAGCATAGAAGTACTGAGGAGTTCCCTTGCTCTGAGATGCCCAAAACTCCTAGCACCATCTTCTGTCACCAGTCTCTCCTTTGACATCTCTACTAAGAGGTAATCCAAAAATGTGAGCAGAGGATAGGGACATGGCTTTATGTGTCCTTATAGATGAGACAGCTGCTGCATAAATGGGAAGGACTGGAGGAGTTAAGGGGTCACACAGAGAGGCCCTTTGCAGAACAGGAACTGCCACTTCTACTGGGAGGCAGGTTTTCAGTCCTGAGGCTTCCAGTTCTCAGACTGTTCTCTGTGTCATTACAGCTGGAACTCAAAAGTGCCAATGGGACGCACTTGAAGAACAAGGAGGTGATTCTTACGGTGTCCTATCGTAACAGGAAGCAGACCAAGACCTACTACACAGATGACACTGGGATGGTCTCTTTTACTTTAGAGACCTCAGCATGGGACAACAGCAGTAAAGTTCTACTACAGGTTAAGCCAAATAATTTCATTGGATTTGGCTAGCACTAAGTAACACATCCCTCAGACCTATAGTCTATGTCATTGTCTTGATATAGCCAGGGAGCTGCTGTTATGGAGCAGTGAAATAATAGATCTAGTGAAGAGGAATAGCTCATAGCAGAGCTATCATTCTGGGCCCTGGTGTCACACAAAATCCCCAAGGAATCAGGAGACATGATGAGAGATGGGACAGTGGATAGAGGTCCCATGAAGTTGTAGTTGAGGTCTACCTATGTAGCACTGCTGTCTGAGGTGAAAGGGTTTTGTGGAGCTGGGCAGGGACAAAGAGCAGAGAAAGTGGTCCCACATGGCATTGAACAGGAAGACAGGAAAGGAACTAGGAAAGAAGCATCTGAAAAAACTTGTGAAGAAGAAAATATTAGTGACAAGCTTGCATTATGTTTCCACAAGGCATAAGAGTTAGGAGAAAGTTGGGATATGAGGCAGAACACTTAGAAAAGAATGAAAGCTAGTAAGGAACAAGTTGGTGTGAGCCAATCTGCAGCAGAGCAAGTAACTGGGATGTAAGGATCTAAACAGGTATGCTACCTACAGAGAACTTACAGAGAACAGTTCTGCATCTGCTTTCCTATGAACAAGGAATGCTATCTTGTCCAGTTGTGGGGACTGGTTTCTAATACCTGTCCTATCGAAATTTCAAGGTCAAGGCACTTTGAGGAAAGACCAGTCTCTTTATCCAACTGCATACAGGATGTTAGATGATGGATCTTGACCTTACAGGAAGTCCAGAAGATGTTAATATCTTAGTCTCAGTACAGATAGGTCATACATCAAATATGAGCAAAGAGCAAGGCTGTTGATTGTTAGTTGTCCCCTGTGACCCCTACCCTATGGATTAGGGAAAGTGCTTAGAGAAATGCAGAGTGAGAGTGGAATAGCATTGACCAGTGAAATATGTTGTTGGGGCAGATCCATGCTGATACTGCCCCACACATACCAGTTAGAAGTAAAGGCTTCAGTGGTTTGATAGAGGTGTTAAAAAACACTCTACAGTCTCATGATCTGGCTTGCTCCCAGGGTAGTGGCAACATTGCAGAAGTTCAGGCTCTAGGCCAAGCCCTAGTACTATACAGCTCCCTGCCTCCTGTTTAGATGCTAGTTATCCCAGAGCATGCGGCAGTGGGCAGGGAAAAGCTCCACAGAAAGGGCCTGCCTGAGCTTGGCTTAGGTGGAGACACAGAGAATAGGAGACTGCAGAGCGAACTGTCTAGCCAGTCTCAGTTTTGGTGAGGAGAGATCTGTAAGAAGACTTCAGACACCAAGCCACCTTTTTTTCTGTGCCACAGGCAAAGACTCAGCCGGAGGACTTGAGAAGTCGAAACATGAAGGTGTCTCATGGCACTGCATACCTCACACTGAAGGCCTTCTACTCTTCCAGTCACAGCTCTGTGAGGATTCAACCAGTGCAAACAATGCTGCCCTGTGGGCATGTGCAGCAGGTCATTGTGCATTATCGCATCCTGGCCACAGATCTGGGGGACGGAGCTGCTAGGGTGGACTTCTGCCATCTAGTGAGTATGGAGCAGTGCTGGCAAACAGTCAGCTTTGCTGTGAGTCTGTGTTGGCACAGTGACCAATGCTGGCCTGAAGACGGGGAGCAAAGGCACTATCAACCCTTTCCTCTGTTCATTCCCCTTTAGGTTTTGGCCAGAGGATCCCTTGTTCATAATGAGCAAACAACAATACTTCTTGATCCACTACTAGGTAAGAGCACCTAAATGCCAGGAAGAGATTAAGGACCCAAAAGGAAAGCCCTTCCAATCTAAGTGGGGAAGGCAAGAAAAAGATCTGAGACCAACAACAGAACTGGCACAAAAGAAATTAAAAGGAAATGACAAATATGCTGTCTTTCCTTTGCCTTTTAATTTCCCTGAACTTTTTTCCTGATCAAATGATGAAATTCTCAGAGTTTATATGACAAGCAGTAATTATTAGAGACCTCCAAGAAAATTCACAGGCTCTTTCTGCTGGACTCAGGTGGAAACTCATTTCTCTTCCAAGTGCAAACTGCTGACAAGATCCCTTGTGATATATGGTCATTGTTACAAAACAACACTAACCTACATCCTGGTTTAGCTGTGGCCTCCCCAGAATTCAGCCAGAATAGTTTTTATCCACGTAACTGTACAGTATTATATAGAGGATGAGTGTGTTGCTGCTCTAAGCCTTGGAGACAGACTTCCTTGCCTCTTCCTATACTTTTTCTATTTCTCCTTCTTCCTTCAGGTCAGTACAGTGGGACTTTCAATATTACTCTACCGATTGACCTCATCTCACCCTTGGCTACCCTCTTTGTTTATACTGCTTTCCCTGAGGGACAGGTGGCAGCTGACACCTTCACTCTGAAAGTCTCCAAGTGCTTCAGGAACCATGTAAGTAAAAAGGGGGCAGGTAGGCTAAAGGGCAAATATTTATCTGCAAGTTGGCAATGGATGGCCAGCAGAATCCAGTAGTCTCCCCTTTCCTTCCTCTGTCAATGTCTTCAGTCCCTCTTTCTTCTACTGTTTCAGGTGAAGCTTGGCTTCTCAGACACAGTGGCTCTCCCAGGATCGACTGTCCATCTCCGTTTGCAGGCTGCACCAGGCTCCCTATGTAGCATCCGTGCTGTAGACCAGAAGGTTCTTCTCCTGAGGCCAGAGGATGAGCTATCCAGGGATAGTGTGAGTCACTTCACTGCTGAGCCTTGCTAGTATTGAAGTATACATTGAAGCCTTTTGAATATCTGGTTGCAGGCACTGGTTGATAAGGCATGGTTTATGTACCAACAGTATCTGAAAGGAGACAGGACATGACTTCATGGGAAAAAAATTAGGCCAACATTAAACACTAGATGAAGTTTCCAGTCTCTACAGAGGGATCGCATACAATAACCCACTATTATCTGCAAGTACAGCCCAAAGCCACATCCTTGTTAAACTTAGTGTCCCTTGCCACAGTGCCAACCAGGCAGCAAGAGACTTCTATCTCTCAAACTAGTCCATGACAGTGCACCAAAAAAAAAAAAAGATATGTTAAAAAAATGTCCAATATGTGATAAACTCCACATCTTTGTTCCAGCTCACATGAATCAGACAGTTTTACATTCACAGACTAGACTGCGAGTGGTGCCTTAGCAGTAGAAGGGTCCCATTTCTCCACTAGATCTGCGATGCATTGGGTCTGAGGACCATTGAATTGCCTCTTGGCACTATCTTGGTGAATCCAGGAAGGGTCTTCCGTCAGACAAGAAGCTACCTAAGGACTCTTACAGGGAAGGTCTCTTCACTATTTGCTTTGAGTTCTCAGGTACAATCGCTGACCTAGAAGTGGCCACAGCTATGCAGCCATACCACAGAGGATGTCACGTTCTTCTCTGGTGCTATGCATCTAAAATTTGCAAGAACTTGTAAAACTTGAGCTCCATGAAGCTCAAAAGCCCTTGAGGATGGGCTTTTGCAGCAGGCAGGATCCAATCTCTATCTCTGCGGTCATACAAAGTCTCTGGATATAAATTAAAAATTTCCCACCTCTTACGCTGACCTGTACTGTTTTCATTCACTGCCTACAGGTATACAATATGTTCAGCTATTCTCAAGAGCACCCCATCACCCTCATAGACTCTTACAGTGACTACTGTACTACCCACAAGAGCCCAGGAAGCACTGCTTCCCCTCAGACCACAATTCCACCAGGAACATACTCTTACGCAATATCCCAACCAGATGTTTATGAACTTCTGAAGGTAAGTATAACTTCCAAAAATGCTGAAATATCAGAGTTGAGCCCTTTTGTATCCCAAGTCATCCCTGGGTACCGTCACAGATTGTCTTTCCTGTAAATGCTGTCAACTTCAGATTCTGGTTTAGCCAAGCTTCTGATATAAGAGATCTCTGACACTCCATGACCCCACCTTGATATATTCCCATCAATCCTGCAGATCCCTAGAACCCAGCTCCCAATTTATCCCAAGGTCGAGGTCTTCATACTTTCTGGGATTCGAAAGGAAAGAGGAGTGTCAGCCTGAGACAGAGGAAATCAGAAGCTGGAAAAGCAGAGTTTTGGAGATTGTAAAAGCAAAGCAAACCTGAGATAAAAGTGGGGCTGGAAGGAGGGAAAGAATAGTAGAAAGGAATAATAGGTAAAAGATGAGAACGAGTCTACAGTGGACAGCAAACTGTGGTGCCAAAATAACAACTTTGCACATGGGCATGCACATGTAAGTGGTCACCCCCACAATCCTGACTGAAAAGAGCATTCTTTGGAGCATCGGGCTCTGGAGCAGGGTGGGTTGCATCCTCTCCCTGTTTAGATTTACAGGGCAGTCTGAGGTACAACAACAAGGCATGGCTGATGGGCTGGAAGGTAGACGCAGACTCTCAGACACTGCCCTTTCCACTGAAATCTGCTTTCTTTTCTCTCCCTTCTTTCCTCCAGAATTCAGGTCTAACTCTTTTAACCAACCTCAAAATCAAATCTCCAATTGAGTGTCGCATCCAGACCACTTTCAACTACGACTACATGTGTACATCTTGATTTATCCTGTTTCTTTGGAAATCACGGGTAACGTAGAGGCTGCACAAGGGCAGCTGAACATGCAGTGTGCTGAAGAACCAGGGATGGCTTCCAGAGATGGCTGGGAGGTTGCACAAGAGATGTGCATGACAGAAAGAGGGGAAGGGTCCTGATGTGTCTATGTGTTCTGTGCACTGGCAAGGCAGAGGGCTGACTGCACAGGAAGAACCTGCTTGGAAGCTTCTGCTGGCAGACAGGAAGATAATACAGTAAAGGGGGAAAAAAAGGCAGCTGTCTCAAGGAGGAAAATCTGTTTGTAATATTAGGAAAGGTCCTACTGGAAACCAGAGAATGAGCCAAGATTGGCATTGGGCAGTATCTAGGCCTTTCTGTAGGAGCTGAGAGAGTAAAAGTATGAGTCTGTAGAGCACATGGTGGAGCACACACATCCTGGAATCCATACAGTCTGTGAATGATAGTCTTGTGGAAGACAATAGAGAAGCAGATTGTCTTGTATAGGACAAGGGGGGTCGGAGTGGGAGTGGGAGGAATGAACTTCATTAAAGCTGTGCTTTTCCCAGCTGAGTTCTATCCTGATCTCACAGTTGCACTGCCTTTGAATGGATGCTTGTATTCCCAATAGCTTATGGTGAGCTGACAGACTTGGACAACTTGGGCCTAGAAACATCGGCTGCTGATGAACATGCTGAGTCAGAGCATGTTGAGCTGGGTAGTGAAGCAGAGCCAGTACGTACCTGGTTTCCAGAGACATTCATCTGGACTCTAGTTCCCGTCAAGTGAGTAATTATGGACTGTGTGCCCATATTCATGTAGACCTAATAACCACAGTGGAGACAGAATGCGCAGGTGTAGACGCAGGGCGCACAAAGGGAGGTGTGAAGGAATGGATAAGGACAACAGATGTTTAGTTCTGTTCTTGGCTCTGCTTGACATTTTCCAAATGATCCTGGGGAGTTTAGAATGACAGACTTTAGTAAAATGGAAGAAGTGTCCAGAGGTTTGTAATTCAACATCCTGCACAGGTAGGTCCAGTTATATCAGGTTGCTTTAGTCAAATTCTGTGTATTCCCAAGGACAGTGATTCTACAAACTATCTGGTCACCTCTTCCAGTGTTTGACCGTCCTCATATTGTTTTTTTTTCTTATCTCAAGCCAGAATTTCTCCTGTCTTATTACTTTTTATCCTAGCAATATGCATCTCAAAAGAGATTGTTTCCACTGTACCTGCTACTTCCCATTAGGTAGCTGTAGAAAGCAGGAGCATCTCCTCCTAGTCTTTCACTCTTAAGATTGAAAAGCCCAGTTATTTCAGCTGCTCCTTGTGTATCAGATGTCCCATCCCCCTGATCATCTTGGTAGTCTTCCACTGGACACATTCAAGTATCTCAGTATCTTTCTTGTACTGGAAGGCAAAGATAGCATTCCAGATGTGGACCCACAAGGAAGAAAGTAACTTTTCTCAACCTGGTGTCTGCAATCTTCTTAATATGGTCTAGAAGTAGATGGCCTTCATTGCTGTAGGGGCACATGAGATCGCAGAATCACAGAATTGTTTAGGATGGAAAAGACCTTTAAGATCATTGAATCCAACCATAAACCTAACATTGCCAATTTCACCACTAAATCATGTCCTTAAGTGCCACATCTACATATCTTTTAAATATTTCCAGGAATGGTTACTCAATCGCTTCCCAGGGCAGCCTGTTCCAGTGTTTGTCAATGCTTTTGGTGAAGTAATATTTTCCAATATCTAGCCTAAACTTCCCCTGGCATAGCCTGAAACCACTTCATGCTCGACTTGTTATCCACCAAGACCCTCACCTCTTTTTATGCGAAGTTGCTTACTAACCAGTCACTGCATAACTTGTACTTGGAACAAAACAGCATTATTCCATCCCAGATCCAGATCCAGAATTTGGCATTTACCCGTTTTCAAGCCCATTCTTGCAGCTTGTCAAAGGTTTCCTCTTTTCCCTACAGGAAACCCTCCCCAACAAGATTAAGTCTGCTAATTCATAACTCGTTAGTTTGCTAATTTTGCTAAGGGTTTCCTCTCTCCTATTATCCAGGTCATTAACAAAGCCGTTAAGTGCTATTGGCCCAAGTATTAATCCCTGAGGGATTCCACATATAAACAGCCAGCAGCTGGACTTCATGTCACCAATAACCATCCTTTCTCCCCTGTGGTCCAGTGAATTTTCTGCTCACCTTATCATTCACTTTGTCCAGTCCACACTAATGTGGTTACAAGGAAACTATAAGAGACTGTGTCAAAAGCCTTGATATAAAGTCCGGTTACGCAGCATCCACTGTTCTATCATGCACAGGTCTCATGTTTCTTAATTCTCCCACGTGACAATGTTCTCCACCCGTAAAATAGGATCTCCACCTCTCCATCTCATTTGGCTGGATTATGCCCATTTCAGGGCAGAGATCATCTTCCATGCTGTGCATGATATATAAGTGATACTTACAATGATGACTGTTGAGCTGTGTTTGGGAGTTCAGGTGATAGCACGGTGGAAGTGTCACATGTACTCCCTGATACAGGCTGGATGTACAACATGGACCTCTGGAAGCCCTATGTAATCACACCAACCAAGAATTTAAGGTGCAACAGGGTCCAGAAGCAAATTTTGGTTTGCATTAGTCTCTCAACCTTTCCTTGCCCACCTATTTGCTATCTTTCCTATACATCTGTCCTACTTCCCAGGAATCCACACATTTTCAGATGCACTTCTTGTTCATGATCCTTCTGCATTTGTCTTCCCAAAAGAAATTTTTACAAGGATGGGGACAACTCCTTCCACTCTGTTTTTCTCCTCAGTGATTCAGGGACTGCTGAGCTAGCTGTTACAGTACCTGACAGTATAACAGACTGGAGAGCCATGACTTTCTGCACCTCAGAGAGCCATGGATTGGGAATCTCTGAGACCATCAGCCTGAGGAGTTTCAAGCCCTTCTTTGTGGAACCCACCATGCCATACTCTGTCTTCCGGGGAGAGTCATTTCCCCTGAAAATCAAAGTCTTCAGCTACCTGGAGCAGTGCATGGCGGTGAGTGATGCCCTCCAGGATGGTTGCTGGGCAGTAGGATATGTGGTATGAGTACTTCACTGATAGAAACCCAGACAAGGGGCTGCTTCCTCAGACACTGGCCAGAAGACACTAAGGAAGTTCTTAACAAACCTCCACTCAAAGCTATCTCTGTTCAGATTATCCCTTCACATAAGCTCAGCCTCACAGGATTGTGATGTCCATGGGCTGTTGGTGGCCCACAGATATTGCAATAGCATCATCATTATGCTCACTCTGGGCTTTTGTGCTTGACTGACGTTTGGATAAAGGAACTGAAAGGAAAAACACAACAGTAGCTCTGTAACCTGAACTCCCCTTTTTTTTTCATCTCTAGCTCCAGCTTAGCCTAATGGACTCCAGGGATTTTGAATTTGTGCATGCAAATGTCAGATTCACTACTTGTCTGTGTCCTGATTTAGCAAAAACGTTTTCCTGGGATGTGAAGGCTACAAAATTAGGTAAGAGGACAAGGGAGGAGTAGAGTGGCAGGTACTGGCAGAGTTGCTTCAGTAAATTGGAGCCGGGCTGGAAGGGAGAGTGTACTGTTACACGAAGCGTGAGTGAGCAGCCCTGGCATCTTGATATTTTGTTCTTTAGGGAAAGTGAATTTCACTGTCACTGCTGAGGTGATGGAACAGGAAGATGTTTGCACTGAGAGTACAGCTGTTGTACCAGAGTCTGGAGGGAAGGACACAGTGGTTAAACACCTACTGGTGAAGGTCAGTGTGTGCTTCAGGGTCCTGGCAAGGTTGGAACTGGGTCAAGCTCAAAACAGCCTGGCGAGTGGCTCTGGGAAAGGAGAGTTGGCCAAGCAGGTAGGCATGTTTCTAAGGGAAACCGATCAAAGAGTGATTGTAAGACAAGGCTGGGCTGGGACAAGAGCCGAGCACCTCCACTCAACGAGACAGAGACATCAGAACTGCTTGCTAGCAGAACAACTGGGACAAAGCCCACAGAGCAGCTTAGAAACCTGTTTCCCAGGGAAACTGCACTGCCAGTACACATATCCCTGCTGTCTGTGTGAGGCCCTTTGCATGTCTCTTGAGGACACAAGAAGCTCTTGCAGAAAGCAGGGTGCTGTACAGCTATCTCATTTTACCACTCCTCTTTCTGAGCTGACCAGGCTTTTCCTCACCAGGCAGAGGGGTTGCTGGAGGAAAAGACCCACACCTCACTTCTGTGCCCTAAAGGTAGGTGCAGGCACCCCAGAGAAAGGGACTATCTGGAGGTGCATGGGGAGGGGAAAGTCAGGGATTTTGAAGCTTTTATGGGGAGACATTATTAAGCTCTACCCAGTACTACAAGCTCCTGGCAGCACCAAGACACCGCCTAACCACATCAGTGGGTGACCTGATCCCTATGTCATCCTCTCGTTTGAATGCTGATTCCACCAAATGATAAGGTGATCCTAACCTTGTTTACACTATCTCCTGGGAATGCCTGTGAGTCTACTATCTCCCTCATGCCTGCTGTTCTGATGCTTTTCCCATTTTTGCAGGAACTTCAGCTTCAGAGACAATCACTTTCACCATGCCAGAGAACAGGGTCCTTGGGTCAGAGAGAGCCCACATCTCTTTCTTAGGTAAGATTTAGGAGGGTCTTCGAAAGTAAGATTTTTCCCTATAGGAGTCTTTTCTTTTGGTGCTGCCATGTCTGCTTTAGCAAAAAGAATAACAAAAGGGAATGTGTACATTGAGGCGTGATACTGGTCCCTTATGACCTCCAGAGAAGCATCCCGTCTCTCTTATACACCGGGTCAGACGGATGTATGTTTTCACCCAGTCAAGGGAAAGTTAGACAAGTACCATACCAGTGTTCCTGCAGCACTCTGTAGATATCAAAGTTATCCTAGTGTGAGCAGAAGTGAACTGAGACTAGTCTTATCAGATTATCTGGAGTATCGGTGAGACCAGAAACCTTTTACAGTCAAGAATAAGTAGATCTCCCAAAGCTGTGGTTCTGACCTACAGGTGACATTTTGGGGACAGCACTGGAAAACATAGATGAGCTCCTCCAGATGTCCAGTGGCTGTGGTGAGCAGAACATGGTTCATTTTGCTCCCAATGTCTTTATCACACAATACCTTGAAGAAACAGGACAACTGACTCCAGAAATCAAACAGAAGGCAATTGGCTACCTGGAAAGTGGTGAGTGGATTTCTGCTACTCATGTTGGATTATGAAGCTGGTGATCTTCACTACAGCAAATAGAGGCTCTCCACAGAGGCTTGGTCGTGAGCAAGACTTGTGCAGCTTCACTTGCCTGACACCATGGGAATTACAGCAGTATAAATCAGGCTGCTGTGTCTCGGCTGAACAAGGGGTACAGAGTGACCCTTCGAAAGCCCTTTGCTGACTAAGCTCTAAGCTCAGGGACAAAGCTCTCTATAATTATCAGCAGGATTGGTGGGGTATGTTGGCACCTTGAGAACACAATGGGCACAGAATAGCTTCACTACCCCCAGTCTCTTCCCACAGGATATCAGCAGCAGCTCCTGTATAAGCACACAGACGGCTCATACAGTGCCTTTGGGGAAGGAAATGAGCCAGGGAACACATGGTAAGCTCAAATATCCAGACACAGTTGAGGAAAAACAGCTTGAACTGGTCAGACTCACGCTGGCTTGGATTTTGGCCTTGGGGAAACTGAGAGAGTATAGAGTTATAGAGTTTTAACAGAAAATGCTCCTGAATTTTTTGCAAGAGAACTGTACTAATGAACTGACCTGAGGCACCCCTGTTTGATTTTTTGTGCTTGGGCATCCCAACTGAGACTGATTCTGAAAACTTGGCTGCAAAGACATCTTCTTTTCAGGTTTTCCAGAATGCATTGTGCCCAAACAGGATTGGGCAGAGGGGCTGAGTAATCTTTCTAAACATCAGCTGTTCTGGCTTTGAATCACACATGTGCTCCCTGTTAGAATTGTTAGAGGTCTGGGGGAAGCATTGAACTGTCAGTGAACTATTTTTCTCCCAAACATCATCATATCCTTCAAATGGATCTCAGCTAAATCTTCAAGAGCATCTATCTTATGGGCATTGCTTCCAGTTCTCCATCTGCACAGAGGCTCTGACCTGCTGGCATTTCTGCAAGGATGAGATAGTGGAAGACACAGAGGCTCCTTTCTCCTACTGGAGACAGGCATCAGTGACTGACCCAGTTCAATTTTCTTCTTCCTTTCTTGACTCTAGGCTTACTGCCCTTGTCCTCAAGACCTTCAGCCAAGCCCAGGACTTCATCCACATAGATAAGCAGAACATAAAGGATGCTGCCAGTGCCCTGATTAAAACTCAGACTCCATCTGGCTGCTTCAAGAGTGTGGGGAAGATCTTCAACAATGGTCTGATGGTATGACCATGTCCTGGCTGATCATTATGTACCTCAGAGCTCCTTCCCTTACTGGCCTAATTGGGTGCCAAGAATAAATGTACCATACCATAGGAGGGAAGCTCCGGTGTACTCAACGTCACCCTTGCATGATACTCAGTGCTGTGCTTAGTCATGGTGGCTTTTTTCAAGTTATGAATGATTGAGGTTTGAACAAGTATACTTCCCTAGCCCCATCTCAAAAGTCTCAGAAAAAAAAAAAGTTACAAGCTCTATGTTATTCCCTTGGTAAACGGGTTTATCTTCCTTTCCCATTATTGAGCTGCCATTCTTTACTTCAGTGTGAGTACGCTCTTGCGTGGAGAGAGTCAGAAACGGAGTGGAGACTGATGGCAGCCACCCATGTGAGATTTGCCTTGCTGGTGATGTTCTTCATACACTCCAAAACACAGCACTTGTGTATGTACAGGCACACAGAGAACACCACCAAAGTGAAGCCAGCAGCAGTTTGGTGAAGGAAACTCAGATAATTATTCCTCCAAGCAAAGAGAATGGTACCTTTCACTTCCCCTTGCAAGAAAGGTCTTTTCTTTGGCTTCTCCATACCCTTTCCACTGTCCTGATCCTCAAGGGAGATGTCACCTTGTAGCAGGGTTGTGGGAACATCACTTTCCCTTGGCACTGAAACGTGCTACTGAAAACCTTTTGCAGGGGAGAGGAAAAGGGAATATGTTCACCAGAAGGTAGAAATTGGCTACTCAGAGGAACTTGCGGCAGCGTGGCTGAAAATTGCTCCAGCAAGCAGGACCTGCAAGAGCAGATATAAGCCCTAGTTGTTCCTTAGTAGAGGAATAGGGTCAGCACTGCTGTCTGCATTGGCTTGGAATTTTCTTGGGGAGCAGAAGGCCCTGGAAATCTTCTCCCTTCTCATGGCAGCCCTCCTTTTCTCTGTTTTGTGGTGGCTGCAGGGTGCAGTGGAGGAAGGACTGGGGCTGAGCTCTGCGGTCATCACAGCTCTCATCCACTCAGGGATGTCACCCTCTGTGAGTACCGGCATCAGGGACAGGCTGTGTGTGCAGCCTCTCGGCAGGCAGCACACTGGTGCTCAGCCTTTCTGCACACATGGGTACATCATCACCAGCTTTCTCCCAACGCATCTTGTCCCTGTTTCCACTCAGCGCTGCATTCCCTCCCCAAAAACCCTGTCAGCAACGGGTGTGCTTTTATTTATATCCTAGGACCCAGTTGTGTGGAAAGCTCTGAAATGTATAAAGGACCTGGTTGATGCTGATACTGGCAGTTCCAGCCTCTACAGCCTGGCACTAGCCGCAAATGCCTTTGCAGTAGCAGGTGATAAGGCCCTCAGGCAGAAAATCCTCAACAGGTTGGATAAAGCAGCCATAATATCAGGTACAAAAGATTGTGGGCCAGGAAAGAGGATCATTGGCAGAAGTGTGTGGAGATCCCGGGGTTGAGCAACTAAGGGAAGCAGTGGAGAGCACTTGGCAGAGCCCTTAGGGGAAGCCCAAGGCTCGGACAGCCTCTGTTTGCTAAACTGTCACAGCTTATATCTGCAGTGTGAGGTAGACTTGCTCTATGAATGATATCACAGTCCTGGTCTCCCACTCCCAATCAACCAAAACAGGGGAGCTTCGTCAATGTTGTAGAGTTTCTTCCCAGCCTAGAAGCCTAGTTTTTTTACTGGGAAAAGCAGGGTTTGAGAGGCAAATAGAAAAAAATGCACCCATAATTTGTCCCCATGTACATGGTCACTCAGCACCTAGACACAGGGGCCAAGTAAGACTCCAAGGTCACTAGATACAGCTACATTCTTCATATGTTTCCCACTCCACCTCTAGATGACCAAATATTTTGGAGTCAACAGTCCAAACAGGAAGAAGACTCCCTGTACTGGTATCGGGCTCCATCTGTTGATGTGGAATTGACATCTGCTATCCTCATGGCTCACCTTTCAAAGTCAAGTTTGTCTTCAGATGAAATCAGAAAGGCTTCCCAGATTGTGTCTTGGCTCATCAAGCAGCAAAACCCTTACGGAGGCTTTGCTTCAACGCAGGTAATCCCCTTGAGCCATCATCAGCAAAGAACCTGCTGTCAGCCATGGTTTGTGAGAAGACTGTGTTCTAGCACAGCCCATACTAAAGAAAAGGGGAAAAAAAGAAGAAAAAAATAAAGAAATCTTTAGGGGTTTGCAGCTCCTGGGAGTCGGGAAAGGGTAAATAACTGTATTGAGATAATCCCATGCTAGAAGTCGAAGGGGAAAACTCAACCCTTATTGTGCTGTAGCTGCAAGGGAGGGAAAGACTAAAGACTGGGTATGCACAGCAAGCAGGAATCCTATTTTGCCCAATGTGTGTCTCTTTCCTCAGGACACAGTGGTTGCCCTGGAAGCCTTAGCTCTGTATGCAACCAAGACCTTCAGCAAGGATGTCCCTGATCTTCAGGCTTCTCTCTCCTCTGAGGGTTTCAACCAAAACATCCAAGTAGACAACACAAATCGCCTCCTGCTGCAGACAGTGGAGCTGCCAGGCATTGCCCAGGATTACACTGTGCATGTGCAGGGCCATGGATGCATCTTCCTGCAGGTAAGCCCAGGCAGGGAGAAAAAGTCTGTCTGGGGAAAAATCTTGAAAGCCAGGGCATCTCTCACCTTGCTACTTAGCTGGGACTGAAAATAGACTGCTGCAGTGACTTGCAAGAATCTTCAAGGCTAGGAAGAGTAGCTGAAATCCAACAGGAATGGAATAACAATTCCTAAAATGAAATCTGGATCATCTCCACCCAGTCAGAAATGCCCTTCTCTTCCAAGAAGTCTAGTCAACACCATCAGGAGCAGAAGCCTCACTTCCACCACATAGTTTTCTCTTACACCAGCACAAGACAGCCGGCAGCAGCCTAATGCTAGAGAAGGGCACTCTCCAGCAAAGAGACCCGGCTATTCTCTGCCAACTGGCTTCTTTCTGTCCTGGCAGGCCACCCTGCGGTACCACATCCCTCCACTGAGGAGCGACGTCGCCTTTGCTGTATCTGTGCAGACAGAGTGCTCTGCACCCTATACCACCCAGTTCCCCGTCACTGTTCATGCTCGGTAGGAGACACTCAGTTGCCCCTTGCCTTCCCTGTGCTAAGAGGCTTCTGGCACCACTCTTGATGGCCAGAATTCCCCTTCACTCACGAAGTCCAAGTGCCAAGATGTCCCCATTCGTTTATCTATGTTTTCCTCAGCTGGGTGAAAGGTACAAGGTTCAGGGGATGGCTCAGGCTATAGTCCTATCTTGTTAGCATGCTGGTCACTATAAGTTCTCCCAAGGTCTATGGGGCTCACTCCCTTCTAGAATTAGATTTCAAAACAGTAATGATGTGAAAGTCCCGTGGGATGGACTGCTGACAATTAGTCCAAAGTTCTCTGCTCCGGGTTGACTGTCACATCACTTTCCTCTGCTATACTCGTGGAACAGAACTGCCAAGAGAGCAGGTGGAGGATGTGACATTCCCTGCCGTGCCTAGAGAAGGTAACTCCAGAAGCCTTCCAAGGAATTTATTGCCCTTTGTTCAACACAATTAAAAGAAAGATTAGGGAAAGCACAAAGATTTATTAAAGTACAGGAACAGGTATGCTTATAGGAGAAACACTGGAAGGAGAGACCAATTCTTTCACCTGAGTACTAAAACTGGGTTAAAGTATCTGCAGATCATGGTTTAGAAAGTAACATTAGTGCTGTCCCCTGGGTTCCTGCTGCAGCTACACAGGCAACCGTGTGTCCACCAACATGGTCCTGATCCAAGTGGAGCTGCTGTCTGGATACAGCCCTGTGGCAGGTTCTCTGGAAGAGGTGAGACCACGATTTTGTGTCCAGTTGGGATGGGAACAGTGATGGCTGTCCATCATGCAGAATTGTATGCAGAACTGTGATCATTCCTGTGGGAAGAGAAACACAGTTCTTTTCCTCCCAAGAGACCTTTATACCCAAAGTCTCTTTCCTCTACCCATGGGCTGCCTTGCTCATGCTCTCACAAGGACCAACATCTTTGAATAGTTCTGCTTTCTGTTAAAGTTTTCTAACATTTTCCCTCCTACTTTCAGCTAAAGAAAATGCCTTTAGTGAAGAAAGTTGAAAGTGAATCTGACCGAATCGTTCTCTACCTGGAGGAAGTGAGTGGAATTTTGGCTAATATCATCATTTAAAGGACTGTGGGCTGCCAGATACTCTTGTATCTTGGTTCCATTAGTATTTTAAGTATCCAGAGCTATTGTTCCTGCACACCACCCACATGTCCTGACCTGGAGAATTGTGTTGTGTCAGCGTGCAGTAGTTCAGCTGTAGAACTTGTGTGCAGGGCCACTTAAATTAAGTGAAATGAGGCTAACTCTGATGTTAAATCTGCATCTGTTGGCACTATTCATAGACCGCTGAAAGTTCGTATGCAATGTCTGACCAGGGTCGGGGAGTAGTAATAGGATCCATCTAGTAAACTCCAGAAAGCCCTTAATCATCCTGAATGTAGTAAGGAGCATCCAAGTTTGCTCATGAAGTTTGCCAAGATCACTTAATTAAACCAGATTGTTGTGTGAGCAGTAGTGCTCGCCTCACACCCTCATTAATCAACAGATTAATAACCACTCTAGCTTTTCTCTAACTACATACATACCTAAACAGCACCAGAAATAATACCTGGCATGAATCTGAAAACTTCAGTGTTTCCAAGGAGCACTTCTACATTTCTGTGATTCTTCATCCCCAGTTGTCAATAAGCTGAGCTGAGCTAGCTTCATAGTAAGTGGGTTATTTTTGTGTGGATGCATTAGACCTGCAGAGATGCTGCTTTCATTACATTTACAGCACAGAGCAAAAAGGCAGCATGGAGAAAGATTTAGCTCAGGCTGCCAGGTAACACAAGGTGGACAACAGCAGGTCATGTAACTACTACCATTCAGCACATATTCGTTCACACCTTGCATTTGTCTGCTTAATGATGAGGGCTGCATGAGAATGAAGAATAAGGGTTGATCTAATGGGACTGTGTATAAGAAGGTAGCCACTGAGGCAAGATGCATGAAGGAGCTCAGAGCAGACCTGGGTGGGAATGTGGAATTGGTTAGGAACACAGGAGCTATATTTAGATACCTAATGAGTATTGACTCTTTGGGTCTGATGTTTCTCATGAGCTGGGTCACCAAAGATTGGAGATGGTCATAAGATGTAAAACATATTTCTGAGATGTACTGCAAAGCATAACAGATCTATCACAGTGATGAGTTCTTCATGGAGCCTGAGTAAGGACAGGTGGAAAGCATTGTCTTACGGAACTTTGGCTCTGACTGTAATCCTTGCATCTCTTGGTCTTAGCTGACTAGACAGCCTCACACCTACACTTTGCTGGTGCAGCAGGACATGCAAGTGAAGGATCGTAAACCAGCTAATATCAAGGTCTACGATTACTACATGCCAGGTGAGTTCAGAAACCACACAAATGTACCTCTGTAAAGGAATTTTCTGAAATTATCAAGTTTAAGACAATACTATCCCTGACTTGTTTATCCAACTGCCCCTTACAACCTCTCTAGTGATGGGTTTATCCTGTGGGATTTCAAAATGGTAGATCATTCTTTCTCCGGTCCCAGAACCTGCAAACTTGAAGTTGGCATGTAGATCCACTTAGGTTCTAACTCTTCCAACAATAGGGGAGCAAGGAGCTCAGAGCTGTGCTTTTTCACACTCATTTTGTGGGAGGCAGCAAATGCAGAGGGGCTGCAGTGAGGAGATGGCTTAGAAGAGTGATGGCCCCTTAGAAGAATGATAGTGAAAACAACTTGTCCTCTTGTCCTCTGGGGTCCTTGGTGGGAGGACAAACTAGAAATGTTTCAGCAATTGCTACTGCTTGAGAAAATGAGGAATCCATAACTGTAATGGAACTGTGGGACTTGCAGCTTTAAAAGATTGCAAGCCCAGGGTGACTTGGGTGAATTTGGACTAGCTGCACACAGTGTCTTTGACACTTACAGTTGGTTTCACGTGTCACAGTGGAGGCAAGCCATGGCTGTAAACTGAGGGAATGCCTCTCCTAGAAACAGAGGCATATTGCTGGGTTGTTTTTGTTTTAGTGGGTTTTTGGCAAGAGTATCTTACCAGTACTTTTTTTCTCTTCTTCCAGAAGAAACTACAGTAATGAGCTACACTGCCCCATGCGAATGAGGTAAGGGCCAAACATTTATTTTGTCACCACAGTCATGGTACTGAAGAGTATGGAGAGAAAATGACATACAGGCAAGGAACCTTGCTCAAGAAGCTTGCCAAACTGCAGGGTTAGGGCAGGAAGTGATTAGCAATGCTAAGTAAGGTTGAGTTACTGTGGTTAAACTGAGGGAAAGAGAGAACTAAAATGGAAGGTTTGTGGTATCTAGTCCACAACAAAGCTGGAGGTATGTTACAGAAAACAAGGGCTGCCTGTCCTGAGTCCTACCACCAGTCTTGGCATTTTGCATCAAATATACTTTCCTCAAGCCAACACAGTTCCTTTCCCTGGGACAGATTCCCTACAGTTCCACAGCTCTTCAGGCCTGTGCACACAACACAGCATATTCACCTTTACTGCAGGGCTTGACTCCTTTTCAGTACCAAGGTTTTCACAGTCTCAACCTGGCTTCTGATCTATTGTAGGGAATGGGCACTTGCCCATCCTTTTTCTAGGCTGGACAAGGGCAAGACTTGAATTTGAACAGTGCCTGCTCCTGATCTAAACTTTGCTTGCATTTGATGTTTCCTTGCCCACAGCCCAAGTGAGATTAAACCACTTGCTTCATGAATCATCCATGTGAGGCACACAGACCTGCCCTGGGATGCCTATCAAATGCCCCACAGTCTTAGTGGAAATTCTGCCATAAGCTTCACATGGGTAAAGTCAGAGAGAGACCTGTCCTTGATGGCTTTGCAGTCCCACTTTGTCATGAGATGCTAGAAAAACCCCTGAGTTCCCAGTGGTCAGCTTCAATACTTCAGGAACACAGATTTTTTTTCCTTTGTTGTCTTCATAGGAACAGTGACAGACCCATCTTCTGCAGTCTCTGTCCGTCAGCCCTTTGTCACCCCTGCCAACAGCCACCATGAGGAGATGAGAAGCAAAGAGAAAGTTCTTGACATTTCCTGCTGAGTAGTTGGTTTCTGAAAGGTTTAGACTATGCCTAGCGTCTTATTAAAAGTCAAGAGACTAGAACTGTCTGATTAAGTGATTATTCAGGTTTACTGTTTTTCTCTCAAACCAGGAAAACTGCATGTAAGAGCACCTGAGAAAAATAACTGCTTCGTCTCCATTTTGAGTGTGCTTGTACATGTACATGTGCAAAACTCTGCCACTATAGCAGTGGACTTGCACAAGAGGAGGTAGAGCACACACCAAGAGAGAGCTGGTACCTGTGGGAGATGACCATCACACAAGCTGGAGCTGAAGGCAACAGAGGGCTGGGATATGTTCAACAGTTCCTTTGTCCAACAGTTGTACTTAGCGACCTTTCTCAAGAGCAATTGGCAAGGCTGTACTGCTGAGAGTGGGTGAGGGTCTGGAGTTTCAATGCACCATATTACTATCTATAAACTGCTTCAAAGAAGAGCTGATGGCACAGGAGCTTGCAGGAATGGCACAGGAGGTACAGCTGTCACACCGTGCTCAGTTGCACCATGTACTCAAACCTGCAGGTAGTATTAGGAGAAGCCATGGGAAGCATGAGGAGAGAGCAATAGAGGAGCTGAAAGGTTCGTACATTGGCAACGGCAGAAATGGTGTCTTCATAGGCGTGTTCAACAACTGGCACAATGGCAGCAAGATCAGGGGTCACACTTACTTTAATTCTCCTTCCCAGGTGTGTACCAGATATGTGATACATACCCCTCCCCAACCCAGGCCCTCACAGTGCAGACACAACTGCTGGACTGTTTGGACTATTGTGATCCCTCAGTCCATCCACTCAGGCACAGAATCATATGGGCTCAATTGAATGTGGGCTGCATGCCAGCAGGGGCACTTCCTTCCATTCAGTGCCCTACCTGAAATATTAGGCAAACATAGGAGTGGCAGTTCCTCTCTTTTATCACAAACTTGGGAGCTCCTCTACTCCTTTCTGAGGAACAGTGTGAGATTGTGAGAACAGAAGGTAAGACAAACAAGGAGGGCATGATTCAGTCCCTCCATGGTTGTTATCAGGCTGTGGAAGGTGCCTTGTCTTAGCTAGCAGTGGGGATGACTCTCCAGCCAGGTCCCTAGGCAGCAGTCTCTCTGTGGAACAGTGTCAGGATGCAGCATGTACCACATAAGGTACATGTTATGTCTTAACCTTTCAGAAGGGATTTCTCCAGACCTATCCTGGTTTCAGGCTACTACTAAAAAGCCATCCCTCTTCTGGCAGCTGGGTATATCTCCCAACAAAACAAAATATTATGTTCTTCCAGCTTCAGCTTGCTCATTTGTCTCCCTGAATCCCCCTCTCCTCCCCTGCAATGAATATAGTGAGGTGTGGAGGGAATGGAGCCATGTCCTGGTCTGAGGGCCCTTATTAACACAGGCTGCTATAGCTCTGCATTCTCACTCCATGAGATGCTCAGCCCTTCCTTCCTCACTCTTAATTTGAGAGATGCTGTCCCTGTCTCTTCCTTCCACCAGAGCCTTAAGGCTGCATCTCTGGCTGCAAAAGAGCCCCCATCCAAGCTCCCCACAACTAGCCACAGTCAACTGCCTCTTCCTCTTTCTAGTTGGATATATGTTCCCTGCTGATTATCATCCTCCCTCCCATCTTTGATTGTTTCACTCTCTCCCACCCAAGACCCATCATATCCTGATGCCACTGTTTGCATCACACAGGGACTTGCTGCCTACCTCAACTACAGACAGCACGGTAGTCGGCCAAGGCTCGTTCTTCTGCAAAAGGAATTGAGATAATCAGTTATATACACGCCTGCACACACAGTAGAGTGCAAAATGTCTTTTCCCAGCCAGAGAACCAGGATCCCAGTTCTCAACCCCAGAGCAGGAGGAAATCTACAACCCACCTGGCTGGTAGTAATCGTAGACTCTTATGTTGGCTGGTTTCAGGTTCTTCATCTGAATTACTTGTTCCAGTTGCAGAATGAAAGTCTGAGATTCATCGTTGAGCTTGTGGAGGTGGAAAGAAATTAGTAAGGAAGCCGAGAAAGAAGTCATTGCATCTTCATCTTCCACAGCTAGAATGTTTTCCTGCACCAAATCTCTCTAATCCATTACAGATTCTGGATTTTAGAAATCGAATAGCTAAACCGGTGACAATAAAAATTGGCAAGATTCCTCTGTCTACTGTCCCACCAATGTTCTTTCCCCTTCCCTAGTCCAAGCTTGAGCTTCTCATACAGCTCCTTGTCCTCTGGCCTCTTGCCCTCACTGTACCAAACCAAAGGTTTCTGCTCCTGCTTACCTTCTCCAGATAAATGTAGACCACATCAGCTTTCACTTCTGTTTTCTTTACGATGGTTCTGCGCTCCAGCTGGGATAGGACACGATAACACAAGGAACTTTGTGAGCATTTTCCTTAGGGCTTACTGACCTGGGGGACCCACCGTTTTATTGAAGGGATGGTGTGGAGCTGGACTCTGTGTGGAACTGTGTCTTTCTTGCACATAAGGGTTTTAGTTGTTATATCTTTGGCAGTAGCTCCTGGACATACCTTGTGAGCATCTCAGGGATGAGCTATGCTGTCCCTGCTCAGTTAGAGGAATCTGCTATTCTGGGGACAAAAGGCTGCGTAGATAGTACATAGATCTGATGTGTTAGTCACAAAGAGGCTCAGGCACCAGTAAATATTCTTGTTATCGAATCTCGCTGACTGCTAGACTGCTCTTGAAGACCTCACTTCAGGCTGTGTAAAGAATTTGTCTTTCAGTTTTATGACTTAATTGAGAAAAAAAATCTTTTTGGCTAGAACTAGAGGCTCTCTAAGAAACCTTGTAAAAAAATCCTGGTATTTAGCACACCCATCAGCGCATTTTGCTCTTGGCCCAAGACAGAGTAGTGTCAGTTTGGAGAAGCTGAAACATCTCTGATCTCCCATAGCCAGCCCTTGTGAACACTGTGCGGAAATGAGAGGGTTTGGTTCAATTACAGTAGCAAAGAGCCCCCGATGATTTTGTTGCCTCATGGCCTGAAATGAGCAGTTACCAACAGGAGCAAGCAGGTAGGACCCATTCACTACAAACCCCTTTTTTTTATTCCAAAATCCTTACCAACATCCTGGAGCCAGGAGCCAGGACAAATCCAGACAGCAGGGAGAGCTCCACGATGACCATGTTCGATACGACTCTTGTCCCAATGTAGCTGAAGAAGAGGAAAGAGTCGGAGGGTCTGACTCTGTGAAAACGGTTGTGTCCCAGCCCCCCTTCCCTTCAACACCATACCCTGTGCAGGACCCTGAGCCAGGTAGCTCATCCAGGACTGGGTCCATGGCAGCCACTGCTCCCTCTCTCAGGAGGCAGCCAGAACCTTCCTTCCCTACCCCTTTCACTTACCAAATTCACCCTCTGTTCTGTCTGCCCCAAGTGTCAGGTCCCTCCTTTGCAGCCCTGCTGCATTCCCAGCTGCTGTCCCCAAGCACAGCAGGTCTTGCTGGAGGAGGAAACAACCCTTGGGATCACCTGGTAAGTATGCGGACAGTGAGGACACGTGCATTGGCCTGGCTACAGTTGGCCAGCTCTGTGTTGACACGCAGCATGAAGGTTACAGCAGCCCGCGGAGGAGGCTCATGGTATCTCAGCACTGTCTGCAGGGTGAGGACCAGGAGGGGAAAAGACAAGAGAAGCATGATCTCACACAGGAAGAAGAAGAAGAGTCCTTCAGCTCTCATCTCTCTCATGCTCATCCCACCACCTCACCTGAGCGAAGACACAGCTGCTGCCCTGGACCTGCACCAGGAGCTGCCCTGGGACCTCTGTCAGTTCTGCTTGCTGTACCAGCAGCCGCTTCTGGTGGTTGACTTGGAAAGCCTTCCCAGTGCCCCTCTGGGATTTCACCCTCACAAGTGCCTGGCCTGATGTACTGAACGTTCTTGCTGCGTATTTTGCTAAAGCTTGCAAGGCAACAACTGTGTCCTAGAGAGAGAGAGGGAAAGTCACTCCTCTGAAAGCATCAGCTTTAGCGAAGCCATCTTGGAATAGGAAGATCTCAAGTGGACTTGCCCTGCCAGCCTCAGGTGCAAAAGTGAATCAGTCCACCGGGAGCTGGCAGGGCTTGTTGAGAGGGCTTTAAACTAGGCATGACGGGGGAGGGGGGAGTTACTAGGCTCGCCAAAGATGTCCCCGTGGAGGATGAGCCATCCCAAAAGGGGTTGTCAGTACCCCAACTGAAGTGCATGTACACAAATGCACGCAGTATGGGAAACAAGCAGGAGGAGCTAGAAGTCCTGGTCCAGCGGGAGAGATATGATATAGTTGCCATCACGGAAACGTGGTGGAACGACTGTCATAACTGGAGTGCTGCCATGGAAGGCTACAGGCTCTAAAGGAGAGACAGGCGTGAGAAGAGGGGTGGAGGGGTGGCCCTCTACGCTAGGGAAACCCTGGTTACTGTTGAAGTTGAGATCGGTGATGACCAGGTTGAGTGCCTATGGGTAAGAGTCAGAGGGGCAGTCAAGTCTGACCTCCTGGTTGGAGTGTGCTACAGACCGCCTGACCAGGAGGAGGATTTGGATCTTATGTTGTTTAAACAGCTGGAGGCTGCCTCTAGATCGGCTGCCCTTATTCTTTTAGGAGACTTTAACCTTCCAGATATCTGCTGGAAACTTAATACTGCTGAGAGGAGGCAGTCCAGGAGGTTTTTAGAGTGTATTGAGGACTGCTTTTTGTCACAGCTGGTGAGTGAGCCCACCAGGGGTGAGGCTCTACTTGACCTGCTGTTTACAAACAAAGATGGGTTGGTGAGTGATGTTGTTGTCGGAGGATGTCTAGGGTCTAGTGATCATGAAATAATTGAGTTCTCTCTGAACAATGTAATAAGAAAAGCCAGGAACAGAACATCAATGCTGGACTTCCGGCGGGCAGATTTTGGATTATTTAAGGAACTGGTCAGGAAAGTACCCTGGGAAATAGCTCTTAGTGGCAAAGGGGTCCAGGAAGCTTGGATATACTTCAAGAATGAAGTTTTGCAGGCGCAGGAGCGGGCTGTCCCTGTGTGTTGTAAGAAGAGTCGTAGGGGCAGACGACCGCCCTGGATGAGTAGGGAACTTCTGAAGGAACTAAGTAAGAAAAAGAGGATGTATCATCGTTGGAAGGAAGGGGAGGTATGTCAGGTCATGTTCAAGGATGTTGTTAAGTCGTGTAGGAGAAAAATCAGGGAAGCAAAAGCCCAGCTGGAGCTCAAATTGGCCACTTCTGTTAAGGACAATAAGAAGAGTTTTTATAAATAGATCAATGGCAGAAAGAAGGGCGGCAGCGACCTCCACTCCTTGTTGGATGTGGAGGGAAATATAGTAACCAGAGATGCAGAGAAGGCTGAGGTACTTAATGCCTTCTTTGCTTCAGTTTTTAACAACAAGGATGTCAGCTCGCTTGACAGTTGGCCCTCTGAAGTGGTTGATGGGGGCAGGGTGAAATATGGCCCTCCTGCAATCCATGAGGAGGAGGTTAGAGACCTGCTGAGCCGCTTGGACCCTCATAAGTCTATGGGGCCGGATGGGATCCATCCTAGGGTGCTGAGAGAGCTGGCGGATGAGCTTGCTAAGCCGCTCTCCATCATCTTTCAGCGGTCCTGGCTCTCTGGAGAGGTCCCGGAAGACTGGAAGTTGGCCAATGTGACGCCCATCCACAAGAAGGGCCGTAAGGATGATCCAGGTAATTACAGACCTGTCAGCCTGACCTCAGTCCCAGGTAAAATCATGGAGAAGATAATCCTGGGTGAAATCATGCACCACCTGCAGAACGGTCAAGAAATCAGGCCCAGCCAGCATGGATTTAGGAGGGGTAGGTCCTGCCTGACCAACCTGATCTCCTTTTACGATCATGTGACTCGCCTGGTGGATGAGAGGAAGGCTGTGGATGTGGTATACTTGGATTTCAGTAAGGCCTTTGACACGGTCCCCCACAGTAGACTCCTAGGGAAGCTGGCAGCTCGTGGACTAGATGGGAGAACTTTGTGCTGGGTTAGGAATTGGCTGGATGGCCGAGCCCAAAGAGTGATGGTAAATGGTGTTTCATCCAGTTGGCGGCCGGTCACCAGTGGTGTCCCCCAGGGATCGGTATTGGGTCCCGTCCTGTTTAATATCTTTATTGACGATTTGGATGAGGGGATTGAGTCCATCATCAGCAAATTTGCAGATGATACCAAGCTGGGAGGAAGAGTTGATCTGCTAGAGGGTAGGATGGCCCTACAGAGGGACCTGGACAGATTGGAGAGCTGGGCCGATTCTAATGGGATGATGTTTAATAAGTCCAAATGTCGGGTACTTCATTTTGGACACAACAATCCCATGCAGAGCTACAGACTGGGGACAGAGTGGCTAGAGAGTAGTCAGGTAGAAAAGGACCTGGGAGTGCTGGTGGACAGGAAGCTCAACATGAGCCAGCAGTGTGCCCAGGTGGCCAAGAAGGCTAATGGAATCCTGGCCTGCATCAGGAATAGTGTAGTAAGCAGGACCAGAGAAGTTATTGTCCCCCTGTACTCGGCACTGGTCAGGCCTCACCTTGAATATTGTGTCCAGTTCTGGGCCCCTCAGTATGGGAAAGATGTTAGGATACTGGAATGTGTTCAGAGGAGGGCAACGAAGATGGTGAGGGGGCTGGAGCACAAGCCCTATGAGGAGCGACTGAGGGAATTGGGGCTGTTTAGCCTGGAGAAGAGGAGGCTCAGGGGAGACCTCATTGCTCTCTACAACTACCTAAAAGGAGGTTGTAGTCGGGCAGGGGTTGGTCTCTTCTCTCAGGTGACCAGTGGCAGAACCAGAGGGCATGGATTTAAGCTTCGTCAGGGAAAGTTTAGACTTGATGTGAGGAAAAAATTCTTCACTGAAAGGGTGATTGGCCATTGGAATGGGCTGCCCAGGAAGGTGGTGGAGTCACCTACCCTGGAGGTGTTTAAAGGGAGACTGGATGAGGCACTGAGTGCCATGGTCTAGATGATGGTTGGTGTTAGTGTTAGGTTATAGGTTGGACTTGATGATCTCAGAGGTCCTTTCCAACCTTATGATACTGTGATACTGTGATACTGTGATACTGTGATACTTGTTACCTGGGTGGAGGCAAATCCCCCATAGGCGTTCTGCTGCCGGGTCAGCCATGCCACAATACCAGTTACAATTGTCATGTCACCTGCATGCACTCGTGGTTTAGAGAGGTATGCCAGGAGCACATAGGCTGTCAACTCTATGTCAACTGACTGAGTATCAGGCCAGAAGTCTGTGGAATCCAGAGAGCTTGGCTTGGGGCTCCAGTGGATTTGTCCTCCTGCAGTAGAAAAAGCACCATGTAGGCCATCTGGAGGGAACATAACTGTGGTTTCACGGGAAACAAAACCCACAGTGCTTTCAGGGCTCCTTCAGCTCATTCCCTGTACTCAGGCCAGGATCACTTTCTTCAGCTATTTCTCCAGGGCTTTATCTGGTCTTAGCTTACAGATTCCTACCTCCCTCCTCAAGAGGATCCTGAAATTCTCTAGACTGACAAAGTTCTTTCTGATAAGTCACTCTCATAGACTGTAAAATATCTTTTTGTGTTTGCAGTGACACAGTGCAATTACTAGATAAATACAAGGAATATGTAAAAATATATTTGTCATCTTCAATTGCTCTAGCTAGGCACAATCCAGATTCCAGCAAGTGACAGAAGCATTACCCTACGAGTAGTCAGTACCTGATTTGATGGCCTGTTCCTCCAGTTTGTATAGCAGCTCCTGGGTTGTCTCGTAATCCCCAGCCAGGGCAAAGGTATAGGCCAGCATGGCTTCTGTGTAGATGTTGGTGATGTTGTGAACTGCTTGCTGCAGGCAGCGGAGAGTAGACTGCATCAGCTTACCCTGTGTTGGGAGGAAAAACACATGTGAAACTCTGACAGGGACAAAATAGAGGGCTTATTCCAGGGAGATGAACTACGCCTTCCTGATGTAGCTCCAGAGAAACCCATTAAATTACATGGTCTTGTGAGAAAATCAGTGCAGCCTCAGTGTGCACTAGGAGCCGTAGCCACCAAACACTGGCACTATGCCAGTTTTACAAGCACTGTCTCTTTTGAGGAATGACTTCACAGTTTGGTCAAACGCTCCTAGCAGCTCCTTATCTGTTCTGACCTAGAGAATGTCACCATCATGAGCTGATGTATCCCCATAGCAGTGCTCAGGCATGAGAGCACAAAGGAGAGCAGAAGGGAGTGGGAAGTGTGCTCACCTTCAGCGGCTGACCCAGCTCCAGCAGTGCCGCAGCAACATATGCCCCCAGGGAGATTTCATCATCCACACTGCCCTGTGAAGGGAAAGCACCTTTCACTCTAAGCAGGTATTTGGAGGGAGTAGACAGTGACTCCCCAGAACGAAAACTATTCTTTTTGAGTTACTCCCCATACAATGTTCTCTTTAAGGCTGGTTGCATGGCTTGCAGGAGTGAGTTTCCAGGATCTTTTGGGTTGCCACAAACTTTTTCCGTCACAAAATCTGTCCAGCCGTTCCCTAGCTGTGCTGCCTGGCTTGGCCTCATTTACCTTTAGAGAGGAGTGGAAGAGGCTCCCTTTGGTGGTAAAGCAGCCACTGGGGAGCTGGTTTTGCTCTAACCAGTGTAAGGCATCCTTGACATTCTTGTCATCTACATAGATGTATTTTCTGGCTTGGCTGAAACTCTTAGCTACGAAAGCTGTCAACCTAGAAAGAAGATGAGTTGTGAGACAAAGATAAACAAACTAATAAAAAAAAGGAAAGAGAAGTTAAAGGGCCCCTGATGCTTGTCCCTGAAATGAACACTGAAAGAGTGGGGAACCAAAAAAGTGCAGTTTCCATAGAGAAAGGCAAGTTAAAATCGGAAATGGTCCACCGGACCCAAGTGGCTCCTCTCCCTCAGCCTGGCTCCACAAGCGTACTACTCATGTCCTGCTGCTTTACCTAGTCATTTCACAGCTGAAGGGCCTCTTACACCTTCTTCTTTGACATGTTGCACCTCGTCTTCTCAAATACCTAGAGGCAATCTTGAATTTCCCTTTTTCTTTCTCCCTTCCTTTCTCCATTTCTTCCAGTCCAGACAACAGAGGATCAAGCTAGGCCAATGTAACTACTTCTAACTCTCCCAAGCAATGCCCTCCCTAAGGAGACCATTTTTAGTTGCTCTTCCCTAATCTACCTCCAGTTAGGATGTGCCCTCTTTGGCTGTCAACAACTGCCTGAAGTACCTGGTGTTGTCTGTGGGGCAACAGCAGGACTACAGAGACAAAAAGGGACTTCCTGGAACCACATCACTGTTCCACTTTCAGAGAGACTCTGTTACCCTGCTTCGCTGCTTTTTCAAGTGGCTGAAGTCTTTCAGTCTATCTCTCTGCCAGAGAGCTCCTAGGGTCTCCATTCAAAAGAAGAAACACACATCATCTTTCCCAGGCACATTAGCTGCTCTGGCCCAGACAGAAAAAATGAGGAGGGAGAGATACACTTGCTTTGCTTACCAAGTGTTCCCTTCCCCATCCTGTTGCCCAAAGAAACTGTACGAACCATCTCTGTGCCTATAAAGAAGCTGCATCTGGTACCCTGGGGAGATGGCAACAGTGATTAATACAGCACAGCAGCACAGAGGGGCCAACACTGACAGACTGAGAACATTGGCAAGAGCTATTGGTAGGTCTGTGGTACTTGCCATCAAGCAGGAATCTTGTTGCTCTGTCCTTGATCTCAGGGGTGAGTTGCCTTGTCTTCTCCAGGTACTGCAGCACATAGACAATGGGGGCAAACAGCACCATGTTCTGCTCCCCACAGCCGTGAGGCATCTGCACCAGATGGTCCAGGTTGTGCAGTGCTGTCCCCATGAGGTCACCTATGCAAGGGTGTAAGGAACAAAGCAAGTGTAACTGTGATTTGAGGTACTTCTCGGCCAGGCAGTGGATAATACTGTTTTATCTCAGCACAGCAGGAAAACAGTGGAGAGAGGAGGAAAGAGGAGTAAACAATAGAGTGCTGGATGGTGAGTGGTGACTGTTCTGCCTCTTTCCTGTCTGGCATCTTGAGGCAGGGTGATTACACTATGAAGACCCTGAGGAAGTTTTCTTTATCAGTTTTTGCAGTCTGAGGAAATCCCACCATAAGAAGTACTATTTGTAAAAGTCTTTGAGCAGAGCCGCAGTTGCTCAGCTTATGTCATACAGACAGACAAATATAAAAGCACTTAGAGAAAGGCTGAGATGTTTCTGGTTTTTAGCCAGGCCTGTTCTATCTGGCCTTATGTCAAGCATCAAAATGTCAGTAAGCCAGCAGGGATGCTAGTCAGATGGTGTAAAGGTGCCCATATGTCCTCCAGCCAGCCAGAAAAACCCTGGATTTTGTTTCTTTCTTTGGGGTTCTGTTGCATAATATCCATGGCTACTTATGCCAGGCTTGGTTTCACACCAGTTCTGATGTGGTGGCTAATGAGCCCAGTGCAAAAAAAATGTATTGAATGGTAGGTATGTCTGGTCCCAGTGGCCTCTGCAAACTGTCCTTTTGCAACTCAGCAATGCTGAGAAGGACTTCTCTCCAGGAGCTTCTGTTGCAGCAGCAGAACAGGGAGACAAGATGATTATGAGTTTTGCTGCTTGTATCTACATGGAACTAGCCAAAGTCACAGTACCACAGTATCACAGTATCACAAAGTTGGAAAAGACCTCTGAGATCATCTAGTCCAACCTACGACCCAACACTAGCACCCACTCATCATTTAAACCATAGCACTAAGCGCTTCATCCAATCTGTTTTTAAACACCTCCAGGGACGATGACTCCACCACCTCCCTGGGCAGCACATTCCAATGGCCAATCACCCTGTCAGTGAAATTTTTTTTCCTAATACCAAGCCTAAACCTCCCCTGACGAAGTTTGAGACCATGGCCTCTTGTTCTGTCACTGGTCGCCTGAGAGAAGAGACCAACCCCTGCCTGCCTACAACCTCCTTTTAGATAGTTATAGAGAGCAATGAGGTCTCCCCTGAGCCTCCTCTTCTCCAGGCTAAACAACCCCAGCTCCCTCAGTCGCTCTTCATAGGGCTTGTTCTCCAGCCCCTTCACCAGTTTCGTTGCTCTCCTCTGGACACACTCCAGCATCTCAGCATCTCTCTTAAACTGAGGGGCCCAGAACTGGACACAGTACTCAAGGCGCGGCCTAACCAGTGCCCAGTATAAGAGGATGATAACTTCTCTAGTCCTCCTGTCCACACCATTCCTGATGCAGGCCAGGATACCATTGGCCCTGTTGGCCACTTGGGCACACTGCTGGCTCATGTTGAGTTTCCTGTCCACCATCACTCCCAAGTCTCTTTCCACTTGAAAGTCCTACAGTTCCAGTAAAAATGGTGGCCTAGAGTCTCTGGTCCAAAGTCCCAGCTAGAAAAACAGGGATTGTGCTCCTCTGCAGACTACTTGTCCCATGAAAGCCAAAGTGCTAATCCAAAAAAAACTGAAAGCCTGGTGTTGGCAAACCTTGCAGAGAATAGAAACAGATTATTTTCTCTTTTTAGCAGTTTCATGTCAAATGGATCCCCTGACATCATCACCAAGTTCAGTGTTGCTCATCTGTAAAAGCAGTCAGAAATCACTTACCCAAGAAGGAAATAGAAGCCTTGGCAGACCCCTTTACTACATTGTCAGGGAGGCGAAGAGACACAGGTTCTTCAGCCATGTTTCCTGTTAATGGCAGAATAAAGGTGTAGCATGAGCCAAATGCATCTAACCAGAAGGGTAAGACTGGCTCCCTACATCCTGCTCACACAGACTGCTCCCTACAGTCTGTCCCCATCATAGGATCATAGAATTACAGTATCATGGAATCATAGAGTGGGTGGGTTTGAAGGACTCATAGGCAGGGACATCTCCCACCAGATCAGACTGTTCAAAGCCCCATTCAACCTGGCCTTGAGCACCTCCAGGGATGGGGCTTCCACAACTTCTCTGGGCAACCTTTTCCATTGCCTCACCACCCTCACAGGAAAAAAAATTCTTCCTAATATCTCATCTAAATCAACCCTTTTTCAGCTTAAAACTGCCAACTCTCATCCTGTCATTGCACTCCCTGATAAAGAGCCCCTCCCAGCTTTCCCCTAAGCCCCCTTTAAGTACTGTAAGGCTGCTATAAGGTCTCCCCAGAGCCTTTTCTTCTCTAGACTGAACAATCACAACTCTGTCAGGCAGTCCTCATAGGAAAGGTGCTCCAGCCCTCTGATGATCCTCATGGCCCTCCTCTGGACTTGCCCTAACAGATCAGTGTCCTTCCTGTGCTGAGGATTGCAGAACTGAACACAGCACTCCAGGGGAGGTCTCATGAGAGCAGAGCAGAAGGGGAGAATTACCTCCCTCAACCTGCTGATTGGACTTTTGATGCAGCCTAGGATATTGGCTTTCTGGGCTTGGAATTGCCCTGACCCTGATACGGACCTTGCACTTGGTCTTGCTGAATTTCTTGAGGTTCACACAAGCCCACCTCTCAAGCCTGTCAAGGTCCCTCTGTATGGCATCCCTTCCCTCTAGCATGTCAATTGTGCCACGCAGCTTGGTGCAATTAGCAAACTTGCTGAGGGTGCCCTCAATTCCACTGTCCATGTCACTGGCGAAGATGTTAGACAACATTGGTCCCCTACCAGCCCTTGTGGAATGCTGTCCATCACTGGTCTCCACTTGCACACTCTGCTGTTAGGCCATACTCTCTGAGTGCCACCTTCTAGCTAGCCAAATCCTTATCCACTGAGTGTTCCCTCCATCAAATCCATGACTTCACAACTTAGACACCAGAATATCATGTGGGACGGTGTCAAAAGCTTGGCGTAAGCCCAGGTAGATGGTATCAGTTACTTTTCCCTTATCCACCAGTGCTGTAGGCCCATTGTGGAAGGGCACCGAATTTGTCAGGCATGATTTGCGCTTATAAAGCCATGTTGACTGTCACCAGTCACCTCTTTATTTTCCATGTGCCTCAGCAGATCTTCCAGGAGGGTCTGCTCCATGATCTTGCCAGGCAAGAGACTGATCATCATGTTGTTCCCCGGGTTTTCCTTTTTTTGTTTTCAAAAATGGGGTTTATGTTTCCCCTTTTCCAGTCAGTGGGAGCTTCACCAGACTGCCACAACCTCTCAAATATGATGGATAGTGGCTTAGCAACTTCACCTGCCAGTTCCCTCAGGACCCACAGGTGCACCTTCAGGTTCCTCAGATGGTCTCACACCTGATCCTCTCCTACAGTGGGCAGTTCTTCATTCTCCCAGTCCCTGTCTTTGCCTTCTCTGACTTGGGCAGTGTATCTTGAGCCCTTATCAGTGAAGACTGAGGCAAAAAAGTAATTGAGCACCTCAGCCTTCTCCATGTCCTGGGTAGCCAGGTCTCCCATTTCATTCCTTAAAGGGCTCACATTCTCCCTAGTCTATCTTTTTGTCACCAACATACCTACAGAAGCTTTTCTTGTTGTCCTTGACATCCTTGGCCAGATTTAATTCTATCAAGGCTTTAGCTTTCCTAACCTGATTTCTGGCTGCTCACAAAATTTCCCTGTATTCCTCCCAGGCTACTTGCTCATGTTTCCACACTCTGTGGGCTTCCTTTTTTGTGTTTAAGTTTGTCCAGGAGTTCCTCATTCATCCATGTAGACCTCTTGGGGTTTCTGCCTGACTTCCTCTTTGTTGTGATGCATCATTCCTGAGCTTAAAGGAGGTGATCCTTGAATATTAACCAGCCCCTCTTCCCTCCATGGCTTTATTGAATGGCACTTTACTAAGCAGATCCCTGAAGAGGCCAAAATCTGCTCTCCTGAGCTCCGGGGCAGTGAGCTTGCTGTGCACCCTGCGCACCACTGCCCTAAGGATCTCAAACTCAGCTCCACAGTCATGGCAGCCAAGGCTTCCCTTAAGCTTCACGTTCCCCGCCAGCCCCTACTTGTTAGTGAGAACAAGGTCCAGCATAGCACCTCTCCTTGTTGATTCTTCTATCTCTTGGAGAAGGACATTATCATCAACACATCCCAGGAACATCCTGGATTGCTCATGTCCTTCTGTGCTGTCCCTCTAACAGATACCAGGGTGGCTGAAGACACCCATGAGGACCAGGGCTCTGTCACACCAAACTCTATTGACTGGCAACTTTTCATATTCGAAGAGACAAGAGAGCTGCTTGCCAGGTTGAGGGCTCACCAAGCTTCATAACTCAATTCACTACACCTCACAAGAATCACAGCTGGTCATCACTCAGCAAGGGGACATCCTGGAGAGATTTGCAGAGCTGTAGGGACAGGTTGGGAGGATTAGAGCAGCTACAACTGTTGACTATTAGTGCCCAGGAGCTGCAGTATGGGAAGGAGAATACAGAACAGGATTTTGCCACCTATACTCGATGGCAAATTCAGCACATGTGGAAGTAATATTTCTTATTCTTTTCTGTCTAGTAGGAAGTGAAATTTCCTACGTGAAAAATCATTTTAAGATATTCTTTCATAAGACCTCCCACAGTTCAGTCCTGCTCTCAGCTGTAGTTATTTCAGGCTGTAGGACCCATTCAGACTGTCCACATACCTCCTCTTGGGCACAGAACGGAGCTGTAAGTCTTCTCCACCAACACGCCTTCTGACTGCCAGGGGGCATGAGACAAAAGAAACAAGGTTACACACAAAATTCCCAAACAGCAGCAAAATTTCAGAGCAAGTTCAGGTCTGGTTAGTCTCTGGGCTGTCAGAGACTCATCTTCCTCACATTTGGCAGGTCTACACTTAAAGTTGCTTGCTTCACTGTTCAGGAGAGTAGGAACATGCCTGAGGGACCAGGCTCTGTAGTCAGTGAGCATATGCAAAAGTTAATGTACAATGGGGAAGGCACAGGGAGAAACACAGATTTGGTGTATGAATGCAGCTCAAGAAAAAATACTGCAAGAAAGGAATAGGCCTGGCTAGGTCCTGGAGGGAGCAAAGGAAACTGAGCCACAGCCTTGGTATGCTAATTCTGGCCAAAAAAAATGAGGAGAGAAACCATTTATCCCAGCACAGCCTGCCTTTCCCCACGGACAGGGATAATCAGAGAGAGAAGCAAGCCTGCTCTCACACTGACCCGGACCAGCAATTGTTGGACCAGTGTATGCCTTCGTCTTATGGTAGCTGGCAAGGGCTTCCTGCCCCCACACCGTGGTGTGGTGTCCAGTACCTCTGTCTTCACTGTGATATTCAGAGTCCCTAGAAAATAAATTAAACAGAGCCTGTTTCTTTTACCTGTGGTCAAATGGAGTCAATTCCTGCTTTAACTGACAGTGACCTGAGATGCTTTGGGTGGCTGGTCTTCATATCCTCAGCGAATTGCCGTGTAAAGGTGAGTCAGCCAGTACTGATGGCTTGCTCAAACACCCCAAGCTCAAGGCAACTAGGCAATGTCTCACCAACAGTGACTTCATTGCACTACATATGACTGTAACAACAGAAGATCCAGCAGCCCCTTGGACCTTACTGTCCCCTTCCCATTGCATATGAGGCACAGAATCAACAGTACAAGGATCCCCCACACACATCCACACAGCCTCTTCCTCCATAGTTGGTCCCAGACCTCTTTTTTCAAGAGTTCTCCATGTCATCCATTCAGTTCCTGCCCTCTCTGATGAGCCTGTCTAAGAAGGGAGGAAGAGAGCAGACATGATGGACCATATGCTTAAATCACTAAAAACAAATTTTGGGATCCAGAGGAGGCACAGGTCTGCCAGCTTCACTGGACTTCCCACTCTCTCTCATTTCAGTTTTAGGTTTTCCCATCACCACTCCCATTTTTTGCTGCTGTACCCAGCTGGACTGCTGTCACATTCCACATGAAAATCTTGGACTCCTCTGCACACAGGCACTCCTTGTCCCTGCAGGTCTGACATGGCTCCACTTGGAAGTCTGAAGATTTAGCCAGGGCCACGTGGATCTGAAGGAATGACAGATGTCGGTGAGTGAGGGTGCAACTCAGGAGACGAGGCATGACACACTCTAAAACCAGATGGCATGGTAGGTCTATCCCATACAGTGTTACCTGTGGCACAGGCACACACCTGTATGCACTGCTGCAGGTAGCTGAAGACAGTAGCTTTCAGTATAAAGGTCTCTCCTTGAATGACAGAATATGGCAGTGTGACATCCACAAAGTAGGACTGGACTATTCTGAGGCTTGCAGTTGGGGCAAGGCCAAATTGCCTTCCAGCCAAGCAGAACATCTTGACTTTCCACTCTGTGGCGGCAGCAGGAGCTGTGATTGGGACACTCCTGCTGCCATTGGATCTGAGAGGAAGAGAGCACTCTCATGAAGAATTCATCCTACTCTGCTGCAATAGGGAAGGCTCATGGACCTGGGTGAGGATTCTCAGCAGTTTGTTCCCTAAAGCAGTAAACCCTGCTTAAACACCATCAGTAATGGCTTTATACCCTTCTCCCAAACAAGACATGGCCCAAGCATTCCAGCTCTGTACACTGTCAACAGTATGATGTTCTGGAAAGCAGAAGCTCCATATCCTCCTGAGTGCTGATTCATCAGCCTTAATCTAAGCATTGTGGTAACAAGGGCTACAAATTTAGCTGGTGCACCCACCAAATTGGAAAATTAGTAGAGAGCACCCCAATGTGTGAATAAAGGATACTTGGTGGCTTGGTTCTGAAGTGTATTGTTAATTCTCTGAACCTGCGTAGACTTCAGTTCTGCACCTCAAAGTCTACTAGCCCTTCAGCTTGATGCACCTCAAATACAGGGAAGAGCCACAAAATTCACATGCAGACCTCTCTTTACACCTATGGCTGCACAAATGCAAGTCAGTCAACAATAACAATGGAATCATCCTGCTCTCCATTTGTAAAATCTGGCATCACTTACCCAACATAGAACAGATTCCAGATCCAAGTTTCAGGAACATAGTGGTGAAGTCTTCCATTTGTTTTAAATTGTGATTTTTGCCTAGTGATTCTTTGGTTTTCTGTAGAAAGTTCTCCTGAAAAAAAAGAATAAGGAGTCCCATTAGAGTGGGAGAGGTGAACCTCACCAATGTCAGACAGCCTAGCACTGGGGCAGGAGGTAAAGCAAGCAGTAAGAGATACATGGGAAGAGTCTAGCAGAGGAAAACTCAAGGGAGTGGGCTAATTTGGTAGGAGAGGGAAAATAGAAAGGGAAAATAGAGTATAGCAGGAGAACCAGCCCACAGTGAGCTGGTTGCAAATTTTCCAAGACTTACTTAGTCAAAGCCCCTTGCTGACCTGACCCAGAACTGATGCTAAAGAGAATATGGACTTTCACAGAGCCATTTTAACCAACACTTTTGTAATTCTGTGGATAACAATACAGTTCCCTTGTCTGCAAAGAACTCACAGCCCTCTGCAAGCAGTGGTTTAAATAGCAGCAAGTGTGCAGCAGGTGTGTAAACCAGCTTAGCATGATCATCTAGTGCAAACTGAGACACAGAGGAAGAAAGTGACTGTCCTTGCAGCTGCATGTGGGGACAGAAGTCAGGTCTCAGCACAGCTTGTGTGGTAGTCACTGGGAAACAGATCCTGACCCGCCTTTGGGTTTGTCTGTGCCAGGAAAGGGAATGCCATCATTTAATGTCAGGGAATATCCAGGTAGTGACATTATTCAGAGCCCTTTGTATAGCTACTGGGTCATTCCTGCCAAGGCTGGCAAACTAGGCAGATAGGCTGTGGCAACAGCACCCATTACTCCTCAGAGAGACAAAATCCACCACCAGCAAACCTCAGAGATCAGAGGGTTCTTCCATTTGGATGACATCACATCCCAGGTAGGCTGAAAGTGCAGCTTACCCGTGGAAGCCTTCCTATCTGCCTGATGAAAGCAGTGAGACGGCTTCTTGATGATAAGGTTTGAGAAGATTTTCAGCCCCGTGTTCTGTTAGGAAAAGAAGGAGGGGAGAGGGGAAGAAAAGTGCCTGTGAGTGGAAAAGGCCAGCCACTGTTCTTCAAAATTACTCTGAAAACCACTGGAGCCTGGGCAGCCTGGTTTCTGAGCAGCCCAGAGCAGCACTGGCCCAAGCAGACACAAAGCTGAAGGAGGCATGGCAGCCTCCTTAATCCATTCTTTCTCAGGAGGTCACTAAACCATCACATCTCTTCTGCGGGACATTGGGATGTCTTGGTCCTCTCAACACATTTCCAGTTGCAAGGACACAAGCAAGATGTGTAAGTATCATGCCCCACCCCCTCATGCATGCTGGAGGGAATAGTTGGGTGCAATCTGCCCTACAGAGGTGTGATGGGTGCCACACCTTTCATTCAGCTTCCAGGGCTGTGACATGAGCCTGTCCACAAACACAAGAAATGTCCCTATGTTGTGAAAAAGCCTCCTAGGATGTTTCTCTCTTGCTAAATAAAAAAGGACAGGATCTGATCACCAGGTTTAAGATCAAATGACACTCCTGTCTTCTGTGCATGCAGCTTAAGGCTTGTCCTCTCTAGAGGAGATCTGTCTTAAAGTGACCAAGAGACTTGCCTGGAAACAACCTGAAACAGTGCCAGAGAGCAGGCTAACAACTGAGCTGTGTCAGCAGTCTGTGTTCTAGTGCTTGGGCTCACTCCCCGTCTCTCTTTTCTCTAATACTCTAGATAAACAGTACACAGCCTCATTCTCAAGTCCAAAAAGCTTTCAAAAAGCTTTTTTTTTCTGGTCTGGAATCTCATAATCTTGCTTTCTGCATCTGCGGAGGAGAACACAGGTCTTCATACTGACAATGGGATTATACGTCTCTTGAGACAGCACAGCTTCTTCAAGACAGACAGCACAAGCTATTCGGAGAAGGCAAGACCTTCTCAGATTGTGTGGGGAGAAAGATATCTCAGATGTTCATAATTTCAACAGCTCTGGTAAAGTCACAAGGTGATTACCCGGAAGAGGTTAAAGACGTCCGACTGAAAGGAATGTTGTGGCTTCCCCCGTAGCAGAGATGTTGTGGAGTGGGGTTTAACACAGTGATCTGAATACTCTTCTACTTCGGCAGGGTATCCACGTCGGTAGGCAGTAGGAAACAAACCATAGACCTAAGGAAACTCACAGGCAGGGAAGAATCAGGCAAGTAGCAGACACTCCACATGCTTCACTCCACCCTCCCCTAGCACACATACCTGTTCCTGCCCATCTCCCAAGGCAGATCCTGCTTTCTCCTCCACACAAAGGCCTCCTCATTCATTAGCCTCCTGCGCCCTTTGGCACAGCCCCTGTCTGCCTCCCCCAGCTCATCCATCACTCATGATCTTTTTTATCTGGTTGCACCGACACTCACCATTTGGCTTGTCAGCTCGCTCTCTGGTCTTATGAAGAACATGTTTTTGTCCACTGCCTGCACTGCACATAGGGAGCCAGGGGCTGCCTGCAGTTCGAGTTGCACTGTTGACCCTGGGTGGGCTTCTCTAGTTGGGAATCCTACCTTGACCTTAAGCAACACACCATGAAAGGAAATACGAAAAAGAGATAAAGAGGGTAAGGAGGCTGACAGACATGCAGCACATCCAGAAAGATGGAGGCCAGCTGGAGTCTGCTCAGCCACTGTTAGGAATGGAAGTCATTGCTGAAGCTTTCCTGGTCCCTGGCCACTGTGCTGCAGACATCCCTTCCTCTCTTCTCCCCAGTTCTCTCTTTAAAGGACCTGAGGGTCTGCTTCCCTCAGGTCTGCTGACTTTAGCTTGTCAGCTCTTCCCCAGCTGCAGGAGTGAGTCTCACCTGGTTTTCAAAGCACAAGGCAGTATCAAAATGGATGCTGTCAGCTGTTACCCCTCCATTGGGGAATATGGCATACACCACCAAGGAAGGTAATGGGGCGAAGTCAGCAGTGAAGGTCAAAGGGATGGAGAAAGAGCCCTTCAATACTGGGGAAGGAAAGGCAAAGTATTTTCATCATAGCCCTGCTGAGATCTCCTTCTGCCTTCCTTCTTTTTTTCTGCTTTATAATGCAACAGTGTCCAACCAACTCATGCTGCTGCTCCATCTGCCCTCTCTCTCCATTCCCCAACCCCATGTGCTCCATCTCCACACAGAGGTCCTCCCAGTCTCTCTTCCCATCACTGTTTCCCTCTTTCTGTCTTTTTGGTCTCTTCCAGTTGACACAACTGCTTTCTCAGCTTTCCTCTGTCCTGTTCACTGACTGCCTAGGGAAATGAGGAGAAATTCTGCCAACTCTCACTGTCTGACCTAGAAACCCTCCAGGCAAAACTGTTTCCCATTATTCAACTGCTGGACACTTACTGTTCAGCTTCCCAACCTGGACAGTCCTCTGTCCCCTGACAACAATTCCAGCCTTCCCAGTGACCTGGAGGAGAAGGGACATGTGATGGAGACTGCTGTTTGCCACTGGCACAGAGTCACACCCATCCATGTGCATCTTGCTCTCCTAAGCAACCTCAGAAATAATCTGTGAGTGAAACCCAACCCCACACCTCAGGTCCAGCAGATTTGCAGACATAACAGTGTGGGATGAGAAGATTTAACATGTGAGATTCTGGTCTAGTCTGTCCAGTTAGGACAATGGATGGGTGGTAGGTTCACTGGAGATAAATGAGAGATGGCTAAGGTATTTCCCTTCTACTAGGCAAGTCTCCAGACCAGACCAAGAGTAATCTCCGCTGAGCAGCTGTTTGAAAACTAGAGTGAAAGAGTGATCCCCTATCCAGTTTTAAAGGAAGAAGGGTTTGACAGCAATTCTGCACTAGACAATTCCTGCTGCAGCCTTGGCAGAGGGTAATGGGGTAATGGGCTGCCAAGTTGGAAGCATCCTCCCATCCAAGTAGGTGAATGGAACCCTGATATCAGGATTACACTGTGGCCAGGATGAATTCTACTGGGTAGTAGTGTAGTGTTCACTCAGTTTTCCAAGAACAAGTGTTTCCCGTCATCCCTCCAGGGATGATCTAAATTACACCCTCAACATTTCATTGGGGTCTAGTCCCACTAGGGCAGACTTTCTCACCAGCTTCTCTGCTACTGTTACTCACATAGTATGCAAAACCTATACGGTTGGTGTCTTCTCCCAGGTCATCCCGACTGAGCGTGAAGGTCACCTGGACATTCTGCTTCAGCCCACAAGGTAGTGTTTCTGTGAGCGGGTGTATGTCCAGGAAGCTCTTGGTTGTGACATGGAAGGGCTGCAGGTTATGGTAAGCATTTGTGTAACTGAAGTCAGTTTTTCGAGGTATTTGCATGAGATCCTCCAGTGTAAACCTTCCCTGAGAGGGAGACCAGAGACACACAGAAATCAAGAGTTTCACGCTTCAGGGCTTTGTTAGGATGTCATCAGCTTGGTTTGACTGTTTCTTGATGCCTTCCTGCTAGCTCTGCACAGGCAGAGCTGGGGAGGGGGGCGGGGTGCCCAAGCCTTAGCTGGAAGGGCAGGAGTGGGGAGCACTGGCAGAGTCCAGGATTCTCACTTTGCTGTATGAAGAGGTGGGATTTACCTCCAAAGAGACTGACGAGCTGTTCCAGGCACTTGTGTCCAGGTTGAACGATGCTGTTCCACTGCTGTCTGTGATATATGTTTTGATGAGTCGACGCCTCATGAACTTTATCACGAGATAAACTTTTCTGTTTTTCATACCATTTCCATGGTGATCCTGAAGCTTAATCTGGTGACAACAGGGTGAGGCAGAAAAGCCAAAATTAGATATTTTTTCCAGTGCCATACCCAAACACTTCCTCCCTCTGACGAAGATAGAGCTTCCTGTGCAGGTAGCCTTAACTTCGGTCTGGCCCCAAGAAGACAAGAGACCTATAAAATTCCATTACCTCTAAAATTAAGCTGAGAGAAATTAAAACCTGTCCACTCCAAAAAGTATGTGTGGCTAAAGCACGAGGAACTCATCTCCTAGCCAATAGCTGAGACATTCTTACATGCCAGCAGAAGCTGGAGGAGTAAACACATCAGGGGATTCGAAATGCAGAAACTGGAGCTGCACTGCCAAGTAATGTAACACACTGCAAGGTAAAGTACTCTTTCTGAGGAACAGAAAATGGTTAAATCAGCCAAATTTACTAGACACTAAATTCCTTGGTAAATGATGGGGAGGGGAAAAAGCAAGGGGGGAAAGTCACCTTCCCCCTGTAGGGTACTCCAGGGATGTAATATGCATTTGGTGTCTCAAACACTGCCCTTGCAGTTCTCCTGGAGATGAGGATTTGGCTGGAGGTGTTGATCTGCACTCCTGTTGGAACACAGAGTACAAGGGAAGCAGGATCAGTATTGGAGGTGACTACTGCACCCTAGTTTAATCTCAGTTTGTTATTCCTAGTTCCTCTAAAATGAGTATCTCAAACTTCCTTCCCTACACCAGCACCCTTCAAGGTTTGGAGGCTGCTCCTGTGGAAGCTCTGTCTTTAATTAAGTTACCTCCAAGTCCTTTTGTAGCCTTAATGACCATGCTCCCAGCCACACCTTATCCTCCTGCTGCTGGCACAGTAAATCTCCATGGACACAAGTTTCTCGAGCAGGACTCCTCTCCATGTCCTGTGATGGTCCCAGCACCAAGTGGAAGAGAGGGGGAGGTGTGCCTACTCTGGCCCTCACACCTTCCGAAAGGTCCCTCTCACATTTTCACCTTCTCTGCTGAGACCCTGGGTACCTGTGCCCATCTCCAGGAGAGAGGCTTCTGCATAGAGCTTGCCATCTTCCTCGCTGGGAGCCAAGTTGAAGATCGACGTGCTTACGAAAGAGGTGAAACACCCCTTGCTCACAGTCTGCGATAGGAAGTGCTAGTTATTATTTAGGGTTGGGGAGAAAGGAAGGAGTCAGAAGTACAAGGTACTAGTCATTTTATCAAAACTGTTGACTTCAACAAATAATAATGTAGACTCATATATAGTAGGTATGGTTCACATTTAAAATTCTATATTTTCTATTTTATATGCACAAATGTGTGCAGTTCATCTTGTAGCAATACAAAACAAAACCTGCATCACTGTTTTGTCAAAGTTATATTGTTGGCAGCTCTCCAGCTTTTATAGAAACCTGAAGACTGCACTAGCTGGATCACAGAGCAAATATATGAGTATTTTAATATATCTAGCCAGAAGAATTGCAGAAATAAACGAAAATTCAAAGTAACAAATAATTTCCAGACCTGTAAGATTATAACTTCAGTAACAAGTCATAATGACAAATCATAAAAAGTGTTCAACCAAACACACACAAAGGAAGAGCCCAGCTATGAAATACTGTGTTAGGAATAGAAAGATGTAATATATGTGCAATATATAAATTCATACAATTGTAAAATATGCAGTAAATAAATTCATAAAAAGAGAAAAAGAAGTATAAATGCTACTGTGTCATTTGACGATGGCATTAACCATGTCTCCACAAGACGTTATGACCTTCTGCAGCTCCTTTTGGATCTGAGAAAGCTCTATTAATTGTTTCTTACACTGCATCGATTTCTGGCAAGTTACGCTTCTTTCTAGAAAACAACTGAACTTCTAATATTTTTCATTGAAATTCCTCCTTTCTAAATCCTACAGTTACTAAGTGAAGTTACAAAGAACAACTTCTAGGAGTAAAGGCTTCTCAGTTGTTTTGAAGAATAATAATCAAATTAATTGAATAAAAACAATTACATATTAGTCTGCATATACATTACAGAGGCTACCAAACCTTCTTGATATACTGGCTCATTCTGTTTACTCAGCCATTGACATTCAGTCCTGTGTGGTGCTTCTTCATTACCCGTGTATCTTCCAGGATTTACTCACCGGACCGCTGTATTCCCTACAGATGTCCTTGCTGGTGTTTTGAGTACGTCTCCTTGCCTTCTGGCACAAAGTCACCCGCATGGTCCCTTGCACTGCTTTCCCATAGTTGTACCTGCAGGGAGAACACCAGAGGAGCTGCTGAGCATGGGGACTGCATGATTTCCTAAGTACAGTAGCCTTCACACACAGGTGGCTTTCCTGATGGAGGCCTTAATGCAGCTGATAAGTAGGCAGGCATAAATGAAAATATTGTATCCTTGGGGAGTGCAATAGCATAGTCTGGTGTCCAGGAGAGGCAGAAACAAATCATAGACAGGAAAGCACTTGTAATCTCCAAAGTTCTCCCACATCCGTGTGCTTGCTGTATTGAAATTGCAGGCAGACACAGAGAGCTGATCTGAGCTGATGTGTCCATGCAGCACAGAGTAGCACATAGTGGAGATATTAGCTCAGATGTGAAAGCAGTAGAAAACTGTGTCCCTGCAGAGAGCAACAGCGAGTGTATGGTGTGGCACTAACAAAGCTAGAGAGTGACCTCAGATCTGCCCACTATCGTTTCCATCACCAGACCTGCTCTGCTGTTTTTACAAGGTACAGCAGAAGTGTACCCTTGTCAGCACAGATATTTTCCTTGCCTATCTTGCCGTGTTTCCCTTGCTTTGTCTCCTCTCCGGCTTTCCATTTGGAGCAAAGCTCCTGACAGTGTCAGTAACAGGAAGACATCTATGACCCATTCTGGGGATGCAGAGTGTTGTACTGTTTTCTACTTGAGCTTCATATGGTCTAATTTCAAATGTTCCAGTTCATGAGAAATTACATCAGACCAACTGCAGAGACACCACAAGTCCCCAGAAAACCCAGTCCCAAAAACAAAGGAGTTCATCCCCTTCAGCTGTCTGCAAAGTGCTTTCCACATCACTCTCTTTCCTCTTTTGTGCTTATAGTATCTAAGGTCATCTTCACATCCTTATCTGCTTAATTTTGCTTATGGCTACATAACTAGAGAAACCTACCTGCTGCTTCTAAGATGGTAATAAGTTCAGCATCACGTGAGCAGGAATAGCAGAATTTTCTAAACAAACACCAGTTCCCGCTCCTTTGCCTCAGCAGATCAGTCTTATGTGGTTTTTTTTCCACATTATATCTTTCAGGGCTGGACACACACAGCTTCCAGAGCAGGATATCACTTGCCAAGGATAAGTTTCCCTAGAGTAGGATGGTCCCTCCCAAGTGTGACTCATGTACCTCTTCCCCAAGGAAGAACCCATCAGTTTTACTCTTGCAATATTTGGGATTCTTCTAACATAATGATTGTTTGGCTCTTCTTGAGCCACTTCTCCGTAATGGATTCAAGAGATAGGAGACATATGGAAGGAGAGGCACAGTTCTTTTCCTCTGAATATCCTCCTTACCTGCCACACACACGCAATTGGAAAGTTTTATCAGAAGTGTAAATCTGAGCTGGGCCCTCAAAGAAAACATCAAACTTTTGCAATGCTGAAACAAAAACCAGATAGTTACTCCATGAAAGGCAAGTGACTACTTAGACATGGGATCACAAAAAGGAAGAGTGTGTTCATGTCAGGTTGGAGTCCCATGAAGGAATATGTTCTTGAGTTAAAAGCAAGGACTAATTAAGAACAGGAAAAGCAAAGAAAGAATCCTCTTTTTTTTTCCCCAGCATATGAACAATGTTACAGATGTCTTTAATTTTTTCTCACTCTCTGCCAGCCTATTTGTTAGCAGAAACCTCCTCCAGGAATCTCCGGCACAGTGTCCCTTGTGTTAATTTCTGACATTGGCCACTCTATAGATTTGTGTTTAATCCTAGCTCTCAGACAGTAAATCTTAGTTTACTGATGTTTGGTTATATATTGTTATACAAACAGAAACAAGCAACTTCTTCCATCCCATTCCTTGTTCTCCGTATTCCATCTTACCACGTTCTTCCACCATAAAGGTATGGGATACTTTTAGGTTCACCACACTGATGGTGTAACTGCCCAGAGAGACTTCAGCAGCTAACTTTAAAGAGAGATCTGCAATGCCCTGTTTTGGTCTCACATCCAGCCACTGCCCAATGCGGTTTTGGTTTGGGTCCTGCAGTTCAAGAGAAAGAAAGAAGAGCCAGTTGTCAGTAGCTCCTACTATTCTCTGCCCAGAGCCCACTAGATTCAAAAGCATTTCAGAGATTTTAAACGCTTTGAACAGGCTCCCACTGTTGTTTTCCCAGCGCTGAAGCAACCTGAGTGCTGGAGCACCAATAGAGGTGAACCCAACTCACCTAGGGTTATTCTACTCTCTAGCGTCATTGAAAAAAAAGGTATGAAAGGTCCTGACATTTAGACTCTCCAGTCTTATGTAAAGATGAACTGTAAGCATTAGTTAAAGCCTGATTGATGTTCCTGAATGTAGGAATGGGTGGAAGCTGAAGCATTCGGATCACTAACGCTTTTTAACAAGAAGTATGTGGACAGAGTATGTATGTGCATGTGTATACACAGACCTTAAGAAAAGTAACTTGACTTAGTAAGGCAACAGCTTTGAAATTATTCCTACTGAAGTACCCTTCCTTGTAACACCTGATGAATCTGAAACACCCACCTGGACTTCCACCATGGAGTACTGCAAAGCAAACAGACAGCAATGTCAGAAATTGGCATGACAGAGCAACTTCCATATATAAACTTAATTTGCCCACCTAGCCTGTTTCCTGTACAATATTGCCAGTCTCAAACATTGCAATATAAGGAGCTTGATTCTACCAAAATCAGGTCAATGGCTTTGAAACAGTAAGAAAAATGCATAACATAAAATCTGTGTTATCTTTTGGATTTGCTTTTTGATCCTGGAATTTTTAAGATACGCTCTGATAGATACTCTACAACTGTGAAAGATAGAATTGACTTTTAAAAAAAGCAGAAAGGTAGAGAGTCACAAATACCATCATCCCAGGTTCACAAATATAAAAGGCATGATTTTGTTACATAAATCCCAAGAATTATCAAAACTGCATCACCTATAGGAAGAATACACCCCACATTTTCCTGTAAAATTCCTGGCCTAGAAGGTAAAGTTTGGAGATCTGAATCATTGCTGACTGCAGCCTACAGTAACAGGGAGGGACAAAGAAGGACATACTTCATTCCTTCTAGGCCTATTAATTCTCTGCCCTTATATCACTGCAACTACCAGGTCAGGAGGCAGTAGTAGTGTAGAATGTGATCTGGGAGCATGAGGCATAAGGAAGCCAAAGTAGGAGACTGGGAAAGTAACCGGTCTGTAAATAGTAACCACATTGAATTCACATTATTTATCATTCTAAGCTTTCATAGAAGTTATCATAGGCACCTCTGGTTTCACAGAAACAAAAAAAAAGTTTTCAGGGTAACTATTTTCATTATTCAAGTCAATGTTACCCTATAATCTAACAAATATAAGAGATATGACTTCTCTGCTGGGAGAAGAAAGGAGTGCATCATCATGGGCCCTCATCAATATGCCCAAAAAGAGGAAATTAAGATAGCAATAAAGAATTCATAATGATCTCTCCCTTTATTTCAGTCTAAAGGGATTTGACCCAACTCTCTACTCATATGTGCCCTTCACTATTTGTCTGTGAAGGCATGATAGTTTTCTCTCCTTAAATTGCTTGAGGATGGAGGAATGTGAAATACCTATAGCTGCTGTCTGCAGGTATAACTGATCACCATAGAAAGATGTTATTCTTGCAGTTTCTTGGCTAGCATGTATGCAAGTCTCTACTTACTCCTTTGACACAGGGAGAATGACCTGTTGCCAGCAGCAAGTCACTGTAATTAGGTTATACTTCCTTTATGATTTGTTCATGTGTATTTTTTCCCATATCAATCAATTTTTCTTAAAATTTTGCAGATGCATCACAACTTGCTTCAGATCCTCCTGCCACCCTTAGGTGTAATGGACTCCACAAAGTGCTGAGCTTTCCAGAGGTGCAGGAGGGGATTTTTGGGTCTGGTTGATTCTGCACGTAAGTTGGCTGGTAATGGTGACCATGGCCAGCAGCCCATGGATGTCCTAAGCCCTGCCTGTATTTTTGGTGAGAGAGGTGCGGGAGAGTGGAGAAGCACACAGCTTCTGGGCTGCCATAATTCAGTACTAATTCAGTTAGCAGAGTGCTGGCACACTCCTCAAATACCATCAGCAGCACCAACCCTCCCACTGGCCAGAAGCTGCCCTGCAAGAGTGACAGCACAGCCACTGGCAAACAGACACTGCTGTCCTAACTTAGTTTAGTAGCAGGCTGGGTTTGGCTGCCCTGAGAGCTACAAACATAGGGACTGCTCAGCCTCCATGGCATGGGGCTGGCAGAGGAGGCAGAACTGACGGAGGGAGCCTGGAGACTTCCTTGTCTTACTTAGACAAGGCTTTACCTTGCTTTTAACTGGAGCAAAATCTTCAGTCAATGTCACAATCCGGAATTTCACTGAAGGGAGAAAATGGAGAAGAGCACATTATAGAGACAGGGTCCATTCAGGAACAGACTTGCCCTTCACTTGTCTCACCCCAAAATCACAGCTCCCCACACAGCCCTTACCAACAGCCCCCTCTTACACCTAGCTCAGTCCTGCTCGCTTCCCCTACACATGTGGCAGCAACACAGCAGCCATCATCACAATTTAGGGTCTTTCCCATGGGCTACACCCAGAGTTACCCTTACCTTTCCTCATCCGCACTGTGAGCAGACCAGTTCTACCTGGCCCTAGTCGAGAAGACCACATTTAGGTCTACCTCCTCTTTCAAGCCAGCTGTGTTCATAGCATGTAGGAGACGGACCTTTCAAGTCCTCTCCCACCCCTAAAATGTGGTGCATGAACACATGACTCCAGACAGCAGCAGATAGCTTCCCTCTCTGCTCCCATGGAGGCCACATGACCCAAAGCACTCGGCACACTACTCACGGGAAAATGGGAGCAAAATCCAAGCAGGTCAAGGCAGGGGAACGCTCAGTGTGCTCCATGCAGTGCTCACCTGTCTGTCCTGGGTTATAGACTGGTTTATCCATCTGGATAAAGGTGCCTGTGCCAGCTCTGTGGATCAGGACTTTCTTCTCTTCATTTGCACTGAAGTAGTGGCCATTGGAGATATGCAGGTGGACAGTGCCCACCTCCTGGCTGCCTGCAGGTTGCGGCACCTAGGACAAAAGAGAGGAGCCACCAGGTATGAAGGAAGTATGAGAAGACAAGACTTGTGTTAAGGTTGTGTGCACATCCTCCCATGTCTTTACTAGTCCTCCAGCACATTTTCCAGCCCTTGAAGAGAAGCTGGGGTGGGAAGAAGACATGATGGGAGGCTGTCTGAGATGAAAGGTCTGGCTCTTCCTGTATCACGATTCACAAATGACACCCTGTGCCACAGAATCCTTCTCAGAGAAGAGAAAGAGCTGCACTGTTGCCATTTGGGTGCTTTGAAGCACCACCATCCTCCTCAGTTGTTTGGTGTCTGCCCAGGCAGCCTTTCCTGGGTGTGCTACCAGAGCGGATTGTGAGATATCCAGAAGGAATAGTATCAGGCAGACAGACAAAAGCAGAGAGGAAAAGACACTAGGCTACCACTAAACACTCTCTTTGACTTTGCATTCATTCTTTTCCATGCCCCCTCTCCTCCCATCATCCTCGTTCTCTATTTCTGTGGTGAGAGTAATGAGCCAAGAGAGAATGCTGGAAGCTGCCAGCTGGAGATTTCTGCCAAGAACAATCCTGACCTGAAATTTGGAGCACTCAAAGATCCAGTTGTTCCGGACAACTTTGCGGTAGAGGCTGAGGTTGCCAGATGGATACACAAGAGTTAAGGCCACACGAATAGGCTTGTCCACCCCACGGATGTCCAAGCAGACCCTCTGGAAAGAGGGGTAGGGCAGTGCAGCTGGAACAATGATCAGGTACCTCCTGCAGTGGGGAAATAAGACATCACATCATGGAGTAGTCTTACCCAGTCTTGGTGCTAATACACTACAGTCTGAGGAAGCAGGAGGATATGCCACCTCTCTGGGGGCAGGAAGTGTTTCTCTGCTGAAGTGAGAGGGATAGATTAGCAATGAGAGTGTTAACCTGTCACAGGAGTGATAAAAGTTATACAGTTAATTTCAGATAAATACAAGAGAAATGCTGTCAGGTGACCTTAGGTCACACTGAGGTGTGCCTGTGTTTGGAAGATGCTACAGCAGTGCAGAGAAATATAGAGAGTAGAAATCATCTCTGCTTCTGCTAAAGGAACCATGTGTTCCCAGTACACATGAACAATGCAACAGTGCAGCCCCTCAACAGAAAAGGTTTCCCCTCCTTACTTTGAGACAGCTCTTCAACTACCTTGACAGCGGTTTGGTTCCTGCTTATCAATTCCCAGAACTGCAGCCCTTTTCATTTGCCCTTCATTTTATCCTACACCTTTCCCTTCAGCCTGCCTCAGATTGCAGTCCCTCACTCTTCTTGTTCCCACTGCCAGTCCTCACGTAGGTCTGGCAATATCCATGAGAGACATTCTCACCTTCAGGGGCATTCTGTGTTCATAATAAGGCTTGTCGTGTGCTGTGTACCACCCCAAGTCTAGCCCTTCCAGGAGATGACTTGCAGGGTTCTATGCTCTCTCCCTGCTATTCTGGCCCCTCCCTCAGTATTACAACTATCAATCACCAGATTTTTGTATGGCACTTACGGTTGTGCCACTATCCCCAGGGTGTAGAGCAGACAGCTCAGGAGGAAGGGATTCCACATTTTCATGGGAGACCCCCAGAGATGTGGATTCCTTTGGAGGGCCAGTTAGAAGAGAAGGTAGGGTGCAGTTTCCCTTCTTCCAAGGTCTCCAGAGCAGCTGCTGTTGTTGCTGTTTCTCCCAGGAAGCAGACAAGAAGCCCCAAAGTTTCCTTCCTTGTGCCTCATTCCTGTGTTTATAGTGTTGCAAGCACAGGGTTGTACCATTCAGGATGTTCCCCAGCCAATCCAAGTCTTTTTGGACTCCAGCCTCTCTGTTCTCCTGCTCCCCTGTGGATGGACCAGCATCATTCAGACAAATTTGCTTTGTATTTCGCTAAGTAACAGCCTGTTTCCTGTTCACTGCACCGACCCTGCTCTCTGTGCCAGCTGCAGCCCCAATCCCATTGTTTTGCCTCCAGCTGGATTGTCCCATGACCCCTTGGCATGTGAACTCAGCTGGAACTCACTGTGTGCTCTTGTGGTCATACCGTCCCCAAGTTTTCTAAATCTGTATCTCCCAAGGCAGGTCTCAGTCCTGAACTGGAGATCAGGCCCTGTACTAAATAAGTATACATGCATAGTGCTCTGCTCCTTCACAGAGTGCTGCCTTACCTGGAGGGAGAGCACAGAGCTGGCACAGAGAGGCAGAGCCGGAACCCTCACCTTGCCTCCGCCCTACATGTGTCACAGTATCACAGTATCACAGTATCACAAGGTTGGAAAGGACCTCTGAGATCATCAAGTCCAACCTATAACCTAACACTAACACCAATACTAACACCAACCATCATCTAAACCATGGCACTCAGTGCCTCATCCAGTCTCTCCTTAAACACCTCCAGGGTCGGTGACTCCACCACCTCCCTGGGCAGCCCATTCCAATGGCCAATCACCCTTTCAGTGAAGAACTTTTTCCTCATATCAAGTCTAAACTTTCCCTGACGAAGCTTAAGTCCATGCCCTCTGGTTCTGCCACTGGTCACCTGAGAGAAGAGACCAACCCCTGCCCGACTACAACCTCCTTTTAGGTAGTTGTAGAGAGCAATGAGGTCTCACCTGAGCCTCCTCTTCTCCAGACGAAACAGCCCCAACTCCCTCAGTCGCTCCTCATAGGGCTTGTACTCCAGACCCTTCACCATCTTCGTTGCCCTCCTCTGAACACATTCCAGTATCCTAACATCCTTCCCAAATTGGGGGGCCCAGAACTGTACACAGTATTCAAGGTGAGGCCTGACCAGTGCCGAGTACAGGGGGATGATAACTTCTCTGGTCCTGCTCACTACACTATTCCTGATGCAGGCCAGGATGCCATTGGCCTTCTTGGCCACCTGGGCACACTGCTGGCTCATGTTGAGCTTACTGTCAACCAGCACTCCCAGGTCCTTTTCTGCCTGACTACTCTCCAGCCACTCTGTCCCCAGTCTGTAGCTCTGCATGGGATTGTTGTGTCCAAAATGAAGTACCCGACATTTGGACTTATTAAACATCATCCCATTAGAATCAGCCCATCTCTCCAATCTGTCCAGGTCCCTCTGTAGGGCCATCCTACCCTCTAACATATCAACTCTTCCTCCCAGCTTGGTATCATCTGCAAATTTGCTGATGATGGAATCACTCCCCTCATCCAGATCATCAATAAAGATATTAAACAGGACGGGACCCAATACCGATCCCTGGGGGACACCACTGGTGACCGGCCGCCAACTGGATGAAACACCATTCACGATCACTCTTTGGGCTCAGCCATCCAGCCAATTCCTAACCCAGCACAGAGTGCTCCCATCTAAGCCACGGGCTGCCAGCTTCCCTAGGAGTCTACTGTGGGAGACAGTGTCAAAGGCCTTGCTGAAGTCCAGGTATACCACATCCACAGCCTTCTTCTCATCCACCAGGCGAGTCACATGATCGTAAAAGGAGATCAGGTTGGTCAGGCAGGACCTACCCCTCCTAAATCCATGCTGGCTGGGCCTGATTTCTTGACCGTTCTGCAGGTGGTGCATGATTTCACCCAGGATTATCTGCTCCATGATTTTACCTGGGACCGAGGTCAGGCTGACAGGTCTGTAATTACCTGGATCATCCTTATGGCCCTTCTTATGGATGGGCGTCACATTGGCCAACTTCCAGTCTTCCGGGACCTCTCCAGTGAGCCAGGACTGCTGAAAGATGATGGAGAGCGGCTTAGCAAGCTCATCCGCCAGCTCTCTCATCACCCTAGGATGGATCCCATCCGGCCCCATAGACTTATGAGGGTCCAAGCGGCTCAGCAGGTCTCTAACCTCCTCCTCATGGATTGCAGGAGAGCCATATTTCACCCTGCCCCCATCAACCACTGCAGAGGACCAACTGTCAAGCGAGCTGACATCCTTGCTGTTAAAAACTGAGGCAAAGAAGGCATTAAGTACCTCAGCCTTCTCTGCATCTCTGGTTACTATATTTCCCTCCACATCCAACAAGGAGTGGAGGTCGCTGCCGCCCTTCTTTCTGCCATTGATGTATTTATAAAAACTCTTCTTATTGTCCTTAACAGAAGTGGCCAATTCGAGCTCCAGCTGGGCTTTTGCTTCCTTGATTTTCCTCCTACACAACTTAACAACATCCTTGAACATGACCTGGCTTACATCCCGTTCTTTCCAACGATGATACATCCTCTTTTTCTTACTTAGTTCCTTCAGAAGTTCCCTACTCATCCAGGCCGGCCGTCTGCCCCTACGACTCTTCTTACAACACATGGGGACAGCCCACTCCTGCGCCTGCAAGATTTCATTCTTGAAGTGTATCCAAGCTTCCTGGACCCCCTTGTCACTAAGAACTATTTCCCAGGGTACTTTCCTGACCAGATCCTTAAATAATCCAAAATCTGCCCGCTGAAAGTCCAGCATGGATGTTCTGTTCCTGGCTTTTCTTATTACATTGTTCAGAGAGAACTCAATTAACTCATGATCACTACACCCCAGACAGCCTCTGACAACAACATCACTCACCAGCCCTTCTTTGTTTGTAAACAGCAGGTCAAGCAGAGCCTCACCCCTGGTGGGCTCACTCACCAGCTGTGACAAAAAGCAGTCCTCAATACACTCTAAGAACCTGTGTTTCAGTGTGTTTCAGTTTGAAGAGGAAATCTATCTTCAGTTCACTCCAGTGATATCACGCAGTCCTCTGTGTTCCAGTTTAGGGCCAGCTTACATACACACTCAGCAGCGGAAATGAGAGTTGAACATCAGTCAGACAGGTCAAAAACTGCATAGCTTGAATCCTACAAGGTTTTCTCTACCTACCGAGAGGCTGTGGCTCTAGCCCTAGGTGATGGGAACAGACACTATCTAGTTTGGGAGCTCCTTTCCACGTGCTAATTTTATACCTGTTAGTTTACTGATAATACAGAACTTCTCCCCAAATATGATACAATAATTGAGAAGAAAATCTGCTTTTTCAAACAACTCATTCTTAAAATAAGGAAGTTCTATTTTAGCTTAACGGTCATTTCATATCAAAATGCACCACTAATTTACCCTCGAGTACCAAACTGAGCTCTGAAACATTTAGGGCCTAGTAACAGTTTCCTTTTCTATATGAAAGACTGGTGTACAATGAGGAAACTAGGGTTTGGAGATTTTTTTTTACACACACCCAACATTTCACGCATAGTGAAAAGATACAAATTCTCTCCCTCCTTTTTCTCCCCCACCTTGAGTTTTGTTCAGCCTGGAGCTGCTGATGTCAACAGCTGAGAAAAAATGTCTAAGTGCACCTGGATAAACAAGTGAACAGGAACCAGAGCAAAAATGTGAATCACTTTCTGACACAAGGCTGCCCCTCATTTATTTCCATGTGTCTCAAAAAGTACAGGCAGTACCTGCTGAACAATCTAAGCTGACATTGTTTTGTTCATGGCAGATCCACAGCCAGGGGACAGCCAGACCCTTCATAATAGCACAGGGGCTCACAATGGGAAAGGTATTGAGAGTTCTGGCTCCTACTGACTCCAGCAGCCATTTTATGAGTGGGCACATAAACACCTCCTAAATTCTGGACTTTGCACTGATTGGAAAACTACATCCTGAGCAATCAACCCAATCCCACTCCCAGACAATGAAGCAGAATGAAATAATGTTGGAGCAGCAAAAAACAAAGTTACAGGCTTGGTGAACACGATTCGTTTGTCTCAGCCCTATCTCCATCTGCCATTACTGGCACGGTGATAAGCTGCTGGTGGCCAGGAGACACCCAGGAAGCTGGCACCATTTTGCAGGGCTCTGTACCCACTGGAACTTGTGGCAGGGCACAGGGTACCTGGCTGCTGTCTTGCGCTGAGATCCTTTCCCGGCCCACAGATCCATGGATCACTTGGCCCAGAGACAGGGAAGTGTCACACAAATAGTTGAGACTGGATTTGTGTCCCTGGAGGCAGGGTGCTCAAACAGCAGAGCTGATCACAAGCTAGATGGAATCAGCATAACAGCAAGACTTCAGGTCAAATCACTGCAACCCCTCAGTTCTGTGAAGGATAGACAAATAAGCGTGATGCTTGACACCTTCTGCCCTAAGCAGAGAGGGGGAAGTTTAAGCCACAAAGTAATCCATGTGATTTGTACAAAAGTGAGGGTTTTTTTGCTGTCTTCGAATCCTCCTGGAAGACAGTCGCCTGCCTCCACATGTGCTCTAGCAGCCAGGCTACAGATACTACAGTTTAAGAACAAGTAAGGACATTTTGAAGAACCCTGAAGAGATATTAAGAAGGCAGGCGTAGAAACTGCAATGCATGTTAAGACAAAAATGTCACTGTGTGCAATTTTTACAGACTCTGTGTACACATATGCATATGATTTGGTTTTCTTGTGTATCAGCTCCTGCAATAGTGGGCTCATGCATGAGCTACCCCTCCTGGGGTAAGTAAGGAGAACATGTGCAACCACAACAGAAGTTGCTTTCCAGTAAACCTCTGTTTCAAGGAGTTCTATCAGATCTGTTGCCTATGCTTTGCTAAGCAAAACAGCTGATAAGAACAAGGTGGCAATGGCAGTGATAAATGGGTGCAGGCCTGACATTTCTGCTTTTTGATATCAGCAAGGACAGACATTGCCAGACATAAAGGCAAAGGGGTGAGGAGGCCTGTGTAAAAAAAGCTGTAGTATCTGCAAAAGTTGGGGGTTTTTTAAGTTTCAGAATAAGTAGAATTTTGGTAAAAATCTTGTTCTGCAGAGCTGGACTCTGCATTGCTCATGGACTGCTCAAGAAACTGAAGAAGGAAAAAGCACCTGTTTAAAAAAAGATGTAGAAGAAGGGAGAAAGCAACACCTGGAATGAAGGCGACCTCAGCATACCCACTTCTGGCACTGCACAGGGCACTGGTAACTCCTCCTAGCTGCTGTGCTGTATTTATACATTCATTCTGGTCCTGTTAACCTGCACATGAAGCACAGAGCAGGCTTTCAGCAGTCTGCCTTCCCGGCAGATCTTGGTGTGCTGTGGAGAGTGCTCTTAACCAAATGAACCTGCAATGCTTGTGTCAGTCTCACACAGGGGACTTGCTGAGACTTCAGGATTACTCTGGAACTTCAAAGTTGAAATTTAAATGCACTTTCCAAATGCCTTCCTTTAAACCAGCACAAATCTCAGTCTTGTTGCAGGGTCTGGTCTGGGGAACTTTCAAGGCTGTAGCAAAACCCAGACCCTCAACCCCTACCCGTCTCCTAGACTTTCCACTCCTAAGCCTAACTTTGCACTTAGCCATCTCACTCTCTCAGCCAGCTCTACTGAAGGTCTGTGGAGACTCACCTGTTTATAAAGGGACATAGCACTGCGAAGTATGAAGATTCTAGATTATGAGCTGGAGTTCCTTAAATTATGAGGTTTGATTTTAAATTATAGTTGTTGAATTATAGATTTTATATATAGATTATATGTAGATCTATGGATTACAGATGTTGAATTTTGGTATATGCATTGATTGTTGAACTGCCTTTGCATCTCCTTGTTACGTGACAAAGATGCTGTTCGCTCTCCAGTAGCTTACTGAGTGGGGGGAAGGGAGTTCAGTCCTGGAGCACAATCCGTGCCCGATAGCTCATGTTTGAATTGTCCTGTGCAAGACTCAGTTTCATAGGAAGTGCAGAAACTAAAATCACTCCACTTTGTTTTACTGCACTAGGAGAACAAAAGCTAATCTGTAAAACACACAGTAGAGTAGATTTACTTTACATCTGTGTAAGGTGTGAAATCAGCAAAGGCCTTACTGCTCAGCTACAGCTGTGTGTAGTAGATGGCGCGCAGTGGAATCAGTCTCCATACAGGGCTAGGAGTCCTCACCCCATACTGATGGCTGCTCAAGGCTGCTGGAAGGAAAGAGTGCCAGGTGTACGGTTCAGCTACACTCCATCTATGAGACCTGGCTTCTGCTCTCTCCTCCAAGTTAATTCTTTGTCACAGAGTCCAAACACACCACACACCACCCAGATTTGTGATTTATATTTTATTTCCATTCTTTTTACAAGCAAGAAGATCCATGGATTAAAAGAATTAGAATTTAGACACTCCAAAGAATTCACCAGGTTATCAGGATGAGCAGGATGGTTTGGGCTGGGTTTAGTCCTGAAACTGAGATTTGCCTCTGCCTACTGAGATGTGACTTGCCAGGCGACGTATGCTGCATCATACCAGAAGCAATAATGCAGCAGCCCTGCTGTCCTAGGACACCCTGCAGGAGTAGGATCCCTGTGGACTGAAACAGTGGACAGTAAAAGAACAGACCAAGTCCTTGGAGGAATGAGAGCAGGAAGAGAGAATGATCCAGAGAGCAGATAATATAACCCAAATTATTAACTCCGGGATGCTAACAGCTAGGGAGCCCAAGCTCTCACTGAGGACTCTAAAGGAAAGTGCTTCTCTTGTTTTACCTCAACCGCTCCCCAGGAAGAGGTGGGACCATCCATACCCACACACTGTAATCTCAAACTGGTACCATGTACTCTACTTTGAAGTTTTGGAACAGTGCAAATCATCTGTGAGCACTCACTCAGCTGGCAGGCAGTCCCAGGCACTGTACCAGCCCAGAGAGCCCTGCAGAGAGTTCCAGAAAATGCATGACTAGTCCTTCACCGCATGACCATACGTTAAACTTTCATGTCCTGCCCACAGGGCAATCCAGGAAAGACTACATTACAAAGTCCAGAAAACAGAGGGCAGAGACTAAAGTCTTTGGAAGCCTAGGGAATTGCAGGTATGAAAGGAAGATGCAGAATAAGAGATACACAGGGTTTCTCTGGAACAGACAGAAGTCAGTGTGTTGCACAGGCAACATCACAAGGCTGCTAAGTCTGTACAGGGGCTGAAGAAGGGACTTGCACCTACCTTAGATGCAGAAGACATTATAATCAGCTAGGGCCTGCTCCTCTGCAACAGGACAGGAGACACCAAAGTTATCCTTGTGCAAACACCCAGACAGCCCGGGCACCTCATGGTTCCATACTCACCTGGATGGTAGTAATCATAGACCCTGACATGGCCTGGCTTCAGGTTGGTCACCCCAATCTCCCTCTCCAAATGCAGGACATATGTCTCAGACTTATGGCTCAGCTGGGAAAGAAGAGCAAATGATGTTTCACTTATGAAGCGTTCATTTTATTCCTCACCTAAATTTGACCCTACAGACAGACTCTGTGGAGTCAAAGGCAGGGCTCCAAGATCAATCTTGAATATCCTGCTCTGCTAGCCCAGTCCTGAACTCCCCAGACAACTCTGCTGCTGCCCTCCACTCCTGCAGCTTCTCCAGTAGCACACATATACCTTGTCCAAGTAGATGGCCACACCTCCTTGTGTTTTCTCAGTTCTTTTCACAGGGTGCCAGTGCTGGAGCTAGGACAGGAGAGCAGAGGAAGAAATTAGGTTTGGTCTTTTGAAAGGCAAATGTGAGACATCCCAACAAGGTATATCTAAGCTTGAGTAGGCAGGTTCTCATTCACTTCCAAACTTATTTTGGGCTCTTAGCCCTTCAGGCTGATATCCCTGCAGGACCACACAGTTCTTGCAAAATTCAAGGACAGGAACCTAGGCTACTTAGCTGTCAAGGATATGCTGAGTGAATCAGGTCAGAAGGATAACCATCCTTAAGGCATAGAGAGAGCTGACAGTATGTGCTCATGTTTATTGCGTGGCAGAGGGGAAGGGATGGTGAGATTGCTCAAGAGAGAGACAGGCAACATATTCCTATGCAGCCTCCCCTTCTCCTTAACTTGGATAGTCCCACTGAAACCATATCATCATCATCCTGAATCTAAGCTTCTTACAGACATCTCAGATCCTGGAGCCAGGACAAATCCAGACAGTAAGGACACCTCCACGACCACCATGCCAGAAGTGGATCTCTTGCCAGTGTACCTGTGGGAGAAGAAAAAAACGAGAGTCTCTCCCAGTTTTCCCTTCCCTCTACCACCACACCCTGTGTGCAGGACCCTGAGCCAGGCAGCCCAGTCAGGACCAGGGCCAATGCAGTTGTCTGCTCCCTCTCACAGGGGGCAGGTGATGGCTGGACTGCTCTGAGCATTCCCCAGTCTGAGGTCACTATACGCACTCCTCCCCCTAGCAAGAACTAATGACCTCAGAAACATTTCCTCTTTCCTGTAAGCATTTGTATCTTTCCTTCTCCATCTCCCATCTAGATCTTCTGCAGAAACTGCCTGGTGCCTCGATTGCAGCCAAAAAGCACCCCTTGGCTCTTCAGTCATGCCTGGCTTTCCTTCCCAAGTGGAGCTATGTCTTTAGAGTCACCTGACATTGACGAAGACAGTAACAGAGTGTACATCATCCTCCGTGCAATTGACTGGCTCGGTTTTTACTTGCAAGGCAAAGGACGTGGAGACCTGTGGGGAGGGCGTGTTATACCTCAACACCATCTGCGGGGAGAGCCAAAAAGACAGGATGTGGATAATTAGATCAATATCATCTATCATACCTTTTTTTTCACTGACTGTTCTAATCCTCAACTTATGGACCTCAGACACTGACTGGATAAACCATACACAGTAAGCACACTCATTGTAGTACCAAAAATAAAAGTCACTCAGTTTGGAAACCTTCCATGATCCTTCCAGTCTGAGGCTCTTTCTCCTCACCCTAACCCTTGAGACTGTTCAAGTCAGGCACACAGCAGTGAGACCACTGTACAACATTTCCATCCTCCAGTATCCTGACAGCCATGGAAGTATCACTGTTCTCACATTTGGACATGTTCTCTCTCTCTCTTACAGCACAAAATTTATTGCATTAGCACCAGGCTGGAATTAAAGTCCACTTAGTGCACATTTCCTTGCACAGAGCTGTAACAGAGAATTTTGGGGTTTACAGGATGGTGAGCAGAGGGTTGTCACAGTAGGTTCTGCGGGAACCTACCTGTGTAAAGACACAACAGCTGCCACGAGCCTGTACGAGGAACTTTCCCGGGATTTCAGTCAGTTCTGCCTCCTGCACCAATAGCCGGTTCTGATAGGAGACTTGGAAATTCCTCCCAAAGCCTCTCTGGGACCTCACCCTCACTTCTGCAACCCCTGTCGTGCTGTACGTCAGTGCCGCATACTTAGCCAAGGCCTGCAATGCAACTACTGTGTCCTAAAAAGGAAGAAACAATCACTTTTGCTGCTCTGAGACACAAAAACACTTGAACTCACTGTCCTGAGGACCTCCATGGACAAGGGCCTCTCTCTTCAAAGTGTTCACACTTGCATAAATTGTGCATAAATTCTTTCTCAAGCAACATTGCCTTACTGGCCATGAGTTACCTGTGTTGAGGCAAAACCCCCATAGGCATTCTGCTGCCTGGTGAGCCAGGCCACAATGCCAGAGGCTGTGGTGAGATCAGACACTGTCACATTTGGCTTGGAGAGCAGAGCCAGGAGGACATAGGCTGTTAACTCCACATCCACAGACAGTGGCTGTGACCAAGAGCTGGCATTTGGTCTGGGCTCGGACAAGGTCTGACTCCAGTGGATTTGCCCACCTGGAAAAGAAAGCAAGTAGATGACATTGAGGGATGTCAAGAAAGAAATTTTGAGGCCCAAGAGGCACAGTGGTTTATGTCTCCAAAGACCATTGAGTAGACACCTCTTCGCTGGGTCATCATATCACTGGGTGAACTGCAGCCCCATATGTTTTACAGTATCCAACACTCCATATTACGCACCAAGGTGATAGACAAATACTAACATGCCAATAACCTGTATACACAGTACCTCCCAGACATCCAACTTCTCAGTTGTCCTGTTTGCCAGGACCACTAACTACCTGGTAACTAGCTGGCTACCCACTAGCCAGTCCTGGGAGTCAGGAACTAACAAGAACTAGGACAGCTTTCTTCCCTCTCTGGTGCTTTGCAGTCCTGCATAAGAAAGCCTGTGTATCTCAGAGCCCAACCTCGACTTTGCGTACCAGAAAAGGATGAGATCAGCATCCCCATCACAGTATTGCCAAAATATACCTTGGGTTTGTAGACTGGTTTTCTAAAAACTTTTTTTGGTGAAGGACCTAAAGCGGTACAGTTGTGATTCTTCCAGGTTGCATGTAACCAAGGGCTCAGAAACGTCACTTGTCCATTCTTTGGTGTTCCCGTACCTGCTCTGATTGCCTTTTGATCAAGTATATCAAGTAGCTCTTGTGTGCCTTGAGAGTCCTTAGCCAGGGCGAAGGTGTAGGCCAGCAGCGCTTGGGTGTAAGTGCTGGCAGCTTTGGGAAGGGAAGGAGTGATGCAGTCCAGAGCCTTGCGCACAACTGTAGTCTACAAAGAAGTTACATGGGTATTGGTCACACACAGACACACATGAAGCAGGCAAACACTGAGATACACGAGTAGAAGGATGCATTACCCTACCCCAGCACAGAAAGCACCCCATATGTCCCCTGAGGTGTCTCTGCGCTCGAGCCTCACTTCTTTCTCTTCTATGAAAGGGAGAAGGTAATGTCTATGTCATCTTTGTGCTGTCTAGATTGTGGAGCAATATTGCTGGATGCAACCACCAGTTCTCAGAATGCTTACAGTATCTACTCAAGGAGTATCAAAAGTTCCCAGGATCCAACTGATGTTTTTTTGTTGCTCTCTCTTGTTAAAGTCAAGCAGAGGTGGTAAGATAAGCTCCCATCCTTTAAAAAGCCTTATTTTCTGTTTCCTCTTAAATTAAATAACTGCAAGCAGCACAATAACCTCTGTATTCTGCAACTGAATAGATCTAAGCAGGAATTATGTGAATAATGAATTTATTCATTTGTGAATTTGTTCAGAGGCTCCTTTATTATTCCTTTTCTTTCTTAAATCTCTCACTTTCCCAGACAGTTAAAGTGGAGGTAACAGCACTAGTGTTGGTACAACTACCAAACTTCAATTGAAAACCCATGAAGTGCAGACTGTTATCATACATCTTAACACCTTGCCTAGGAACAGCCTGACACGTATTATCACCCATCTGTCTCCGGTGTCTTCTGGTGAAACTAACACAAGAACTGAAAGTGCCAGACTACTATTTACTGTGTTCATCCTGGTGTTCACAATAGCAGCCCTAAGTGCATTCTGCACAGAAGCATTCGGCTTCCCTGGGAGCAGCCACATGCCAGCTAGGAAACCGCTCCCCTCCAATATGCCATTTGTTTCTACAATCAACATAAACAATCTATTTTGTTCCAAGAGATCAATTTCCTACAGAGAGTAGGAGTAGAGGGTTGTTGATACTTTTGAATGTTTTTCATTGTCACAACTATTTTTTTAAATGATGGTTTATGCACAATATGTCCAATTTAATAACTGCCTGGTTACTTTCACATCAACAAATCCACTTCTGCAATGCAGCATTCCTCACTCCATGGACAATTCTTTCTGAGCTAATTATACTGTTGTCATCTTCTCTGCAGTGTGTGGAATTCCACAGCTCTTGGTAGTCTGGATTTTCTCTCAATCATCACTATCAAAGCACTAAGTCACTCTCTGTGGATTCGTTCAGGATGGAGTGGTTTCCACTAGCTCATCATACAAATTGCTTTAAGATCCTGTTTGTATCCCTTTCAGGATTTTACTTGTGGATTTGGAGCACAGTCTGGTCTCATCTCAGCAACTCTTTGCTTTTCTTTGCAAATGACAAAACTGGTTCTTAAGATGTACAACAAATTCTATGTTAATTTTCTAACAGGATAAAGTCCTTGTCCTTTTGTTTCATTCTGCTGCAGAGCATAGTATGTGTCAAATATTTGTCACCCAGTTTGATGAAAAGCCTCCTCCACAAAAGTCATACAAAACTCTTATTGTTCATAGAATTAGCCAATGACTGAATATTTCAGATTTTATAAGGTTTCCAATCCAACCTCCTGTTCAAAGCAGGGTTAGCTATGAGATTTGACCAGGTTGCGCAGGGTTTTATCCAGTCAGGTCTTGAAAACCTCCTATGATGGAGACAACTAAACCTCTCTAGGCAACCTGTTCTAACACTTAATTGTCCTTATGGTGAAAAAAGGTGACTTGAAAGATATCTGTTGCCAGAAAGAAGATTAATTTCCATCTGTCTTGCTTTTATTCCTAAGTCCATTGTTTCAGTTGCAATGAAAAGCACAGCTCTTTCACTTATTTTTCTTACTTCTGGAGAACTTTGCTTCTCAAAGTCTGTAGTGATAGCATTTCTCCATTAAATTGACTATATTTTTAATTGCCAGTACGATAGAGTAATTAGTTATGATCTTTAGTGTTTTTAAGAATTCCCTCTTGTTATTACTTAGATGTGCAATTCCAAATGCCCTACATCAAAAGAAGTATTTCCCCACAGCACTCCTTTCCCAGACTTCCAATTTGTAGGAAGCTAAAACCTATTAATAACGCCATTTTGCCTATTTACTTGACTGTGGGAACAGACACTAACCTCTCCTCCCTAACAGCTCACCACTAGCGGGAGAGGCAGGGGGCGGGAATGAAGAGCCAAAGCCTGGGAAATGGGCATACTATCTAGCTATGAACTCCAACAGCTCTCTGTAGTCTAAACTCACCTCCTCTCCTGCCAACGATGTCCTTCTCAAGGGATAGTTTAGTATTTTTCCTGAGAAGTGATAAGTACTTCCTCCCCCACACTATTAATTTGTCCGCAAGCCTCTCTAAAATGCTGGGTTGCCTGCCTCAGGGACACCACTAAGCTCTTCATGATTCAGGTCTTAAGGCAAGAACATGCCAAAGGATTTACCTCCGGTGTCTCTCCTGCCTCCAAGTATGCCGCAGTGATGTAGGCAGCCAAGGGGACTTCCCCATCCACACCACCCTACAGAAAGCATAAACATCTAAAAAAGTTGGAAAGGTTAATACACAAGACCTGAAGCTTTTGAGTAAAGATCTCATCTGTCCCTGGCTTGCTCCCATGTGAAAAGCAGAACAATGTAGGAAAGTGAACTAAATAATCACCAGTACATTTGGCAAGAATTACTTTGAGTTGCCTTCAAGGTGCTCTGGCTTTTACCTTCATGGCTGTGTGGAAGAGCCGGCCCACATTTCTGAAGCAACCATTGGGAAGCTGGTGGGACTCCAGCCAGGTGAGAGCGGCTTGGATGGTTCTGTTGTCCAGGAAAATGTATGGCTTGGCTTGGACAAAGCATTTAACCACAAATGCAGTCAGCCTGGTTGGGGTGAGAACGTTAAAAAAGGCCTGAGAGACGAAGAGAGAAGCAGAAAAGATGGAGTGAATGAGAGAGAGGGAAGAACAAGTGAAAAGAAAGAATCTAAGCAGAAGTTGAGAAAAAGAAAAAAAATGCAAGTTTGAAACTAGTGGGTCTCTTCTCACCTATTGTTCTGCTATTCCTTATTTGCTGGTCCAAAGACAGTTCATTCTAAGGACAGTTGCCTACCCCTGGGATGCCCTAGCCCACAAATCATCTGGAATATTTTGGGTCCAATAGGATGGAAAGGCTTCAGTGTTGGAAGGAGAAACCTGCCCACCTCCAGGCTGGCAGACAGCAAGTAGACAGTAGGCAGAGAGCCCAGGTCTTACCAAGTATTACCATACTGATCCCTGGTACCAAATTCGCTATAGGAACCATCAGAGTGCTGGTACTGCAGCTGTATCTGGTACCCTGGGAAGCATGATAGGACATTACTGCTCAGAATGGTACTTGCAGTGAGATCACTGGGCAGGGAATGGAGTACTGTCAACATATAAGTGGTTGAGTGCTCTGTGGGGAAAGGGGAGTAGGCAACATTTGGTGGGCTGGACACAGGGGAAGGTAGAAGAAAAAGCTGGGTCTGTGGTACTTGCCATTACGCAGGAATCCTGTTGCTCTCTCCTTGATCTCAGGGGTGAGTTGCCTTGTCTTCTCCAAGTACTGCAGCACATAGACAATGGGGGCAAACAGCACCATGTTCTGCTCCCCACAGCCATGAGGCATCTGCACAAGACGGTCCAGGTTGTGCAGTGCTGTCCCCATGAGGTCACCTGGAACAGAACACAGGCACTCTTACCACCTCCTGAGCAGGAGGTTTGGGGATTCACCTTCTCCTAAGACCCATTCCCAGCAGTGCACCAGGCAATATAGCTCCGACAGGGAAGTGTGGTGGCACCTCTGTCCAGCCAGTTCATCAGTCCCACTGTGCCCCTATGTGGCTGTGTACATTCCCACCCTGGCAGAGGAAGCCCGTAAACAGAACACCCTCTCCCTTTTTGAGTGCTTTATGTTATCTGGAACCAGGAAATACAGCCACATGGGAAGAACAAGGCTTTAGAGACTCAGAAGCATTAGAAGGGGGTGTGGAGGGGTGGGGTGCTTTCCTAGGGCTAAACTCAGAGATATAGGATTTGTAAAGGTGTTGCCGTAGCTGAATTCCTTACCAGTGACTGAAACTGTGGCACCAACTGAACCTTCAATCACATTTAGAGGCAACATCAGGGACACAGACTCCTGTGCTGGATCCCCTGACACCAGCAGGTTAAGGTGTGTGTGTAAGACAAAAAGAAAGAGGTTCCAATGAAAACAACCTTCAAAATCTCGAGAAACTGTTTAAGACTCTTCTTTGCTAACATCCTGTTTTCCTATCACAGAGGTTACAGATCACCTCAGAAACTCTATTCTATTCCACTCTCAACTCCCTCCATCAACCTCATTGTGACTGCACTATCCTAACAGCCCTCCTTCTGAAGAACTTGAGAGGATTTTCTCTGGGAAACTTTGAGGTCAAAGCCACCTTCCTGTTTTTCTTTACATAAGTTACTCCACCCCGTTTCAGGTTGCAGTTGCAAGTATGTCTTCTCAATGTGGCTCGTGCTCTCAAACTTTGCAATGGATCCATCATACACTGTAAATTTCAAGACAGGAGCAGCAATCTAAGTCGTGTCCTCCAGCCTCACCATGTTCTGTAGCCTGGTTTTATTATCACAGGTGAAAAAGGAGGCTTCAAGCTATCACATTAGTATCAGGGATGTTGATGCTAAAAGGCTGGAACTTTCCACATTCTTACCCAGGGGAGGCTCTAGCTGGCACCACAATTAACAAGTGAGCTTCTGTAGCTTGGTCATGTTGACAGAGAAAACATTTCAAAAAGTGGAAGGACCCAGGAGGTGGTTAGGCATGAAGTGGGGAATGAGCAAGGCGAAAGAAGAAAACAATCTCTCTACCTTTTTTGGGACACAGGATGGAGCTGTGAGCCTTTTCTACCAACACTCCCTCTGGCTGTTGGAGCACATAAAAGTAGCATTATAATAAACACACATGAGAGAAACAGGATTACAAGTGGATTAGAACTAGATATGGAGAAAATCCTGGTTCAGGCTGAAGAGTCAGTTGGATTAACACCATTATCACATAAAAATGCCAGTTATTGTCAGCAATTTTCATTTCAGATAAGAAAACAGTACACATATTCAGAGTATTGTAACTCTGAATGTGTGTGAAATTGGTGCTGTAAAATTCAGCAGAGAGCTCAGAAGTGAGGACATAAAAGAGTGAAGCTATTTAAAGTATTCAACGGTACGAAGCGGAGAATACCCCTTTACCTCCCATACCCATCAGCCTTCATGGTTGGGCCCAGCTCAAGCTCTGAGATTCCAATTAGAAATCTTTAATAGCAAGAGGTAATTCCCAAAATCAACCTGCACAAAATCTAGGAATTGTACAAAGCACACTTTTAGGTTTGAGTTACAGAAGAACTTGTCTAACCCGGACTAGGAGGTGTTTGGTGATCTTGTCTTTCTGTCCTTGGTTTGGAACAAAAGGTATCTCTTCACCACAGAGCTCTTCAGTGGCCACAGCCTCTGTGCTGAGGGTGATATTCATGACCCCTGAAAATAACATACATTTAGGTGCATAAAACATCTTCTGAGGAAGCACTTCCCATTATTACCATAGAACTCACCTGCTGACAACCAAAAATTCAGATGAGGCCTATATGATTCTGTATTTCCTAGCACAGACTTGTGAATAGTCATGACCTTATGATGAATGCAAACAAGTGCTCTCTGATTAACAGGGCAAACAGCTTCTGACTCCATGTCAATTTCTATAAAATATGCCTACATTGGTTCCACCCCTCCCCAACTCCACCACCTCATCTCCCTATTCTTCTCACCCAGTTGCTCAGCTGTGACACTCCACTGAAAGGTCTTAGCTTCTTTGGCACATAAGCAGCTGCTGTAAACACAATCTTCGCACGGTTTCAGCTGGACATGTGTGAACTCCTCCAGGGTCACTTGGATCTGAAGGAGTAACAAGTATGGCAGGTAGTAACAATATAAACATCACAGGCCATAGATTCCAGTAACGTCCTAACTACTCATATTCTGCTTTTCTTGCAGAGCCTATCAGGGATCACCTACCTTCATGCATCGCTGCAGAGAGTTAAAGATTGTGGCCTTCAAGATGAAGGTCTCACCCTGGATCACAGAAGATGGTAGTATAAGCTCCACGAGAAAGGGCTTGAAAACAAGCAGGCTGGAGGTTGGAGCAAGTCCAAAGCCATTCTGTCCTATGCAGAACATCCCTGCTTTCCATTCTGTGATGGTGTTAGGCACAGTGACAGTGACATTCTTGCTCCCACTGGGACTGAGGAAAAGTAGACATCAACAGAAGTGTTTAACTAAATCTTACTGTACATAGTACCAGGCGACGTGGCCTGCACCATTTTCTCCAGTGCACCCCATCCTCTAACCTCGGTCTGACCCTTAACCTCTACTAAATTTGTAGCCCTTGTAGGATTACAAGTAGATCCTTGTAGAAGTAGGGACCCCTGCCTCAAATGCTTACAACCACAGAACGTTTCGACAATAGGTTACATGGCTGCAAGATGCCATCAATAATAGGGCTTTTCCCAGGCAGCACTTACCCTTTACACATCTAAAATGTTTTACAGATATTAACAGTTTTATTCTTCTTGGCCTAGGAATGGAGAACCAGACACCAGAAGAGCAACAAGACTGGCTCAACATCAGTAAAACTTAACAGAAGAGATAGATCCAGCCATTCACCTTCCTATGAGACAATGACAGCTTGTAGTCCAATATGAAGACAGGGCAGAGACATGGCTTGTGCCCACAACACCACTTCTGGGAGCAGCAGACTGTCCTGTGACTGCTACCACAGCAGACATAAAACCAGCCCTAGCTAAAGCTAATGATATTATTTGACTCCAGTACCTGAAGACATTCACTTTTGCCTCATCGGTCACATACAAGAAAGCAACAGACTTCAGTCTGCAGACACCAGAGAAGAAAGTCCTGAAGTCAGAGATGACAATCTCCAAAAGCTCCCTCGGAAGACCCTGTGAGCTCAGCGAGCCTTTCTCACAGGACACACTGCGATTAAACACCCCCAGTCCTGTGAAGGACTTCAGTGGAGATCAGCTTCCCTTGCATTCTAGGATACATCCTGTGAAAGCAGTTTGGGAAATGCTGGCCCACAGGGTTACCACAAGCAGAATGCAGATAGTAAACTGAACTAGTTTGCTGCATTGCATCCACCTTCCTTTCCAGGCCAGACACCTCCATGGATGGACAATACTTCTACATGATCCTCTAGTACTGGAAAATGCATTCAATGCAGACATTAGCTCTGAAGAGAAACCGACTGACAGGTACGAGCCCCATGATTATGTCCTTGGATATCTCCCTCAGCAGCTTATGACCTAAACCCAGTTATATCTGCTGCCATTCCCAGTCACACTAAGCCACCCAGACTAGACTCCCACTGCTCACTTTACTTACCCTATAGAATACAAATCCCATATCCATGTTTTGGAGAAATGCTTGTGTACTTTTTCTTCAGGTGAAGAAACAGGTGAAAACACAGTGGGCTTATAGGTAGATGTTGTCAGATTGTCTGCTGGAAATAACAAAGACCCAGTCATCACAGGGTCCTCAGGATGCAGGTCATCCAGACAGCTCTTGGAAAGCATGGCTAGAACAGAAGGCGCTATCTCAAATTTTAAAATCCCTTGCCTCATTTCACATAACAGCGAGCAGTGTGGGTCTTACTTGCATTTGCAGGCATGAAGGCAACCATTCCCTCACCTCAGAGATAAGATTTGGGATCCAGACAGCGCACTAACATTTCAGAGCCAGAAGCCATGAGCCCCAGGCAGGCTGGCAGTAGCACAACAGGTTTGGAGCCAGGGAACACTCTTGTTCCTCCCTTTGTAATTAGAGCAAATATTTCCTCTTAGCTCAAACCCTAGATTGCTTTCACCTGAAAGACTGAGCATCCCGTGTAAGAAGAAACAGTTGGTAAATACTTACTGTTATAAGCTTTGTGGGGCTCTGTAAACATCAACATGGGCCTGGAAGAAAAAATTGCTGTTTCCTGCAGCGTAGTTGTCAATGGAGTGGTTAGACATACACTGGGTTTCTTGATATTGGTGTTGGACATAATTTTCAACCCCGTTTCCTGCAGGTAAAAAAAAAAACAGATGCACCAGAAGCTTGGCCTCTCTTTTCTAGTCTGTACCTGCTTCTCCGGTGAGGGACTTGGGCTTGGCAAAGTATTCTCTTGCTTCATTTTAAGAGGCAATTATGGAGACCCCTCAGCAACAGGCAAACAAGGTCTTCTGAGCTAATTCATCTAGCTTGAATCAGCCAAATTCATTCTTTTTCAAGCATATGGTCATTTCGGTACTATGCCTTCTCAGCCTGCAGAGTGCAGTTGCTCATGCTAGGAAGATTAAACATACAATATGAAATCCAATTGAAGTAACTAATCATCCTTGGCATCCTGATTCACACAACCAAAACGCAGTAACCACACAATTTCTTGTTGGTCAACAATTTCAAATAACAAATGATTTACAAGGGCCTAAACTGGACCTGTTGCCTGTACTGTCTGTAATACCGTTCCTTGGGATGTTTGTAAAGCTGGGGGCCACAATTCCGTCAATTCATGATTTTTTCCAGCCCATTGAATCACCCATCTTTACCCTGAATGCTGTAAACACATCAGGCTCATCAGGATTTGGGAACCCACACGAATAATCATCTTCAGACACTTGGTGAGGATATCTGGAGTTATAAACAGATGGGAACAGCTCGTAGATCTGGGAAAGTAAGAAAAAGCAAAGAAAATCAGCACAAATAAAACCTGGCATTCCCTTCCTGCCGTACATCCAAGGCCTATTTGAACTGTTCTTGACTACTGTGCATCAACACATGCCAGAAAGCCCAGGCTCACTGTCACTCTTACCTGGCTCTCCTCTGACAGAGCCAGCACAACCTGCTGAACAGAACTTGAGATGGAACAACAGAAGTTCATTTACCACCAGTGCACTGAGTGATGTCTAACCTCCTGCTTAATGCATGCCCTCTAATCCATACCCATGCCACACTGAGAGTGCTACTGATCCTTCTGGGCAGTGCTTTGAGTTCCTTGGGCGATACGCTCTGCACAGGTGCAATGGCCTGTCTGTCTGTCTCCCTCCCCCTTCATGTCAGTACAAGGGAAGGGAAGAAGCTGGAGCAGTCTCACTCACTAAGGAGTTACTGAGGGTTTTTTCTGTCTTCGGCGAAAGGACGCTCTGATCCACAGCCCAGACAGCACACGTGGACCCAGGAGCTGCCAGCAGGTGGAGACCAACCTCTGAATCAGGAAGGGTGCTGGGCGTTGAGAAGCCCAGCTCCACCTGGATGGGGAGAATGCAGGCAATAGGTGAGTGAAATTTCTGCTGCCGGCCACCCTACCGCTTCCTGAGCAGGGAAGGGACCTATATATTAAGGGAGTTTCCAAGGACTTGCCTTGAATGGAATCCCAAGGAATCTCCCCAGGACCCCCCAGAAAGTATATTAAAACACATAATGTTGAGATTCTTACAGGAAAGATGGCAGAGGGGAGAACCATCAGTGGGCCAGCTCATAGCACTGGAGATACTCCTGTGTCAGAGCACAGCACTTTCTTTACCCAGCAACCCAGCCAGCCGTGATCACACATTTAATACAGCTGTCTTTCAGCTCCTTTTGGAGCCCCAGATCAAGAATAAGCCTGGTCCTATCTCCAGGCTCTTTATGAGGTTGATCTCATTTTCCTGAAGCACTTCCTGCTCTTGCTTGAATCTGACTGTCCATGGTAGAAAAACAGCTATGGAGCAGGGGTAATGCCAGTCCTCAGAAGTTCATCTTTGGACTGTGAGACACAGTCAAGAAAGCATATTCCCGTGGATGTCACAACGACCACAAGCACTGAGCCCTTTCTGGATGACTACCAAAGTCTACTTCTTTTGTTGGCCTCCTTCAGCTGTCTTCCCAACACCACATACTAATAAGTCTAAGCATCTGCTGCAGGAGCAGAGCAGCCTTGAGCTCTCTTGGTAATCACACAAACAACCTGTGCTGGGCTGTGATCCTACCGGGTTGCAGCCACTAAGGAGACAGAGAACGAAATTCACTGCCTTTCCCAAACATTGCAGCAGTCCCCACAACACTAAGCACGTACTGGCTTCACACATCACAGCACGTGTCACCATTCGCACACTGCAGTTCCCATGACAGCAGCCACACAGAGCTACAAATATCATGGATTACTTAGTCTCTTCTTTCATAGTAGCAGACACAGACACTCTCACACATTCAGTCATGATCTCATACAAAAATCCTACCTTATTTCTGAAACACATAGAGACGCTGAAGATGGCAGAATCGGCAATGATTTTTCCATTGGGGAAGATAACATAAACAACAAGTCTTGGAGCTGGGGCATAGATCAAGCTGAAGGTAAGAGGGATGGAGAAGAAGCCTTCCAGCACTAGATGGAGAGGGGAGAAGAGAAAGTAGATTTGCCATTCTGTATATGCTTGTTTAATTCCTTTCTTCAAATCTTTGAGGAACAAAGAGATCTCTGGAGACCACTGAAACAATCAGCATACGTATGGATTTGGTATTCAAGACCAGCAAAAGACTCTTCCTGGTTCTGTTCGTTGCCTCAAGGAGATGAAATAGCTCTTTGGAGTTTAAGCTTGGCTCCACAAAGAGTGAGATCATCAGATACCTTTCAAAGCCTCCCATTACCAAACATCTCCCATCCCATCACCAATGAAGAGGTGAGGCTTTATCCCAAAGCACCTATAATTTAGGCTTTAAAACAAAGAAAAAAAAATAGAGTTGGAGAAGTAGACAACAGTGAATTAACACCCGTCAAAATTATAAGCTGTGGCATTTTAACTATTCAAACATTGGTTTTAGACACAATTGCAACTTAAAGCAGAAGAGTTTTTATTGAGAGTGGGGTTATAGTTTCATGCCACTTACAGGGGCAGCATAAGGAGAATTTTTGAAAATGAACAAAATGGAGGATGAGCTCATGGGCTGAGGAATGCTGAGTATTGTTCTTTTGGTACCAAGCAGGAGGGTAAAGCACACATGCAAGCTGGAAAGGCTCACTGCTCTGATGTAACAGAAAAGTGATGAGCCAGCTCTAAACTCTAAAGAGGCTTAAGCCACATGCCCAAATAAGATGGGATGCCGCAGATCACTGAGTGCTTACTAGACATGAAACAGGGGAGCACACTTACTTCTTGGGAGACCAACCCAAACAGTCTTCTGACCTGCAATGACTATTCCTCTTTTTCCTGTGACCTAGGGAAGAATACAGAAGGGAATGCCAGTTACATAGTCTTTGGGACCACTGTGCAGATCAAAGTGACCCTTAAAATGGAAATTAAATGGGGCCTCAGGAGGGATAAGAGCTTTACTCACTCTTAGGTAGAAGAGAGAGCTCAGGGGATCAAGTGTCATGGGGGAGGACAGGTAAGGCCAATACCTGCCCAGCACCTGGGCAGAGCCCAAGAGAAAGGTGCCACCTTTCTTGCTATTAGTGCAACTCCTGGACTGAAACCAGGATCCAGCCCCTTGATGACTGGATGACTGACATGTCGTGGGCTGAGGCAAATCTATCAAATATCAGTCTTGAATCTGTAAGATGCTGGTCTTGTGCCTTGAGCCATCACCAACTAGCACTTCCCCAGAAACTCACAAAGTAGGAGAAAATGACACGCTTGGGCCCATGTTCCAGATCCTCCTGGTAAATTCTGTAGTCCACATGGACAGCCTGCTTTTTACCACAGGGTATTGCTTCTGGCATACGGACAATAGAGAGAAAACTTCTGCTGGTGCTGTAAAATGGAAGTATGAAATGAGAGGCTCGCTGGTAACTCAAATCAACTGTCCCAGGCTCTTTATCCAAATCTTGGTGCAGGACACTTGCCTGGTGAGACAAAAAAAAATAGACATAAAAACCCCCACAGTTAATTTCTGGAAGCAAATCATCTGCAAATCACCCTAGCTGCAGCTTAGTAAGAAGATCAAATCAGGTCTAAGAAATACCATAGCACAAATCTCTATGTGAAGATCTCATGAAAAAAAGCAACTGGGATCCAGACAATAAGCTCTCAAAGAGAGACAAGATCCAGAACATGCTGAAGTGTTTCAGGTTTGAATCATTGTCCTTCAAGAAAGAACGAGGGGAATTGTCTGTGGGGCAGTAAATAGCTCTGAGATACATGCATACCCCTGCCAACAAGACGTACCCTTCCTCACTTACCTCCAGGGAGGCCGAGGTTCTGTTCCAAGCAGTGGTGTTCAGGCTAAATAAAGCTTTCCCAGAGTCTCCAGTGATGTATTTCTGCTTAAATTGCTGCTCACCACAGCTTACCACAAGGAGGACTATTTTGTTCTTCAGTGCCTTGCCTTGGTAGTCGATGACTTTAATCTGAGAACGCCATGGCAAGCAAGAGAAGTACAGAAGAGGATAATCAGCAGACAGAATCTGCTGTTTCTCTGAGTCGGGAGCAGCAGCATTTCCAAAGACAGCAATGTCACCCTTCCAGTCACTAATGACATCACCAAAATTACTACAGGTCACCTCCTACTTTCCCTTGAACTACCATGTCCATTCACCCGCATGCTCTGTACCCCTTCATATCAGAAGGTCTCCTGGCTGCTGAAATTCCAAATGTTTGGCCTTGGACCCCACATATGGATCCCCGTGGCTACTAATTCTCAAGGTTTATTTGGAAAATGGAAGTCTTGGGTGTTTATCTAACTTTTGACAATTCAAGATTTTGTCTCTGGGAGTCATTCATGCCTTTGCAAGCCTCTTGCTGGAGGTGAGGTAGGACAAGTTGCTAAGGAAGATGCTGTAAAGGTACTGCCCGTACTCTCCACTCCGAAGGACCAGGACTGGGAATTACCTTTCCCCTGTACATCTCTCCAGTGTGGTAGTAAGTATTCACATCATCAAACAAAGCCATCCCGCCAATCTTAGAGATGAGTAGTTTGTGGGAAGCATTGACTTGTATCTCTGAATAAAAGCAGTGAGACAGAAACATAAACGAGGGAGCAAGGAAACCAAGTACCCCTCAGCAATTTCTCTACAGAGTGACCTATTGGTAATACTTATGCACACATTCAGCTGCACACAATTTCCATGCTAGGGAGATGATCTTCCCTGGGCTCTGGGTATCTAGTCTCCCTCCCACTTACTTCTAGCTCTCAGAGAGGTCCCCAAGCTTCACCACCTGAGACCACAGGCACTCAGTGTGTGTCATGCCATCAGGAACTGGTAGCTTTGTCTGTATCTGTGAGGTTGGATGACTATCCCCAACAGGCTCAGAAAGTTCAGAGCGCTTGCTAGCCTTAAAGCCTCCAATGTTCTTGGTAAGATTAGTGCCTCTACACATGCCTCTTCTCAGCCACCGTAAGGCTTCCAGTTACCTGTGCCATCCTCCACCAGCGAGGCCTCTGCAACTATGCTGTTCTGATAGTACCGGAAGTCTCGACTGAAGGAGGACAGATTCAAATTTGTGAAAAAGCAACCTGTCTCATCCGTCTGAAAGTACAGAGAGAGGAAGCAAGATCTGAGCAAGGCACTTACATTAGAGTTTTCTCAATTGGCACAGAAACAGCAGTGCAAAATCCCTACTCTCAAGGAGCTTGCCTTTTGACGTAGCAGTCCAGGATGTGGAGCAGTCACATGGTGCACTCCTTGCCACAGCCACCAGGCACAGTTACTAAGAGGTAGGACCAGCAGGCCACTGGCCAAGCAGCCAATACCACAGGTAACATCACTATTATTTCATCTAAAGCCTCCCACAGTCTTGTCTTACCCTGAGGCTGAGTGCAAATGTCTCTGAATATGGCTCAGCTCCTTCTAAGCATCTCACCTGGTTGTTGAATTCCTGGCAGAGATCAGGTTTAGAAGCACTGGGTAGGAATGGGGCAATCTTCTGACAAAGGCTCACGTGAACCATTCCTTGGACCCCTTTCCCATAGGTGTACCTATTCGAGGAAGCAGAGAAAGGAAAACACAGTAAGAGAATAGAAGGTTTGCTTTACATAGCCCCAGAGACCCTTTATTCATTGGATGTTCACAACAGAGCACAAGAGTAGCAGTCATACAGGAGGCCCAGAAGCCCTGACCCAGTAAGCAGGGTGAGGCTAGGGTACTGCAGTGATGGAAGATCAAGGTCTCAGTGATATAATTAGTGCCAAACTAATCTACTCTGGGAAACCAGTGTTGTATGTGCTGACTCAGCACAGAGCTCTGCACTACACCAGGATATGCTGAAGACATACATCATCTTATGAACAGAAGAATGCGTGATTAAGAAAGTGCCTTCTGTTACAAAAGCGCCTTTACATGAGGCTGTTAACCCTAGTGTCCTTGGACTGAACCTGGGGTGATTCCTTTTTGCCTCTGTCTAGTTTCCACTGGAGCATAATATGGAAAAGCTTCCCTTTATTTCCCATCAGTTTATTCTGCAGGAAGATGAACATCAAACATCTGCCATGTTCTGCCCCACAAATGGCTGCTTGTCAAAGGGCTGGTTGTTCCCCAGGTTTTGTGTGTAGGAATTTGTAGAATATTTTTAGAAAAGGGGCATTAGAGTTGTAGGAATATTTTGTGTTGCATCAAGGTGCAAACAGCTGCTGTGGAAGATTCTGGCCTCCTGTTACTGAAATGTAATAAATTTCCCCTGAGCTCCTCATGGTTACCCAGTCATTGTGTGCTCATCAGGCCACACAAGGCCACCCCTCCAAGCAGAATCCTCACCTGCCACATACCCGGAGCTGGAAGGTTTTATCTAGTGCATAAATCTGATTTGGCATCTCAAAGATCACTTCAAATTTTGGCAGCACTGGAAGGAACAAAACAGAGAACTGTAGAATGCACTGTACAGAGACAGCCTTTCCAGAGAATCAGTATAAAGATAGACTATTGTGGAATAAGAACCAGGCAATGGAGAAAGAAGGTGGTGAGAAAGGTAAAGGGGAGATTTCCATTGTTTCTTTAACAGATTTGTGTGTGGTTGTTTGCTCCTTCCCTTTGCTTTGTCCATGTCTCTGCACTTCTGGCAGCTATTAGCACTGAGAGAAGACTAGCTTCCCAACACATTTAATTAGGAGATAAGAGAGACGTGGAACATCACTGGACTTCATGATCTCTGGAAAAGCCCATCCTAAATGACCTTGTTTTGTCTGGTGCAGAGATCTGCAGGAATCAGCTGTGTCAAAGGCCTGGGGTCATTCACAACATTCCTCCCACACACTGATCCAAGGTCCCAAGGTGGTCTCCCTCCTGAGCCTCAGCTCAGACTCTTTTCTGTGACAGACGCTATTAACTTTTCCCATTTCCTCCCAGGAGGGTTATCGTGGAAGAAACACCCAGATTCCTGGATCAAGAGCACAAGGTCTACTCTGCAGCTCTGACATATCTCCCCCATGCTCATACCATACTCCTCAACAGAGAAGCTGCCGTAGGCTTTCGCGTTGGTTACGTTGATGACATATGTCCCCAGCAGAGGCTCATCGCTGAGCTGGAAAGACAGATCTGCCATACCGTCTTGGGGGACTACATTCAGCCACTGCTCTAGCCGATTGTTCTTAGGGTCCTACACCCACAAGAGAGGAAGAAACAGTTGTTCCAGCATCTCACTGATCCACACCACATAGAAATTGAGCTTCAGGATTCCAGTGCTGCAGACTACCAGGTTCTATAGCTAGGAATGAGATATATAATAGGCTAGTCAAGAAATTTTGAAGACAATATAATGCTCAGATTCTGCTCTCAACATCTGAGTCTTCTTCTAGACTTACATAAATTCTGATATCAAGGAAAAACTCTTCATAAAGGTCTAAGTTGATCTGTCTATACTCTTGGATTTCTAGAACAACTCAGATTTCTACTGAAGTAACTGGGAGCAAAACCTCAAGTAAGTGCGTAAAAAAAAAGAAGCTATAAGGAATATGTTAGACTAAGAAATCTTGAAATTCTACTGTTCTGCTCAGGCGTCTGTAAAATCTACCAGGAACTGAATACAAATAGCCCAGTGAAATGGCTGCCATCAGCACTACTATAACACCAGGTTTCAGCATAACTTACCTGGAGAAACAGGGAAATCTGGGGGAGGAAAAAGGCACAAACATTAGAAGACAGAAACACATGCCAGCAATACATACAATGTACTACAGATGCAGAGCCCTCTCTGAAGCACATGCAACTAGTGATTTGGAAATTTAGAGTATTGACAACAACATAAAGTAAAACAAACATCACCAAAAAAAGATAAATACCAGGTCGGTCCATTACAGTAAGGTCTGGAGAAAGGGAAAGGAAAAGCCAGTATGGAAGTCACCCAGCACTTGCTAGTGACTTCCTGGCAGAGTCCTCCATCAGGAAAACTCACTGCCCAAACAGACCTAGCCCTGGCCCAGCTGCAGTCTTAGAGGGGTTACAGAGGTGTACTATCATGTAGTTCAGAAGGAACCTCTGGAGATCATCTAGTCCAACACCCTGCTGAAGAATGTCCTCTTAGAGCAGATTGCTCATAGCCTTCTCCAGCTGAGTTTTGAACATTTCCAAAGATGATAATGCCTTCTCTGGGCACCTGTTTCAATATCTGATCATCATCATAATGAAAATTTTGTCCTAATGTCTAATCAGAATTTCCCAAGTTCCACCTTGTAGGAGCCAGATTAAGAGCACCCCTCCCACCAAACATTCAGGAAAACCTGATGTGCAAACTATTCAATCCCCACATGACACCATCACATCAGGAATCAGTATGTCCCATACTTGTGCTCAGATGACCATTTTACCAAGACAAGAAAGAGACATATACACCTCTGCCACCTTACCAAGTTACTAGCTTTTACTCAAGTTACTATTCTCCTCTAAACAGTCATTAAGCCTTGGCCAGGGATGAATGTGGAAGAGTTGGAGCTTGGCAGATGAGCAGAGTAGAAAGGAAATAGGATCCACACATGGAACAAGGCAATCCTTTCCTCAGCTTACCGAATCATTGAGTGCAATGAATTCCTCATCCAGAGTCACAACGCGAAATTTCACTGAAAGCAAGGAAATCAGGAAATATGTTTATTAAATCTCAGCGTTCCTCTACAGATGCCTGCTCTCTCTGTTTCCCAGCTCCTGTATCCATTCCATACACATTTGTGATAACGTCTGGCACAGATATTCCTACATGTAAGATACCATGGACAATGATCTACTGCCTCCTGCGACTTCACAATCACCACAGGCTGGACATTACAGCTAGCAAAAACATTCACCTGAACAACAGACATTATTTCAAAGTCTCTGCTAGGGCTATTCATGAATTTCAGGCAATCACAGGTGTTACCAGTAGAAATCCTAGAGCCCATGACTGCTCCCATTTGCAGCTCTCACCTGTCTGCCCTGGTTGATAAACAGGCTTGTCTGTTTGGATGAAGGTGCCACTGCTGGTCTTACGGATCAGGACCTTTTTCTTCTCCTCAATATTGACCTCTTCACTTGTGATGATTATCTTGACAGTGGCAATTTCCTCTGTCCCATTAGCTGGAGGACCAACCTATACAGACAGAGAGAGGATGGTGCACAGGCCCTAGGTAATCCTCTGGGGGCCTGGAGCAGGAATAAAGAGTAAGGTGAGTAAAGAGTAAAGAACTAACCCATTCCCTCCACCTGTCCTAGGACAACCCCTCCAATATCTGGAGCCAGAACACATCCAGATCTCACTAAGTCCTACATGATAACAGGTGGCCCTGCATGTCATAGAATCTGTCCTTCTTCCCACTGGTTAAGGAATTATGCCTCTGGTGACAAGCAGGTGCCTGACACCTCTGAGTCATTATACTTGGTCAGGAAGATGTGCAGATAGAGATGGTGGCAGAGAATCCAAGGAGAGAGATCAAGTTGTAGCACAGCCTTAAATGCCTTCAGAACTACTCAGCAGATACAAATAAGAAAGCCAGATTAGAAAAGACAACCAGAGGGTCTTCCTGACTCCAGCAGGGAAAGACCCCAGCAGCATCAGCACAGTGTCAGCACTGTAAAAGAGAAGGGATCTGCCTTACCCTAGATCAGGGGTGTCAAACCCACGTTCCGCAGGCCGAATCTGGCCCTCCACCTTGTTTTATCCAGTGTGACACCTTGTTTCTCCCCAGCAGCAGTGCTGAGATCCTTGCCCCTACGCTCCTGCCAGCGCCGGTCACGTGTGCAGTGTGTGTGACACATGTAATGCTGCAGGAGCAGGAGAATGGCGGGAGCTGCAAGTTTGACACCCCTGGTACAGATCTTTGCAAAATTCTCACCAACAATGAATGAGCAATAAGATGCTGTTTAAAAATAACACAGATCTATTTACGTCCAACTGCTCTTCAGTAGCTCCTAAGAGCTGAGTTGCTGCCCGACTTCAGGTCTTACAGAAACTGCAGTATGTCATACAAACCATGATTTCCCCAAGCTTTTAGCTGTGGAGCTGTGCAAGTACTTCAGAGAAGAGCTAAAATTGCTTCATCTGGACTGAGATGGAAGAGAAGGAAACAGGTAGGTTCTTCTTATGCATCCAGGAAGTGTGGAATATTTTCACAAATGTGACTTCAATTTAAAAATTAAATTCAGAAAGGAGGATCAGTGCTAACCAGCAGATACTGTGCCGGGCTATACATCCCTAGGCACCATCCTCTCCCTTTCCTAGCAGGCTCACACCAAGGCGAAGTAGAGCCTGCACATGTCATCCCTGGTTAGGGAATAACACAAGGAGTTTATAGTTCCTGGGAGGAAAAATCAATGAGCATTTGCCTAGGGTGGCTTACCCAGAATTTAGTGCACATGAAAGTTTTCTCCTTCTGGATGGTTCCTTGCATTAAGAGCTCATGTCCTGCAGAGCGCTCCAGGATGAGAGTCACTTGAATCTTTTCTTTGTAACAGGTCATATGGAGACAGGCAACTTGGGTGGATGGGTAGCGGAGATCCGCAGGGATCACCACCAGGTAATGTCTAGGGCAGGAAAAAAAAAGACATGAGAGGTGGCATCAGATTGAGGGCTCAGAGATACAAAAGAGCTTCCCTGCAGCAGCCCAGTACTGCAGAATTCCTCAGCAATGTGCCATGGTTGCAGTTAACATTCAAAAGCAACAGTGAACCCAGCTAAGCAGTAGCTTTGCTGATAAATTCAGAAAGTTTCTGCTTGAGTAGCTTAATATTTTTCAAACTCCTTACTCTAGTCATCTTCTGAACTTCCCCAAACCATTCCTTTCAGTCTTCAGAAAAACTGACCTCGTACCTTGCAGTCTAGACAGCAATGATTTGATCTTGCATGGCAAATGCAGAAGCAAGCATCCCTGTGCATAACATCTGACTTCAAAGATCCCCCCAAAAAGATGGCTTGTATTTGAACTCACAGGAGTTAATTTAATACATGGAAGGTAAAGTAAATTACTCAGCTGCACTTTGGGGTGATCTGATAGAGCAGAAAGCACGAAAGCTGACAGCATGGAATGTGGTCCATCTGCCTAGACTGATACGTTCATGAAAGAGACCAAAAGAGAAGTTCAGCATCACTCACAGTTCATGAAAAGCAGCTGCCATGTGAAACAGAAAGCTCAGAAGGATGGCTGTCCTCATCCTGGGGACTCTTGCTGCCCAGTCTCCAATGGCCCTCTTCCTCTGAAATTACTGGGATTGTTTTTAGGGCAAGAAATTTCTTTGCAGCACAGCCTAAATGAAGAGGTGGGATGGGAGGATGGGAGGAGGAGCCAACCTCTCCCCAATTCTCCTCATCTCCTGAGATTATATGCAAGCAGCAGTTGGGATAGGTGTACTGTTTGAAGTGCCCCTTAGCCAATAGCAGCCACTTTGGCTGCCATCCACAACATCAGAATATCCTCCCCCTGCAAGGGTGCCATGGAGATGTCTGACCAAATGGACTTTTCATGGGAAAAAAAAAAAAAAAAACACAGTGAGAACTTTGCTGATCAGTGACCCAGGCCAGGTCCTGATCACTTGTCACTTGTGTCTCTTTGTTTCAGCTGGAGATGGATTGCTGCTGTGCAGCCAACAGCACGAGCTCACCCCAACACCCAGCAGGCAGTGCTGTCATTCAGGACAGAGGCTTGGTAGCTCTGGGTTAGATTATGAGAATGTGATCTCCTTAGACCATGTGGCTTGGGAATGGGAGAAAATTCATGTACATAAGGAAGCACTGTAGCAACACTTCCACCAGACAGCAAGAATTAATGAGCTAACGACTTTGCCTTTTACTTCCCTGCATACAGGGAGGGAAATGAAAATATCTACTGGCCAACAGAGGCTTCCACCAGCTGCCTGCAACACTCATTAGCAATGGCACTATCCGCAAGGAGGGGGCCTCAGTTAGTGGTTCCAGTTCCTCATTGTTCATGTCTGGGTCTGAAAGTCTAAGGTACAAGGATATAGCCTTCTGGTTCTGGTTTTGAACGTGAGGGTCAGGTTAAAACACAAAAATAAAACGTGGGACATTTTTGAGCACTGATGATAACTTGCACAGAAGGGTAGACAATTGTGCTGTTTAACCAGCCTGGCATCCATAGAAGCGTGAGCACCATGTAAACTGCCTGTTGCGAGTGGTACACAGATTGCATTAACTCACAAACCACATCTGGGACTTGTGTGAGATAGCATTAGTTAGTCCAGGCAGAAACGTACCAGAGATGGTCCTGATAATACAGTTAGGGTCCTGTGCCTGGAAATATTTCCTGGCATTGTTTAATAATGCTGATGCAGCCTAAGCTTTCCATATGTGGGTCAAAACATGGTGTTACCCAAGTAGGAAGTTGGAAACTCTTTGTCTGGTAAACCCAGGTTCCAGGATGTCTTGAAATTTCCAGCTAACTTGGTATCCCTGTTCCCAAGGCTCTCCATACTCTTTTTCCAAATGAGGCTGGGAAGGCTGATCTCCATTTTACTTCTGTCTCTGGGCCATTCTAGAAAAAGCATGCACCACGGGGGATATACATTATGCACACGAATTGCTAGTTGCTGGCATTGCCTTTGTCTCGAGTGAATATTTCACTGCTCAACTGGCTGAGACCATAGAATCTTCCGATTGGAAAAGACCTTGGAGATCATCAAGTCCAATCACACCCATCCTCCACTAAACCATGTGTGTCAATAACTCATCTCCCCTTTAAATACCTCCAGGGATGGTAACTCAATCACCTCCCTGGGCAGCCTCTGCCAGGGCCTGACCACCCTTTCGGTGAAGAAATTCTTCCTAATAGCCAGTCTGAACCTCCACTGGCACAACTTATGGCCATTTCCCCTTGTCCTATCATCTGTCACTTGAGAGAAAAGATCAACACTCGCTCTGCCACAGCCCCCTTTCAGGTAGCCATAGACAGCGATGAGATCTCCCCTCAGCCTCCTCTACTTCAGGCTAAACAACCCCAGTTCCCTCAGCCGCTCCTCATAAGACTTGTTCTCCAGCCCCTTCACCAGCCCCGTTGTTCTTCTCTGGACACACTTCAGCACCTCAAATGTCCTTCTTGTAGTGAGGGGCCCAGAAGTGAACACAGTACTCAAGGTGTGGCCTCATCAGTACAGGGGCACAATCATATCCCTGGTCCTGCTGGCCACACTCTTTCTGATACAGGCCAAGATGCCATTGGCCTTCTTGGCCACCTGGGCACACTGCTGGCTCATATTCAGCTGGTTGTCAACCAGCACCCCCAGGTCCTTCTCCAGGCAGCTCTCCAGCCAGTCTTCCCCAAGCCTGCAGCACTGCATGGGGTTCTGCCCCAGGTGCAGGACTTGGCACTTGGCCTTGTTAAACCTCATCCCATTGGTCTCAGCCCATCGATCCAGCCTGTCCAGATCCCTCTGCAGAGCCTCCCTTCCTTCAAACACATCAACACTACCACCCAGCTTGATGTCATCTGCAAACTTGCTAAGGGTGCACTCAATCCCTTCATCCAGATCATTGATAAAGACATTGAACAGGACTGGACCCAGCACTGAACCCTGGGGAACACCACTTGTGACTGGCCTCCAACTGGATTTAACTCCATTTACCACCACTCTCTGGGCCTGGCCATCCAGCCAGTTTTTGACCCAGCAGAGGGTGTGCCTGTCCAGGCCAATGGCAGCCAGTTTCTCAATCAGAATACTGTGAGAAACGGTGTCAAAGACTTTACAAATGTCCAGGTACACCACATCCACAGCCTCTTCCTCGTCCATTGACTGGGTAACCTTGTCATAGAAGGAGATCTGGTTGGTCTGGCAGGACCTGCCTTTCATAAATCCATGTTGACTGGGTCTGATCACCTGGCTGTCCTGCATGCGCTGTGTGATAGCATTCAATATGATCTGCTCCATGACCTTCCCTGGTACCAAGGTCAAGCTGACAGGCCTATAATTCCCTGGATCCTCCCTCCAGCCCGTCTTGGAAATGGGAATTCCATTTGCCAGTCTCCAGTCAAGTGGCACTTCCCCAGTCAGCCAAACTGGTGATAGATGAGGGACAGGGGTTTGGCAAGGACATCTGCCAGCTCCCTTAATACCCTTGGGTGTATCCCATCCAGCCCCATAGACTTGTGGACGTCTAATTAGCCAAGCAGGTCTCTAACCAAGTCTTTTGGAACATTGAGGGTTCGTCTTCATGGTCTTCTAGCTCAGGAGGTTTGGAGCCCAGAGAACATCTTACCTTGCTATTAAAGACGGAGGCAAAGAAGGTGTTAAGTGCCTCTGCCCTGTCCTCATCCTTTGTTACTACCATTCCCCTTGCATCCAGTAAAGGAGGGAGATTCTCCTTGGTCCATCCAGCCCTCTTGGGCTCCTTTGTCATTTAGAACCGTCTCCCACTGGACTTTATCAAGCAGCATTCTAAACAATTTGAAGTCTGCCCTCCGGAATAACCAGTCAGAAGCCAGATAGCCCAACTGATTTCAGAAATCAGCTTTAAGTTGGTCTGAATTAGTGTTAGGCTCCCAGGCAAGGAAAACCAAGCAGTTTTTATCCTGACGGACACGTTCTTCCCATTCTTGTCTCTTTATGAGGAAGGTCACATTACTGAGAATGGCAGGCAAACTTACAACTGAGATTTCCCTACAGAAAGCATGAGCCAGATCTGTAATAAATCAATAAACCATAGCCAGATATGTTCAGCTGCCGGCAGACTTCTGACAGGAGCTGCACTCACTGGGGCCAGTACTGGGGAGATCTCTCTGACCCTGTCCTGCTGTGTTCCTCTTACCGTGTTTGCCCAGGTGTGTTCTCTATTCCTGCTTACTTCAGCAAACCTGGCCCTTGGTCACAGAAACATACATTTGAAAGGTCTGCATTGAAGGCAGTGACCAACAGCTGTGCAGGTGTCATAGACCCAAACAAAGTCTCTGAAATACAGAAAGCACGGCAAAGCTGTGCATAGTTTCTAGTTCTGCAGTTTCGTGCTCTAAATGGATTCAGAGAAGGACATTGTGATGGAAATGCTGAGCCAAGAGACCCATGTGGAGTAAAGGATCCACTCCTCCTGAAAGCACACTGCAACACAAAACCATATAAATACCTATTCTCCACAGATAACTTGGATCAAAAATTAAAAGAAGAGGCTTAGTAAAGGTCACAGCTATGATCACGGAAGATATCTTCTGTGGTTCCGAACTAGGACCAGGAGCAATTGTACCCTGGAAATCACTCCAATGTTTTAATATCTTTGAAGAAAACAAAAAGGCAATAGTATCAATTTTAGGAATGAGAAGAGCACTGGGAATGTAGTGATGTCTGCAGAGCAATTTGACAGTAGACTGTGCAGAGAGGAGGAATCCATCGGTTTCTTTAAAGAATCACATCTGCTAGAGAGCCTGAAGTGCAGAATAATTAATCAAAGAGCAACTGAAGCACTCTTTGTTCTCCTCTAGACACTCACCACTAGCTTCGTACAGGTCTAGGACCTCCTCTATTGCTGCCTTCCTTCCTTTCCAACCACAAACTTCATGCTCCTAATCACTGACATTTCCAGCTCCCCTCTTCCATACACATAATCACATGGTAACAATTGTGCAGCATCTTCAATGATAATGGGATTTGCTATCCTTGTGTTCTGAAAGTGAAGTATACTTTTGTATTAAGGATATTTTACAGTCCATGCAGAGTTCCTAAAAATCTGTGAGTCCATGATGTTTCTGCAACCTAACCAGCATCTGTATCATAGAATCACAGAATGGTTTGGTTTGGAAGGGCCCTTAAAGATCATCCAGTTCCAACCCACCTGCCATGAGCAGGGACACTTCCCACCAGACCAGGCTGTTTAAGGCCCCATCCAGCCTGGCCTTGAACACTTCCAGGGAGGGGGCACCCACAGTTTCCCTGGGCAACTGTGCCAGTGTCTCTCAACCTTCATCATGAAGAACTTCTTCCTAATGTATAATCTAAATCTTCCCCCTTCCAGTTTAAAGCCATATCATCTCATAATGGAATCCTTCAAAAGAATATCACCATAATGCCAAGGTAGACTGCTGCCCTTACTTCCTGCTGCCCTGACAGCAGGATTTGTCCACTGCACCAAAGCCAAGCAAGGAATCAAGAGCACACCTGGACAAACACAGCAGAAGGATCAGGTATTGACTGGGTCAGAGAGCTTGAAGGCAACATAGCATAAACTGTTCTATGCTTCTCTCAGTGCTTGGCTTCTACACTGAGATCATTCAAAGAGCTGCAAGTCTTCTGAATTTTTTGCCCAGAAATCTAGCACAAGCTAGATTGTAGACTTTGAATTTGTTAATTGGAATTGAGCTTTGGAGAATAAAGGAACTATGCCCAAGGGAGTTTGGAAAACTTCACAAGAAGGCTCTCAAACCATGGGCGAGCCATGCATCTCTCTCAAAAGAACTGGTGTAAACCTTGAAACCCTTCAGTACTGCCTATGTTTCACAAAAGGGCACAAATAACTAGAGTAGCTTATTTCTAGCTAACACTCCAAAGATCCACACAACCCATTGAAAGAGCCTATTGTCTTCTGAATGTTCTTGGCCCAGTACCAAAGCTCTGGGTCTTGCTTCATCTCTCCTACTCACCCCACTGAACTGAGAAATTCTCACCAGCACTCCAGGCATAGTGACTTCTCTGAATCACAACATCCTGACTCGTAAGTTTTAATCTAGCCATCAAGTAGATAAGCACTCATGGAAGTCAAAAACTGGTTACAAGTTGGTAAACAGGCTCAATCAAATCCACAAAGACTTCCAGATCTGAATGCTGTGGCTTAGGAGTCATCTCTAGCTTTAATAGTGTATCAAAACCCAAACTTGAACCTAGTGATAAAGCAAATTCCACCCAAATAATCGTGGTGAAGCTTCAACTACATGCAATATATTTGTGGATCAATTTGTCAGGTATTATGTGAGACTTAATTTTGGCAAAGCCACTTACATAATCAATTAAGTGACAACTTCGATTACACACAAGGAGCTCCTTCTTGGTGAAAGTACTAAAGAAAACTCATTTTCTATGTAAATAGTTCAGCAAAATGACCTGAGATATTGTAGTAGCTTGAATGAGCTGACCTTTGTGGAATACCTTGAGCACATGGGCAGGGGGCTACGCTCAAAGTAAGGATAACTCATAAAAATCTCGTGATTGTGTATTTCCATTTAATGTAGGACTGAGCATACAACTGGAGATAAACCTAGTAGCAAGTCATAGAGACCTGCTCATCTTACTTTACACAGGCTCAGAAGTTTAAAATTACGAGGCATACAGAAAAGGCATCAATGTAAAACAGATGTTCAACTTTAGACATAATTCACAGCGCTGCTCTATCTGCATCAGGTATTTTGATGACGCACATACACATAAGACAGGTACAGAGGTGTGCCATCTTTCTGGAGCTGCATGAAGAAAGGGACAGGAAAGATTTCTTTCTTTTGGAGAAAGGTCTTAGAGATTCTTCTTTCTCTGGCAGCCTCATCAGTCCCTTCTCTTGCTTCCCTCCCTTTCCTCTGCTGTCTTCTTTGGGCAGCCTTCCTTTGCTGAGCTGTAAAGTATAGGACACAGTAAGCCGTTGGCCAGTTCACAGATGAGCAGAACCATAGTCCCCAGGCACTTGGCGGGAAAGGAGCTGTCACACAGGGTAGCTGCCGTCCTGGACATTGGTGTGCTTAGTCAGGGGGACAGTCTCAATTTAACAAAGCCCTTTTCTCCTGTCTGAGCTTATTCTTCCCTGACCTGGTATGATGGCTATTGAGGCACCTATCTGATAAATAGCTGGAAGCTGTCAAGGACACTAAAGGTAGCTGTAAATTTTCTGTCTCTGTACCCACTCTGAGGATATGTTACACCACACAGCACTATAAGGCTGAGCTAGACACTCACCTAGTTCTTTAAACAGCTGTGAGGCACCCTACAGCAATTAATTTTATTTGTATTCCATAGGAAACAATGAGATGATTTACATTGTAACATACATTGCTCTGCCTATACATGCAGAAAGCTAGGCAACCTCTGGATCTCATGCTGTGGTTCCACCAGCCAGGAACCCAGACGGTAACACACCAGTAACAAAGATGATCAAGTTTTCTCCCAGTTCTTGTGTCTGCAGGCATCATTGCCAGTAGCTGCTTGGACACTATTGGTTCCGGAGCACTTTTCTTTTCTTTCTAGAAGAGTCATAAGGAGGAAGAAGAGGTGGGGAGACATAACAAAAGTCCTAAAGAGTTCATCATCAGCCTTATGCTGAGCTTTCCCTTGCTACAAAGCCATGGAACTCCGAGTTCCCATCCACAGCACAGGTGCACCAAGGAAGTCTTAGATTGGATCTTAGGAAAAATTTCATCACCAGAAGGTTTTTCAAGCATTGGAACAGGCTGCCCAGGGAAGTGGCTGAGTCACCATCCTGGAAGTATTCAGAAGACCTGTAGATGTGGTGCTTAGGGATGGTATGATGGTGGTCTAGGCAGTATTAGGCTTATGGTTGAACTTGACCTTAAGGGTCTTTTCCAACCTAAATTATTCTTTGATTCTATAGGTCTTTCTTCTAAAGGGTTCCTGGACTTGCTTCTGAGGAAAATCAGCAGATTCTGGAATAGCGTAGGAATTCTATATTTTACAATCTTTCTTCCTGGTATGTCGTTACAATATTTCACTCAGTTTTCTTTGTCACCCTCCGCCTCTTCTCCTCTTCCTCCTACTGCTTTTCCCAAGATCTTAACTCCACAACATCACTGACTGTCCCATTTGTCATTATCAATGCCAGCAGCAGAAGGCTCCATAACCAGCCTGACTAGTTCAGCAGCACCTTGTCTTACCACCATAGAGCAGGCCCCAAGTCACAAGGCCATAGTCCAAGACTTATACTATAAATGAGAACTGAACTTTTAAAGATCTAGCTGAATCCTTGTTAGAGTTAGTTGTTCATTTGGTTTTAATTTTGAAGAAAAACAAACAAACCCACCCAAAACAGTCCTCAGTTCTTTTTGCAACTGCAGGACTGAAAAAAAAAACAGCATGTAAGTTACAGACTCAGATTCAAACCTCAGGATCATTCTGACATGTTCACTTGATAGATAGATATCTACCCCAACTATGGAAGCGATCAAAGTCAGATTGGATGGGACTTTGTGCGACCTTATCTAATGAAAAAATGTCTCTACCCATGGTAGGGGAGTTGGACCAGGTGATGTTTAAAGGTCCCTCCCAACTCAAGCCATTCTGTGATTCTCTGAAAAGCTTGTAGAAACCTACCTTTTGAAAGCTGAATAAGTCTGTTAGTTGATTAAACCACAAGGTAATATATCTTCTACATTCAAAGGCTAGAGGATCAACAAAATGATCCTCTGGTACATAGTAGTCAATGTCCTCAATGACTTCATAGGAATAACGTCCATTTTTGGAGGGTAATGTAGAATACAACTGCATAATCACAGGGATATGCCAAGAAAACTGAACAAAAGGCTCACGCTGCAGACAAAACATGACAGATTTCTACCCAACTACCACCCCACAGATTGCTCTATCCATTCCTAAGCTTTCTAAACACCAGCAAGCCACCATGTACTGTGATTCCCCAAAATCCAAATGGGTCATTCTTTAATAAAGATCATTCATTTTTAAAAGGTAGAATTCCAGTGTCATCTAGTCACAGTTCAGCAGACTTGTCAAAGTCTTCAAAGCCTGTGGAACATTAGAGTGTGGAATGTTAGAGTGTTTGCACCTTTTCCCTGCAAATAATTTTTTAAACTACTAAACAAAAAAGAGACCAGGTCTCATATCTCCCACAGGTGAAGAGCTGTTTTAAGATCAGTGGTGATCTGTGCTGTACAGCAGCTATATCACCAGCAGGTCTGTAGATGGGCACTAGTTAGTCAGAGAGCAAATAGTTCTCAACCAGCCAGAATAGGGGTTGCCTCTTGCCCTAGCCAGAAGCCTAGAAACACAGGAAAATGGGGTTATAGGGATTGGGAAGCTGGAAATACATAAAGAGGGAAGGTTAAAATGAAGGAGAAAGGTGTATACAAATAAGATACAAACCTCTAAGAAGTCAAGTTTTCTTAAATTTTGCTGGTTATTTAACAGCTTAGCTTAAAAATAAGCCTTTTAAAAGTCAGTTTAAAGACATATACCCTGAATGTCCTTTTAGAATACGTCCAAGTAATTAAAGTAAAAAAATAATAAACCCTACATGTTTCTTACATGTTTCTTACAAGGTTTTAAAGGTAGACTGCTGAGCAAGCATCAGTCACAAGTGAACATCCAGAAAACAGTTTAGAAAGGCAGTTTTTGACAAGAATAGTCTGTTCATGTCTCCGCACAATATTTCCTTCTTTTTCTGTTTATTCACCTGGTTCAAAGTATAACAAAGTCCCTTAGGGGACTGCAAAAGCATGGAGATTGGTTTTGCCCTTCATATCTGCAAATAGAAACCAGTTGTGAAGAGCTAAGCTCTATGATTTCTGAAATACTGAGGAACACAGTGATCAGAAGAAAGTGTGTGGGGGGGGGGAAATCAATCAATTAATTATTTTCTGAGAAATAAATAAATTTTGTTTTGTTCAAATTGAATCCATATAAATGTCAAAATATGTTTAGACAAACCTACTTTCCATGAATCCAAAACATCTAACGGAGCTTTATTTAATGACAAATTTTAAAAGTCAAGGGATTTGTGTATTAGTTGAACTCCAGCTTCCACACTGGAATGAACTGAAGATAAAAAAAAAGTCTGACAGTTGTTATAGTCTTGTCATGAAAAATTGATAGAAGTGAAGGCTCTAAAACATTAACCTGACAGGGCTGATTAAACATGCACAGTCATAGCACACATTTCTGGATAGAAAAAAAAAGGTTTAAAAGGTGATATAGAAAATATTTGTTTAGTGTATACTGGTTACAAGCCAAAACAAGTTGAAATAATTTCAATTATTTCCTCATTTAAATTTATTTAAGTAAATAATTTCAAGCACTTCAATTTGTATCAGTTGATCTCAGAAACATTGCAGTTTGGAACAGGAATAATGGAAAACAAAGGCATTTCATGCTCACCTTCAGCTCTATCAGAGCACTAGAAGAAAAAAGCAAACCAAACAGATTTCTCATTAGCTCCTTGAAACCTTTTTTGTGATACAGTGATGGCATAAGGGCTCAGGACCAGTTACAGGGGCAATCAAATCCTCATAGTCATGATGATTCACCTCACCATTCACAAACCTCAAGAGGATTAAAAACATCCACTTAAAGATGATTTCCCCCAAATTTTATGCAAATCTTGTTTGCATTTGATTAAGCCTGCAGAAGATACCCCACATCTACATCTGGAAAGATCAGCTCAAACTGCTTTCTCTTATTTTGCTGGCAGAGACTCCAAGAAATTTTGCAGGGGACTTACTTGATTTCCTGGAGTGGTTCTTTGGGTTGAAAGGAAGGAGCTGAGTGAAGGAGTGCAGCAAGCGTAACGCCAAGGGCTGGCAGTCCTTCAGAGTCACCCAGCTCCAGGTTAGAACAGGGTCTGAGCAGGGTTATCTCCAGGGGTAGATCTACAGAAAGGATCCGAGGCTTCATTTGGGTTTGATTAAGAATTCCTGCTGCTGCTCAAAAATGCCGGAATTGTAGTTCCTAAAGAATAAAACAGTCAAGGACAAGATCAAAAGCAGAGAGCTGCACCTCTATGTAAAGTCTCCTGTTTAAATTTCCTTATACTATCTTACCCCCATTTTCTCCTTTACATTCCTTAGCTCATCATTCAAAGGGATGAAAATGCTGTTCAGAGTGCCAGTTTGAGACTGAGACTGCAAAGAAACCAAACCAAATGCTTGTGACCACATAACCTTCGGACAAAGTCAGCCCACTCCACCCCTACCCAGCCTGTACTCCAAAGGAGTGTCTCTTTTCAGGGCATTCCTGTGGGCGTCATACTTTAGTTCTCAGAAGATCTGAAGGCATAACAGAGCCCTGAGGATACAGACCAAAAAGAAATACACAAAAAGAGTATGAGAATTTGAGCCTAAGAGAAATGCTGAAGGAGGAATGAACAGTCTAAAAGAGATGAGAGATTGGTTTGCTTGCAGGAAGCAGCTGAACTATACTTTGCTTCACATAACCTTTCAAAGCATTGTAATGACTTAACAAATAGCAACAGTTTTGTCTTACAAGTGGTCTTTCAAGAACCTTCATGGGAAAGACACGGGGGTGTAATTTTCCTATAATTAAAATAAAGCCATGACTTCAGTGCAGTTGGAGTGTTTATTACTGGAGAAGATACTCTGAATAGGCTAGGTATTATTGAAGCACAAGTCAGTGTATAAAAGACATACAAAAAAACTAAAACAACCTAAAAACGTCCACCACCCCCCAGTGATACACCAGCTACAAATAGTTTTCTGGATTTGATAAACCAACTGAGATATCTTTCAGGGAAAGATTATTTGAATTGCTTAGATACAACTAACCAATATAAGAGAGTCTTCTGATAGATGACAGACAGTTGCCAGTGAGTTTCCATAATTTCTAAACCAGGCAAGACTGTACCACAGCATTTGGAATCCAGGGCAAAATTGTGGCTACTCAACCGCTTTCATCAAAGAGTTCTCAGAGCAAAACACTGGTTTTTCAAAATCTTTGCTACAACCCCTCCAAAAGTCATACTAAATCACAAAGATATCCAGACTCTCCCTCTCTTAGTCCCTTTGGCTCCACTATCCATGGCAAAAACCTCACAATTGATATTTCTGGTTCCCTTATCACATTATAATCACCTCCATATACCCCTCATGCACCTGTCTCATCTTCAGTCATTGAAGGGCAATTGATCACTAAAACTAAGCTGTGAGCCTCCTTCCCTGCCTCTTTCACATGCCTTCGCTACTCTTGTGCCATCAGACATTTCATCCAACATTAATCCAAAGCTGTAAAGTAGTTATGATGGGAAAAGTTCCTGAATCCTACCATGTAGGTGTTTGCAGCAGACGAAGCTCTGTCTAAAACTCACCAGCCCAAACTCTTAACAAACAAGCTCCTGTTGTATGGCTGCTATACCCAGTGAGCCTGCTGTAGCAGGGAGAAACACAGCTATCAGATTTTCTGGCTCCTTTATGGAAGAATTAACAGAGCACTCAAAGACACTGCACGCCTCAGCTAGGTAATACACCCCCATGGTTAAAAAACACACACAGCAGAATACCCTGGGATCTTCTCCAGATACCTTGATTCAAAGGAAATCAGATTGTCACAAGGAAGTCAACTTCATCGATTTGATTAAGATGAAAGAGGGAAGATTTAGATTAGATATTAGGAAGATTTTTTTTTTTTACTGCGAGGATGGTGAGGCATTGGAACAGAGAAGTCATGGATGCCCTTTCCCTGGAGGTGTTGAAGACCTGACTGGATGAGGCTATGAGCAACCAAGAAGGTGCCCCTGCCCATGGCAAGGGCTTGGAACTGGGTGATCTTTAAGGTGCCCTCCAACACAAACCATTCTATGATTCTATGGTCTAAATTTAGAGCTGCAACTTTCCAAGTATGTCAGCTCGATCCTGGTGAAGTTAGGGGACAGTTTGTATTTTTGTTAATAACTGATACGACCTGCATGGTACTTTTGAGAGAGACTGAATTTTTTTCAGATGCTAATGACTTCAAAGACAGCAATCTAACAGAGAAGGAAAAGAATAAGCAATATCTAGTTCAGCATGTGTGAAAAATTGTCAGCCAGAGAAAAGCAGTTACTGGAATGAGGCAGTTCATGAGACTACAAAACAATTTGCAGTGAGGCTGAGAGACAACAATGGAAACAACTCTCTGATGCTCTGAGTGACTTTTTCAGATAATCATCTACAGATTTAAATTTTGAAGGATCTACTGCTTGCTGAGATTAAGAGAGTAAAAGTCAAATACTATTTTATTGATGTATGCAGGTTAAATTCCATGCCGTTGCTCCATCTGCATGATGATAGGTGCTACAGTAGCTCCAGGATTTCAACTAAAGCTATTTGTGTCCTTCCTTTCCATGCTGAATGTACCTGCACGCCTATACCTATGATTTCCTTTGATTTTAGGGGAAGAGTTCAAGAAAGATCTTGTCAGCCTTGCAGGGTTAGGGTTGTTGGGGTTAGGGTTTTTACGTTGGGGTTGGGTTAGGGTGTGGGTTAGGGTTTTGGGTTAGGGTTGGGGTTAGGGTTTCAGTTTGGGTTAGGGTTTTGGTTTAGGGTTTCAGTTTGGGTTTGGGTTTCAGTTTGGGTACCCAAATGGAACTTGGGAACTCCGTTTTTAAACCAGCAGCCCAAAATGGAAGAAACCCTTTTTCATGCTCGAGATAAGTGATTTTTAGCCTCTTCCTTCTGGCCCCTAGAGGTCTGTGCATTCTGCTGTGGGAATTACTAAAGCTCAGTAAAACACAGGCGTGCTATTAGTGCACGTGTACTTTGGCAATGTAAAAATGTAAAATTCTGCGTTCTTACTGGAAAACCTGCAGGAAGACAAAATATTTTTTCTCTTTTTCAAAAAAATTTGCAAACAACTATATGAGACCTTCACTCACCAATTACTCCATTCCTCTCAGCCAAATACAAACTGATGCCCTGAAAAGCGTGGTGGTACCTCTTCACTGGCTGACTGTTCCATACTACTCCCCTCTGTCTCCCAGCATCCTTGGCTCTCTTGCAAAATACCTGGAATATCTGTCCAGCTTCAATGATCTCTCTTGTTTCAACTTGCATACATGGAAGTCACGTTCAGCTTCCTAGGACATTAGTGCTGCTATGAAGCCACATTTCACACTAATTTGTTTTAACAATGCAACCTGCTTTGCAGGTGTGCTTGAGGATACCCAGCTTGAGGTATGGCAAGACAGTGAGGAACACAGATACAAGGAAGTCAGAAAAGTCAGAGAGGGGAAGATAAAGATTATGGCTATTTGCAACACACTTGTCTTTAATTTACCTTGACAGGAATTTACCCTCATGAAAAGAGCATGAATTTCAAGAAAAGGAAGCAGATTCACAACCTAGAATTTGTATGAAAGTTGTTAACATCAAGGTAGCAGAAAAATCTTTAGAGTGAAACTAGACAGGTAGAGCAGGCAAAGCTGACAGATGATCGCAAATTCAGGCTGAATACCAGGAAATCCTGTTTAACAATAAAACTTCTTGGCAATTCTGCAAAGTGCAATAAGAGAATAAGACATTAAGAAACTGCTATTTCATTCTTTGAGAAATAGGCCCTAGCCTGAAGTTTTTCAAAGACATTTGAGTCAATTTAATCTCTCACTCACTTACCAGAGTGAAAACAAAGTATGTTCTGCTCAAAAGAAATTCAGTGTTTCATGACAGCTGTCCCCAAACCCACATACCTTGAGCAATTAAACAGGATGTTTTGCTTAATATGTAACCCACATGCTCTGCTCTGTGCACATTTTCTCCAATTCATCCCTCATCCTCATCTTCTCATTGTTTTATCTATTTTACCCATTTTACCATATTTTACTCTGTATTTCCTACCTTCTCACAGAATCACAGAATGGTTGGGTTTGGAAGGGACTTCTGAAGATCATCCAGGCCAATTCCCTTACTAAAGCAGGTTTCCCTAGCACAGGTCGCACAGCAGCACGTCCAGGCAGGCTTCGAGTATCTCCAGAGGAGAGGACTGTACAATCTCCCTGGGCAGCCTACTCCAGTGCTCCATCACTCTCACACTAAAGGCATTTTTCCTTATGTTCAGGTGGGACTTCCTGTATTCCAGTTTGTGCCCATTGCCCCTTCTCCTGACATCAGGCACCACTGAAAAGAGTCCAGCCCCATCCTCTCGACATAGGCCCTTTAGGTATTTATAAGCATTAATAAGGTCTCCTCTCAGTGTTCTCTTCTCCAGGCTATAGAAACCCCGGCCTCTCAGCTTTTCCTCCTAAGAGAGCTGCTCCAGTCCTTTAACCATCTTCATGACCCTCTTTTGGACTCTCTCAAGTAGTTCCTTGTCTTTCTTGAATTGGGAAACCCAGAACTGGATACAGTACTCCAGATGGAGCCTTACTAGGGCAGAGCAGAGAGGGAGTAGAACCTCCCTTGACCTGCTGGTCACACTCTGGCAGCACCCCAGGCTGAGATTGACCTTCTTGGCCAAGAGGACACATGGCTGGCTCATGGTTAACTTGTGGTCCACCAGGAAACCGAGGTCCTTATCCACAGAGCTGTTTTCCAGCAGGTCAACCCCTAACCTGCATTGGTGCATGGGGTTATTCCTCCCTAGGTGCAGGACTCTACACTTATTTTTGTTGATCTTCTTTAGTTTCTTCTCTGCCCAACTCTCCAGCCTGCCCAGGTCTCGCTGAATGGTAACACAGCCTTCTCTCCCTACAGCTGTACTGAACAAAATTATCAACTACTATGATGGGTGAATACATATCCTTAATGGATAAGTCTGGCTTTCAATAGAGCATCACACTGATGAAGTGGAAATTACTGTCTCCAGAGGATGCCCAAGTTAGAGACTGAACTGCTTTTAATCTTCCAGAGCAGCTCAAGGGAAGCATTTTCCCATGCGTAGCCTAAAGTAATATTGCAATTGACTCTAGAGATATGCAAGGAAAGGTTCATAAATGCCCTAAGGTCCTCTTCCCCCCATCCCCTTGCCACATCCTCACAGTGCCATATGTTGCCAGACCAGTGCCAGACTAACATCACACTTTGTCCCTGCAAGCTGCTTCCCATGTTAACAGGTCAGCAGCAGAAGCCTTAGCTGGGGTTAACGACTTCAAAAGTCAAATCTCCCAAATCAAAGATGATGACTTGAAGATTATTATCTCTTCCCAACTTCTGTCTTATAGGAAGCTGTAAGGAAATGCAAGACCCAGCACCATGTTTGACATCATTTGAATTTTGAATACCTACACTCTCAAGCCAGTAGGCAAGCCTGATGATAGGTGAAAGGTGAAACAAAGTTTCTGACAATTCAAGAACCCCTCTAGAGGACCTACCTCATTTTTTAAAGCAAGTGTTCCAGAATTACTGCAAATAAAGTCTGGTAGCTTGGTGCTCATTTCCCAGGGCTCTTCTACTATATGCAGGGATATGTGGCCTACTGACAGACTCTTTTGCATGTTCAGCTCCCAGCATTTCCAGGTGGCCTTTCCTCTGAATCTATGCTCACAGCAATTGCAATGGCCATAGGAGAGAGTGGAAAATGTTGGATACTTAAAAATTGGTTATTTGTGTCTATCACTTGTTCTCCACAACCTAAGACACCCAAAAAGGGGAGGAAAAAGGACACATAGGCCCTTTGCAGGGAGCATTTGTATACACATACCTGCCATCAGCTACAATAGCTGATGTCATGATATTTGTAACTGGCATCATTGTCATCCCTAGTGATGTCTAAAAGCTGAATATTCCTAAGGACAGGTCATTTTTGAGTAGTTTTCCCTAATTCAGCGAATCTAAGTTCTTTGCTTTTCATTCAAGACATTTCCTGACACTAACTATGGATAATTTCACAGTTTCATTTTTGTTAGGACTTAGGAATTACAAAGGCATACTCAGATATTGCAGACAACGGATTTGGAAGACAGAAGAATCTGTCTCTTCCCCAAAGCAAAATGAGATCAGCTGCAGACAAATAATGGATTGAGACATTGAAACAATTAACAGGAACAAAATATGCTCCTGAAGTCAGGGAACCACTTCAGATAATAAAAAGTAAGGGAGTATTTTACTATGGAAGCCTTTATTGGGTTTTTATAACCCGCTTTCTCCTTGTCCACAGCCTAAGCAAAATAACCGGCACTAGGGACTTCTGCCCAGAGCTGGCTCCAATCAAATTCTCAACCCAGTAACCACTGTGCAGTTTGCTCCCTAACATCTGCTTTCTGGAGTGAAGGAATGTGACAAACACATTTGTGTCCTAGAGCCAAACATGACCTGTTTAGCAGTTATTGTTGCAGAAGGGATGACCTAGGGAGATCCAGTAATCACGGCTGCACTTTCTGCTTCTGAGCAAATCTGGAGTTCAGTCTACATAGGTAATAACCATAGGGTGTGTTTGCACACAGGAAGCCCACGCAAAATGTGCCCCTCAGGATACTACAGGCCAGAACTGACTAGCAAACGCGGGTAACTCTAAGCAGAATGGTATTATGTCTTACTAAAGCCAGTTATCCTGACTGTAACAAGCTGTTGTAGTTAGCAGACCTAACATTGGGTGACATTTACCAGGACAGGCATCTTCCTCGTATCAATCTTTTTAAAAGCTTGTGCCAAAATGTGCACACTTTCCCAAGCATAAAGACAGGCAACTGTGATGTTGAATTTTAACATCAAAATCCTCTGGTGATCCTTCCTTATAACTCATTCACATTGGAACTGCAGCTTGGAAACAAGCACAGGCTCAATCATAAATTGATAGAACTTAACAGCTTGCTGAAGCCTCTCTGCTACTGCTGACTAGCACATAATGTGTACCATACCCATACAAAGACTTAGCAAATTCCTTTTTAGTGCTCCAAAAGCCAGGATAGATGTAGCTTCAACAAGAAGCAAATATTTGTCCTGAGCAAGGTGTTGGCCTTGTCTGCTCTAAATGTTTGCTTATTTCTCTGCATTACCATGCAGTAGTACATAAATGGCAAAAGTCAAACTCACAGCAGAAGTGTCAAAAGCACCACCCTGAGGCACACAAAGGGGATTACTGGAGGACAGCCTGCAAACAGGCATTTAGAATGGCAAGAACTGACCAAGAACCAGAAACAGTGGGACTCAAAGAGAAAGCAGGGAAAGGAATTATTGGGAAGATTAGGTATCTCCAGAAGCCAAGAAAGGGAAACCCAAGGCATGGTATGGGAGAACTCTCAGCTTGGAAACCAGTGGAAATAGGAAAATGATCACTCCAAGAGGAATTCCATGAATGTTCAGCTTCTACTTTTTTGTGCATCTGCAGATGCACAAGAGCCACACAATCAAGAGCTTGCAAAGATTTCTGCAGCCATCTGCATCAAGGGTAACATATGCAGCCAGCACACTCCTGTGTTCCACTCCCAAGAGACACGCAGTAGAATAACCTCTTCTGTCTTCACTTAAATCCTTTATTCTCTAGAATCCTAATGCTAAATTACAGGCTGAGAAGGAGAATAGGTCATTAGATTTTTCACTTGCTGAAAAATAGAAAGAGATCAATGTCCTGGAAGTCAACAATATCCTTTTTTCTGTAGATCCCAGTGATGAGCTGAAAGTCTGGTCTAGGGAGTTGAAATGAATACCACCGTCCCTATAACTAGTTGGTAAAAGTTTACAGCAGATGATTGAACTGTTTTGGCAGCCATGCTGTGGAAGATTCAGCTTGTTTATAGCATGGGCTTTTCCAACTGCACATGCAATCCGTTTTGTTAGTCTCTGATCTGTTTTCTGTGCTGACAAAACAAGGTATAATCAAGGAACGTGCTAAGGGATCTTACTCCGTTTCGGGGTTTAGAATATCTATTTACATCGATGGAACAGTTTTGCTTCATTACAGGATGATTAGGCTCATTTGGGGAAAAAAAATCACCTTAAAAGCAAAGGCATTCCTGAGTCTTGATCAACACGAAAGTCTAGCACTATTTTTTTAGGTAAATGTGGGATGATGTTTCATAGCTCTGAATGGAGTACTCTGACTGGAAAGATTGACAGATGGCTTGTCTTTGTAAGCTGAAATAACAGCCACTAAAAAGTCACCTTCGTTGATAAATAATAGACTCTTCAGTCTAGAAAACAGTGGTTCAAACAATGGTTTTGTCAAGTGCTGAAAGACCTGAAATCCTCAGTGATAAAATCTTCTGGGCTAGACAATAAAGGCTTGGTCTGAAAACTTGGATTCATATTATACTGATCAGTGGCAGGCAGATATTGCTATCAAATGTACCTCTCTCCTACTGTAAAACAGGTTCTAACAATGACAAACACTCCAGAGTAACAAAATGAAGATTGTCTAAGACTCTTCCCAGCTTTGAAAAATGTTTCCACTTAACAGCATAATTTCTGGCACAGAAAAGCTTTGCAATAGCGTTCTCTAGGCATCTGTAAAGCAATGTATTTCCATAGATGTTGTTCAGATGTCCTCCACACCATGAGCTGAGGAATATCCATCTAGCTCCACATTCTGCAACATAGCCTTAATTTGGGATCACAGTATTGACTTCTGGTGACAGAGAATATAAAAAACAGAGCTATCAGTATTAAACTGAAATTAATATCACTATATGAGCACTTTCACATATAATCTTTCCCTGAACTCCATGACTTCTAAGAGATGGTGTGTACCAGCTAAGGAAATCTTTGAAGCATTTGCTATCAGTATGGAACCATTCTGTTCCTGAGAACAAAGGAACACAATCTGCATTGTCTTTGGTCGACCTCAGGTAAAAATACCTGGAATACTTGGGGTACTATAGATGACTTTAGGATGTACTTTGAAAACAATCTTAATTTAATCTCTGGCTGTACTTAGTATAATCAATGTTTTCAACAGGGGGTGGGCCTTAGATAACCTTAAGCTGATGATCAAAATATACCTGCAGCGATCATTTGTGGAAATCATTAAAGTCTCTGCTAGATCTAGACTCTACAATTTCATCTAAGTTACACGCATGCATTGAATACATGTTCTCACATGGAAGCTATAAGGACTGTACCTATACCTGGACTGTATTTAGAACTGCTATGGAATTCCAAAAAGCTCTGAAAGAACTTTGAACAGTGCACAAATCTTTGCAGAAAAGAGCTCTGCTGACAGGGCTTTGCAGTGACAACCTTCTTCCTCTGCCGAGTACAGTACAATCATGTGAAGAAATGCAATAAATTTTAAATATGCATATGCAAAGCAGCTCTAGGAAATATTGCCACTATAGGCATGAAAATCTAAATCATAAAAACAAGGTACAGAAAAATGCATTTTAAAACTACTTATGAACAACTTGAAGAAAGATTTTATGTGGCCCATCCAGACTAAATAAACTAACTATTTTATACGCAGACATCATGGTTATTAAGTATTGCTAATTGTAAGGAAGATCGGAAGTACAGTTTAGCTTCTACTCATGTAGAAGTACACATGTGTGTAAATTATATTTGAGTTTCAGGAAACTAGGACTATTATTCACTTGCAAAATTGTACACTTCAGTTTCCAAATGACCCAAGGCCGTAATTTTAATACTTTTTAAAATCTATAGCAGTTTTACAAGTAGGAACTAGTAAAATGGATTTTAAAACAGTGTTACTTGTATTTTTATAGTTTTTTTTTAAATTTAGCACGCCATGTAGCAAAGGTTCAGATGAATTTTATAAATTTCCATTTAACTTAGCTAATGTTGTCAGACAGCACTATAAATCTTCAAAAATACTACTAGTTTGAGGGCTACCAAAGCATTAATAATCATCCTAGACGACTAAATAGGAGACTTGGAAAACTGTCATTTCACGTCTTCAGCCTGTCCTCCTTTCCCTCCCCCCTCAAAAAAACCCCAAATGGTGGCATGCACATTACACTCAGAAAAACTGACAAGTCATCCTAGTTCAATGTTCTGCTCAAAGCAGAGTCAACTTTACATCCAGACTGGATCACTCTGGGCCCGGTCTGGCCAAAGAGACTCCACAGCCTCTTCAAGCTCTTGTTGCAGGGCTGTATCATGGCCATGGTGAACATTTTCTTCCTGTGTCCAGTTCATATTTTCCTATTTGTAGCTTTAGGCTATAACCATATGTACCCTGATGCACCGTCTTTACATAATCTAGAAGAAAAAGCCCAAGATAATACTTCTTGTCACCTGCAGAACACTATTAACTACATCAACTCTACTTCTACTCATAGTTCCACTCTTAACAATTCTTCTTCAGTGCTTCAAGGAAACATTTTTATTTTGCCTCTCATATTTCTAGTGTTTGTGTGTTTCCCCTTATCACTTCAAGTCTGTATTTAAATATAATGTTTACAATAGAATCTTATTTCACCCACTAGCACTGTTGTTTCTTTCTTATTTTTATTTCAATTAATACACTGTATTTGGTCTCTGAAGACAGTTTAAATGTTTCTCGGGGTTGCAAGGAAGTTGTAGCTTTGGAAGCTTGGTTTTGAGAAAAAAAAAAGTCAACAGTATTAACTACATACCAGCAGAGGGAAACACAGGCTCAAGAAAACTAACTCATCCTCTTGGGAGATACATTTTTTACCCATCATATCCACTGAAATTGACCCATTAAGATATGGTAGGATAGGTTGTCTTGTACCTTGCATTTACTATGTACGCTGACAAAAATAAAGTCATCCCTGCTTTGAGTTGTATCCATCAGTATGACTCTTGATTTTTTTCAAGGTTGTAAGCGTTCCCTAGTCTCCATGAAGTCAATGGATCCCAAGTGCACCCGGCAAAACATGATCCAAATCCAGCACAGTTAGAACTGACTTCTGGATGCTGGAATTCACATCTTTCACCTTGGAAGATATCAGTCAAACACCATCCACTGCGACAGTGAGTGCTTGTGACAAAACCACTTCTGGAAAAAAGAAAGCGAATAAATAGGCCTGATCAGCAAGCTCTAAGAACATTCCTCAAACACTGCTTCAGTCCATCTCTGTCCCAAACACTGATGACACACACGTTTTCCACATGAAAGAGAAGTGCAGTATTAGGTTAGGCTTTATCAGAAATTCAACAGGATAGCATTGCTGCCTTAAGGAGGTGTGTTCAGACAGCATGAATCCAAAACACTGGGAGGGCTTCCAAAACTAATGGGGAAGGTAGGAATTGTAGAAAAAGCTTCCAAGAGTGAAACTGCCTAGGAACATGAAATTCACCTCTCTGAAAGCGCTTCACCACTCTGGGCTCACTATCTGCTTCTAAATTCCTCCAAACCAGCCTGCTTCTCATACTCACTTTCTGGCTCCTAAGGGTTACATTTGTTAAAGGACACTTACGAAAACACATAATTAAAAGATGCTGAACTCCTCCAGGCAACCAAAGCAAACACACAACCTGCCTGCCAACTCTATACAAACAGAACAATGCACCACAGTGTGCTCCGCTCCAAGGGACACTGAATGCAGTGATATTAAACACCACTCTTTTGGGCTAAGGGAAAGAGACGGAAATTTAATTAAAAGCTGATGCTATGATGAGTAATTTTGCGAGATTTGCAAAATGATGCCTTAAGAACACATTCCTTTCTTTCCCTCCCCCACATTCAAAGACAGCTACAGCCTCATTCTAGAAGTTTTGACCAGCTTTGTTTTTATCTAAAGTCAGATGGTACTGATGAAATGAAGCACATTTTATTTACCACAAAGCATCACAAATGCTGTCCGTTGACCCTTAAACGTACTCTTGCCCACACCATGCAGAAAAGCTCAGTGTCACTGCACAGAGACCTGATGTGACTTTGTGATTTATGGTCATCAAAAGTGGGTCTGCACAATGTCCTTAATGTCAAATTCTTATGACTGCATCCTCACTTCTGTCACTGGCACCTTCAGCTGCATGTGGTTCACTGAGATGTCCCTATGTGACGAAGAAAAACCTGTGACAACTCAGTCTGGGAAGGGGAGTCATCACTACCCTACCGGTCCCTGTGCAGGCTAGGAAATACATTAGCTGCTCAAGACCAGAGTCCGTGGTCTCTACCTGCAAATATGGTATCACTCTGGCAGTAACACCAGGTATGTGAGTGAAAAACAGGATGCGTGCTAAGCCAGCCAACACACAAATGTCTGGTAGTTTTTCACCTCTCTTAATCCACTAGATCCTAAAGCAGAATGGGCAGCTGTCATTGCATTGCAGATGTGTTGCAGCTACTAGTTGTTGACGTGCTGTTTCCATGTTGACATCTGCTTTGACTGCATGCCTCCCAGAGCAGGCTCATCTTTTTGTATTCATTCAATGCCACTTCCATCTCTATAAGTAATGAAACCACCAAGGAAACACAGCTAACTTAGCTGGTGTAAAAAACAGCAGGTGCTCCATGCCAGTGATGACACAAAACAGTCTTGCACAAAGGGACATTAACCACAACCCATTAAAACTGAGAAGAAAAATATAATTCCCTCAGTATTTTAGGTGAGGTGACAGATTTTTAAATTAACGGGCAGTCTTGTAAGAAGTGTCACAAGACCTTAGCTCAGCTGCAAAAAAGAAGAGCCTGCAACAATTAAAACTGTTGACTTTTGAAATTAAAGAGAAAAGCCTCCTACCAGATCACTCAGCAAAACAGTTGTCTCAGTAAAGCAATGGAAGAAGGTAGTTTAGAGAAGAAAGCATCTTAACAGACCCTTCTTATCCTTCTGCTACTATGTCATCACTATGCCAAGCAGAGCGGCATCTAACAAAAGCCATACCCCTTTAACATCTCACATCCAATCAAACTGACTTAACGGGACAGCTGATGACATCAGAACCAGGGGTGTTGTAACAGCACTTTACACACACCCATCTAAAAAAATCTGAAAACTTTAATACTGAAAATACTCTTTCTTTCCTTCCCCTTACTGGGCCTCTTCTCCCATTTCAGGGTTTGCTTGTTCCAAATTAAAGTCTCATAACTGGGCTGCAATTTTTCATTTCCATTCCCAGTTCACAAATTCAGCTGTTTTCAAAATATATGAGGTATTACTAAGATTGGGCCAAGACAAAAGACCACCAATCTAAGCCATGACACGACTCAGGCTGCAGAGAATGCTTTGAATGATTTTGTGGAGGGGTTCTTTTCTCAGCCCTACCTTGAGAACAGAACCACAAAAAGCTGGGTGGAGCATTGTTATAGAGAAGACTAGGGAGATATTCTTTCCTATAATGCAGCACTGGCCACCAGGCTGGAAATCAAATAGACTAGAAAACAGTGAAGGTTGCTCCTTTATTTCTCCAAAAGCCCAGGCTCTACACCATGCCTCAACCCCACCACAGATGTGACCACTGGTCAATTAGTGACTTATCACAGCTGGAAGCCGTTCTGATCCTTCCTTCCCCGTGTCCTCCTCTGCCACTTTCATATTCTTATAGTGTCATCACTAAGCAGCTGAACATGGATGGGTGTCAGGGATGCCAGAAAGCAACACCCCATTCTTTTCTCTGGGAAGCTCATCACTGACAGCTATAGTGACAGCTGCAGTCCTTCCTCTAGGAAGGAAAATATGGGCAGAGCTAGAAGGAGGATTTTTTCCTTCATTAGAAATCTTTAGTAGTAATGTCAAAAAATATAGAATTTTTTTAAATGAAAATGCTTAAGAAAAACATGAAACAGTTGTAACTCCATCTCTCACAGAAACACTTCCTGCTGTGTTTCACATGATTAGACATCTTCCTTCCATAAACAGGGATATTAGATCCACAGCAGATCAGGGCTAACATGCAGGAGACCAGGGAACTTGCCTGAATTTCAGAACCAGGCATTTGCAAAGCAAGAAAGAGCATAACTGCACTGACACAGTAAAAACTGATCTCACCAACTGGAAAGGAGGAGTGCTGTTTATCCCAACCAGTGAAGCATGCTAATGTCTAAGATAAAGTGCATAAGTAAATACACAGTGCAGGGCTTAGCTCATTAGCTTGTGCTTTTCTTCACTAGTCTGTGCACCAGCAGCTAAATTATGCTGTGGCAAGGCAAGAAGTTACAGAGCAGCAGCCTCTCTTCCATGGATTCCACCCTTGAGGCTTCTGAGGCAACTTCGTCATTGCACTGCACAGTCTCCCTTCTCAATGACATTACCATGTCAGCAGAGGAAGCCCTCCGAAGTCTCATGCCTGGAAAAGCATTGAAGCAATGACAGCACAGGATGAAACAAGATGGTGCGATGTCTAGTTTCAATGCAACACCTACTTAGATTTTACAGACCACCTAGAGGTAAACATACAGTGATAAACCAAGCTGTTCAGACAGGGCAAGAGCAGGCTGGAGAATCAACAAAGGTGATAAGGCAATAAATTTGGAAAGTGACCCAGAAAAACAAAAAAGACACTGGTCAAAACACAGCTGTCCACTTCTGTCATGCACAACTGGGAATCCAGGCCAGCCAAGTTACAGAGGTTTTCCAGATCTTGTACTAAAGAAAATTACATCCTCTGTCCCAGTTTGGCCTCAATACAAATATACTCCACCCCAGCATCTCAGTATACTAAGCAAACCAGAGCTTCACAAGTACTCCACTTCCATAGGTAGCACAAAAGCAGAATTCCAATTAAGAGAAAATGCAGACGTGCAAAAGTAACTGTTGATACCAGGTTTACCTATCATATCACAGGCCAGTATTATCACTACAGACCTATTATTACTGTGTTTTCACTGTACTGCATAAGCAAAAATATCAAAATATCGTAGTATGAACATCCAATTACTGTTTAATTATCAATATCCAGTATTCATATTCAAAGGACAAATTCAAAGGAACAAAAGAAAGACAAAGAAAAGTTAAACTTAATGTCTTACTAACACATTGAATCTTTTCAGTATTGCAGTTTGCTGATTCTCACTCAATTCAGATGTTACAGTGAAACTAGACATCTATTTCCATTAACTTCTTTTAATTTAATGTAAATTTTTACTCTATATTGTTTCTGAAGAGAGCTAATTAGAGGTAATGCAAGGTCTCAGCTCAACCTTGCACAGTATCACTGAATATCTCTCTCCCTCTGACAGGAATATCTATCTAGAAACGTCTGAACATCAAATTGTTGCCTTTCTCATTACTACAATAATGGTGGTTCAGCCATCGTGAAATATGACAGTAAGCACATATAAAAATAACACAACTACTACAATTAGCCAAAAGAGCACCTTAGCACCTTCCTTCATTCATCTTCTAATCTAAGGGCACTTTCTGCACAAAGTGTATGATACTAATTTTACCTAAACTGTGTCTGGTATGATGCAATCTAATTTAATAATCTAATACATTCAAGATTTGAAGTGCAAGGGGATACCACCCTTTTATTTCCTTATGCTCCCTCTGTCAGTTAGCTAAAGGGTTTACATTTGGCTCCATTTACCACTTAAGTTTCATCAATTGTTTTAAAACTAAATTTGATCAAGCTTTTCAACATCATCACCTCTGAAAGATTTTACTGTTCTGACTTTTATGTATCATCAAAGCTGCAAGATCAACAGATTTCTGAAGTTAACCAGCGCTTCAAGGAAGGGGAGTTAGTGTAGAAGACACAAAAAGAACCTCACACTCTCAAGAATTAGAATTCACAACTCTTTTTATTCAGTTCTCCATGTTATGACTGTTCTCCATTATGACTGTTAACCCCAAGTGCAGACATCACCCCATTCCACATTGCAGCTGGTCCATCCTTTCTTCCCTTCATTGTGAAGGGAGCATTATCAAGAGGTAAGTATCCCCATAGGAGGGAAGAGAAGACCTCCTTCTGGTGTAGAAAAACCTAGAGAAACAAACCATTGAAGAAGTTAGTCTTTTTCCCAAAAATACTAACATCAGAAATTCAAGCAGACATTATAAAAGAAACCTCTGTAAATGACATCTATCTGGCTTCCTTGATAGCTGCATTAGAGATGCACCAAGGACTGAGCCATCAGTACCAAACTACTCTTCTAGACTTGGAAAAGGCCCTTCCAGGTCAAGGAGTGAGATGCAATGAAGGCTGTGTTCCAAAGGTAAAATCTAGTTCCTGTTACCTTTCCTGCAGGTAGAGGAGCTCAATCTCTGCAACTGTTGATCCAGCATCATTCACAAGCATTATATTCCTGTGGAAATACTTCATGTGGAGGAAAAACTGTATACAAATTTACCGAAGTCAAACTGCAGCCTCTTTCTGCCTAGTTCTCTCACTGATAAAGCTTCAGCATTTGCCATCTGGTAAACAAACATTTCCATTCAGGCATGGACAAGCATTCCTACATCACATTACATTTGTGCTACTCCTTCCACACTCTACTGTGAAGATGGGTGGGGAGAGTAACCATGACATTTGTTTTGTTTCTGTTGGCCTTGTGTTTATTAGAGGAATGGGAAAATATACACACAAACACACCGAGATTCCTCCTGAAACTTAAAAAATACTACACAGGTTTCATGCTTAACACACAATAACACCAAGCAGACAGGACCCAGAAAATAATAAAAATAGTAGACAGCGCTTGGCACAGTAGTAGAGGGGAAGAGAAACTAAATATGCACCCTTGGGCAAACCACACGGCTTGTAAACACCAGATAGGAAATACTAACAGTGGAAGAAACAGTCAATGTGACATTCCCATTCCTCATCATGGCATAACTGAATCAAGTCATCTTGACCTGGCCTCCCACTACACTGGTAAGACAGAGTTGAAAGGATACCCATGTATATAGTTACTGCTTAGTCTTCTCTCTCTGCTTCATGGCACCTTTGCATTCAGTCTACATAACACTGTGTACAGTTGTCAGCTCTCCATCTCCTTTCTCCTTAGATAAACTAAGCACCATGGAAGCTCAGCAGTATCACTGCTTCCACCATTAAGAGGAAACATGCATAGAAAAAATGTGTGACTGACCAAGAGGCAGCAACAACTGGGTTACTGGCTAATATAATATGGATTTTCTCTCCCTCTCTAACAACAAATGCTGTTTTGTACAAGAGGGATCATCCCAATAAATTCTGTAAATTAACACATAGCCAGAAATTTTATGAATGTGATAAACTGTTATTTTTCTGATTACAATATTTTGTTGAAAATAAATATCCAATGACCTCTAATAAAACACCACTTATTTTCCATTCCTGTATTAAAATATCTAAATGTTATTGCATTTTGGCTAAGACAAAAGTTCAGTCTTGGTTTGGGAAACTGTATTTATCATACTACATTAAACCACAGATTAACAAAATACCGTGCATATACTTCAGAAAATGCAAAGCATTACATGATAAGGGAAATTTAAAAATTCACTGTTGATCAAAAGCAACTGCACTTTCTAGTGACAGCTACAGGATGCTATTTTACAAAGACTTCTGCTACTACTGCATATATCGCAATAACAACATACAAACCAGCAAAATCTATGTTAGACTTTGTCCTCAGATTAGCACAGCTGACCGTTCTTGGTCAGAGAGCATTCCACATTTATTCCCCTGTTCAACTGACCTCAACCCTACACACAGAAGTGCATCAAAGAGTTCTGACAGCAAAGAGAAATGACAATAGAAGATGTCATTCAATGTACGCAACACTTTCAAAGTCCCTTCTCAGATGTTTTGTTGTCTCATCTTATTAAAAGAGAGACCAAAAAGCCTTCTCTCTAGCAACATCAGTGAGTACTCAACTGACATCAGACCTGGAATGCAACTCGTTACATAGTTCCTAGGTTTTTGGCTGCTTTCCCTTAACCATTCTGCTTCCTATAGAAATGGACAACAAAATGACATATTTAACTCCACAAACACATTTCCTTCCAAACAAACAAAATCTATTACTCTAAGCCATAGTACTATATGCAGCTAGACAGAGTAAACGGCCTCCAAATAAAGAAGCAGATATAGGAGACACTCAGAAATTCACATAAATCTTTTATGAACCCTTCCTCCACGCACATTTGGCAGAGCTTAATGCATATTACTATAGAATCCCTACATTCTAGTAACACCTGTGCTCTTTCTAAACAGGACAAAAGGGGTTGCAGAAATATCTTGAAAATGGCTTGCCTAACTACAATGTAAATGTTAACTTTTCTATCATCCTAATCCATAAGCTGCTTTTTAGTCAGCATGAGGAACCCATCCATTTGTCCTTTCACATACATACCACTCCCTGACTGTCCATGGAAGTCTATAAGAATGGAAAGTATTCTGCCTTCTTCAAATCTCTACCACATCAAAGCTGCAGTGATCAGGGTGCTTCGCTATGTCACATCTAGTGGAATTAGAAACACCCTTTTGTACTGACAGCAACATGTGAAAATGTGGAGGATCTGGAAGAGTTCTCTAAATTTCTCCTTGTTTTTCACCCAAAAAATCTTTCCTGAACAGCTGACCCTAAGCCACGTAGAACAGTCCCTTTGCTCATTAAAAAAGTTTACACACATTTCTACTGTGCTGAGAAGCAAAAAGTTAAAGGTCTATCTGGGCAAAAAAGCACATGTTCAGGGCCAGATGACCACCATTCTTCCCAAGTATTACTGTCATCTAAACTCAAGGTAGTACCATTTTTAATTCACACGACCATCAATTCCGGTAGGCAAGCACCACGGCTAGTTTCCTTATCAACAGCTCTACCTGAACTTGCAGCTCTCCTCCTTCATACCCAGTCCCCAAAGGCTAGCATACCTAGCATATATCATGTACAGAAAGTCTGATGTGATTCCTCCTAAAAACAAAAAACTGGAGATGCTCAAGATCAGCAAAAGCTGGTTTACTGTCTCTCTGCTGACAGACCGACACATGCTTCAGACTCCTTTGGCTCTACTACCAGAATTCACTTTCTCACTTTCACATCTTCAGTCAGACTGGATTTAAGAAACACTTTCTCCATGAGCTTCACCTCTCACATGGACTTCGATCACTGTAAGAAAACTTTCCACATCTCGATTCAAAATATTTTTCACTTCACGCATTTAATCTCCTTTCACTTTGCAGTAACTCAGTTCTGGAACTCCCAGCCTGTGGTCCACATAATACTTTTAAAGGCTGTATGAAAAGTGAGAAGCTACTGAGAAAAGCACACTAGTTGTCCATAGTCTTAAGTGGTACCTAAGTGCACTGGAAACTATTTAGTTGCCTGACTAACAAAAAACTCAGATCCAGCGTAGCTCCCGTATGTCAGCATTGTTCCCAATTTTATCGTGACTATCTCAGATAATGACAGGTAACAGAACTTGAAATTTATCAACTAATACTCAGCTGCAAGTGAACTAGAAACATTTATGAAAATACAAAAGCTACTGCTGTGTTCTGCATGTTGGTATATATTCTGACCACAATTTTTTTCCCAGTTCACTAAACGTGTTTCTCTGCATTCTCCTCTGATCCAGATTCATACTTCCACTATGGCCAGACCATCATCATTCCACATCCTGCTGTTCTCTCTTCTTTTCCTTTCTTTTCAGAAAGACAACTCACTCTACTATAGGTCAGTATTTTAATGTCTGGTTGGAGATTTACTTAAAATGGAGGTATGGCTATGACGGAACGTGTTAATGACGTGTGCAACTGTAATTCGTTGATTATGCCTAGATCTGTGTTCTCCAAAGGGGAGTAGGTGAGACAATGCATAAAGGTGCAAGAATAAAATACTTTTTGCACAATTAATAAATACAATTAAATAAATGTTTAAAGTAGCGTTCATTTTATCTTTATCTCATCCTTTTGTAATTCTGGTTTTGCGTAGGTTTTACAACATACATAGCATTACATGCATATAACTTATAAATAAACATGTATTAGGGTGCCTGCTCAAATTTTTTTTACTGCTAGGGATGTGCAATCAAAAAGTTTCAGAGACCACCAGACCAACCCACTGCCAGCACCTTCCACTAGATCAGGTTGCTCAAAGCCTCATCTAGCCTGGCCTTGAACATCTACAGGGATGGGGCTTCCGCAACTTCTCTGGCCAACCAGTTCCAGTGCCTCACCACCCCCACAGTAAAAAATGTCTTTGTAATATCTCATCTAAATCTCCCCACTTTCAGCCTAAAACTATTACCCCTCATCCTATCCCTGCACTCTTTGATAAAGAGCCCCTCCTCAGTTTTTCCTTTTTTACTGGGAGACCGCTATAAAGTTTCCCCAGAGCCTTCTCTTCTCCAGGCTGAACGCCAGCTCTCCCAGCCTGTCCTCATACGGGTGGTGCTCCAGCCCTCAGATCCTCTTCATTGCCCTCCTCTGGACTCACTCCAACACATCCATGTCCTTCCTTTGCTGAGGACTCCAGAACTGAACACAATACTCCAGGTGAGGCCTTATGAGAGCAGAGTAGAGGGGCAGAATCCTCAACTGGCTGGTCACATTTCTTTTGATGCAGCCCAGGCAAGGGTTTGCTTTCTGGGCTACAAGCGCACAGTGTCGGCTCACGTTGAGTTTCTCATCCACCAGCACCCCCAAGTCCTTCTCTTCAGGGTTGCTCTCAATCTATTCTCTGTCCAGCCTGTATCTGTGCTTGGAATTGCCCTGACCCAGATGCAGGGCCTTGCATTTGGCCTTGTTGAACTTCATGAGGTTCACATAGGCCCACCTCTCAAGGCTGCCAAGGTCCCTCTGGATGGCATCCCTTCCCTCCAGCTTATTGACCACACCACACAGCTTGGTGCCATCAGCAAACCTGCTGAGGGTGCACTCAGTCCCACTGCCTATGATCTGATAAAGTTGTTAGACAACATTGGTCCCACTACCAGCCCCTGTGGAATGCTGCTTGTCACCAGCCTCCACTTCGGCACTGACCTGCTAACCACAGCTGAGTACGACCACCCAGTCAGTTCCTTATCCACCAAGTGGTCCATCTGTCAAATCCATGACTTCACAATTTAGAAACCATAATATCATGCAGGACAGTGTCAAAAGCTTGGCATAAGGCCAGGTAGATGGTATCAGTTACTTCTCCCTTATCCACCGCTGCTGTAGCCCCATTGTAGAAGGCCACCAAATATGTCAGGCAGGATAAAGCCATGTTGGCTGTCACCAGTCACCTCGTTATTTTCCAGGTGCCTCAGCAGTTTCCAGGAGCACCTACTTCATGATTCTGCCAGGCACAGAGGTGTGACTGATCGGCCTGCAGTTCCCCAGGTCTTCCTTTTCTCCTAAAAATGGGAATTGTGTTTTCCCTTTTCCAGTCAGTGGGAACTTCACCAGACTGCCACAACTTCTCAAATATGATGGATAGTGGCTTAGCAACTTCACCTGCCAGTTCCCTCAGGACCCACAGGTGCACCTTCAGGTTCCTCAGATGGTCTCACACCTGATCCTCTCCTACAGTGGGCAGTTCTTCATTCTCCCAGTCCCTGTCTTTGCCTTCTCTGACTTGGGCAAGTGTATCTTGAGCCCTTATCAGTGAAGACTGAGGCAAAAAAATCATTGGGTACCTCAGCCTTCTCCATATCCTGGGTAACCAGGTCTCCTGTTTCCTTCCTTAAAGGGCCCACATTCTCCCTAGTCTATCTTTTTGTCACCAACATACCTACAAAAACTTTTCTTGTTGTCCTCAACATCCTTGGCCAGATTGAATTCTATCTGGGCTTCAGCTTTCCTACCTTGCTCGGATGATTTCTCTATATTCATCCCAGGCCTTGTTTCCACCCTCTGTAGGCTTCTTTTGTGCTAGAATCCAGGTCCAGGAGCTCCTTGTTCAACCATGCTGGACTTGTGGCCTTTTCGCTTGATCTCCTCTTTGTTGGGATGCATCCCTCCTCAGCTTGAAGGAGATGATCTTTGAACATTAACCAGCTTTCTTGCACTCCTCTCCCCTCCAGGGCTTTATCCCATGGTACCCTACCAAGCAGATCCCTAAAAAGGCCAAAGTCTGCTCTCCTAAAGGCCAGGGAAGCGAGCTTGCTGTGCACACTCCTCACTTCCCTAAGGTGCTTAAACTCCACCATTTCATGGTCACTGCAGCCAAAGCTTCCCTTAAGCTTCCCTTGAGCTTCACATTCTCCACCAGCCCTTCCTTGTTGGTGAGAGCAAGGTCCAGCATAATATCTCTCTTTGTTGGCTCTTCTGTCACTTAGAGAAGGAAATTATCGTAAGTGCATTCCACGAACCTCCCGGATTGCTTGTGCCCTGCTGTGTTGTCCCTCCAACAGATATCAGTGTGGCTGAAATCCCCCATGAGGACCAGGGCTCGCAAACACGAGGCTGTGCCTATCTGCCTAAAGAGGACCTCATCCACTCACTCTTCCTGGTCCAGTGGCAGACCCCCCACTACAACATCACCTGCCCATGCTTTCCGTTCAATCCTGACCCATAAGCTCTCAGTGGGCTACTCTTCCAGCCCCAGGTGGAGCTCCATGCACTCCAGCTGGTCATTGACATATACTGCAATACTCCCTCCTTGTGTCCCCTTCCTGTCCTTCCTACAGAGCCTGTACCCCTCCATGCAGCATTCCAATCATAGGATCCATCCCACCATGTCTCCATGATGCAAATGAGATCATAGCCCTGCAGGCGCACACACATCTCCAGCTCCTTGTTTATTCCCCATGCAACATGCGTCTGCATAGAGGTGCTTAAGTTGGACCCCCAATGAAGCTGGCTGGCTGGCTGGAAAACCTTTGTTTTGCTCTTCAGATGCTCTCCTGCTGAACTGTGATTGTTCTTTGGGTTCTGGGCATCTATTGCTGGCACTGGCATCAAACCGGTAGGTGTAGGATGGACTGAAGTTGCCTTCCCCCACCAATTTTAGTTTAAAGCCCTTTTCATCAGGTTGACCTATGACCAAGGATGCTCTTCCCCTTCCCCGACAGATGGACCCCATCAACCCCCAGCAGACCAGGTTTCTCAAAGCGAGTCCCATAGTCTAACTAGCCAAAGCCCTGGCTGTGGCATTAGTCCTGCAACCATCTGTTGATTTGCCAGATTCGACTGATCTATCAACCCTCATCCCTTTGACCCGTAGTATTCATGAAAAAATTCCTTCAGCTCCAGAGTCCCTTGCTCTCAGAGCTCTGTCATCCTTCTTGATACTCCCTAGACTTCTCCTGGCTGTACCACTGGTGCCAGCGCAAAACAACAGCAGCCAGCAGTAGAGGCTGTACAAGGCTTGGTAACCTCTTGGTGACATCTCTAATAGCAGTCCCCAGTAAGCAGCACACCTCTCTGGAGAGTGGGTCAGGCAGGCAAATGGGTGCCTCCGTACCTGTCAGAAGAGAGTCTCCTATTACCAACACCCATTGCCTTTTTTTAGTTGCACTGGTTGTTATCCAGGGAGCAGATTTGGTTGCCTTACTTGGTTCCAGCATCTCTCCTGATGTGATGGGTGTTTCCTCTTCAGTCTGTAAAGCAATGAAGTAGTTCTACAAGAGCACCTCGGGCTTATGGAGAAGCCTCTTCATGCTGCTGGTCCTTGCACTTGCAAACTTCCATCATCCTTCATTATTGTCCCTCCCTCCCTTCTGTGTGTGCTCGTGGGGGAGTTACAGGCTGACTGGCTGTGGGATGTGGGTTCACTGCAGACTGTGCTTGCAACAAGCTACCTAGCTCCATCTCCGCCTCCCTGATGCTATGCAGCCTTCTCACCCCCTGCAACTACCTGCTGTAGGAGGTCCTCCAACTGGAACCTCTGCCTTTTGCAGACAGCTCTGCTGTCTGCCCCTGCCCATAGTAAAATAAAATTCCATAGCAAAAGACTACAGAATCTTTCTAATTTATTCTTTGTTTTCTAAACATGTCACTAATAGCGTAACTATGACTGATCTTCCTTGTGGGGCAGAGAAATGGATAGACTGGATAAATTCTTATTTTTCAGTACTCTTAAGAGGTAGCAATTTTGGTGAATTTTAATTTTTTAAGGCATATACTGTGCACTATAGAGGCAGTGGGGAAACTGGAAAGTTGAATCAAAGATCAGAATTAAGACATCATGTAACCAAAAACCAAACCAGATAGATCAATATGTTTACTGTACTACAGCTAGTCTTTTGATGGTTAGAATTCCGTAAATTAGACTCACCATTCAAAAGGACAGTTCAGGGACTCTGCCTCTCTCCTGGGTCCCCCTTACTTCAGTTAATATTTTGCAATCCATTTCTCCCAGTACTGGAGGTTTCTCAGGTCACAGCCACATGAGTTTCTTCTGCTGCTGCTGCCACCTACCAGTTTTATTACTCTGTTGCAGCAGAGGGGCATATAGAAGAAGTTCTTGTTCAGCATGCACATAATCATCATCCTTTGTCTAAGACGTCATGGCTTATTCAAGTTCTAAAACATTTCCCCATACATTGGGCAAAGCACTGGGCACAACCAAGATCAATACAAGGCTTTAAAAGCCATTCCATAAAGAGGATGGAGCATGATCTGTAAAACCACCTTTCAAGCAACATTAAATATTAAGACATTAACTTCTGCAGAATGCAGTAAATTTTGATCAGCTCTCCCAACAAAGATCATTTGCAGACACTGCAAAGAACTAGTACTATCTTTCTTTCAAGAAGATCTTCAAGTAATAAATATAAAATCAGGTTAGAGAGGCAAAACTGTGAGTCGACATGAATTTGTTAACAAATTTGAGGAAAAGAAAATATTTTTCTTACACATTATTACAAACCCACAATTCTCTCTCCCAAAAAGGCACCCAACCACATGTCTGAAAGTGTTACACCCGTGTCCTATAGCAGTTGATGCACAAAAAAATACACAAATAAAGGAATAGGCCTGCCCAGTGTTGAGACGCAAGAAGTGGGTGTGTCTGAAAGGAAAAAGCATTGGAAACATAAGTATAACAGATCCATAAAACTATCTTGCAAGTAAAATTAAAAAAAAACAAATTATACACTCAATTACACTAGTGAAACCAGATATCACTCCATTGAGTTTCACAGAGCGATTCCAGATTTATCTCAGTGCAACTGAGAGTAAAATTTGGCTCTAAAATTATTGCCTCCCACCTTAATTTGAAGGTTCAATTTACGGTATTGCTGATAAATTGGCGGTGTTTCAGGAAAATATAAATTGAAAAATATGAAAAGTTAAGACGATTTTACGATTATATAGAAGATTTATTAACGTACAAAGAAAAAAGTCTGAAACAAGTGCTAATTCTTTACAGGTGCCATGGGAAATAAATTACTGGAACTTGGAAGCCCGTTTGAAGGCTCATATTCTTCCACTTTGAATGCTATACTAATTGTCTGATATTTACCTCTATGAGAAAATACAGATTATCCTCCTTAGACAAAGTCAAAAAAATATTAAGTTCCCAGTACTTTTAAGTGGTTTGAGATTAAGGGAGGGAATTACCAGAGAAGGATGAAGTGTACAAGTACTTAGATAGAGCAGTAAGGGCAACAGAAAAAGCACCACCCCATCCTCCAAAACCAGAAATAATTAGTCCCACAGTCTTTAATATGTATTCTCCCATCTATCCTCTTTACAGAGTTAATTTAATGGCCTTAGTACCAGTTTTTCATACCTATCAATCCTAATTGATGCAGTTATGTTCACTTGGCAAATGAAGAGCACTGCATCTTTCAAAAACCTAAGCCAAAATACTACACTTCGAACATAAACTACCTTGAAGTATGATAAAGAGAAGGTGGAATTAGTGTATTACAAAACTATCCCTCATATATTTACATGAGGGGATTCACTTTAGTCTCACCTGAGTAAAGCAAAGGACAGTGACAGTTTTCTTAAAGGTAAACATGAACAAGGAGGGGAAATAAAGAAGAAAAGTAGGATTTTCTCTAAATATCACTGTTAAAGAAATCATTCAAGAGGTTTCACCAACATGATCTGATGGGAAGTAAGGAAGCAGACAAGTTAGCAAACTTACGAAGGTTAGAGTAAGAGCAGAAAAGAGTCAATTTACCTGACAACAGGTCGGTTTTGGATGTCAAACTGCTTCATTTACCATTTTACCCACTTGCATTACTGGGGGGAAAAGTTTAGGAAGGAACATTCTCAAGGACTTTTCTTAAGTTCTCACTCTCGCCATCGGAAAGGGGAGAAGGGAAGGTTTTCTCTGGATTGTTTGACTTTTTTGGCTCCTGAAAAGTTTTGCAAAGAACAGTAACAAAGTGTGAACTGTTAGAACACATTTCTGTAAAAAAAAGGGAACATAAGTTACACAAAATACAGCAACAACTCCCACCCACAATCCGTGCAACTAATCTTTGTCATTGGCTTAAATAAATAAACAAAACAGAAAACTTTCAACTCAAATTGGAAATACAAGCGGTTTGGAGACTTCCAACAGCAGGCCAAGATCCACCATCGGAATGCTCCAAAAGTCATCCTCAAAGGTTAAGAAAGTCTTAAAAGAAACAAAACAAAGGAAAAGGCAGCAAATATCTGGTTATAAATCCTGCAGTGTTCAGTTTAAAACAATTCCTAGAACAATGAAAAAATTAAAAATTAAAAAAGACAGTAGCAACAGAAGTTACCTGTCCGAGCACCTACTATTCCATAGAGAGAACAGGAGTTGGTCGTGTGTCTCACACCAGCCATAAAGCCCATAAACCTTCTCAGAAAGAGTGAGCCATGAGAAAGATACTGTACGTTCAATTTGTTTTCAAGTCTCTCTAAGCCCTTACAGTCCCTTATGTATGTAACTGACAGATTTTTGCAATAAGGGGGAGAAAGACTTAGCAAACATCACTGGTTTAATTTGTTGGATTTTGAAGTCCAGTGTAACATCTGAAGAAGTATCTCCCTTGCGTGTGACATACACAGATGTTCCAGAAGTTATATCCTGAGTAAGAGAGCTGCTCCAAGAGTGACCATGGGCTCACAACAAAAACGTTAACAGTCCACATACACATCAAGCATTGACATTATGTCACAGGTGAGGTAACATTCCAATAAAAGCTTTTATAAAACACATTAAAGCATTAAATACAAGGTTTAGGATACAGTCCGTACACTGACATAGGAAGACATCAAGTATAAACATTTCAAGTTGAACAGAAGAAAATCTCAAGTGTTACAAAGAACAAAATTTCATCACATATAGTTTAAGGAACTTATTCTTGCAAACAGGAGTTTCTGACTGGCTCTCGAACATCAAAATATACAAAAATAGTTCTATCACCATCAGCTGTATTAGCACTATTACAATATGTTGACCTTTTTTTCAGCACATGCTTCCAAACTCAAAAACGGAGGTAGTGTTAGTGCAACTGTATGAAAGTTTATCATGTGTTTTTCAGCACATGGAACCAAAGGAAATATAGTGTATAAAGCTGATGCCTGTGAAGTTCACCTTCAATGGGAAACACTGCCTGTTTACCAGAGGATAAATTTGTTGGTGTTTTATTCCTTTAAGTAAAAACAGGACACCACCCTCACACCCCCAGCCCATTCTATACTCTTCACTATTTAAGGAGCAACAGATAAATAGGGAGCAAATATGAGATCAGTGTGCCCATTTGTACCAATGAACCCTCAAGCAAGGCTTTCATGCAGTATCAATAGCCAATGTCCGAAGAAATGTCCATGACTTTTCAAATCCTGTCTCACTCCCTGACCACTATGCATAGACTTATCTCCAGACTAGCAACCGCAGAGGAGCATCTTATCCCAAGGTAGCCAAACTGTGAATCTCTCTATTCACTGCTTATCTTTCAAAAAAATCTTATGTTTACTTCACAAAATTCTACCACCGTGAGGCATAACCTGGACATTCTGAGTGACAGTAATGTGAAGTTCCTGTGAGTCACAAAATTCTACGGAGACTTGAAAAAATAGTTCAGCTCTTTCCTCTAAAAGACGTTTCCTGTGATAGAAACAGAGAGGTCCCACTATACGAACCAACACATGCTTACTCTTCTGCTGTTATTCCCCACACGCCCAATGTGTGCCACAGCTGAAGAGAGAAGGACTGACCCTATCAATCTCTCGGGGACCGCAGGCAACTACCAGTAAAAACAATAAGGAAAAGGAAAAGGAAAAAAAACCACCACCACCCAAATTCCCCTTAGACAAAGAAGCAAGGGGACAAGAGCCTCTAGAAGAGACAGTTTACTACTCAGTGACTAGAAAATTGGGTTTCTTTCATGTTCTGTGGTTCTGCAACTCTTCATGGAAGTTAGAGACCTTAATATTCTTCAGGTAGGTATAACCTGTGCGCTTGAAGGTTCAGAAAGAAAGTTTTGAAAATACCTTTACTGCTGAATCTCCTTTTGTTGCTGGACCAGCTGGTCCTCTCTCCTGCTTAACATCAACAGTCAACCTTTCACTTCATTGTAATAATAATATTTAATTCTACAAAAAAAAAAGTGATTTTATTACATTCCTTTTAAAATAAAAAAAAACAAACTGTACAAAGAAGCATGATCAAACCTCCATAAAGCAGGTTAATACTGTTCTGTTTATTGCCTCTTGAAGACTCTCTGCATAGTGTCCATGAGTTGTGTTTAAGGTCCAAGTGAAGATAAAACAGCACAGCAGCAGAGAGGTGAGGAAGGACCACAGAAGTGGGCAGTGCAGAGCCTCAGAGGGTACACGGGACATGCTCCATTAAAGTACTCAGAAAGCAGCAGCATTGCACACGCACAACCCCCCTCCAAACAAACCCTATTTTCACAAGATTATTTTTCAATTGTAAACATTTTACTTTTTGTTTTTTTTTTAAAAAGAGGCTTAGAGGCATATATATGTGCGTGTGTGTATATAAGTATACACACACACATATATATACATATACATATATATACACATATAGTTCCAGGCCTTTATGGACTCAGATAATGAGAAAAGAATGAAAAGGGAGGAGGAAAAGGAAGAAGAGAAGGAGGCACAAGATAGGAAATGAAAAACGAGACTCAGTAACTGCTTTGGTTATCTGTTTTCCAAAACAGCTCAAGGCTAATGAGAAAATGCACCGCAAGGAAAGAGCAAGGAAAATCAGGCAGCCTGGAAAAAAATTGCGAGCTAAACAGCCAAACCCCAAAAAGAAATAAAGCAAAGCAAATGCACACACATCAACACACACGAAGTGTGTACATTCACACCATATGCACATAAGGGTCCAGGATCAATTTGTTAATTGTTTGTGAACCACAGTTATATATATAGACATAGTTGTTTGTTTTTTTTCAAATTCTCGCTGAGTTCTCTTTTTCCTTTTTTTTCTTTTATTCTTTTTTATTTTTTAAGTCCACTGCGTGTTTCCCAAAGCTAAGAATTGAGTATTTCTCCCCAGTTATACTCTTTGGATTTCTGCCAACAACAGCTTTTAGGTTCAGTGGGGAAAAAGTAAGCCTTGTAAGTATTGTATGAACTGCAGCTTTATTCTAAAGTACTTTTAGATGTTTAACCACTCCTTACCAACTTTCCCCTCCTCCGCTCCTTACCATATTTCCAACCCTCCCAAAAAAATAAAAATTAAAAAAAAAAACACCCCACCAATGTATAGGCTTTAACTCAGTGTTTTCTTAAGAAATATTCTGCGGTGTTTTCACTTTGGCCACTGTTAAAGATGCAGGCATAGAGAAGGAAGTGTTGGACTAGCATGTATTAAAGAAAAAGGAACATCAACATTGCAGCTCTCTCTCAGAAAGACTAAAACACTAACAAATACAAGTCAATGCACGTTTGCTTTAAACTAGTGTAATTCTTTTCACATTGGATTAAACATCATTTTGTATACCAAACATTACAGTGCTGTTTATCTGCTCCAATCACGCAAAGAATAGTTTAAACGTGCCACTTTTACCCCACACAGAACAATCAATTCCCCTACACACCTTCCAAAATCAGGATTTGAAATGAGAAAAACGCAAGTACTGAAATCCTCCTTCAAAAGCTTTACAAAGAAATATATACACAAACTTGCTAGTTAATACCAAGATGGCACAACTCACAGATTTGTACAGAAAGCTCAAGTTAAGTCAACCGACACTTCTCTCAGCCTCATTGTTTGAAGCCATATCCTGCAAGGTCAGAAGTGATGACTTTAAAAGGATCCTGAACTTAAAATTCCCATCTACAAGAGCAGGAACAGCAAGTGTTCAGAAATTTTGAAATACTTTTTTTTTTTTTTAACACCTTCAATTCACATTGAGAGTTTGAGGCACTCGGCAATTTACAGGATCAAGCCTTACAGAGGCAGAAGAGACTTAACTGGAGCAGTAATTCACAGAAGTTTCTAGAGAGCTGCCAGACAGCTTTCTGAAAATCTTCAAGTGTGAATCATGCTTGTCTGCGAACATACAGGAACTGGGGACCAAAGCAGCTTCCAAATAAAATTCCACTTAGGTTGAGAACTGAGCAACTTCATTAGAAAACTGATGCTGAAGAAAGAACACTATTTTAAGTTCTGCAAAAAAGTACAGCACGCATGCCTTTTACTCTTGCTCTCGATCGGCACCCCCTCTTCCCTCATTCCTCTGAGTTCCTCTGATAAACAGCATTGCAAGTTGGTTTAAAAAATTTACAAGAGAGAGTCCTGTTGGTCATCTATTTACATGTGGCATCACTCCACAAGAAGTTTGATCTCATTGGCTAATAGCTGGTTCATGTTAAATAGAGCCCCCGGGAGCTTGGTGAGCAACTCTCTCTCCGTGGTCTCAGGGTCGCTGTCGACAGAGCTGGAGCTAGCACTCATATTGTCGACAGCGGCACTAGCTGGAGGGCCCAGCTCTGGCTCGCTAGTCTCGCTTGCCGTGGACACCACAGAGAGCAAGGACATGCGTCGCGTCAAGCGACCGGGGGTAAGGAGAGAAGCAGCATAGTCGGCTATGATACCAGCTACATCTAGATTACAAGCCTTGTCAAAGGCAATAAAACCTACATTTGCATTGGCCTCGCAGACGTAGAATGAACCGTCGTCCTTCATCAACAAGTCAATGCCGCACACGTCCATCCCCAGGATGTTTGACACTTGGACTGCCAACTGCTTGCCTTGTTCACTCAGTGAGCACATCATCCCTATGCCACCTGGAAAAAGTGAAAAAAACTTGCTGTCTGTAGTCTGGTCACAAGTGAATGACATCCTCCCCAACCGGTTGGTGCTTTTCAATAGCGAAGCACCAAAGCGAGCCTGCAAGCATACTGCTAATTACTCAGAATGTAACCTCCTCTCCACAGCGACTTGTAACAAACTTGAAGCCACAGCAGGATTTCAAAAGATTCTGGCTTGTTTAAAAAACACTTAAGGGCTGAATTTTTAGTCAAGAAAGGTAAACATTTTTACGATTCTGGGATATTAGAAACATGACCAAACAAACCACCTTGTTCCTTCTAAGGCAGAGACTTTCCAATATGTATCTGTAAGTTATCACAAGAAATCTTTCAGCAAAACCAAACCAAGAGTTCTTGATAAAACTATAGCTCTAACAGATATAACTGAGGGGGAGAAGGGTTAAGACATTATCTCAAGTCCCTCTCAGCTTGCTATCATAGGTTAATGTCCCTAAAGCAATAATTAGGGAGCATTTGTGTCTGAACCTCAGCTAGTCCAGCTCATAGTCCATATTTAAAGTATTAACCAACTCAGACTTCATCTACCACAACACTTAAGTTTTAAAAACACCAAACAATAAAAAACAAAAAAACACTTCCTCAGCATCAAGTAGTAATTACAAACTCTCAGGTACTGTGACTAACTGAAACTGTAGTACTCATGAACATGAGTCCCATCCCTGCTCAGGTTCAGTACAGTTTCATTCAGGCAACCTCAACACTCCTTCCTCCTTCTACCCTCACAATATCCCATCCTACACCCAAAGCTACAATTAATGCAGCAACCTTCCTCTTAGTCCTGGACATGATCTTTGGGGGAAAATGTTGCAGGGAGGAGCCTGACAGACTTAAAGCAGCACAGCAGCTCCACAATGCAATCCAACTGTCATTGCCTTCAGCAGTTTCCTCCCTTAACACAGTCTTCTGCCCTCTTGCAATCGGCTGTCTCCTCCACCTCCCCTCAGTCTTGTCTTCTGTCTTCTTTCTTTTTCTGTTCCTCTTAACAGGATGAAATAAATGATAACATGGTATTAGCATGACATTGCCACCACCACCATCAGTTGCTTGCTTCTGTTCCTAGAAGTCTCCCCTCTTTTTCATCCATCCTGTCCGTCTAATAATTTGGGTAGAGATTGTCTCTCCTGAGTTTGCCCAACATACATTTCATTTAATCCTCACTCTCATCCTTACCTCTGTAAACACATAACAGTAAGCACAATTAATACAAAATGAAATCCTGCAGGTTATTTCAGATGGGTTTATGTTTTTTTCAACTGGATTGAAAAATTCTAATCAAAACTACAAACAATGCTTTTCCTACCAAGTGAGCAGTTACTCTGCATCCTCCCATCTGTTGAGCAGCGGAGCATGGTGCCCACCACACGGCCTCCTACTACGATGACACGTACATCCTTGCCATGGGACTCCTTAACATATTTTTGAAATAAGTAAGGGGCATCGTGACGGATCAAATGGCTTAGGTCTGCCAAATGGTGCTTGTCTCGTGCCAGGAACACAGCTTTACCTGTATGAAGAAAAGAACATCAGAAGATTGGAAGAAGCTACCAATCTGAGCTGCATCAGTGATTCATCACATAAAAGTAAAACCTCTGACAGTACGCTGCCTGTTCTCACAGGCCCCATCTGCAGCTTAGGCTCATTTACAAATTCTTCTGCACACACCAGTATTCCGCTGCTTCAATGCTTCTAAGTGTTCAAGTACTGACAGAGCTGAGGAGGCAGATAAAGAGAAAAAAAAAAAGGAAAAAAAGAAAGAAAAAGAAAACAGCTTTATCTAAAGGAGGTTGTCCTGTAATTCCAACTCCTTTTGCTGTAAGTCCTTAATAAGGAAAAAAAAGGAAGAAATGGAAGAAATACTTAAAGAGCAGCAGACATTTACTTAATAACACAGTTTTGTTCATCCAAGTGGACCAGACCCACAGCCTACAGCTTTGACATAAAGGAATTAATGACATGAGACTTTAAACACCAGGCAGCCAGGAACTCTGAAGCTGCGAGTGTGCCACTGCAGAACTAACCACTTCTCTATTGGGAGCAGCTCTTCCAGATACTTAGAAGAGCTCGCAACTCCGGAATGAGGTTTTGCAGAGGAACAACTACTTTCAGAGGAAAACATTAGATCCCAAAGTTTCCAAGATAATTTAGCAGAAGATTCCACATGACATAAAATGAATGCAATGCACTATGATTTTGAAAAAAACTCTTTAGAAATCACTGGCTTTTCTACAAGCTAGATCTGTTTAACTTAAAACATGTCATTTCATTCCCCTTTATTTCTAGAGCACATCAAAGACTTCTTTCTTCTCTTCCAATTTTACTAATACTGACAAAAGCTACTCCTGAAACATATCCTACCTCTTCCCATCTCATTTCTAGTCTCACAAGATGGCATCCCTTTCCACCTTTAGCTCCATTTCCCAGCTACTTTTCCCTTTCTTAAGGACTCTTTTATGTGTCATATTAGATTTATGCTTTGCAATAAGGCCACACAAGTTTTTTTTTGTGGTAGAATTGTCACTCAATTATGCTGAAACGCTAAAAGAGAACAAAAATCAATTGATAAACTGCCTATTCAACTAATGGAACAAAAATGCAGAAGTAGCAGAACTAAAAGAAACAATGTGTGAAGAATTCCACCAGTGCGACAAAGCCCATCTGGAGTAGCCTCTGCTTCATCACAATTTAATGTCTCCATAACACAGAACACTGCTTGAGGAACACGGAATATCTCATCAAAGAATACCAGAATGCAGGCTTAAAAATCATGACGAGAAAGCAAAAACCTCCATGTGCTTTCTCCCAGTCCCAACTTTAGCTCTATTACAGGCACTTAATAAGATAGGAAAAATGATGCCTTGGACGGGAACTATTTAGTTCTTGTGAATTATGCAGTATCATGACATCTTGGCAAAAATAAGATCAGCTCACTCGGTGCAGCAGCAAACTATGCAGAAGATGTGCCTAGAAAAGTATGACTTCCATTCAACAGCCAGTACCTGTGACGATGTTTGCCTAGTTTTTTTAAAAACAGTTTGCAAATGACTGCTCTTCAATTAATTTGAAAATGTTTCCTCAGCTCTCTTAATGTGAAAAGATATGTACTTTACATAAATTTGAATTAAAAAGCCTGGAATTTAAAGTACTCTAAAGCAAAACTTATAAACAGAGATGTACATGAATTCTGGCTAAAAAGGGGAGAAGAAGTCAATAGCTGTTAACTCTGTAATTATTTAGTAAATCTTAACAAGAGGAAGTGTTAAGTCAAATCCACTGTCTCAGATACTCCATAGCTGTCAAATTCAGCTTGCTACAAAGAAAAAATTCCAACCTGGCTTCATAGCTCCACGAGCACTTGAAAACAATGTAAACACGTTATTACTGCCAACAGAAGTAGGTCTGATCTTCCTCTGCCCCAGCCTTTTGCTCTCATTCTTCTATTTCATCAATACAAGCATGTGTACAAGTAAATGATAATTCGTGTAAAGAAGCAATCCAAGTAAAAATAAGCCAGCTAGATTCATTCAACATCAATTCTCAAATCCATTTATTACACAGCTGCAGAAACATTCATGCCAGCACAAGAGACGCACCAGAGCAGCGCAGAATGGGAACAGACTGATGGACAACAAGAAGTAGTGGTGTCTTTTTGTTATATTTTTGTTTAAGGTAACTGCTGGTTTACGTGCTTAATCTTTCTTTTACTTCCAGTATTTATCAAATTATTTAAAAAAAAATAAAAACAGTGCAATCTCCTGTGCAAATAACCTCTGAAATTTATTTTAAACCGTTTCCTATAGTAATCACTATCTAACATTAAACAAAACTGATGTATTGCTTCATATTCAATACTTGAAACAGAAGACTGATAACAATTTAATCTGATCCTGCTGTATCTGAACCAGCATTGTCAGAGATTTTTCTGAAAAATAGAGATCCAGTTTGACAAACGCGAGATTTTATTTAAATTGGAGTCCTTCTAATAGAAAAAGTCAAGTACAAAAAAAATGAAAACCATATAGGTATCTCACTAATTCCCTAAGGCCAGAACTTCCATTATTCCTGCTCCTAGCTTTTCTCACAGAAGTCACCAATGCACCATAATTTTGAATCCCTAATCCCTCTACTGTTGCACAACCAGGTTCTACCAAAACTGCTTCCCAGGGTTGCAGCCTACTCAACATTCGGCAGTCGAAGGGTGGTAGAATTCACATGTACCTCAAAGAAGTCCAACACCAAATAGTAGACCTTCTTAACTATCACCCCTTGACAAGACACAATCTTCAGAAGTGCTGCTCAGAATACTCCTTACCCTCACCCCTGACCTCACACCCACCTCGATGACCCCGCGTGTTCTTCACCACCATAGGGAACTCCAGCACTTCCGCCTCATCAATCATTTTGGCAAAATTCTCATGACCACCTGGCAAAAAGAAAACCAACAACATTATGTGCCACCAATCTGGTGTGGCCAAATTGGGGATGTAATTGCCACACATTCCTCCCACCCTTACAGCTTAGATAATGGAGAAAAAACTACCAATTAAGAGGAACATGAAGCATGATTAGACTTGAAGTTGTTTATAATCTGTGGGATACTAATTCCTACTTCCTTTGAAGTGGAAGACACAATTTAACAAAGGCCTTTTGATCACAAACCCAAAAGCCTCAATCCAGTCTTCCAAATCTCAACACCTCAATTCCATTGCTTGTTCCAGTTCATCCCTTTTACTTTATCAACTCCCACCTTTTCAAATGCCTAGCAAGAAAACAGCATAGATGAGACACTAGCATCAGTTCCATCTAAACTATCAACCAGGAAAGTAACATGGAATACAAAAACAAGGCACAGTCCAGAGGGCAGCAACAACCCAAATCCTGTCACTTCACCTCCCCCAGCTCCCAGATCTTATTCTCCCCATTTCCTGAAGTAGTACTTCAACCTTTTTTGTCTCACTGCATCCATAAGGACCTTAAGAGAGTAGCTTTTAATGACCATTCACATTATCATGGTTGATACCTCAAAGTTATCTGGGTTCGGTTCAATTCACAGAAGGCTGACCACAGCACAAGAAATACAGACGAGAATGTCAGCAGACAAAGGGATGAGACTCCTCTAACAGCACAAGCAGTAAAGCGCAAGAATTCAAGCACTGGTCACAAAGCCAGCAGCAGCCGTTACTACCCTGCCATGGATTTTAATGCATGTCATGGAATAATGTCATTCAGCACATCCCGTTTTTCTTGGCAAAGCCTTGATACTTGTGTCAAAATAAAAAGAAAAATAAATAAAAGGCCATGCTTCCATCAAATTCCAGAGGCAGGCAGTCAAGAGTGCCAGAGTTCCAGAGTGTCAAGGAGTTGTGATCAGATGTTCTGCAATTACACCACCATTCGCAATCTTCCCCTCTCCCTCAAAAAAATTAAACTCATGCCTGTCTCAAGGAGCTGGAGCAACCACATCTATAAAGAAGGATATGTTCCTTCCCAAATACGTTTTCACTGTAACCTATGGAAAGAGTAATTCATAGTAATCGATAGAAATCCACGTTTTTGTTTCTGTCGAGTTTCTTTGTGTTTTTGTCAAGTTCCCATTAGTGCAACCACACAAAGAGAAGAAAAGCACTGATGTTTCCCAAGAAGGAAAGGAAGGCTGAGAGTCATCTTCAAATCTTTAATATATTATAATTAAATGCAGAAATAGCATCATGCTATTACAGACAAAGGTTCTTCTGATCTAAGTACCTCTGTCAGGAACCAGAGAATTAACTGCACTGGTAGGAAACAAACCCCAAACAACTGTTTCAAGTTGAAAATGAGGGCCTGGACTCTCTCTGTCCTTTCACAATAACTAACATATTTGCAGATTTTTTTTGTTCATATAGAAGTTTAATCTACCTTCAGGTTTTACCAAAGTCTAGATCTTTATTGTACCATGACATTTAGCTCCCCAAGTTCTTGTCTGCTGTTCCAGGCAATTGGAAAAGAGTTCAAAGTAGCTTAGCAGTAACAGCCAAAGTCAGTTGCTTTGGAGGCTTAGGTACAGTTAAAATACTCTTCCCAAAGCATCACAGCTAATCAATAAAGCCAAACTCAGAATCTGATTACTGAACTGAATTCTAGTTACTGAACACTGTGGAACTGGCCTCATGCTACTGTATTCTACATATTTAAAAAACTTAACTCATATCTTTTGCACTGCAAAAGCATAAATTATAGTGGGCAACTTGTGCTATCCTTTTTGATCCAAAAGCCTTACCATATGAAAAAGTGTCTGGAAGAGGCACACCATGACCGGCAAGTTCTTGAAACGTCCAGAACTTGTTGACACAGTTGAGGATAGCTTGGGGACGATTCATCAATCGACAGCCCATCTTCTCTAGGTGACGAAGGACTGTGATATCACTGTCACTCTGGACCCAAGGCGTTGGTACACGTACAACCACCACTTGTGGATAAGCAGTAATGAGCTCCCCATTCACCCGGAGACCTAAAGAAAAAAGAGAAAAACATCCCAATCAACGACAAGGTCTTCATGAGAGGGTAAACAGGCAAAGAAATACTGCACTATATGAATCACTAAGACTGGAAAAGACCTCTAACATCATCAAGACCAAACAACAGCCCAACACCACTGTACCTACTAAACTATGTCCCAAGACGCCATGTCTACATGTTCTGTGAACATCTCCAGTGAAGGAGATTCCACAACCTCCCTGGACAGCCTGTTCAATGCTTCACCATTCTTCCAGTAAAGAAAGTTTTCCTAATATCCAACCTAAACCTCCTCTGACTCAATTTGAAGCTATTTCCTTTCGTCCTATTATTAGTTACTTGGAAGAAGAGACCAACACTCAACTACCTCCTTTCAGGTAGTTGTAGAACACAATAAGGTCTCCCCTCAAGCCTCCTCTTCTCCACACTAAACAACCCCAATTCCCTCAGCTGCTCTTCATTAAGACTTATGCTTCAGACCCTTCCCCAGCTTCCTTCTCCGGACACACTCCAGCAGCTCAGTGTCTTTGTTGTACTGAGGGGCCCAGAACTGAACACAGTACTCGAGGTGCAGCCTCACCAATGCCAAGTACACAGGCACAATCACTTCCCTTATCCTGCTGGCCACACTGTTTCTGATACAGATAAAGATGCCATTGGCCCTCTTGGCCACCTCACCACACTCCTGGCTCACATTCAGCCAACCATCAACCAATACCCCCAGGTCATTTTCTGCCAGGCATCTTTCCAGCCATTCCTCCCCAAGCCGGTAGCGTTGTATGAAGTTTTGCCCAAAGTGCAGGACCCAGACGCTTGGCCTTGTTAAGCCTCATAAAACTGACCTCAGCCAATCAATCCAGCCTGTCCAGATCTCTCTGCAGAGCCTTCCTTCCCTCAAACAGATTAACACTCCTATCCAATTTGGTGTCATCTGCAAACTTACTGAGGAAGCACTCAATCCCCTCATTTAAATAATTGATAAAGACATTAAACAGAACTGGAACAGATACTGAGCTCTGGGGAGCACCGCTTGTGACAAGCCACCAACTGGATTTAGCTCCATTCACCACAACGTGCTGGGCTCGGCCATCCATCCAGTTTTTTTACCCAGCAAAGAGTACACCTGGCAGAGTCATGAGCCTCTAGGAGAATGTTGTGGGAGACAGTATCAAAGGCTTTACTGAAGTCTATTTTGCCAGTTGTGTTGTTTCATACACATCACTTAACCCACTTCAAATTAGGACAAGGCAAAGAACAGACTGTACTAGGACACACTTGGGCTTCTTCCCAGTGCGAAGGACTTTTTAGGTTGACACATCATGTGTTAGCTGCACTCTACATCCACATCAGCTCAGGAGGTTCCTGCCTCCTGGTTCTTGCCTACATGATATAGTTTATAATTCTCCCAGCTGTATTGATCCCTCTGTGGTATCGCATTATACAACATATTGCCAAAGCAACAGGGATCAGATATGGCTCTTAAATCCAGCAGTATTTTTAACACAGATAATTTCAACACTCTGATTTAGACTATGTACTCAAAAATAACTTCATCAGCTAACAGAACAGCACCTTGTGCAATTACGGCAGGAAACAGAAGGAAAGCCAGTTTTGCCAACAATATCTATGTATTATTTAATCATGACCTATAGCTTTGCAGACAATGTCTCTGAAAAGAAACGATAAAAGACAGGCTGCAGGAAGAGCAATACAATAGGACTGGACAAGAAGGCATCCAGCTCAATGAAGACAGGGTGGCATCTGAGGATTCGAAAAGACAAACAGGATTTGCTATTCAGTTTATTTGCCTTTATGTACAAAGTAAAACTGACTTCAGCATAAAATACACAGCTCACACTGCTCTGTTAGCACCCTGAGGGTTAAAAAAGAGAAATGAGGTAAGCTGAGCAATCACAGTGCATCTGCATTTCTGTGTCTAAGAAAGGCCAGCTGTAGCTATTCAGATCTAGCCCAAATTAATTACCTATTAGCTCCATTCCTAAGATGTTACTCTTCAAATACAGACTTGCATCTCCTCAACCTGAAGACAGATACTGCCAAGCACTTAATTTCAAGGTGCATTTGAATTAACAGGGGGATTGGGGGGGGGGGCTGGCTGTGCGAGGGTGTCCCTCTGCTCTTCCCATTTTCTTTTATCCTCCCAACCATGACTTATTTTAGAGCTTGGCTTAAATATAGTGAAGCAACCACTGAACTTCCAAAATGGATCTACAAACATGCCACCTAGTCCACAGGTAGACACAGAACCACACTCTGGAAAGGCCAAAACAGAGCCATATTCAATACAAATTCCTTTTTCCAATCCCCATTGCCATAATTGCAGAGAGATGAGAAAACATAAGCAGACTGGTGCTCTGGCTGCTCACCTCATTAGCACCAAGCACTGCCGCATTGCAGCTGACATGACTTGCATGTTTAAGTGAGCAGGCTTCAGACACACACACACACCATTTTGTAGAGGCAACTCAAGCAAGATTAAAGAAAAGACACTGCTAAAAGCCTAAGCAAAACGAGAACATCAGGAAACAAGCTATCACCTCCTTGAGCCAGAAAAAGGGTACAGAAAGCAAAAGATTTTTGACTTATTACTCAGTTTCCACCTCACACATGTATTTTCTCATTTAGGTGTATACCCAATTACAGCCACAGTAATCGCATGCCTGTCCTGATTCAGGTGCAGGATGTGTAACAATTATTTTTAAAAGGACTGTATTTTCTACAGAGCCTCAAAACTGCCACTGTATCTTTGTTGTGAACCAAAACTATATAGTTTTCTAATCTATAATCTCTCAGAATCTATTTTGTTGTTCTGCTTTAGAATTATACCACATGCTCAAGTTCTGCACCATGGAGTCTGAAAAACAGCTGTTCCAAAAAAATGTATATACTTCACCTGGACTTTTCCTAAATATCTGCATTAGATTTGACTGCCAGAGTGGTGTAAATTCAGCCAGGCTATCATCCCACTTGGAGTGGTTTTGGAAGTACAATGATGCTATCAACAGAACAATCTGAGATTCTTTTCCAGATTGAGTCATTTTCTCTGGTCTGGATACTGTTCTCCCCAGAGGACAAAAAAAATTCTCTCCCCTCACAGAAGACAGTTTACAAACAAAGAGAAGACCTATTCAATGAAATGTATTTTAATTTGAATCACTACTACAGACATGCGCCATAAAAATTAGCTGCAGTCTCCCAGCAACACAGTGCTGTGAACAGAAGCAGCTTTATTGCAGTAAAAGGAGAGCCAGATTCTGCCATTTTGGAATAAGCCTGTATTCAGCATTCCGTCTGAGTCCCAGCTGTTAACAACCAGGTTAATGGTCATTGCTGAATGGGCTGACAAAATAATACTTACTCACTATGATGGGCTGAAAGCACTAACAGAGAGGATATTAATGCATACAATATATCTTTTTCCAAAGAACCAATTCATGAATGCAAAGAGGGAAAAAGGAAAAAAAAAGACATGTTACAAGACATGTTGCTTGAAGTGGTTAGAAGGTAATCAAACTTTTTTTTTTTAAATGGAAATGAACTCTCTTTCCCTTGCAGTAATAGTACCATCCTGGTACCAGAACAAGAGTAGTGAGTTATAATCATGGCTTCCTGTGGACAACAAAACAATCTCACAAACAGACAGAAGGCAATGTTCAGATCGTACAGAAGCACCTTGACAAATTACAAGTTGGTCCATCTGTTGGCTTTCTCAGTGGATGTCCATAACAATGCAGACATGGCAAACAGACAGCTATGTACTTCTTTGAAGTAACAACACTGACAGCCACGAAAAGGCGATTCCATGCTTAACTAATACAACAAATTTTACCAACATATAACAACCATTTCCCCGGTGCCTGGGTAGCAATTTCTTAGGTTATCATAAAACATTTGGGTGTTTTTCAGCCCTATGAGATAAAGACTCTTGTGTTGGAATATCACACTACAAAAACAGATGTTAATCCTGTTCTTTCACTCAGTACCAGCTTTCCATATTGATCTTCTGCAAGAGGAAACTCTCCAAAATAGAAAATGGTGTAAAACAAACATCACAGTATCCAGACAAAAAATGCAAAAGGAACTTCTGCAATGCAACTGTAATCTCCTGGGGATGAAATTCACCAGTTACACATCCCTCAAACAGAGCAGAAAAGCCTCAAGCTTCTCTCACAGACAGATAAAAGCAGCACATAACAGAACTGAGGGGGTAAATGCACTATTCTTCATCAGCTGGCTGCTTTTCATTCCCAAAGAACAGCAGGTAAGTTCAAAGTGTAAAGCAGCTGTCTCTGCTAAAAAGGAGTATTTCGACCCATCAAGTCCACTGACAATGGATGCAGCATTAAACTCTAGTGAAGACTGAAGAAAGAGGTAGAATCTTCTACTAGTGTTACTCGTGACATTAGAAGACACAAGAAGTTCCCGAGGCAGCAACATCTAGCATGGTAGAGCCTATTTGCTTAGCAAGATACTCAGGACAACAGTTGCCATTAACAATCTGATTTAGTATAAGTTTAGGGTGGATGCACATACTTTGGAAAAGATACAAAATTCTGGAACTTTCCAGCCCTCATTCATGCATTCAGCATTTTTTAGTACTTTCTGTCTTCTTCCCTATGATAAATTTATGTCACAATCACAACTTCTCAATTAAAAAGCCCCAATCTTAAGAGTTAGCATTTAGGTGGCATATATTTCAAATGAAATGCCTCAAAACATAGACAGACAAACAAAACAGTTATCCTGAGTGAACAAGTTGCTGCCCATCAGCTGAGACTCGTAAGTTCACTGCGCGCTTGTTCCCACCCTACAGCCAAACACAAGGTAAAACACTTGACCTTAAGGCTCAGTGAAGGGATTCTACAATAACGAATCTCATTACACAACTAAGACCAGCTAAGTGCCCAAGTACAGGCATCATAACACTACTTTGTAAAGCTTGCAAGCCAAACACATTCCTGCAAGTGAATCACAACCACAGCCTGAGTACATGAATTCTTACACTGCAGCCTTACACCTTTCACAATCCATAAGCACTGATGCTTCATCTGCCCAATTATCCTCCTTTCTTGTGCTCTAGAAACTCTAAAAAACGCTTCTGCACTGACGGCATTACAGACAACCAAAAAGGATCAAAATTTCAAAAAACTGTGGGTGGCTTTGGAACATCTTAATTCACACCCAAGCAGCACTTTAAATTGCTAGACATTTTTGAAACTCATTCTATTCACTTTGCATTCTACACAAATCCCTCCTAAGCTCTACAAGAATCAGTTAGGCAGCAGAGTAATAGCTACTGCAAAGCAATATTACATATCCAGTTTCCACATTGTAAGTAATTTTACTTGCAGCTGAAACAACGTAAATGTTTACACAGAAGGAACATAGCTTCAGGCGACAAGTCTAAAATCTAAAGGATTTGCAAGGACGTCAAAGATAATTACAGAGCTTTTATAGATCATATTACAGCAAACATCAGCTATTTTTTTAAAAAAAACCCTCAGTAATATCAAATAAATTTATTAAAGTAAATTCTGATTTTGGAAAACAGTCCAAAAAAAGCAAACTGATTCACCAAGACCATGAATTACTTAGAATCCAAATTCAGGTCTTCAAGTACAGCATCTGACCATAACAACCATAGTCAACTGCTTGAACAAAATGGTATAATAAAAAGCTATAAGCTTGAAGTATTTAACACACAAGTAGAATGAGATCTGGGTAGGCTTACACGTAAATCAAATTACTGCTGTCAAACTTCTATTTTTACACATTTTGAATCATCGGTATTAATTGACAGACTATGATAGATGAAAAGACTAAAGCAGCTGGAAATATCAGAAGCTATAGCCTAGGAAAGAAACCCAAAGGACACCGACAGAACAGTAACAAGGAAGAAACTTTCTCAGGGAGAAATACTACATTTCCAACCTTAATGATTCCATGTAAAACGAAGCAGGAAAAGAAGCATCTCTGTATTCATACAGATCCAGTATGTGGAATAAACTTCTAACGGTAACAGCAGATAAGTGGAATAATGCATGGTCATCATACATGCAGCATTCCAAAAAAAAATAAAATTTGAATCAAATTTTCAAAAGCACTAAACATACATCAGCTCCCATCACATTCCCAATAGGAGCTAAATGGAACTGAGAACTTCCAAAAATATTACCCAGATTTTTCCTCAGAGATCTGTATGTTATCCTGGAAATCTCCAGCTCTCCCAACTTCATATCAATTTATTCATCCATTCATCCATGTAGTTGCTAACATTTCCCAAATGAAGAGTCACCCAGCAAGCAGGCTATAACGAATTCAACTTATTCAGCTGGGAAAAATGGGCTAGCTTTCCAACACACAAATCTTCCCTCAAATTTTGAGGACATCACATTCTACTACCTGCTCTCCCCAATTAACCAATTGTTCTAACAAAAAACACTGAATTTTTCTACAAACCCAGATTCACTGCTGTTCTCAAAACAGTACATTACTATTTCTGGTTCATTCATTGTCCCTATATCTGTAAGCCACAAGACACTGCGTAATATTTGACTTAAATCATAGAATCACAGAATCCTCCAGTTGGAAAAGACCTCTGAGATCACAGAGTCCAATTGCACCCATCATCCGCTAAACCATGTCCCTTAAAAATTCATCTATCCTTTTTTTAAATACTTCCAGGGACGGAGACTCAACCATTTCCCAGGGCAGCTGTTCCAGTGCGTGACCACCCTTTCAGTAAAGAAATTCTTCCTAATATTAAAGTCTGAACCTCCCTTGGCACAACTTACGGCCATTTCCCCTTGTCCTATCGCCTGTCGCTCGAGAGAAGAGACTCATTCTCCCACAGCCCCCTTTCAGGCAGCTGTAGACAGTGATGAGGTCTCCCCTCAGCCTCCTCCTCTCCAAGCTAAACAACCCCAGCTCCCTCAGCCGCTCCTCGTAGGACTTGTTCTCCAGCCCCTTCACCAGCCTCGTCGCCCTTCTCCAACACCTCAATGTCCTTCATGTACTGAGGGGCCCAGAACTGAACACAGTACTCGAGGTGTGGCCTCACCAGTGCTGAGTACAGCGGTAAAATAACCTCCCTTGTCTTGCTGGCCACGCTGTTTTTGATACAGGCCAAGAAGAAGTTCAAGTTCCAAAGTGTTTTAATAATTACTTACAGTTCACTTGCAGATAACTGAATGTGTTTCATCCTAATTGTGACACAAAAGTAAGCTTAAAGTTCAAAAAGGAAATACCCCAAACTTTAACAGCTGATTACTGGCAATAACAAGATACACCTTCCGTCACCAAATGCAAACACAACTAGATCTCTAAAATTTTTAAAACTCAGCATACTTCGAACATGCATTCTGCCAAGAGAGTGGCAGAATTTAGGAATTATTAACGAAGGTAGAATTAGCATTAACAAATTTCTTGCTGCAATATGTTGATTTAACTCTACAGTTCTATTTTACACAACAACTTTAAGCAACAAATTCCCACAAATTGAGTGATATGTGGTAAAGTATAGCACTTTAAATGCAATTCTATTTAAACTAGAACTTAAGCTTGAAGAGCCACTAAGCACTGAATTTTTAGAAATCGCAGTGATTGACCAACACCAAAATAAACATTCCACTTCAGAGTTGCACAGGCATTTTGTCCTCCAACCGACTTACTACCTGACAGTTTATTAGTTTGAACACCAAGTTGCTCACAATTTCTCCAAAGTTTTGCTGCCGTGAAAAAGCCCTCTGGTATCTGTTATTACCAAGCTATTTTTTACCCTAGTGTACACTGAAACAGATTCCTACAATAGTTTTGTGCTGGATGCTTAAAGTTCATATTCTCTCCTTTCCTTACTAGTTTTTCAAAACAAATTAACAAGTGCTGGCATTTAATCCTGTGGATTTAATACGACCTCACTCTCCTCCTCCTCACAAAATTAACTAAAAAGTCTGTCTTGCTATGATACACTTCCAAAGTTCAGCAGTTCAAATGAAATCACACACAGCAGAGACAAAACTGATAACAGTACTATGTCTTTTATCCTGAAACAGAGAACAGAAGAAATAAAGAGGAGCAGCTTCACTTTCAATTCGAGAATTCCCAACACAAGCATTGTGAAAACTTTCACAAAAGGCCATTGCCGCAGCTCCAAACAGAAACCAATCAAGGGCTCGAGTTAAACCAGCCCTACTTCATGTCCCTTCCTGGACTCAAGAGGATCTCCTCCCTATCCCAGTAAAAACACAGAATCATTCTTAGAAATGCATGGGCTATTGAAAATGGTGAAAAGGGAAGGACCACAATGTTTAAAGTGATTATGGCCATTCTGGATTAGAGGGAGAAACTAACCGGATATCTATATGCATAACTCACTAAATCAATAGCAAGCAGAGTGATTAAGGCTAGCTTTATGTTTCTGAGCTACATTTCTATTCACAATATATAGTTTCCTTACAGTCCCAAACCAAAAAAAAACCCTACACCCCTCCCCCCCCTCAAAATTATAAAAATAATCAAAAGCAATTGATACTCCTTATTATCTTTTAGCTATTAGCTTCTTCTCTAAAAGGAAGGAAAAAATCCTTGGCCAGAAGAGAATTACAAAGGCAAAATACAAAAAGGTAACAGGGGAAAAGCAACATTTAAGAAACTATATGAAAGGAAGCTATCAAAAAGAACTTAAAAGAGGCTGTAACACAGCACTTTCCGTATTTTCTTTATCTGCTTCTTGTGGTGGTCTCTTAAATGATCAATGTTCTTAAAGGGCTGCAAAGAAAAGCTTGCACATCAGTAGTAGCAAGACTGTTTCAGTGCTAACACTCTGATTCAAAGTCTAACTGTGTAGACCGTGGGAGTGGAAATGCTGTGCCATAGCCTCAGTAACCTCATCTGCTCAAAAACAGTTACAAAGCAATGCTGATGAACGGGGGGGGGGGGGGGGGGGGGCTGTGTGTTTTAATTTCTCCAGAAAAGTCTAGAACATTTCATAAGGTGTTGGTCTTCCCTCAAAATAACACTGAAACTTTCAGATCCAGGCAGACCCATAAAACACAGGTAAGTCTCCAGAAAAGAGAACTGTTCAAATAAAATATGCAGTTTCATGTTATATTTAACCTGGTTCAACTGTGTGCTGCAGCAAAAAGAAGTCATCTCATCTGCTCTACCCCCATACCCCTATTCTCACCTTGCATCAGACCCAGTGATCATACAACCATACAGGAATAAATAAAAAATAAAATGAGCAGTTATTTTTGCATTTGGTAACTAGGTAACTCAGCTTACCCAGAAGACTACAAGGGAAGCTATGGGAATGTTTGTAGTGTGAGGGGAAAGCAGGACAATTCCTTTCAGAAATGGCCTCCCTTTATGTTATGAAGCATTTTATCGCATTTTTCACTTAGTACTGTAGTTGCAGAGTCATACCTGAGTTTGCACTCTGCTCCCAGTACTCACATTCAACTTCCTCACACTGCTCCTTCTGTGCTAGCAGCCACATTTCACGTGACTGAAAAGTGAATCAGATGAGGCAATTACTCTGAACTAATACCAAATCAGTAACGCTTCTTTGTTTTACTTCAGAGCAATTTCTAAGTTTGGTTTGTTACATAGCCATAAAAAAAGTTTGCGCCAAGTGTGGAACCACTGCGACAACTGAGCAGACACCTGTCTAGATCTACTGAGAAAACATATCATGTAGGGTAGAATATTGCTGAACAAGACTTGACAGAAACAGCTACAGAAAACAGTGAAAATGGTCAGGAATATAGCCCTATGTTCAAGGATTTTATTCATTTATCATACACAGAGGACTGTGTACTACTTCGTTTAGATTATGTTTTGTCTTTTGCATTATGGTTTTTAAATAAGATAATCAATTTAGAAAGCTATTCACATAATCTGCAGTGAATGTGAATGTCAAATTAACATGATGTGCTGACAACTGAACATTGTGTGAACCAAAGATATGTTTCTCATGTCTATTTCTGACAAGTAGAAAAACCCCTAAACACACACCGAAAGCCATTTCAAAATAGTACCAAAACTATTTCAAAGTTAATATTTACAATAAATACTTTGTACATAATTGTAATGTTCTAGAAACTAAACATTTTAACAATCTACGAATCCTCTGAAAACACAGATTATCACTCCCCCATGAAAAGCCAATATCGTATTATAAATGTCAAAGGTAGTAGGAACCAGGTATAAGAAAAAATTAGGGATGAGAAAGAAAGGAAATGTTATCTATCTAGAAAACAGATACATGACTGAAATAGACCATGCAAAGCTTACCAAGTAGTGAAAAATTGAAACGTAGAGAATGGTTACTTGAAATCTGAATTAAAAACTGTCATCTTCTCCTCTGTTTACCTCACTCCTGTTTATATGACCTGCTTTAGTTGACAAAAGCAGTAGGGCCCCAATCCAACCAAACACTCATTAGAGACTCAGCAGCCACCAGAGCTAAGATAAGATAAAAGTGAAGACAGAAAGAAACAAAACAAGAGGAACACGCTCTGTGAATAAAATAAGATATTCTTATACCCATTTCCTTACTGTTTGTTCTTGGGAGACAGCTTTGGTGCCCAAATGCTTGCACCATAGGCCACCCCAACAAATCTGAATGCTAGAACATTGACAGGTGGAAAGAACTTTTAGCAAACTTAATTGTAGGAGATGAGAGGCAGTAAAAGTGCCTGTACAAGGAAGAAATGACAGCATAACTGGGAACACGGTGTGAGAGGGAAACAAGAGCTCCTTGTTTTGGAAACCAGAAGCAGTAATAGCAAGGCCTTATGATGAAACTTTTACCTAAAACCACTGCTCAGCACAGACCACACTTCAAAAGCAAAACCAGACATCTGCTTATAATCCAGACACAATATTTTTAGTTTCTACATGGTTGTAGAAGAGACTGTATCTTGTTAGGATTTTTGTACAGAACATTCCTTGGATCAGATAAGCATGCTTTCCAGTGTTTTAAGAGTCTAAAGCACTCTCAACTGACAGAACATCCACCAGGTATCTGCCCTTCCACAAGGTCCAACACAAACAAAAAATGAGACTAATCCCTATAGCTTGGGAACCTAGAGTGGGAGGGAAGACAAAAGGGATGATTATAGAACATACTGTGACCTGTCACAGTAAGACAAGGCTCAACTCGATTGCTTCACTCAGTACGAGTGGATGCATTTTGAAATGCAGAGGTTTCCTTACTCTCAGTCAGAAAACGTTAGTGTGCAAGACTGAGCAGTGAGTAAACATCAAGTTACTTGTGAAATTGAAGGAATTCACAACAAATTTTCAGACTGAAGCTTACAGTGAAGAGTGCCTGTGTCGTGCATACATTTTTGAATAGCACAAACCATTTTTGGAAGGCAGAGAAAGCATGAAAGACAGTGATTGCCCAGGCCACCCACCAATGACAATGCTGAAAAAGTGTGAGATGCAATTCGAAAAGACAGAAGTTCGGGTGTTTGAGCAGTAGCTGAGAACCTTCATTTGGATAAGGAAAGTGTTGAACGCATTCTAACAGGAGAATTTAACATAAAAAGGTTCCTGCAAAAATGGTTCAAAAAACACTGTTCAGATGAAGAAGAATGTCACAAGGCATTGCATTTGGACCTTCTGCAACGCACCGAGGATGAATCACATCTGTTGAATCCAGTTATTGCTTGTGATGAAACTTGGATATTTACTTATGATCTGGAAACCAAGCAACAATCAATGCAGTAGATGTCAGTAATATCTATAAGATCAAAAAAAGTACTCATGAGTCATTCAAATTTCAAGGTCGTGTTGATTGTCTTCTTCAATATCCAGGTTATTGTGATGGCAGAGTTGGATTCTTAGCAGCCAGGTGGTAAATCAGCAGTATTATATCGAAGTCTTGACAAAATTGTGTGAACACATGAGAAGGAAACAACCAGAATTGTGGAGAAATGGGTGGATTCTACACCCCAAAACAACACATCAGACTGCAACCCTTTGTCTGTGAAGCACTTTTTAGCTAATATCAACATCACGCTTGAGTGCCCACCCTATTCGCCAGATCTGACTCCCTGTGATTTCTACCTCTCCTCAAAGATCAAGTCAGTGATCAAGTTTCCACCTTTTGTCAGTAGAAGATTTTAAAGCAAAAATGACAGAGATTCTCAACAGATTTTCAGAAAATAATCTGAAGAATCACTCTGAATGTTGGCAGCATCGTGTGCAACTCTACGAAGGGAACTATTGTGAAGGTGATCATAGCTGATTTTCCTAATTTCTTAAATGAAAAGAGCTACAGGCACAGTCCCTTTTTTATTTTCTATGTTGGACTTCATAGATTATCTATCCAGAGCCCACCAACACTGGACAATCTTAGAAATAAAAAGTTCTGGAATCCCCCTATCTCCAAATGCGGAAGACCATAAGCATTGAAAAAACCCATCCTCAAATGGTATTAAATCTTTTAGTAGAAGATGGGTATGGTTGGACTCTGTGATCTCCAAGGTCTTTTTCCAACTGGAAGATTCTATGAAATGTTACAGAACAAGAACAGAGACTAAATGTATGTAAACTAACCTCACTGCAAACTCACTCCACTCTTAACAGTCAGTCAGTCTCTCCCACATTCTAAATGTTCAATTTCTGTTCATTTTAAACACTACGTGAAGAAAAAAACCAAGGACACACATGGAAAAAGAAAGGATAATTGGAAAGGTCTTGCCAAAAGCAGCAAAAATTTCAGAGGAAGAATTCACACAAGCCAGAACAGCAGAGGGTTCTCCTAGCATCTGAGACAATCTGGGGTTAAAATTCACCCTAAGGCTTGCATAGACAACTCCCATCTCAAGGGAGAGTCTCCTTTTATTTTTTTGGGGGGGGAGGCGGGAGGGCATGTCAGAGAGAAAATTTATTTACTGAGATACAGACTACACAACAGTTTTGGGTCTCTTCAATACAGTAAAATTACTACTACCTACACCAAATTTAAAAAATAAAAGTTTTATACACTAAAAGATATAACTCAAAATTTCTTAGTTCTGACAAACATTAACGTAAAACTATACACAAAGGAGAGGCTATGAAAGTTCAAAGGAGGGTTTGTGTTTCATTCAAAGGTGTGGAACACATACACACAGCTTGCTTTGGAGTGCACAAAGCTAGCCAAGAGACCAGCACCAGATACAATTTGCAAACGCAGTTGTGGCCACATATTTGGTTTTTTTTTCCATGAGGATAGTCAAGCTTTGTGACAGATTCTCCTGAAAGGCTGTAGGGGCCTTTCTCACCCTTGGAGATATTCAAAACCTAACTGGATAAGCCCAAAGCAATCTGACTTAACTTCAGAGCTCGCTCTAGCTTTCAAGTTGGCTGCCTTGAGCACAAGGTTGGCCCAAATGACTTTTAAAGGTCCTGTCCAATCTCTTATTCTATGATTTACTGTGGCATTCATACTGTGGCTGTAACAGTAAGATGCATGCTCCACAGTGCACTATTTCACAGCTCAAACTAGATTTGTGGGTTCATTAGGAAACATACTTTCTTTCTTTTGCACAATCAAGATCATCTGCCAAGTTTTTACAATCATTAAATAGATAAAGTTCTTCATGCTGAAAGGGGGAAGTGCCTCTACAGGTTTGACAGTTGGAGAGCGAAATCATAGCCTTATTTGCTGACCACAATGAAACTTGTAAGGAGATTTAAGAATAAATTCAGTAAAGCAAAGGTAAAGTCAAATCTTGTCTGGAAAGCAAAGAAAAAGCAGGGGCGGAAAACTGTGAAAATTTTACTATTGAGCTATAAATAAACAACTGAAAAACAGATCTTGCTCACCACCATTCTGTCCTTCCGGCAGAAGCATTCATCCCTTTTAGGATGTGTTGAGTTTGAATATAGTGGAATAAGCAAGAGCTACTCCAAAACTTACTACAAAAACTCTGTCTCACTGGGAACAAGTGGAGATGGATTGCAACCCAGGCAAAGGAGAGCTAAATCTTTAATCTCAGTATACAGGATATTCTCAAATATCATCCGAGTTACAGAAACAGGGACACATAGTAATATTAGCACGAGAACTTGACATGGCTTCTTCTGTTATTAATAAACTTCTTCAATGAGAAGTAAAAGGCATGACATAGGAATGAAAGCCACTGCTCAACAACATGAAGATGTAAAATTTGAAAGGCTCTGCTTTCCAGTGAGCTAAAAGATGTATGCAGCTGGTGCAGGAAATCTTGGAACTCCTGAAAAATAATTGCAAGATCGTAACAACTGACTGCTTCTACCATAGCAGGCTCAGTCAGGTTTACTAGGTGCTCCCTTCAAGAAAAACAACTCAAAGTATGGCATCCTGCCTGACTACAGAACTAAGACTGTAGCTCATCCTGTGGGTATGTTCCTCATTCAGGAAGAGAAAGTCCAACACTTCATGTTGACATCCAAAAGCAATATATCATTTTTTATATATATATATGAAAAGAATTATGAAAAACAATCTGCAAAGCACTTCATAAAACATGAAATATAAACACTGAAAGCAGTGCTGTCAAATGAACACAAACAAACAGAATTACAGGTATGCAATCAGCTATTTTCCAAAGCAGCTAAGAAACTCAATAATAATGGGAACATGCCAATTTACATATCCATGAAATAAGTATAAAGGAGAATAAGCTATAAGCACAACCGCTCCAGATATTTAGATGGGTAAAATAATAATTCCTCAGTCTCACTGACAGGATACACATGTATCTTGAATGTATCCATGGACTACTATTCAAAGACAGAGTACTGGGTTACCCAAGTAATTGGTTATCATTGCATCACTCCTATTGAAGCCAACAAAGTCAAGCCCATAAAGGTTAGAAAAAGCCACAACTAAGGATATGTCTGTAGCATTAATTTGCTACCCCACCCATATACAACCTTAAATTACATGAACAAACATTATTTTTCTCCCACAGTATTTATCTGATGTGCACAGTAGGCACAGTACTAACATAACAAGCACCTACTCAACACTGTATTTTCCTTTATATTGTTCAGTGTGTAGCCCATGGATTGGTGTACTGAAATCCTTGCTTGAAACACACCGTTAAGAATTTCTTCTTGAGTTTTATTTATTGTGTTTATCACAGCAACATCTAAAGGCTTCACAATCTTAATTAATTTTGTCAACATCACAGGAAACCCCTGACATAAGTGTTAAAAAGGGAATACTAGATGTCACGTTTAGGAGACTGATTTCTCAGTTGCTGATGCTGCTCCAATTGCTTTTATTTGTGGATACAAGGTATTTAGCACTTTCACAAAGCTGATCCTAGTATCCAAAGTACTGGTACTCAGAAAAATGCAAAAATATGTAATTAAAGACTATTTCTGAACATCCCAATTTAAATCATCAGACTAACACTTCTCTTCCAGCAATGTTCTGCTTCAATTGTCACAAATTCCTGTAACCACAAAGAAGGTATCCTACAAATTATTCTCTCCTCCACTATGCTACAAGTTACATTTTCCAGAGCAGAACACCCTGTACTTTAAGTAAGCTGATGGAAAAAGTTGCATGTGACCAAGTAATTTAAAACATAGTATCTGGAAACAAATAATACCACAAAGGAGACAAAAATGCAAATTTCTTTTTGGCAGTTTCTAATTTTGGGGTATTTGCTGTTGCTACTCATAACAGTACTTCATCTTTACATTTTCAGATAATCAAAAGCAAACTTCATCCCTTGGCATCAAAGTAACACGTGTTATGCTGGCGGAATAGGGCATGAGGGCTGGAACAGTTTAATATACCACACAGACCTCTGACACTTGAGCTGACAGTTAAGTCTCAACAGCACTGAGTCGGCAGCCACTGCATGGACCGGCACTTAAGGTAAAAGGGCTCCAGTGTCAGCAAGTATTTATGCAACCAGCTGGCAGAATAATGTTCTCTATAGGACAGAAAAGCCTTGGAAGGTTGAATTCCACTCTAGGCGTTAGAAATCAACTACTGCATGCAGCTTACTTCACCCCAATTTTTCACTCTCCAATCACCCCTCATAGGATTCACCCCCCCTAAACATCCTTTCACTTCCTTTCTGTCCCACCTTCATTCTATTCTCCTTATTTTTCCAGTTAATATCAAAACCACAGATTTATCCTACTGTCAAGCTTCTTTGCCTACAATTCTGAATAGCCCACTGAACAGTTTTCTTCCTTGCTCCCAAACTTGTTTTCTGTTTAAGGCTCCCTTAATTTGCATCTCTGCCCAAGGAAGTTTAAATACACAACTCACATTCCCATCTCCAATTTCCTTTTTGAGAGAAGCAATTTCTTATCTAGCAAGAGTTCCATTGCAATCACTTCCTGCTACCGTTATCTTGTTCCAGCACGTTTGCAAAGCACACTGCCTTCCCACTAGATTTTTCCCTACTGACACTACAGTCCCAATCCCAAGGCAGTTTCACTCTTCTTGTCACTCCTTCATTTGAATGGAGTGATTTACTCCATTCTGGTCTTTGTGTCAATGAGAGGAGGTATAAGGAACATGGAAGAAAAACCTCCATTTTAAATTGTGTGCTCAGACCAAACTGAAGTCTATTCCACAGGAGACAAGTCCATAGCAACAAAATTCCTTTTTTGCATAACAGAAGGGTTATGTTTCAAAAGATCTGGCTGTGAAACTTAAGCAAATCTCTATGATGCTTAACAGACTATTTTTTGAAAGGATAATAATAATTTGGGACAAATTCATGCCCACTTTCACAGACCTAACAAGCAAAAGCCACTGCAGCCAAATTGAGTTCCTGTTCCAAGCTTGTTCTTCAAAAAACATCCTTACAAATTCAAGGGTAAACAGAAAAACATATTCTTTTTCTTTGAAGTGCCCTCATCCCACTGAATCACTTTGTTGAAAAATTTCAAAACTCCCTCAAAAAGACATTTAAGATACAAGGGATGGGGAGGAAGGATGTGTACTAATAAGGAAGGAAAAACTATAAGCAAAAAATCTGGTTTATAATGGAAGAGTTTGGTCCATCATAATGTTCAGATGTGTGATAAAAGACCCATCCGCAACATCAAATAACACCTCGTATAATGTTTCACCAGATACAGGATGCCACTTAAGAACAGAATCAGTACTAAAACCCAGGATTTCCTGGCCCACACCAAGCAAAGTCCCAGTTTCTTATGAGTTATCACCTGCCAGGCCAACACATGAGACCAAGGGGGTTTGTTTTGTTTCAGACATTAGAGTGAAAGAAAGTGATATGCTCCTCTTACTGGAGAGCAGGGAAGAAGGCATTACAGATCAGGACATCTCATCCATTTACCACCTCGAGTGTCTGAAATTGTACCTTGAAATAAATCCAGCTTTCATAGTAAGTAAACATAATGTCAGTAGATCACCAGTTACAACAGTTATGTTACCCATTCAGACATCAAAGCATAAAATCAGCAAATTAAGTGGTCTTCAAATACACAAGCAAGCAGCTAGCAATTTCGTCATATGCATAAATCAAGCCTTCTACTTACTTTGATAATTTAGACACATCTCTTAACTATCCTATAAATTGCTTTGGCACTGGTAAACATGGTAAAACATTGCACTCGTACTACAAGCATACTACTGAAGACTTAATCTGTGTAAATATTAAAATAAAATAAATAAAATAAAATATTAAAATATTCTGATGAAAATTACTTGAGGACTACTGAGAAAAATAGTCGCACAACTGAAAAAAAGTCTGTGATCTCAATCTCCAAAAACTACTTACTTCTCATAGGTCAGACCCTTCTGTAGTGAAATAACATACACATTTATGTTCCATGACAATATATGACACCGTCATTTTATAAAGCACTCTTTGAACAAATGACACCAACACAGCAAAACCAAACAAAGCCACTAAAGGCCATAATTCCCCTTCAGTGTCAAATTTAATTCATTTTAATCCATCCAAGTAATTTTCCACCGAAGATTAAATCCTCAGATGATTCTCAATTGGGTGGTCTAAGCATCTTCAAGAGCCAACTGATAAAATAAAGTCAGTACTTTTTAGTGGGGGTGGGAGAAATAAAGAGAATCTATTCATGAAACCGAGACCTTCACAGTACTATTTGGAACATAAAAAGAAATCTGGAAGATGCAGCTTGTCTTTTCACGTTAAGTTTCACAAAGCAATTTTGCACTTTTCACAGTAAACATTTGGTGATAGCGGTGATATTTTTTACCTCATCATTCAAGGACAGTTACTTGGATATGGAATCCAAACACTGACACAGTCATTATGCTACAGTCTTCCTAATTTGATCTCTCTCTGTTTATATCAATCTATTCCGTGTTACATAAAGCAAATACCTATGATATCAATTACGCAAATAACTGCATCTCTAAGGTCAGGGGCTGAACCTGAGAAAAAAAAAAAAACCTCATATCCCATTCCACCCTCCATTTAAGACAGAAGCTGTAGAAGTCTCTTACACACAGGTAAATGCCTCAGATGGCACAGTCTTAACGCTGCCAGCTCTTCTCTCCATGTGATAGATCAATAAACTCCTGAGAAGGCTCAGGGGAGATGGGCAAGGGCAATGTGCTTGTGAAGCTCTAGAAAGAACGTGGGAAGGGACTGACCACACCTGTGGCAAGGAAAGCTGACATTGTACCACAACAAAGGGCACCAGAAGGTGGTTTTTCAGATAAGGGGCTATAACTGTTAAGGGGATCGGCTGACTCTCAGTTGAGTGTACAGCTGGTTGTGTAATTGTTTATCTAGGAGAGCAGCAAGAGCACGAATGTCTTCCAGAGATAACTAGACCAGCATGGAGGAGGGTATACAGAGCCCAGCCCAACCTAGAGATAAAAACTGAATCACTGCGCAGAAGAGCTTTGAATAGAGGAATAGGCTTGAGCTATCTTAGATCCCCTTATGCTCTCACAGTGACTAGGGACACCCAGTATTGTGACACCAAGTGTATCACAGAGGCCTGTAACCAGAATCACAGCTGTATTGTGATCCAACAGCTCTGTCTGTGCTACTAACTTATTTCTACCCCTAAACAACTACTCCAACAATAAGGAATTTTAGATTCTGAACAACTAGTAGAACACTTACACAACTTTTTACGATTTCCTCTTCCTACAAAAGCTTAAATGGAAAAGAAAGCCTACCGTCAACCCAAAGTTCCACAGCATTGTACCAAACCAACACAACACGTTAGATTCCTAGAGGACACTTTCGGATCAAGTTCTCAGAACTGAAAAAGAGATATTTATTGATCTGACTGACTAGATCTAATTCTTATTTAGACAGAAACTGCCAAGAAAAAGGATTTGATAGCATGAATTCTGAGCATATTATTTCAGTGATGTCACATTATAACTACTACTGTAAACAAAATCATCTACCCTATTTTCTGTGTCAGTGCAGCCCAGTCCCTTCTCAGCTAAAAAAACCCTGAGGAAACACCAGCATATTTAGTATTTTTACCTGCCTCTTCCAATTATCTGTTCTTTCACTATGCTAGTACTGGAGCACATTCCTCTCCCTCCTCTTTCATGAAAATATAGTCCTAGGGTTTGGAAACCAAATTCTTCACTGATGTAATTTCAGTGAAATGGAAAACACAATAAAACAGAAGCATGCCCTCTCAGGAGAAAAAAAAATCCATGTTTTACTTGCAAGTGTATTTAGATGCGTAAGAAGCACAGCAAGACAGTCCCCTGTTCAATACTTGCACTACACAGAAGAACAGAGCAAGAAAACCTTTCTGTGTAATAGGAAAAGCCTTCTCTAAATTAAAGCAGTTAATTAGTGCAATTCTAGAAGGGTTTCTCTGATAGCATGAGCAGAATACCATTGTTCTCACGTACTCTGCTCATGTTGTCAGAGCACATAACACATTCTGCTTACCAAAGCTTGCTTAAACTTTTCACAATTACAAAGGCATTTTAAAACCCTGTATCACATTTTTAATCCTAAAATGTACTGGATCTTAAAACAGATACAGAGATCATCTTCCATTCAAAAAACAATCACTAAAAGGACATCAGCACAGATTTTTATGACACTGTAAATGTTCATTATTTACAACACAAGGAAATGAAAAATGAGGGACACAGTGACACCTTTATTTTTTTTTGTTCTTTTCATTGCAGTCTTTTCATGCAGCAAAGGGCAGATATAAAAGAAAAGCGTCATTCTTGAAACCATTATTTCACCACATTTTAGAGACAGTTTATAGAAATACAAGAAAACAAAAGGACTTGTCCACAGGCACTGCCACTCCTAGAAGTCCCTATCAGTTAAAACACAGTGCACACTGGAAAGACCCAGCTCAACACTCTTAACGAAGTTCAGCAGTACCAGTCTCTCTCACACTCACAGTCAGTGAGAATCAATCAACTGCCCATCATTAACAAATAGGTAACAACTAGACTTGGAGAAAAGGTGGAGAAAATCAAAGCTATTGTCACTGCATAAAGAACAGGTAACAGAATACTTCTCCCATCACAAATCCAGCAGACCAAGCATAGTTACCAGTTTCAGGTAAGTTTTTTCATATCAGCACTTGCAGTATTGATACTCGTGGTATCTCCTAATCTTTCACAACCCAACACATATATTTTGCCCTCCTGATTTAAGTGCTGCAGCATACTACTGTCTGTGAAGTCACAGTGTTACCTTCCTCAGAGGACTAATGCAGCATTAAAAAAAAAATTCTCCATCAAGGAGAGGCTAATTTGGTTTTAAAACTACAGCAGGATGGAGAGGCTAATTTGGTTGAGAACTACAGCAGTATGCAGACCTGGTTCAACTGCTCAGACAATTGTGCCAGCAAAAAGCACTTAAGTAACACAGCACTGGCATAGGCATTGTTGGAAAAATGACATAGAAACCCCAGACAGTTAAAGACTGTCTTGTGAATGTTAGGCTAATTTTCATTTCTTGGCTGTGATGTATGGGAACACCTCTTTCATCTAGTTTTTGTCTTTATTTTCCCCCAGATAGCCATTTCGGAGAATTCTTACAACAATGAAAAATCTGGCAATGCGCCCTGCATTTTCAGATATGATGACATGCACGTATGTTCAAGTCTGATTTTTCTGACTGGTTGTTCTAGATCACATGCACATTTGCATTTCAGTCCTTAACACAGCCCTCTGAAATGACCATAATAAAATATTTTCAGACAAAAACATCCTTTCTCGCCACGTTGCAAAGGTAGCTTTGGACTGAGCCCATACCCACCACTGATGATACACTGTTTTTAATGAAGAAACAAAACAATTTTTAGTCTTCATTATTCAGCATCATCTTGAGATAACAGGCAATCATTTAAATAAGCATAGAAGGAAAAAAATGGAAGGACACTCAGGGACACAGAGTACAAATCTTTTCTTCCCATATGTATCACAAGAAAAGTTGTGTTTGGTGTCAACAGTTCTGAAATAAAACAGTTCTTTCTAAAACACATGGCAGTTGTTGAAATGCAGTTATTAATATGTTTCTATGATAATAAAGAGAATGTTTGAATTGCTCTTTTTTCTACTAGATGTGTCTTTGTCTGAGGTATATAATGCTCGGGTCGTCACAGTCACCACTTCTAAATACAGCTACCATTCCAGAATTCCCTCTATATTCCCTCTTAACTGCCTGCTAGTAATGCTTATGGCTCAACAGGGTTTACCCTAGGGTCAATCAGACTGGCACATGGCTGGTTTCCACAGTGAAAGACCAGAAACAGTTTTAGGTGGTTCTGAGCCCAGCACTTTCAACAATACAAAATTCACATTCCAGTCCTTTGCACACAATGTAGTTTCTTCTCCAGCTCTCACCGTTGAGTTACAAATCAACTTCCCAACCCTGCAGAGAAAGCAATAGCTACTCTGGCTGTTGTTAGTAGCAGGAAACACGCCAGCTCTGCAGTCTCAACAAGGCACCTTGCCAAGGTTGCTTGCCTCTGCTCCATTACTCCCAGGGCCATTGCTGCACACCGCAAGAAAAGCTCATACAGTAAGGTGTACTGCTGGACTAACGAGTGCCAGTGGACTGCTCAAATAGCCAGTATGAAGAGGACATGATTATGCTCCAGATTGTGTCATAGAAGACAGTCTTTAGATGACTTAAAGATTATTCAAAAAAAATTAGTTTTTATATTTTAATACAGCAACCATTTCGTAGATGGAAAAGCGCTCTCTTATCATGGATTTAGCTGATAAGAGTACTTTTCTTACCATTACACTGTAAACACAGGAATTTGTATACACGACTAGTTCAGACCAAATGAGAAATGAAGGACAGATCATATGAAATAAAATCAGATTTTGCAAGACTAAAGACTTAAACAAAATAGTGACTAGTATTACAAATTTCAGGCCCAGCCAGGACACCCAGATGCCTCAGTCAGCACACCAGCAACCTTTACCAAGTTAAGAGAATCTGTCTTCTACTCTGTGGAAAAAATGAAGAAAAGTGATCAATATGACTTAAGAAAGCCAGCTGACCATGCACAAAGTATTACTGTTTGAGAACAGATAACTATTATTATGTCTTTTTTATTTCTCACCTAGGTTGATGATTTGCTTTTACATTCCCAAAGGAAAAGCCAAGAAAATCTTAGGAAAAGTTCACACTTTGTTTTATGCTTTAGGACACCAATTCCACTCACTCCAGCATCTTTAATAATTTAAAGGTCACAAAAGCAACTTCCCTTAAAACTATTTGCCTTCACAGGACAGTACCATAAAATATGGAGATTCCAAAAAACTGCAGTAAAGGAATTGGTTAAGTTGCTGGCTCAGTGACCTCCAACATCTGCTGTTCTGGTAACAAAAAAATTTTGACGAAGATATTCTTGTACATAATTTTAATGAAGGAAAGATCCAAATTTCCCCAGTGCGCTGTTCACCAATGAACAATTCTTATGCTGTGTTCCCTCCAGGTAAGGTTTGTAGTTTGTGGAGAAGGTTACTACTAAGTCCTAGGCACAGGTTAGAAGAAAAAAAAAAAGCTCTACTCAGAAGAGGATACAAGCAATGAATTATCTTTTGTCTCTTGTCCACTAAGTCTCACAGCATGCTTACTCCCTACAGGCTTCCTCCATCTCCATTCCCACACCACTCCACACACTCCGGCTTACAAGGAGCAGGAGTCTGCTCATTTGCCTAGTTTCCAATTCCCCAAGCCTTTTACATCACTGCACTAGCAAATTTAGACAAATAGTTTGAAATTACATGTTTTAACAGGACTCACTGAGAAGACTTCAGATGTGTGCCTGAAAATGTCATGCAGAGTTTTGTTAAATTACCTGCTGTATATTTCAAATGAATAAAAGAATTGCCAAACTAGATTAGTCAACTAGCCATTTAATTTCAAAACCCAGTCCTTTCTCTAGTGGAAATAAGGAAACAGCAGTAAATACCAGATGCTTCAGAGAAAGACACACACAAATCCTAAAGCTGACACTATCAAGCAGCCCAACCAGAAGAATCCTCTTTTTTAAACTATGCCTCAAAGCTATAATGAAATCAGCATAAACACAAGCCATTCCCTAAAAGAACAACTGCATTCTCGCCTGCCCTTGTGTATTAGAGCCAGCAATTCTGTGACCACAAACTGGGTTTATGCAGCAAGCTATTACAACAGAAAGTTGTTAATTATCTGGACAGAGTTAGGATTACATTGGATCAGCCAAATCAACTCGCACAAATCGCAGATCCTGCAAATCAGCAGAGCTTGGGCAGCCTTTTTTTTTTTTTGAATTAGATTAGCTTAGCTACAACACAGAAGCAAACAAAGAGACATGACCTTACACAATAACAAGCAGCAACAGCAAAGCTGGAAAGGGACAAGAGGAACAGAACTGCTGCATTCCACAGGAGATAATAATAGACTGGTTTGGCTTCAAGAATTAAGTCTTAAGAAACTAAGGCTACAGCCACACCACAGTCTGAGCCAGTTTAAATCAGAACAGTTGCAGTATCATCCTCCATTTTTTCCAAACATATACTCCTGTCCATTCCTGTGTATGACTGTTGTGCATGTCTGGTTCAGTAACCACGTAACCTTTTGACCAGATCAGTCCAGTTTTACGAAGTTGGACTTTCCCACTTATTTAACTCAGCTTTTGCCTTGGATACCTACAGAGTACTACTGTAAGTGTGCAAGGGAACAGGAATGTATGGCTCAGGTAAGCAGGCACTTACTTAAATAAGGCATAAGCCACAGTTATTTTGAAAAAAATATTGAACTTATGCTTAAAAAGCTTTGGAAATGGTTTATATCAGGTTAAGAGTTTCCTTCTAAGCTTAAAGGAAAAACCTTAATTCTACCATCTCTTAACTTGCATTTATAAACATTTTTGGATTCGTGCTGCATTGACACACCTGATGTGGATCTTGAGCTGCATGCAGGATGATCATGTGGCCAGTAATACTGGGGCTGGGGGGTGATGCTCGGAATGCTGGGTCATCCCAAATTTCAGCTGCAGAAGAAAAAGAATCAGCAGGGACTGCTAGGGCCACACTGCTGACTTGCCTGGGAATCCAGCCACACCTCCCATCCAGCCCTGCAGCACAGCAGAGCAATACCCCAAGAATCACTACTGCTGTGTCCACTGACTGAAATCACTCTACCTCTCCTCTTCCCTTTGGCCACAGCAGGAAAACAGCAAATCTTATCATTCTCCAACATACACAGATTTTTTAAGAGTCTCAGCATCACGGAAGTTTTCCACATCTATCTTTGGCTCTGGACTTCACTGACATTTACATCAATGTGCTCTACTGTCAAGGTATATACTACGTAATTGGTAGAAGGGTCAATTTTCAATTTAGATACATATCCCACTCTTCAGCTCAATTTTCCTAAGTTTAGAAGTGTCTTTTCCACACTACTTTACCTCTGTGAGGTAAATAATTTCAAGCTTTACCACATCTTATGCTGAATTTTTAAGCTTTGAAGTCTTCAGTCATGCTCCTGACAGTCAGCCAGTCCAAAAAGAAGTATTGCTGGTTATATAATCTTCAGAATCATAGAATGGTTGGGTTGGAAGCAACCTTAAAGATCACCCTGTTTCAACATCCCTGCCATGGACACTTCCCACTATGTCAGGTTGCTCATAGACTCATTCAGCCTGGCCCTGAACGCCTCCAGGAATGGGGCATCCACAATCTCTCTGGGAAACCTGTGCCAGTGCATCATCACCCTCACAGGAAAGAATTCCTTTCTAATATCACATCTAAAATGCCTCCCTTTCAGCTTAAAACCATTACCCCCTCTCCTACCCCTGCACTCCCTGATAAAAAAGCCCCACCCCAGCTTTCCTGTAGACCCCCTCTAAGTACTGGAAGGATGCTATAAGGTCTCCCCAGAGCCTTCTCTTCTCTAGGCTGAACAACCCCAGCTCTCCCAGCCTGTCCTCATAGGGGAGAGTGCTCCAGCCCTTTTATCATACTCATGACCCTCCTCTGGACTTGCTCTAACAGATCCACGTCCTTCCTGTGCTGAGGACTCCAGAACTGAACACAGCACTCCAGGTGACGTCTCATGAGAGCAGAGTAGAGGGGCAAGAGTCACATCCCTGGGCATGCTGGTCACACTTCTTTTGATGCAGCCCAGGAAAGGGTTCGCTTTCTGGGCTGCAAGTGCATGTTGCTGGATCATGTTGAGCTTCTCATCTACCAGCACCTCAAGTCCTCCTCTTCAGGGCTACTCTCAATCCATTCTCTGCCCAGCCTGGAATATCATTATGTAATTTCCAACTTGACTTTGTAAAGTCAACATTCTTTTAAAAATTTACTTAAGAAATTGCCTGAGATTTAAAGGACAAAAAAGAGCTCTAATCACAAATGCGAATACATGAAAACCTCACTATTACTTCCTCAATACTGTGTATTACCATCAGAGTCTGAGCCCTGTATTGCTATGCTTTCAGCACAAATAATGCTAGAATTGGAAGCAAAAGCCAGTTACTATCCACTGAAGATACAGTCTCTTCATCAGCTCCTCTACATTGTACAAAATTTTGCTCAATCTGGACCCCTCAACACAACAATACATAACAGAAACAGTACAAGATGTATTACTTCCTGGATTTTGTTCCAGGACACTTTAACCTAGGCCAATGAAACACAAAACATTTGCTTGATAACATCTGAAATCTGTTATCAAAACATGTGGGCATGCACCAGGAAAAAGAAAACTAAAAAATTAAGAGGGAAGATTTTTACCTCTCTCCAGAAGAAACAATTGTTTGACATGACAACTACCCACAAACACATACCCTTACAAAAAAAAAAAAAATAAATCACAATTAGCCAGTCAAGATTATTTAAGGAAACTGTTATCCACAATCTTTCAGCATTTTTATCCTTTTCAAAAGGTCAGTTATTTGCATAGCTTTGAATGAATGCTTTGTAGGAAAATAATTTCCTTCTTCTTACATTCTCTTTCTATTCATTTCCTTAGTTTTCCTCATTCTTGTACCACACATTCCTCAGTATTAGTTTTCCAACTTGCCTACTTTACCTTTTCTTCCTGCAATAGATGCAGCACTAGGAGACATCAAATGGAAGAGAGCAGAAAGGCCCACAATTCAGGCTTGCCACATTTATTTCATCAAACCAGACAGAAGACAGGAAAAAAGAAAACATCACCAAGAAATAAAAACAATACTGAAATGCTGAAGGACCAATTATGCATCTTAGCTGTTGCAGCTACAGTCCAAGATGGCTGCCTTTGCAGAACAGGTTGTCCAAGGGACAGGCATGCTCAGAGCCATCAGATCCTCGGACTAACAAAGATGTTGCCTTGATTTGAAGACATCCTACAGAGAATTTCAAATCTGTGACAAAAGTCAGACACCTCAGAACAACAGACAAAAATAAAAGTTTAGTAATACCAGAATCAAACATCCTGTTTTCCCATGCATTTGTTTTATGTTTGATGGATTCATGCTACAAGATACAAATGGTTACCAAAGCTCTTACCCACAGTCAGTTTTAAGATTCCCTCCTGTATAGAATCCCCAATGAGGAACAAGGCACAAGATTACATGGCATCCTCTTCTCCAGGCCTGGGGGTGCTTTTATTTTCTTCCTACACAGATTTATTCTAATATAACTTTCAGAAATGTGATTCTGCCCTGGATCTCCAGTGATTTATATTTTTACTAATATATGGGGAGGAAAAATGGAAGAGGCAAATGTACAAAACCACAGCGCAGTCTCCCTCCTTTACAAAATCCAAATTTAAAAGTTGGGGGCAAAAATATAATAGTAAATGCTACACAACTCAACATTCATGGCAGTAGTAGTCTTCCTATAATATAAGCTTTATATCTACAGAATCATTTTACTTAACGTTTCTAACACATCTGAATGTCTTGCTTCCCATGTTTAATTGCCACAGGAAAAAAAGAGCTAATATGAAAACAGAACAGAAGTCTTACAATTTAGTTTAAAAACACTGGAAGTTATAGCAATAGTTCAAATAATTCTGATGCACATACTTCGTTTTTCAGTCTCGTTCCTTTTTGGCATATAGGTAACTACACATTTATACAGCAGCATGCTTTAGCTCTGTCTCTTTACTCCCTCTAGCTCCATGACAATTTGTACTGTTCATAAAAAATTTCTTTTACAGTTATTTCCAATGTCATTGTTATTTTGGAGTCAGAACACAAAAGAGAAGAAAAAAGTGCCCCTGAAACTCTTAAATGTGACCCATAAGTTTCAAGCGCCTATGCAAAAATGAAACTCCGCAATCTCTTCTCAGTTCAGAGGTTCTATAGTCCTTATGCTGGAATCAACAAACTAAAGCAATGCAAAAATAGTTCTAATGCAAATTAGCAAAGTTAGCAATTATATTTGATTATCACAACAAATGTTGAAGACCATGACATCATCTACATGATTTAGATGATATATGGCAGCCTGGTACTCATTAAATGCCTTATTAAAGAGCACAGATGCTCTATTTTACAAACTTTTTCCAAATACCCTTTCAGCACATTTGCAGCCTTAGCTCATTCTCACCAAGATTTCCATCCTCAATGGTCAGCACTACTTCATCCATCACCAAGGCTCGGAAATCTAGCTCCTCTTCACAGCATTTGGCCTTCAGTGCTCTCAGGATCTCCTGCTGAGGGTAATCTTCTCTGATGCGACGGTCTGTTAAGAACCACAGCCTAGGAGCAACTGAACTGCACATCTTGGACTTGTCTTGCAGCCTTCAAGGTTTCCTCTCAATGGAACTTCTAGATGGTGGAGAAGATGAGACTCTGTTAGAGTACATAGGCTCCTATCCTCATGCTCCCCACTGTACCAAGTCTTACTCCCTCTGCATGAGTCAGTCCTTTCCAATGGAGTGCAACTTCCAACCTCCAAGTGGGAAAACAATGTCTACACCTAATCTGCAATAGAAGCAACAACAGAAACAAATCCACTTATATTCAACAGAATGTAAATACTAAAAATCAGATCTTGGTCCTCATCCTAGTTTCATCCACAAGAAGTACACACTTGACTTAACTACCAATAGTGGTAATAGCATCCCTCTTTCTTGGCAGCACTAAGAGGCAGGACTGAAAACATTCTGAACGGCCATCTCTGAAGTCCAGAGTTTTAACTTCATGACTGACATCAAGTCCTTACAACTGGAAATAACTCAACCCTTCTCCTAAGTACTACTAGAACACTGGTGACAGCCTTGATGTGTCCCCTTCCACCATATTATGGAAGACACAGCATGTCAAATTCTTTATGTCAGAAAAGCAGTCCAGAACAAAGAAAGAAATCCATTAAAACAAACCTTCCACAGAAGTATTTCAATACCACTTTGTTCTTAAGCATCCACTGTGAAATATATTTAGTATCATCCAGAACATATTAATGGAAAAAACAATGGAACAAGAATCATCAGTAAAATGTTAAGAATACCAAACATTAATAATTGTAACCTAAAACAAAGTCAAGGTCTGAATCTCAGTGCTAGAACTTTCTTGCTCAATTTTTTTAAACCAACTTTACCCATAAACAGCACTAATGAATTCAACATCAAAACTAGAAAAAAAGATAAAACTGAAGAATTTCAATGGTGTTATAAGTGATAACAGCAAGGCACTGTTTGGAGTATTATTGACTATATATTAAAATATTGTAAAATATGTAAAACAACTACTGGTATATTAACAGACTACTCATTTACACTCAAGAAAAACAAGCAGCAGCATGATGTGGGGAAAATAATTCTAGAGAAAAGAGCTCTTTTCTGTGACATTTTAAACTTTCACATTAAAATAAAGAGGTAGACGTCTTTGCTTTCAACAATATAGCTAAAATGAGTTTCAAACAAAATTGAACTCAGACAGAAATAGGAGTTTTGTCTGGTAGTACTAATGACAGGACCTGATGTCAGCAGAAAATGTAAATGTAGAAAAAGCAAAGGTATCCAACAGCTTTCATTTCATACCACAAAGAATTTTACTTTCTGTAGTTGGTCTTGGGACAAAAGCATTGTTTTGCTACAGTCATAAGAACAAAATTATTATTTTTTTTGTAATTAAAATACAAGGCTTTTTCTATAAGTACAGTTTTTTCTTAACACGAAGATAAAATTTTAAGTGGCCATTTTTATTCCCAGTTCTTAGACAACAAGCAAAGACTGTGACTTTCTTCCCATTTGGTAAATGAGGAGCAACAATAAAGCCACGGACTAAAATTCTTCATACTAACAGACTGAAAGAAAGCAGAAGCTAGAGAAAGGTGCTCAAGGTAAAGCAAGAAAAGGAGCATTTGCTGCTCCCTGCAGGAAAATGGGTATGGGACATTGTAAGGGATACTTTTTAAGATCTCAAAAAAAAAAAAATCCACTTTTTTCTTCAAAGCAGGTGCAAGTGACAAGGACAAGATGAGGCTTGGGCTTGCGAGGGCTGACAACTCTCAGATCCTGTCCCACTTTTAGCTCTCTCAATAATGTTTTTCTCTATATACTAGTTTACAGAAAACCTTCTGGGACAACATCTTCAGTTAATAATTGGGATAATCTATATTCTTCAGAAGTGTCCCTGCTAAGGCACAGTTCAGATGGCTTCTTGTCAATTTACCTGTACTTCTGCTAGTCTCATGAATGACGGAGGAGACCAAACAGCCTCACCTACCGCCTCTCTTCTGAAAAGCAGCTCTACCTAACAGGCTAACCTATTTTGTTTAAAAAAGAGCTATAGAATATCGAGTACATAAAAAAAATATGCTAGACAGACTTTGTCATAGTTAAAACAAACAAATAAATAAATAAATAAATCAGAAGCCATTACGAATTTTCAGGCTGGTTGTGTTTTACTGTTAGTTTCTGGTTTGTTGTTTTGGGATTCTTTCCCCTCTCAGTACTGGTTCCAAAACTGGTGCAAAGAAGCAAGTATTTTCTCTCCAGTAGCCTTCTCCCCATTTTCACTTGCTAGCAACTCTTGATTTCTTTGCCAACAGCAGTCTGCTCCCATTCTTCTCAAATTTCTTTTCTACAGTCCCACCTCCACCCCTTTAAACCTGCAGGGTCTGCGCCATCATCCCTCCCTGACTGCCACTTCAGCCCTCTCTTAAAAATCAGCAAAGGTTTGCACAACAAATAAAAAAGGTATACCCTTTTATTTCCTCCATCTTTCTTCTGTTTTGGAAAGGAGCTACAGCACCACCAAGAGCAGCTCTCAATTAGCACATTAAACCAGCAGGCATACAGAAATGGGATATGGGTATTCATCTCCCTCCTACGTTTCATTTCCTCTAAATCTTACAAGTTTTATAAATGTGTATACAAACGTTCACACCTCACCATGATGCATGCAGGTAACAACCTCAAGTCTGGAGATAAACATCAAGAAACTAACTTTAGATCAAGCTACAAGCCCACACAGCAGACAGAAACTAGTAATCCTAAGCATTAGTTCCCTGAACTCCAACCCAATACCACATTTCTTTTCCACCTCAAGAAATATCCTTTTCCCACTAACATTCTGCTCTTAAAACCAGAATCTACTTACCAGTATTAGACTCTCCTTATAATCTGTTTTCATTGTTTAAGAAGTCTCACAGAACACAAAACCTGCAATTTACCCTATTAACCCAAACATCTTAACAAGCCCTCCCACATTCTCAAGAAAATGGGCTGTAGGAGGAAAGCTTGCCTTGCAGTCAGATGCACAAGAGCATTAAGCTCTCAAGTTGGATATGATTTCCAGAATGTTTCCCTGAAAACCAACTCCACCTATTTCAATCTAAAAGACGCAGCCTCAGACAATACTCAAGTGTGCACGGAATACTTCTGAATTCATGAGAGCATCTATTGCAGAGTATGCATAGTATATCCAAGGGGAAGTGTAGATGTCTTCAAGACGACCAGTTAAAATGCAGTTTTCACTCACAGCTACTACGGTCAAAGCACAACTTTCCAAAAAGTAATAGATTTATGAAATTAAAAAGAAATCATCACTATAAACTTAAGGACATGAAGCAGACTGGGAGAGGTAAAAGGGTGGTATCAAAAGTAAAAGCTCTACAATAAAAAAAAAAAAAATCAAACCAGTTAGTTTAATTCACTAGTTTGATCTGCCAGACAGACACTGCTGCATCTGCTTCAGAAAGACACTGTGTGGAACAGATTCTTAGCAATTTATTGAGCAAACAGAACGCTCACCTTAAGTTTGAACTGTGGCGTCCCTGTACTGCTTAATCTTGCATTCACACAGCAGCTTCCTCACCTCCCCGTCACATGCAAGTATATTTCATCTTGCATTCCCTGAATCTGTAAAACACTTTTAGCTGTTCTAACAAAAGCATTCACTCTGCTACTTTTCTACTTTACATCACATGTTTTATTGACATAACATGGAATTCAGACAATCCGATTAGCTGCCTAGAGAGACCTGGACATCTCTGAAGATAACTCTTCTTCCCAGAGAGCACATTAGAGACCTGCCCACAGGAATGGCAGACTGGTCTCCAATGTCCATCTACTCCTGATCTCCAATGTCCATCTACTGCTTGTCCTGCCTGCAACACTCAAAAGCAGGAGGAAAATGCACTAGTCTCTTTTTTCATCATGATGTATTTCCCCTTGAGCTGAAACAAGAAACTGTTTTTTAGGAGATACTAATTCATTTACCTACTATTATTAGTAAGGGCGTAACATGAAAGGTAACTAGTATGCAAAAAGATCATTCCATATCCTTTCTATTCAGAATGTAACTACTCAATGCCTTTCTACATTAAAAAGACTAGGTTGTTTCTTGCCTATAGGAACGAAGAATGGAAGCCCAGATGTTCTGTAGCATTAAAAATCAATGTGATTTCCCACTGAATACAGTGCAATCTGGGAAGCAAGTTAATGGAACGATTTTTACCATCAGCCCCTCCCAGAATTGCCTTGTTTTTAGACCTTGGCTACTCTTGGCCTCAGTTACAGCACTGTGCACCTAACACACCTCCATGGACTTCAGCAGTTAATACAGACGTAAAACCTAATCTTAGTTTTAGTGTACCTCCAGGTATGTTTAATCCCTACAGTTCAGATAATGATAATAAAAATCTCATGAAAGTGAGAAGGAAAGACAAAAGAGAAAACCAGCCATGACTGCCGTGAGAAACAGAGAGCTAGGAAAAATACAGTTATAAGGATTCACCTCACTATGAATAACACTACACCTTAGGATTTATGGTTGAGCCATATCCCTTAATACTTGTTTCCGGAACGGTGTATTCAAGCTGGGAAAGATATTTTGCTTTCATTTTTATCATAAATTAGCTGAGGCTTGAAACTGATTACACACTTCTAATAAACCAAGTGTCTCTACCACTACAGCAGTTTCTAGAATGCAGTTCTGGAGGCCACACCTCAAGAGACTGAAGACCTAGGAATGGTCAGCACACACTCTAAGTTACCTCCTTTAGGCAGATCTGAATTATAAAGTCAATCTTAGGTAGCAGACAGGTTAAAGTGCTAACAAAGGGTCATCTGGCATATAACCCATCATACACTGTCACGGAATGCTCTTTCTCGTCTTAGTGAGAAGAGAGCAGTATTTGTAACATGCCAGAAATATGACGTTCCATGTCATAAGGAGAGCAGGTCTGAAAACAGATCACAGCTGTTTCAAGTATAAAGCACAATTAATTTTTTTTCCACACAAAGACACCAGAATAACGATCATTTAAAGAAAACCTTAAGGAAATATGTATGGATAATGAATATAACCCATGGTAACATATACAGAGGTAAAAACTGACATCTTGAACTAGTTATTAAAATTGCTTTAGAAAAATAAATCCAAGATAAATCAACTCATTCCTGAAACTACTGCTTCATAGTGATACTTAAGGGCAACCTCAAGAAAAATTCCTCTCTTACCTAACAGAGTAGGTTTCCTAAGACTGTCACGTAACTGAGAATCTTTGGAAAGAACGCATTTTTAAAATCTGAAGAATCTGAAAAACTAAAATATTTCTTTAAATGCACTTTATGTAATCTATTGAGCAGCTGCAGCACAATCTGTCCAGTGCTGCTGCATTATCATCAGATGCATCACAGAATTTAAAGTCACTGCAGGCAGGTGAACCCCAAGCACACCTCTCTGAAAGCATATAGCAGTACTCCCCTCCCTTTTCCTGTGAGATCCGTAGACTGCAACAGTCAAAGGATCTGGGAATACATTAATCGCTCCCACTCATTCTCAGTACATGCCCCCACCCCCGCAGACAGGCTACTGCACTCCCTGCGATGGCTTTCTTCTGCCTGTCCCCACCTTTGCTGGGAGCGATGCTGAAGATCCTAGCAGCAACTCTTCCAGCCACAACTGCCTCTAAAAAGCAGACATGCCGCCGCCCACCCCCGGTCTTTCCTCAGCTATGTGCTCGCTTGCAAGTAGGTGATAACATTCCTCATTCACACAACCTGATTTCTCACCTCCAGTCAATTACCATTCCCTTCCCTCTCTGCCACACTAGCCATCCCGGTCAGCACCAGCCATCCTTCTACTTCGGTCTTAGTCTTTTTTCCCTACAACAAGCTCTCAGCTTTTTTAATCTCCTTCTGCCCTGCCTGTGAGCGCACACCCGTGCAAATCAAACATCCATTTCTTTCCACACCACTCGCTTTTCAGAAGAGAGGTTCTTCCACCTCTGCCCAGGCTCCCCTGCAATGTGGCACATCACCACCCTCTCCTCCCGGATCCTGTATACAGAGACAGTTTTCCCTCCTCCCTTCCCCCACCCCACTCTCAGTCTCTGTGTACGCTTCTCACAGCGCCTGGAGTGGGGGAAGGGAAATAGGCACTGTATGAATGAATGGGATGTAGAGACTTACCAAAAATTTCGTGAGGAAGGAGCGGAAGACGAATAAAGATACCAAGGTGCTCCCTTCAGTGAGCAAAGTGCTGCTTCAGTTCTGGCTTCCTTAAAGAGGTCACGTGGCTTGGTAGGTACCCCTTCTCCTGGATCCTCTGCTAACCAAAAACAGTGGCAAGGAGGTCTTCTAGATGCCTCTCTGCACTGCACTCCAAAGGAGGGAAGGCTACTTCTGAAGCTCCGAAAGCAACCAAGGGATGATGATGATAACGTTCCCCTGGTCCTATAAGGGACAATACCTAGCAGCTACCTCGGGGACCAAGATGGATTTCTGAGGAGGGAAAGGGGGAATAAATGACTGTTAAAATAATTCCCAAATTGTCCTCCCCTATGGGGAAGGAGGGATGGAAGAGATGAAGAAGCGTACTGGTGAAGAGCTGTAGCGTTCTATGTAAAACAGACTCAGTCCTCGTGTGTCTATGTCCTCAGAACTAAACCCCTAAATGACTCTGAAGCCACCAACACCTATGGAGAAAAAAAAAAAAGAAATATCCCTATTAGACATAAGCAAACATATAAAGGTATTTAATAGACTAAATTCCAACGGAAGAAAAGATACCATAAAGACAGTAAGCAAAGAAAAAATAAAAAGATGGGATGAACACAATTAGGGGAAATGTGTAACTTTAAATATTTACAGAAATTTACTACCATAGAAACCCATTTTAAAGGAAAAAAAGACGCAGAAGGCTAAGCAGTTTGTTCCTTTACTGAAGAACGCACGCTCAAAGCAAAGATAAATCATATAATCAGAATGGCTTGGGTTGGAAGGGACCTTAAAGATCATACATTTCCAACCCCCCCTCACGGGCCAGGACACCTCTCACCAGACCAGGCTGCTCAAGGTCTCATCCAACCTGAACTGGAAAAAAAAATAAAAAAAAAAATTCTGGATCCACACATGAACATATGAAGAAATCATTTTTTAACGCCTACAAAAACTGTTCCTATGTATTTGTGTGAGTCTTCAAACCTCTCCCTCATAATAACATTTAGAACTCAGACGAGGAGACTGGAGAAAAAGTATGTTCCAGGTCAGAAGCATCCATTCCTATGCTTTAAACCCCACTCAGACACAGGAAATAAACAGCTGTATAAAGGGTGATCAAACAAGAACACCAAAAATAACTGTCTAGAGGATGCTTACTTAAACGACAGAGTTAATGGAAGATTCACAGTCGCACACTTTGAAAACAGAGCCCCTGAAAGACGCGAGGCTACCAGGCCACTCGCGCAATTAGTGCTTTAAACACCAGAAAACAAAAGAGGAGATAAGCGAGTTCCTGGGATTTCGCCGTAAAGATTCCGCGACGGGCACACGCACCCCGGCATGCGTGAGAAGCTGCCCCACACCCGCGCCTTCCTACACGCATCCACCCGAATGGGATCGGCTTTCCCATTCCGTTCCAGCGGCCGCTGGCACCCCAGGATGCGGGCGAGCCCGGGGTGCGGCCAGGCGGCTCCCCGCCTCCGCCCGGCACTCGCAGCTCAATAACCGCGCCGGGCGTACCGCGGCCCTCCGCCCCAAGCACCGCGCGCCTCTGCCGCCACCCCCCCCCCCCTCCTCAACGCACGCACCTGGGCCGGGCGTCCTTCGCGCGCGCGCGCGCGGGGAGCCGCCTGCAGCCGGGAGCGCGGCGGCCCCACTCCGCGCGCAGGGGCGGGCGAGCGCGCGCAGTCACCATGGGCGCAACGCGGCGGGCGGGGATGCTGAGGGGACGGTTCCACCCCGTGTCCCCCCCCACGTCCGCGTCCTTCACCCCCCCAGCCCCGCGCTCACTCCCGCTCCGTCCGACGTCTCACCCGCCCCGAGGGGACCCGCGGGGTCCGCGCGCCTCGCCGGCGTCGCGTATCCCCCCGCCTCCCACTCCGGGCGCGGTCAGCGAAGCCGCGGGGCGAAGCGGACTCCGGGGAGACTCGCCCCTGCCTCCCCACCGGCGGCAGTCGCTTGGCGGCGCGGTCCTGGAGGGGGAGCGGGCGACGCGCCGCGACGCTCGGCCACCCCCTTCCCCCTCCTCCTCTTTCCCCCTCCCCGCGGCTCAGGCGAGGCTGTTCCCTGCACGGCGACCCCCGCCCCCCGCCGCTCCCCGCGCTCGCTCCCGCCGCCACGCTCAGGCGGCGGCGGCGGCGCCAACGGCCGCGCGAGGCCCGCGCGCGAGGTGGGAGGGGGCGCGGGGCGGGGCGAGCGGCGCCAGCGGGGATGGTGGCAGGGAAAACGCGACCTTGCCGAACCCAATCGAACCGAACTGACCTGAACCGAACCAAATAGAACTGAACGAAACCGAACCGAATTAATTAAACTGAACTGAACCGAACTGAACCAAACCAAACTGAGCTGCACTGAACTAAATTGAGCCAAACCAAACTAAACGATCCAAACTGAAACAAACCGCTGCCCAGGCCCCAGCACCCCAAAGCTCAGCTGTGGCACTATGCGCACACTTGAGGCCACCCCTGTCTGACAGTCGAGACCTCCTGTCCACTCCTTCCCACCTCCATCTGCTCCACCCAGCCTCCCTTGCAGAGGCAGAACCCGAACCTAATATGGTGGGAGCTGCAGCAGCACCGCCCTGGCGTGCCTGCCTGGGCGTCTCCTCCAGCCCGGCCTGGCGCTATGCAGCTGTGCAGGGGCATGCGCCCCACTTGCCACCTCTGGCTGCCCCTCGTGGGTGTCAATATGTCCCATTGCCACGTGTGACCAGCTACAGCACAGCACAGGTAGACAGCAGCCACGCCGTCAGATGGTATGGCAAAACATCTGATGCCTGTCACACTCACCTCTGCTGCTGTTGGTATGTGGCACATGAAGCCAGAACCTCTGTCCCTTGTGACAGATAAATGTATGGAGTGCCCCACGCACCACCTGCCATACACTGTCACATGTCCATCATACCCAGTGTGCAGCTGGGGCTGCATCATCTCTCACTGCTATCATTTCTCCAAAATAATAACTCTTGGCAGCAAATAAGCATGACACATCCAGTGTTTCAAACAACACCTTGTTTATCAGTTTCTGTGGCACACTTACTCAGTTCCCTCCATACCACACCCTTTCTATTCACTGTATTGCATTAGCTGTGTATGCCGTGCTGACAGCACATTGCCTCCAGAACACAAGCCGGGTACAGTTTAGACACAAAACACCCAATGGTCCTTCCTCTTTCCCACCTCCTGTATTTCCATCAGTGGTTGAAGTGGCACTTGGAACATAGGACTACTTGCTAAGCAGTGTATGTTGAAAATTCCCCAAGCTCTACTGTATGTCTGTTAATTGCTTTATTTCCTTCACCTGAGGAATGCTGCCTGTACAAAACTGCCACATATCTGAGAGACCTGGTTCAACTGACTGCCTAGCCCAACAAGAGGATTAACAGGATAGTCCCAGGAATGCAATGGTATTGATTGACTTGATATCTGCCATATGCACAGCAAACTCATACAATAGCCCCACAGGCCCGGAGGGGCATGTGTACAAGCTGCACGTATGAGTCATCACTCACATACTCACATACATGGCACACTCCGTTCCACCCACTGCCACAGGATCTCAGAGTAGTTGAATCTGGGACTTCTCTTCAGACTGGCTAATCCAGCCCCTCTTCTCAAAGCAGGGACAGAAGAGCACATTGCTCTCATGTCCAGACAAGACTCTTCACTGGACGTGACCTCCATGTCTGCCTCCACCTCCTTCACCCCCCACCCCAACAGTATTTACACACGCTGATAAGATCTCCCTGAGCCTTCTGTTCTGCAGCCTGAACAAACACAACTCTCAGCCTTTCCTCATGTGAGATGATGCTCCAAGTCTTCACATCTTTGCAGTCCTTTGCTGAACTCATCCACTTATACTGGGAAGCCCAAAACTGGTCACAGGACTCCAGATGTGTTCTCACCAGGCTTCACCACACACACCAAACATACTGCCCAAATTCTGTCCAGTGTGAATTTGTCTTTCACCAACCTTCATAACCTCTAAATACAGCACACACAGTCTGTGCTTCATGGGGACGAGGTATATGTCACTCAACCATCTCTGTCACACTCCCAGCTTTGCAAGTATGTGACTTCACCACATGGTGATGTCTGATAACCCCAAACACCTATCCTGTCAGGAATGTAACCAATTCAGCTTGCTTTCTTCCGCCTCTTAAGCACATGGCAGTTCTGTCCTAACCATCTTAATTCTTCCGCCTGAGCAATCAACACTTTACATACCCCTTGCCTCCCCAAGAGTAGTTAATCTACAAATGACATGTCCAGACCCATTTCAGACAGGCTCTAAAAACCATGGTAGCAGAATAAAGAGGTGCCATCCGAACCTTTTATACAGCACCCTCAATATTTAACTGACACGATGGGACTGATTTCCACATTAATAACCTATATATCACAAGACAAAATGCCCTAAAATTTACCGATAATTCTAACTTCTTATGGCTGCAAGCCAGAGACCGTTTCTGGATTCCAGGTTCCCATCCGCCCAACTGTGTACAACAGTAGGGGAAAAAAACACACTATCACTCCCTTAAATGCCAACCAAAAGCACAACTTCAGAGCAGGAAGCAATCGTAGCTAAGTCCCAGAGTCATTATTTACCAGCAGGGTAAATAAATAAATTGCACTCTGACAGTAACAAATAGAATCTTCTTTGATAGAATCATTACATTCTAAGTCTTCTGGAAGTTCATGAAGTTCACACTTCTGAAAGTTGTAATTTCAGGTTGCGAGATGCACAGGTTTGTTTACCAGGGAATTTACTAGCATAAAACTGCTGTGGTAACACTGGTCTGCTGAAGATGTGTGCAACCACCACGTATTTCAAATAAGAATTCTTCTGGATTCATGTATGCTGCTTTCAATATAGAATAAAGCAAAGAGGAAAGAAAATGCCCACATTAGGATTTCTATAGGTATAACTACAGTGATATAATAATAGCAGATTTTTTTTTTTATATTTCCATAAGGAGTCAAGGCAGGTATCTCTACTTCCCAGACATGTTTAGCTAGCAGTGTATGGGAAGAAGAGTACTACACAGCTGGGAAATTCAACAAAGGAGATTTCTGGCCATACAAATATGTGTTTGGATATAAGACATCTGAGAGAAACTCTTACTATAGGAAGGACATTCAGGATGGTGATGGGAAGACATTTGATCGATACCTCAAACAGTTCGGGATATTTCAGCCAGGTCTTATGATTATCAGTAACAATGTATTCCACCAACTACTATTTGCTTTCTTAGCTCTCTTCTATGCAAACTGTAGCCTCGTAAAAAAACTTTGAGTATTGAAGTGAGAGCAATGATGGAGTCAGTGAAAGAGCTACAACAACTTCTCATCATCTAGAAACCTGGGTCAGTTTGTGGAGAATCCTGAAAGTCTTCTGCTATTTCTTAGGAGGGTGGAGCAGGAGAAGGTTTCAATTTATTGTCCAGGACACAGGACATGCTCACTGCTGAAGAAGTTTTTAAGTTCTTTTTAAAGAGTCGACACAGCAGCTGTGTTGGATGTAGATGTTATACTTCCCTAGAATTGGGCAAGATTTTTTTTTTCCTATTCTTTTTTGTCGGTGAAGGTGAGATGTCTCCTGTCTCAGGACAAAATTCTCACTATTTGATAGTGCAAGGACAATACTGGCTAGTGCCCTCAGTGTCATTGGTCCAGAGTACAAAGGTTCATTCACCCTTTAGGAAAGAAACCTAATGGTATTATCAGCAAAGAATGGATGCCCCTGAACAGTAAACATTCCTGGAGTCCTTCTTTTGAGAATTTTCCCATGCACTCTGAAATGCATAATGTAAGGACCAGTCCAAGGCCTTAATGTATGCAAAGTCTGATTTCACGGTTGATTCTGTGAAACATCTTTTGTCACTGAGTTCACAAAAAAAGCAAACCAGCCATTTAGTCCTGAAGCCAAGGTCTGTAGGATATTACTTGGTCATTCACATCAGAAAGTTTCTTATACTGTCTCTGGCTGCATGTATGAGCTTGTGATGGAAAAATTGTGCTAAGTCCACTCTGCACATTTTGCTGAACTTAATAATTTATGTCAACTTGCTTAAGCCTGCACGCTGCCTGTGTCTGCAGTAGTTACTCATTTGGTCAGCTAAGTCTCATAGCAATGTTTCTGCTTCCCACTTGGATGACTGAATAATAAATAAAAAATATAAGGCAAGGCAAATGCCTCTGTTCACTCATGAATGCTTGGGTTTACACATGAACACAGTCCTATAGAGGGAAACAATTTCTGGGCTGTGTTTCAATGAGAAAATGGCCGTACCATTTTTTTTTCCCACTATGTAAAATAAGGACTATGCCACATGGTGCAAAATCATCTTTCATTTCATACCACCTCAGTTTCTCATTGGTTCTCACTGCTACACTAAATCCTTTTCTGAATAAAGTACTCTAAGAGCAGAAAATGGAGCGATCGCTGCCAACAAAAAGGACTCCCCGCCGAAGAGGGTCTGCAGCTCAGTTCCAGCTTTCACTGACTCAACCCCAAAAGCATTTCATGGGCGTCTCCAATCTCATCCAGTAGCTCCTCCAGGCTCAGCACTCGGAGACTGCAACAATCCAACCCGCTCTCCAGAACGGGGCACCCGAGCTTTGCACATGTATTTGTCACACACGCACTCTGCCCAGCTCCAAGTCCTTTGTCGCGCCGAATCCACCGCTGTTTTTGAACAAACCCCGTCCACTGGGCTCACACACACACGCGCACACGCACAGAGACACACACACGCGCACACACGGGCACACGCGCACACGCACAGAGACACACACACGCGCACACACGGGCACACGCGCGCACACGCACACAGAAGCGGCCGCGCGCGGGCGGCGGGAGGCTGGGGGCGCTGTGCGGGTAGCGCGCGCGCGCGCGCGGCGCGGTGGGGCGGTGGCGCGCGCCCAGCAGCAGCCGGCTGGAACCGGCGGCGGCGGCGGCCGGGGCTCTGCGGGCAGGGGCCGCCCGCCTCGCGCCACCGCCCCGCGCGCCAGCGCCCCCACGGCCCGCGCCGTCTGTCTGTGCTCGAGGGCGGCAGGAGAGGGCACGCTGTCCGTTCCCTACGGCGGGCAGAGGCAAGGGAGCAAGGAGGGAGGGAAATTATTGATTTGGTGTAAGTACTGGGGCAGAATTTGTAATAGGATAAATACAGCAGAGAGAGAGGTCTGTGGAGGTGGTGTGATAGAAGGAGTGGGAAGCCCCTTGTTCCCAACGTGCCCTGCTTGAATGCTTTCAAGGAGAGCTGCAGAGGCTCGGGGCACCGTCCTGTCAGAAGGCAGGGGCACTGCGGGGCTTCTCCTGCCGGACAGTAGCCGTTTGGGGACACAAGGGAGGAGAGCAGGCATCCCATTGAATGGGTAACTTCAGAGAATTTCGGAGGCTCCTGCTTGTCCTTATACTGGGCAGAGTTTGAGAACGGAGAGACACAAAGTAGCTCAGGCGGGCAGAGTTACCCGCAGAAACAAAGGGATGAATGGCAGTTGGTAGGTGCATAACCAGCAGCTCCCAGTCCCAGAAGACAGGAGTGAATTTCGCTCGGCTAAGTTGCAGTTAAGCTGTAGGGAAGCAGGGAACAGTACTGAGGATCTGGACAAAAGGATAAATGTGCTTTTGATGGAAACTAATTTGGAAGGAAAACGCTTCCTTCTATATCTCTTCTGCCCTCCCCCCCTCCCCCCCGCCCTTTTTCATCTGCCTGGCCCCTTCTCTCATCCAGCCGTTTTCCTCAGTCCACATTTTCCCTTTTCCGTCTTGAGAAAGTTCATTTCTGTCTGCCTGCTTTTGTTTCCTGTTCCTTTCCCTCTTTTTGACTTCTGTTCTGCCCTTTACTGTCTCTTTCCACATTGTCTTTTGATGGATGCTGGTTGCAGTGATGACTTAGGATTTCAGTGCCAGTTGGGAAGGATCTGATGCAACCACAGGGTGCCTATGCCTTGTAGGCACTTTGCTGCATTAAGATTGATAAACATCTGCCCTGCGAGCTAAAAGGCTTGAGAGGGCGGGTTAAATGTTCCCGAATTTCTCCCGGATTTGGCATTTTCCTCCTGTGCCCAGAGCTGATTAGAGGGTGTTGCAGGCAATCTGTTGCAAGTTTTTCCCAGTTTTGGTGAGTTTCTCCTGTGCCCAGCTGATTAGAGGGTGTTGCAGGCATATAGTTTTAAGTCCTCACTTATTTGTGGGGAGCAGTTTCTTCATCTGACTAATGCTCCCTCTCACCACCAGCAAGTGTGGTTATACACCCAGCGCCTGCTTGCCTGCCCTGGATGAAGGGGCGGGTGTGTGACCCTCACACTGGGGTCTCCCGGCCGTGCGAGGGGACTCTTCCCTTTCCTCGCTTCGGCGGCCAGTTGCTAAGGGAGAAGGGAAGGGGGATGGAGGTGCCTTGCAGAAAGGCCAGAACTAGGTCAGTGTAGCTGGAAGCTGCAGCTGGTGCAGTACGATGTCGGGGGGGAGGGCGGGCTGAAAGCCAGCGATCGCCAGAGGGGTGTGAGAGAAGTCGTTCTTGGACGGAGGAGGAGAATCTCTCCAAGAAGTTGCAGGGGAGGGATAGCCTCCTGCAGCCTGATTTCATGGCAGCCAGCATGCCCCCATGTTCTCCATCCTCCCCTAGCCCCTCACCCCCTTCACGCACACACCCTAGCCCCTTTTCCGCCTGTCCTGGGCTCCGGGCTCTGCGCTGGCATCACCTTCAGCCGGCGGAGAAGGAAACCTGCGGGTGGGCAGGAGGAGGTCCGCAAGAGGAGAGAGAGAGAGGGAGAGGAAGAGAGGGTAGAAAATAATGCTGGAAGGTGGGATGTTAATAATGAAGAAAGAGTACGTGGAAACAGAGAAGTGGAGAAAAATCTTAACAATGAGTAAGGAACAGATGGAGACATTAAAAAAAAGGGAAAGAGAAGCGTGAAAGGGAACAATGAGAAGTGATGTTTCAGCATTTGTAATTGGTGCAGTGGGGAGTAGGTCATCTTCATTCCTCACAATGCCCGGCAAAAGGACACATCCCCCTTGCCAGAATCCACACGGCAATAAGCTTCAGCAGTCAACATCCTTCCCGTCACCAGTAGCTTCAGATGTACCTCCCTCCAAAGGTCATACTGTTATTACCCTTCGGAGTGCAATGAAAGCACATCTCTCAGTAGGGTTTGCAGTATGCTTTGTTTGACCTTTTGAGTGTTTCTAAGTCTCTGACATTACCTCTGTTAACTGCTCAAAAGAAATTTGTATTGCAAGAGTGGCGTTCATTTGTCGTTGCTGTGCAACCTAAGCCTTATTTTCTTCTTTTTTTCTTCTGATTTTCTCTCCGTCTTCCCTTTCCGTATTGCTTTTCCATTTTCCCTGCCTGTCTCCCCCGGTGCCCAGTGGCAGCCTTGCTCACAGTGCCTTGTGCTGTTCTTGGCTCAGCCTCCCTGGGCTCCCCAGTCTGCTCAGAACAGTGCAGCCTGCAGAAACCCACGCCCTCCCATTCCCCCTTTTTCCACTCCTCTCTTCTTATCAGTCCCCATTACATCCTTCCTATCCTGACGCTGGCAGCGTGTCTCCTCCCTCCCCCAATCCTCCCAGCCTTCGCTGCACTGCAATCCATCACTCCTAGACGAGATCCTCACGCCAGGGATCGGGAAGCCTGGCTGGCTCCCTGTGAGCCTTGGGGGGGTAGGTGGGGGGCAGACAGGGAGGACAACTATCTTCTCCTTTGCTAAGAATTGAGAAAAGCTCGCAGAATACAGACGCTTCTGGAAATGAAACCTCCCGTCTGCTTCCAGCTATTTTATTTATTTATTCATTTACTTATTTAGTCTCTTTGTTTTCAAAGAAAAAAATGTTGCTGCCAACATTCCAGAGAAGGTGACTGAAAGGAAACCAGGGAGACACAGAGAGGGACAGAATCAGAAAAGCTTGTGCAGAGAAAGAAAGTGGGAGGAGTACTGAGGAAAAAAAAATATATATATACAGAAGAGGAATAGAGGAAGAAATTCAGAAATAAAAAGGAGGAGAAAAAAGATTAGATGCAGGAGAAAGAAAACATAGCAAAAAAAATTCAAGGATCACATTGGAGAGAAGCTCCAAGACGACCGGCATGGCAATAGAACTCAAGGAGGATACAAAAAATAGCCCAAGGAGCCTTGCTATAGAGGCTAGGTTGATACAATGAAATAACATTTAGATATTTTAACAAGCAAACCCAGCATGCTTTGATTTGAATGCAAATACCCTATACAGCTGCATGCAAATGTAATTCCAGTGTGTTTTTATTCTAAGAACAATTACAAATGAGGAAATGATGAGTGACTTGTTGGAGTCTTTTTTCATAAAAACATATGTATCGGGGCACCTGCAATCATGGACAGAGGCTAGAAATTATTAGAATAATAACACTGGGTTTTTCAGCTACCAATGTTGTTGCCCTTTTACGAGCATTGTGTAATCATGTTATTGATATATCAGCTGTACCTACAGGACAAAGAGTGATTTGTATAAATACAGTTGCAGTAATACCCAAAATCTTTGTTGAAATTCCTCTAATGTCAACTGTAGAAATAAAACAAAATGGGTATTTAAAAGATAAGTCAGCCTTTACAGTTCCTGTGAAGGTATACAAAATGGAGGCATAAAAGCCTGAAAGGTCATCCTTCCTAATTTTTTCCACAATATAATTTGTCTACTAACATGTAGCATCATTTGCATTTCTTCTACTCAGTGCAATTGCTTTCTTACGTCCTTTCAGGAGCAGGGAAAGTGCCGTTGATGCTGACATTGAGAAGCACTTCAACAATCTGCATATTTTGGATGTGGACAGCTTAAGTAATCTTTGAGAATAGATACTTTTCTGAATGTTACAGAAATCGCTCTTGAAGTTGCCACTTTTGCCTCCTTCCCTGAGTATTTTTAAAAGCTTATAGGGTATCCTATTTATCATATATCATATCCTATATCATATCCTATATCATATCATACCTTTTTATTAATTTTACTTTCTATTCCTGCCCTCACTCTCTCTATGTGCACATGAAACATCCTTTCTACACATGCACCTGTACACCTACCTCCCTCTAATGCCATTTTAAACTGAAAGGGTATGACTGATTCAGGCACTGCAAGCTGTTCCAATTTCATCACATCTTGTAATATCCAGTACTCTCCATAACCCCGCTACTGGGCCCATGAGGTTGTGTGAGGACCTTGGAGTGATGTACACCTCAGCAATGCAACATTTAAATTTTGGAGAAGCCCCTTCGGGGTGTGATTTTTGAAGCTGATCTGCTCAAGGTGGGGGGGGTTGGGGGCCACCACTCCTGGTTTTGGACTGTTAGGGTAGGCAAAACTACCACGAACTGTTCCACCTTGGAGGACTACTACAATACAATGAAATGATGCAAGAGGCTGGACCTCAAGTGAGAGAGGTGTTGTATTGTTTGAAAAGATCAGCTGTTACTTCATCTCTGCTTTACCAGCTCTGGTAAACCTCTCTGTGTAGATGTAGCACTCTCCTCTGCTTCCTAGCAGTGACTTCTTCAGCCTCCTCTGGAGCAGGATCACTGCACTAGGAGAGGATGATTAATCCTGCAGACTTTGCTCCAGGATTTGTCATGTCCAGAAGCAATGGGAGAAGGGGACAAGAAAACCATCATGTTTTACTGGCATTTAACTCATCGCCACAGCCTTGTCTGCATGGAAAACTTGCATCGATTGAAATAAAGGTGGTCTTTCTAGTAGTCCAGAGCCTATATGGACACTCATAACTGGGCTTACAGGAGGGATTTATGTATTAGTTAACCTTAACGTGTTACTTGTCTCTCTGAGAGAGTAGTCTTGGAAAAAGTGCCCTGAAAGAAGCTGTATCTGAGCTCAGCTGCTTGGAGAAAGTGGAGTGTCAAGGGACACGTGAAACAGCCCGGAAGATTTGCCTTGAGACAGTAAAAAAGAACCAGAAAGGAAGGTTGCTTGTGAGAGTAAGAACTACAGAAAAAGCAGAGAAGGAAGCTTCAAAGCACAGTGAGGAAAAAAAAGAAGGTCCTGACAGCTTCTCACTGTAGCCTTCTTGGCCATGAGATGCCTGAAGAACATGGCCAAATCACCAAATAGCAGAGCTCACTAACTCCCTCTTTTTGTGCACAATTCTTTGGAAATGTTTCTCTGACTTGAAGGAGCTGAGCAGGTATCAATTAGAGTTTCATGAATTCCCTTAGGTTATTTTGTGAGTGCAAGACTGCCTGCCCTGTAAGCACTGGCTTATTGATTTGGAAATAAAGAGGTGAATAATTCCTTATTCTTATAGGTTGGATGACAGAAAGAATGACCATCAGTCAAAAAGAGGAGGATTGTATCCAGGCTCCTGTACTTTGCAGTGTTCACACTTCTGCAGTGGGTTTGATACAAAGACAAGTGTGGATTTCCCAAAACTGGGGACAGATGCAGCAGGCCTTTATCTCATGTCCCTTCATACTGACGACCTCAGCAACACCCATGGAACAACTGCAGGATAGTGTCAAACCTCAGATATTAATGAAGCCCGCCAGCACTGTGGGTCCCAACACAATTCATTCAGTCCCAGTTCACATGGCCAGTAGTGCTACATTATTGAAATTATACATTTACAGCATCTTACAGCAGTTCATTAATTTCTCATCACTCAAATGTATCTGAGGGCCATTGATGGTGAGGATATGTGAAGTCCAGGGAGACAGAGAGAGTGAAAGAAATCAGCTAGCATGTAAGTGCCTCTCCAAGACCTTTACAAATTATGTGCCCTGAGATCTGTGTACTGAAATGCAGTAATCTCTGGGGTGAAATTCAGCAGGTTTTAATTTCTAGGAAGGCTGATGTTTGGTTTAATCCAAAATATCACACTACCATTGCTATAGCATCCCTAGTAACATGATGTAATCAGGAACAGCTTGTAAGAGAACTTCTTGCTGAATCACTGTCACTGCTTCTGATCTTAGGGAAACAACTACAAGCACTGTCAGGGGGACAGCACAACTTAAGGGAATATACGTATGGAAGTGTTAGCTTTATGAGTCACTCACGCTACTTACCATGGCAGAGTTTTCCTTCACGCCATACTGTGGCCCCCACACCTGAATTTTTAGAGGGAAGAATGCTTCACTTTGAGTTGCCTGCTGTAGATATCCTCCATTTACCCTCTGCTGGAGAAGGACAGCTATGTGCAAAGCAGAAGACAGCAAAGTGAATGAGAAGGGAAGCTGCAGAAGGATGTTAAATTATTCATATCTGCCAGTGATGAGGGCTGTCCAACTATCTTTGTCAATGTCATAGAGCAAGGATGGGGATGTGGTGGAATAACAAGATTTGTTTCTGTCCCTAAAAGCAAAACGGTTGTGGATCCAGCGCACTGACAAGCAGGACAGCTATGAGCCTTCATATCAGATCGGGAGCTGCAGACACATGCCACATCTTGGCGAATGGACTTGGACTGCAAGACGAAAAATGGGGCTTCACATGGCGGTGCGCTGCAGCTCCCTCAGGTGTCCATAGCCAGCAAGAGCAGCAGGATACCGCCACTTATTTCACTGCCGTTTGTCTGATATATAAAATATCGAACTGCTTCCCAGACAGTGAATCCATTACCAAGAACATCCCTCCCGTCCCGCAGGCATCGATCTCGAGGGGTGCTGCTAGCACATGTGGCCTACTCAGACTGAGCAGCTGGGGAGGACACAGTCTTCCAGTTTTGAAAAAAAAGGATTTAAAGCTTGAAAGCAATCAGAAGAAAACATGTCCAGGGCTAGAGGTGAATCCTGCACTTTGTGGGAGATGGTGATATATCAATAAATTGCTAGACCAAATCATATGGCATCAATGAAAGTTTCCAAATAAATATGCTCAGAACTCACAAGTTCTTCAAGATATTTTAGTTTTCCAGTTAAGCAGCAACAGAGGCTCAAATGACAACACAGAAACACAAAGAGACACAAAACCCAAACCAAGCTGTGTGGGAAGGTATAGCCCAAACATACTGCTATGTGGACTTCCAGAAAAAGCTAAAGATCTGAGGGTATTCCTTACCCGGGCTGTGGTTTTAACTCCCATCATTTCTTTTGGTCGTTTAATCACCCTTTGAGCCTCTCCACTAGAGTAAGTTTTAGCCAGTCTCCGAAAGTGGGAATGGTGGTGTCTCGCTCCACTGAAACAAAGTGATGGTGCTTGGGTCCAGAGGGCTGCTCAGTGAGCAGGCAAATGCCTAGCCTTCCCTATCCCCTCTACCTATCCTCAGGTACCACCACCACCGGTGCTTGCCCCTTGAGTCTTGGGAGGACCAGAAATAAGAAGGAGCAATCATGTTTGGTTTTCTTTGAGCACTACCACAACCACGGTTAGCTAAGAAGGGGTGGCTTCAGTTATGTCACATGGAGGTAACACTCTTTGGGGACTGTCGTGGCACAGACGACATTCCCTTCACAACCGTGTGCAAGGCATTATAGCGTTTTATTCCTAGTCTGCAATTTGTTGAGAACAAACAAGGGTTACCTAGATATCAGGATAAGCCTTAGGGAACACAGCTTTTCCCTACAAGGTTTCTGCCTTTCATTGCTGTATGAGCGAAGGAACTCATGTAATTTCCTAGCTTCCTCCTTGGCTTCAGGACTGTGATTGTGCCTTGAAGCTCATATAAGGTCCAGCCAGTGCCTCCTCAGACACGAGGAGTAATTTCAGGAGCAGTAAAGCTAAAAGAAATCTCTGAGAAAGCAACACAGACAGGAGATCCTGGGGCTGTTGGAGGGAGGGTAGGGCAGAGTGGGTGTTCCAGTGGGCTGAATCACAGAACACAGTGTGCTTGGAGGCAAAGCTGTGCAAGGGATCAGGTCTCGGTCTTCTCAATTTATGCCTGTCCCGTTGTCCTACTTTTAAATTTCTTTTTTTTGTTTTGCACACATTTTCCCTATTCCCCACCCTTCTCAGACCGGCCAGAACGGCGACGCCATTGCCGAACAGACGGCGGTGCCTGCTCCCCGCCCAGTCCTGGGCGCGGGAATGCCTATTCCTACCGCTATCCCCATCCCGCCGGAGGGGGGGGGGGGGGGGGGGGAGGGGCAGCACCTCCCGCGCGCACATAGACACGCAGACACACAGACGGGCACACACATAGACACACACGCCCCCGCCCCGGCGCGAGGCAACGGGGTGACGTCACCGCCGCTGCGGCCCGCCGATTGGCCACCCGCCAGCCCGCCATGTGCCCGCCGCTGCCCGCGCCCCCCGGCGCCCCAGCCTGCCCGTACCCCCGCTGCCCCGAGCCTGAGCCCATTCTGCGCGAGACGCAAGCGAGTCAAGTGCTAGGCGCAAGAATCCATCCCTGGTGCTGGACCATCCTGGGGGAATGGGAGGAGCAGGCTCGCTTCGTAGAACAATAAACTCTGGAATGAGGGTGTGGGCTGCTGCTCCTCGCTCTCCCCCCCTCATTCCAGATGTATGATGACACCACGTCCCCACGATCTCGCTGGCTTCTTTTTCTTCTTTCTTTCTCCCCCTCCTCCTGCCCCCCCCCCCCCCCCCCCCCCATCGTATTTTGAAGACAACCAAAAGCAGAAAGTGTTCTGGGTGCGGCTGCTTGTGATTTACCCAACAGCCAAACTGGGGGGGACTGCTGGAGGGTAAAGACAAAGCCTCTGCTGCTGAAGGGAGCGGAGACCCAGGGCTGCAGTAAGTGATGGGGACCTTATCAATTCTTTCAGTGTTCCTCAGGGTAGTTTAAAAGTAGAAGTGTGTGGAGGGAGATGATGAGGGGAAACTTTTCTTTGTATGCTGGGTGTGTGTGTGGAGGGTGGCTTAGCCACCTGGATGAAAAAAAAGCTGCAGACTAGAGGAGGTGGAAAGAGAAATAAAGCAGATGGAGTTACATGTTCAATTCAAAATGTTTCAGAAACACCTGGAAAACTGGCCAGATTAGGAGGGAGACAGGTGGCATGGAGGCTGGGAAGACCAAATGGCCTTGACAGGGAAATAGAGGCAGCAAACAGAGTTTCCGTGCTATAGGGGAGGGTATCTGTGTTCCTGCCTTAGCTTTCCTCTGACTTCTCTCCTCCACTCCACAGAGATGAAGACCTCTGGAGCCTGTGTACTGTTGTGTCTCTTAGCACTGGTCTTGTCCCCAGCTGGTGAGTCCTTGTACCAGGGGGAGGATTTCTCCACGTCTTCCCCACAAAGTTTCCTACACAGGCTAACATGCAGTGACCTAAAGAGAAGGACAGAGATCTGTAGATCAGCAGTGAAGGGTGAAGGACTGAATAGGAAAAACAAAATGGACATAGGATTGTAAGGAAAAATGTAGGCACTGGGGACTGTTTCCCATATGCGTGAACTCCCCAGTAAGTACTGGGAGTCACAAGAGGCAGAGGTCCACAGCCTCCACTGCAGCGGTGTTCAGGTAAGCAAAACATCAGGTTTAGAGATGAGAAAGAGGATTAGCTGTGTTTTGCGCTTTGTGTAGGCTGCTGTACCATTGCAAGATCTGCAGAGCATTTCCCAGTGCTCCACACACCTTGTTCTGTCATAGTTGTGAAGCATTTGCTATCACTAGTGCTTCCTGCTGGAATGGCCCCATTCCAGGCCACTCAGCTGCCAGGAGGTTTTGTACTTTTTTGTATAGTTGTTCTCAGAAACCTAACCTCCATAGTCCAAAACACTCTCTGCTTTTGTTGTTGTTCCATTTTGTTGCTGCATGTCTTTGTTTGCTTTGAGTTACTGTGGCAAAAATTCAGGTGGGATCAAATTTGTTAAAAAACCCCACAAAAATAACCAAAGGAAGAGGGCATCATCAGACAGTTTAGTTGCAGAGAGCAAAAGATTAATTCAGCGAATGGAAAAAGCTTTGCCCAGAAAAGACCATGTAGGAAAAAGATAACTGCACCTATCACATTCAAACCAGGTTATTGCAGTCTACTCTCCTCAGTCCTCTGCTCATGCAGAAGCCTGATTCTTCTCCCAGTAGTGGACTTTTTCTTGTAAAGGTGCACAGTAAATGATGTCCTCTTGTGACTGTGAAGCAAAGAGGAGAAGCATCCAAGAGATGAGCTTACAGGTGGCCTACAAAGTTAGAGAAAGAAAAAAAAAAATTTGTATTTTATGAAGCAAGAAGGAGGCCTGAAAGGAATATTTCTTAGTTCTGTGTTTCTTTTTGTTAGGATTTCTTGGAGATTTTTTTCTTCCAACTTGGAAAATAACAGGAATCACTGGCTGGTCTCTAGTTGTCTTTCTTGGCTTTGGGTAAGCTATAGATCTGGTGAATTAGAGTTGCAGTTTTAGACTTAAAGGATGAATTTATTGCAGCTTGGACAATGAAGTCCAATCGTTTATAAAGCACATTAATTGGGTCCCATAGCAAATATAAATTGAAGTGATTGAAAGTCATGTAAGTCACCTCTTTTGTCTCCTCTTGTCATATCTGGAGGTTTCACTTCACTTGCATTCTGTTGTTGTAGAATTCAACCAGTTTTCTAGTTATCTCATAGGGAGCTAAAAAAAAAAGAGCTAGTAAGAGCTAGGAAAAAGGAGGGGAGCCTCCCGCTTTTTCCATATGACTACTGTTTTAAATCTGGCATTGCTGGCCTCTGCAGTGGTTTCAGAATTTTTGTCTTTCCGTTAAGAGATTAGCCAGAACAGAGAAAGGTTTTTTGATGCACTATGTTGTGCACTTAAGTTATTACAGATTTCTGTCTGTCTCTGGGTCATTTGCCAGCAGCTGAGCCCTTGCTGGCAGCTGGGTGGGGAAGGGAGTAGCAGAGTCCAGTGGCTCCTGTCATGCTGCAGAGGTTTATATTGGGGTCCTAAGAGTCCCTCTGCAGCCTGCACGTAACTGCTCTTGGAATGAGGAACTAAGACTAAAGCTCCAGACTGATAGTTTTTGCCCATGCAGTTCTCCCATTAAGAACAGAAAGCTAAAAGCTGAATTCATAAGATGTTCTGGTTTTTGGGCTGTTTCTGCACTCATCCCTGCGGTGCCCCATGTCACTGTGTTTTTTCCTGCCAACTCCTTCCTTCATCCTGCCCCAGTTATGTAGACATTTTTCTCCTCTGTGGCTAGCAGGAAATATTTTCCTGTTCCTGGCTGCTGTGGGAAGCAGCTCACTCACCCTTGGTATTTGTACAAATGAACAGTCTAGCTCAGTTTTCAATTTCTCCTGTTCCACACAGCATGTACAGCCAAGTGTTCATCGTTCTCCCTCTCCCATGCACCAGGGGCTGAGGGGGAAAAGACTTTCTGCTCTGTGCTCCATACTTAGGCAGGATAGTGGGCCAGATAGTAATTTGCCTAAGGAGTTACATACAAGACCTGTAGTCTGTTTCTTACTGTGCCAATGACTTGGTGTGTGACTCCAAGCAAATAACTTCCATGACTCAGTTTCTTCTTTATAAAATGGAGGCAGGGATTATGACCAGCCTCCAGAGCAGGGAGGCAAAGTGCAATTTGTTTTAAAATTGCATCAAAGGGGGCTTCAGAAATACAAAGTCCGTTGGCAGATCTGGATGGTTTTGCTATCTTGTCCCTGTGCCTAGCCTTCAACTCTGTTGCAAGCAGCAGGGTTAGATATCAGGACTTGCTATATCCACAAGCCTTTAAAGAACAAACCCAGCCAGCAGTGGAGTCTGAGGCAGAGAAGAGAGCATTTCTTCCTTCAGCAGAGAGAAGTGGTGACTCCTGGACTAATCTCATCTCATAAAAATTTTGCTATAGAAAACCCTCTCTGTCCTTTCTTCACTCCCCTTTGTTTTACTCTTACAGTCTGGTTTCCAAGGGTGGTCAATGGGCAAGAACTGGAAACTGCAACTGGTAAGTATTATAGGCTTGTTATGTGCTAAAGACTGCTCAGTTGTCCTGTATACTTACAACCTGTTCGATTACAAATGCTGTTATTTGTTTCCTTGGCTCTGACATTGCGAGCTTGATGTTCAGTGAAGATTAAACAGGCTCTCCAAGACAACAGCTAAGTGTTTTGCATTCTATACAAATAATTCACTAGAGTTGGGGTCCTGAACACTTAACTGAAGTGCATGAAGTTATTTTCATACTCAAGGGTTATGGGAGATCCATGACAGCTGATAACCCTTCATCCATGAGATGCTCAGGGAACTCTACTGCTGTTCAGGAAAATCCCAAGAAAAAGTGTGCATAAGTGGAATGGTGCTTTAGCAGTGAGGCCCCTGAGAGAGGATGTTGACTGGTCCTTTTACTGGCTGTGTTGTTGGGGTGAATTGTTGTGTCCCTCTTGACCTTTTTCTGTTTCTGTGACATGATAAGATAAAATGAACATATGTTTGCATCGTGCTTCAGCAACCAGAAAAAACAAAAGGGTCTACCTTTTCTTCAAAATGAAGCCCCTGGCTAAGCCATCAGGCACCTCCTAGCTGTGATCCTGTTATGTGTAATACCCAGGGCTTCCCAGAAACCAGTCCAAAATGTGTGCACCAAACTTCCCTGTCCTTCCCACTTTATCCCTCCATCATATCTAGCCCTTTGCCATCAATTGCCTTTCAAACTTACTGATATGCTGATGAATTTCTGCAGTCAAGACTAGATTCTGGAGTTGCCTCCCTCCTTCTCTACAGTGGGTTCCTTAGCTAACCCTCCTACTGCTGCGGGAGCCATCCAGCACCTTCATTTCAGATATCTTTCTTTCCCATTGAGATATCCACAGTGGCCTTTTCTGAGAAGTCAGAATATGAATCTGGAGTTTAGTAAGAGTTGATGCAACATGTACACTATGACATCCAGTTCCAGACCAGTCACTGAAAGGGGAGATGGATACAGGTACAATGGGGGTACCATGTTTATTTCTGTTTACTGGATTGGATCCTGCTGTCTCATGAGCCTACCACTGCAGCCAAGCTAATTCACGCTAACTATGGCTAGCTATGTAGGGGACCACAAAGTGAAAACAAGGTCTCTCAAGGACATTCTCTCTTTTCTAGGTGAGGTTGGCACCGACTCTCTTATTGGCACCTCCGGTAAGCTCCTGTCTCTTGGCAGCCTCAGGCTTCTCTTCCGCTTTCACCTTTACTCCAGCCTACGTAGCCCTAGAAATTACCCATTGTGCTCAGAAACTCTTCTTCACCTCTTTTGACATGTAGTGGTGCTCCTGCAGACTTTATCATTAGCTGAGAGTCTTCTCTATGCTTTGTGCAGAGGTGAATTTGGGGTGGCCTAATGGCCGGTTCTCCAAGGAAATGTCAATCTCACTTGGTGTACTAGGGCTGTCAAGCTGTTTGCATTGCAGGAAATCCTGAAATCCAAAGCTCACACAGTTTGGGCCTCCAGAAGAGGCTGCAGGAAGGGACTAAAAGATAAAGGAGAGAAATTGGTCAGGTTCACCAGTTAACTGGGTAGCACTGGGACACAGGTCATGTGTTTCTGTCTCTTGACAGGTAACAGCCACAATTGACAGATGGCAGAAAACCGAAAGACAGTAATAAACAAACTAAGCAAGCTAATCCCGGATGAGGGGTGGAAATACTGTTCTTTTAGTAGTCTTCCCTGCTGTGCCTGTGGCTGTATCACTAGGGGGCAACAAAATGCATGCAAAAGATAGGGTAGATGGAGCACCCTTAAAGATGAGCACTTATAGCATGCAATGTGCCTCCTTAGAGAGCCAAGCCTTGTTATGGAGATAGTCCCAGGAGAACATGGAGCTGATGGGAGTGTATGTATTTATGAGATAGAGTAGTCCTGTTGGACTCACAATGGGCAATGGAGGAGAGGACCAGAGGCCCAAGAAAGAATGGCCCCACTTTTTCCATGTGAGTCCTTGTTTCTAATCGAGCACTGCTGGCCTCAACAATGGTTTCTCTCCATGCTGAGATAATTTCTTAAATACATCCCTTTGAGGTGGGGGAAATCAGGCAGGGCAGGGAGACAAAGAACACATCGATGGTATAGTTCAAAAGACACAGAAGAGGCAGTAACACTTGGCTGGTACTGGGGAGTGTGCTCTGTGTGTAGGACAGCACGTCTCAGAGTAGAGTTCTGTTCTCCAGGACAGCAGTTCCATGGCCTCTCCTCTGCTCTAGGACTCTTGATTAGCTGGCTAAGAGTATTGTGGGTCAGGCTGACAAGCCATCAAGCAACAACACTGGAGGAGAAAAGCGAAAGCACAGTGTTGTATATGCAAGATGCATGATCTTCCTGGTGGAGAAGAGACATGAAAACAACCTATGTCAGTCTGTATTCAGTGTGTGAGACCTGACAGACTGTAGGAAGGTAAGTTAAGACTTGGTGTCCAGATCAAACTGGCAGTGGCTAACCTACCTCTAAACCTGAAAAGACAGAATGTGAAGCGTTTACAGCAGACTTTGGCTTAAAAACACTTACTGTTGAGGGATCAAGAAGAAACTTCACAAAGGACATGCCATGGTACCTGTCTTCTCTACTGCACTTCATCAGCTCTAGGACACCCAGCGTATTCACAGGGAAAGCCAGCCTGCAGTTACTCTTACAAGTCAGATAACAACATCACAGTGTTGTCTGTGAACCAGATGTGGGATGGCTACTGATTAGGAGTGGAGAGCCATTTGGAAGGGTTGTGGGAGGGGGAAAGAGGCAGAAAGCTCAAATTAAGACCTTTCAGAACACCTTTTCTTTTTCCAGCTGCAGCTGTCACACCGCCTGTGCTTCTTAGTCCTGGTGAGTCTACTCCCTGTTCACAGGAAAATGTTGTGGACTCCTCTTGCTTCTCCTTGCCCAGTCCCTTGCACACCCAGGATCCTGCCTTCCCTGACTGCAAGTAACTGCAACCCCAATGCCCAAAAGATTCCTTTTCTTTATGCCTATGTGTTTTGTTTGTGCTTCTGGTTGACACTGGCCCGTGAACAGAAATGTAAGGCCTCTGTAACTATTGATGAAAGCTTGCGCCTGGTACTCAGTCCTTTAAGTTCTTTTCCAGTTTGTCACTGGATAAATAATAAAATGTACTGGTTTACTATGGTACTTGTGGGTTGCTTTATCAGAGGCAATAACAAAACAACCTCCTTTGACCCCTTGACGTGGACATTGAAGAATCAGTGGTCTGGAGATGGTGTTTCTTAAAAGGAGTCACTGTTCCTTAGTAAGAAACAGTCACAGGCTTCTTCACTTCTTGTCTAGATGAGTGACGATTACAGAAGCTGAATACGTTTACCTGACCTTTTGACTTAAAAGTCAAGATGCCCTTACAGTGTAATTTTGAACAGTGGAGATAATACTTTATGGTAAGGCTTGGACAGCTTTTTAGCATTAGGAGATAGTAGTGTGGATAGTTGGCACTAGATTCATATTGCATTTTTACCTTCTCTTGTGGTTTCATGTCAGTAACAGTGAAATCTTTTTCCACATCAGAAGCTACAATGCTCTTGCTAGAGCTTTCCAGTTATTTAAGTAAGCTGATATCTTGCAAGGAACCATGGTAAATCACACTAACTTTGCTACCCTCTGTCTTCCAGTTCAGTCTGACAGTGAAACTACAACAGCTTCATCGGGTATGTTTTAAGTTTGCTGCCTGTACTCCCTCCCAGACCCACTTTCACGCCTCCTGTTACCTCTCCAGGCAGATACTGGCCAAGCACTGAACTTTATGTCCTGGAAAATTCCCTGTTCTTTGAGTCGGAAGAACTGGAGAGTGATGGTAGTGGAAGCTGAAGTCTTATCCTGGGTGGCACACCCAGAAGGGGAAGAACTGACATCACCAGGCTAGACATGATGGGATGATGTTCTGTCATGGTCAGTGGCCAAGACCTGGCATTTCAAATGGAAGTACAAGAAAACCCATCATAGTTAGCTACAGGGTTGATTGTCCAGAGAAGAAAGGAACCAGTTTTTTGTCCTAAAGTGTGAGACAGCAGAGCTATTAGAAACATGTGTCTTAAACATTAGACTACAATTTACATTTTGTTTACGTGTGTTTGTCTTGTTTACATCACTTGCCTCAAGGTTCTCAAGGGGCTTGTTTTGGCACTTCTCTCAACTTTCCCTTACTTTTATCTTAAGAGGCAAGGGAATCAGAAATGCCTGCCTTATTTTCCTCTTCTCTAAACCACCCGCATCTCTCACAATAGAGTGGAAAACAAAGGCTAAGGGCCTTCCCTAGAAGCCTGGAGGACAGTACCTAGTGATGGAGTTATATGTATACCAGAATGGGTGCACCTCACAGTGATGCTGGATTACACCTCTATGTGTATTGTGTTCCCAGATTGTCGTGAAGAAAAGTTCCCTTGCACACGCCTGTACTCTGTTCACAAACCAGTAAAGCAGTGTATCAGCTACCTCTGTGTTACAAGGTAAGAAACCAGCAGTCCCGAAGAAAAGCCTTCAAAACTTTCCAGAAACAACATGTCCAGTTTAGCAGTTGTTTCCTATTGACAACAGCCTTATTCTAGACTGACTAGTTCTAAAAATTTAAGATTTACCTCCTCCTCAGTGAGTGTACATGTTTATTGCCTGTATCCCTTTTTTGTTTCTTTGGGTCTCTGTGCCTTTCTTTGTCATCCTTGGTATGCTCCTGGTGATCCCTCAGCGTGCGTCGCATGTACATAATAAACAAGGAGGTGTGCTCTCGCATCGTCTGCAAGGAGAATGAGGTCATGCAAGGTGAGTGACAGTAGTAGCAGCCATCTTATAGTATTCTAGCTAACTAATTACCCAACCTCCATCCATATCTGGTAGTTTCCCTGGACTTGGTTTGGGTGAGCTCTAATGCCATGCAGTCTTGCATCCCGTATGCATGCCATGAAATACACTGGGAAGTAGATATCTACTGCCAAGACATATGAAAGCTCTGCCTTCCTCGATCTTAATCGTGCTCCGCTAGTCCCAGATACACCCTTACTCAAAGTTGCATTCTGTTGAGGTTAAAGAGTAACTCTCAGTATTTCTAATCATGAATAGAAACAGGATCCGGTCTAGATTTCTTATGAAGTCTTTGTTGCAGCAAAATATAAGTGATTTTACCATGCATTACATATGAATAAAGCCAGAAGGAAATGAATAAAAGCCTAAGGACTCATGTGCTTACCTCATGTATGAGGATTCAGCAGTGTCAACAGTTTCTGTAGATGCAATGAAGTATGTAACTATTCTGATGGTGAAGAATTTGAAGGAAAATTTGATTATCTGTCAACATTTGTGTGTCTGCTGTGTCTTCAGATGAGATTTGTCGCCAGCTGGCTGGCCTTCCTTCTCGACGTCTCCGCCGGTCTGAGCAACCCCTGCATCTCCCTTGCAGACAGCTCCTGGAGCACCAGCGCAGAAGGCCTGATGCTCTGTGAGCTACCAATACTAGAGGAAAAGGAAGGGAGAGAAGAGAAATCATCATCCACTACCTACAGCCCAAGACAAGTCATTCTTGCTTGTGATTTTCCCACCATTTCCTTGCTTCTCTACCTTCCCCCCATCCTCTTCTTCGAGTGCTGCAGTACACAGAGTCATCTCTCGCTAGTCTGTCATAGTGGCTGTAGACATCTAAGTCTGTTGTTGAGGATGTAGGATTATCCCCTTTTTTTCTCTCAAGCTTGTTTGCTAGGCCATGATCTGCTTATTTCCCAGAGGTCCTTATAAATGTGCTGCATCTACTCTTGCTTTGCCCCTGCAGAGAGACATGCTATAGTCTTCTCCAAAGGTAGAGATGCCCTAAATTGCATCTCGTGGAGGAGTGTAAACCTTTATGCCCTAGGACTCGTGGCCTCAGTTTCTTGCATGGCATGAGTATGAGTTTGGATATGGTTGGTCAGTCTGAGCCTCTCCAGTCCTTGTGAGCCACCAAGTTTGCTATGTGATTGCACAGCCTCTTCCTGCATCTGCTGCCCTCAAGAGAAATGAGAGAACTGAGAGATGAGCCGTCCTCAACCCAAGACAAACCTCATTGTGTCTGTGGCAGCGGATCATTTATAACTGCCTCTGGGAAGCTCTTTGTCTCAAACCCATCGCCTCCCTCATGGACAACTGCTAGGAAGAATTCTGAATTTAGTATGGCATTATTTTTTTTCTCAAGAAGATTACATTGGCATAGAGTGCTGCCTATTCCCCTCCCTCCTTTACTTTCCCTCGTCCTGTCCCTCTCACATTGAAGAAATCTTTTGATGCCCATTTCAGGCAAGTTCCAGGGAGTCTGGCTGCCTCTACTCCTAAGCCCAAGAGAGACCACAAAGAACCTGTGTGTCCTCTCAGAACTGAGAATTTGCAATTAATTAGCCTGTCCTGATGACCTGTCTTGGTCTGGCTACCTCCACACTCTCCATTTGCTAAGCCTGCTTTTGATGTCTCCACTCGAGTTCCTGCCTCCTGACCTGGAGTTCCTGCACAAAGCAGAAAGGAGTCGCAACTTGGAATGGGATGTGGGAGAAGATCATTGTCTGGGATCCCTGGGTTTTCCTGCAGGTTTTCTGGCTGTGCTGACCTGCAGACCCAGGTGCTGGTGGGGAGGTAGAGGTATCTTCAGATATAAGCATAGAAGCAGGCCAACCTGGGGAAAAGAATTCACTTTGGTAGCACTGGATGTCCGTGGACTGCTTGAGAATTTTGTTTTCCAGATATATGGAAAACATTTCCAACCATATGGGTAACACCTTCAACTATGTGGACAGTTCTCACAATGAGACTGGGTAGGGTAAGTGGGGAAGAGCAGTCTGAAGTGTATGAATCACTCTATATGACTCTTAGCGGCATAATTCTGTGGGGCATCTGAGCAGCTTAGCTCACTGGAGCAGCAGATCAGCAAGACCTCTAGGCCCTCTAAACATTGTTCCCAATAGAAGGTTGGTTTGCTAGAGTATGCATTCACATCCTTCACATAATATTATATATACTCTGCTGCTCAACTGAGTACCATTCAACTTGCAGGAGCACTGGTCTACTGCACAGTCAGGGTCACAATATAGGGGGGAGTTTGCTGCACAGAGGCAGATGACTCCAAAAAAAAGGCAAAACAATGTAAGAACCTCTCCCCCAGACTCAGGTTTCTGCTGTGGGCAGCAAGAAGCTGGTTACAACCTCTGTGTAGGGTAAGACACCCCTATGCAGACATTAATTTGTTCCATATAAGGTCAAAACTGGCCATAGATGGGCTCTATATTAATCTCTCTATATTAATCCAGTATACAAAAGAAAGAATTCCAAGCTTTGTGATGACTGGAATTTCATCCTATGCATAGAGGCATAGTACCCCTACACAGAGGATGATGCTTCCCTTGAGTACTCAAGGCTCATGAGATTAGGAATGGGGGAGGAATTTCTCTGTACTGAGAGCATGCACATTTCTGTAGAGAGGAGGGCACTGAGAGCTTGATCTCAAAGACATTCAAGCCACTGACTTCTATGCTGGAATGCCTATGGAATTTGTCTGTTTGGGGGAAGGTAGAGTGGAGATGAGATGTTAGAGGGAGCTCTTGGAAATTTGACTAGGCCAAGTCTCCACTCTGTATCTAGAATTGAATGTAAGCTGATATAGATATATAACTGTATAACATAGCTACTGTAGTGTACATAGAAATCTAACATTCATACAGTTTGGGGACTGGTTAGAAACCTTTCTGTTTCTTGCATTCAGCAGGGACAGGAAGAGGTGCTCCTCTCCGAGAGAACAGTTTTAATACTAGAGCCCATATAATGCACACAAAAATATTAAAAGAAATTTATTTCCTGTTATTCTTGGCAAATATTATGTGTTTGACTTTATTTGTCTCTAGCTGTATTTCCTCCGGATTTGTGGGCAGGTTTGACTCCAGCCTAAATCTGTCATTTAGACCTCTTTACTACCTGCTAGTCCAGTTCTCAGCTGCCACCCTTGCTTCACTTGTAAATCACAAGTCTTCCTGGGAGGTCATTTTGTTTTCTAAAGATACAGAAAATTATCTTCAACTATTTTTTTCCATGGATAGTTGTACTAGATTTTCCTGACCACTTATAGCTGCTCAGCACAGGGATAACTCCTCCCAACCTGTGAGAATTGTGCTGACAACACATCTTTTCACTGTCCATGTGCCATGACTTGCTGGTAGACAATTACCATCTTCTAGTAAAATGGTAAGACAGATGAAATAAGAGCTGTGAGAAATCATCTCAGAAGCAAAGAAGAATTTGTCCGCTAGAGCCATCTAACTCAGTAGTGGGAATAAATGAAAGACTACATTAAAAATTACGTGTCCTTTCCAAAAGGATTAGGAAAATTTTTCTTTCACTGAATTTCTGACTTTTGCATAGACCCTATCAGACACTAACTGTACATCATATTTTGGTCCAAAGGATGTAGAAATCCAAGCATGGAGAACTCTAGGCAGTGTCTTCATGTGCAAGCAGTTAAGTCTGCATTTTGATGGTATTTCTAGAACAAAAGGAGCTGTGGCCCAAATCACCCATTACACTTCCTGTAACAGTGCCCCATACTTCTTCAGGATTGAACTGAGTAACAATACAGGTTATTGCACAGCTCTGTCCCCTAGAATCAGTGCTTCTTCCTTGCTAAGGCTGCAGAGTCCCTGTCGCAGAACGTTGAGACGAAAAGAGCCTCAGACTAAGTAACTATAGATGTTGCTCGCATGTACGCAGTCCCAGTCATGAGATCTTGGCCTTTGCAGTGTCCTTCTATCAGCCCGCACCAGGGGCTGTGTGAGCAGTCTACGCCGTACACTATCCACTTGTTGTAATTTGGTTCATTCTTCCCTTTCCTTACAGTACTTGGGTCTGCAGACAGATTTCTGCATCTTCTGTGGCACTTATCACATATGCAGGTTCATCTCCACTGCTATTCTGACCTGAATTGTCATGATGGTGCATTGCTGGCCTCTGGATTCTGCCTGTTCTCAGCACCTTGCATGTGTTGTCTTCTGTTGTAAGCTGGGAAAATGGTTTTAAAAATACAGCTCCAACTAGTTCTGTTTCTCATGAAGTTGGACTAGCCACAAAGAAAGTTGCTGGAGTCTCATTTTGGAATCATGATCTGCAGTTTGTGGCTGATTTTCATAAACTCTTCCAATCTGGAGCAGGAGTTAAATGGCCTACAGTTGCCTCCCACATGATGGTTGCTCTTGCTCATTGCACAGTCATGGCTCCTGAGTGCCAATCAGTGTTGCCAGTTTGAAGGCTGCTGTTTCAAGGCCAGCGCTATGGCACCTGGTCCCCAGTTTGAAGTGGTGCCTCATTTTGCTGAGTATATGGAGCTGGAGCTCTCAGAAATGGAAACTGGCCACACTGAGAGCTTTCTGCTGCACCTGGAAAGCAGGGGTTGTTCCACCTTCCCATCTCTCCTTCTCCTCTTGGTTTTCTGCCTCTGTTTTTCTTCATCTCTTTCTTCTCTGTTCCTATGTTTATCTTGGAGCAAGAAACATGCTGAGGAAGACAGTGGGGCTGAAGTGGGGCGGCAGGAAGGGTGGGTGCCCAATGAGGTGACACATGATGTTGTCAAGTGGGGTTGGTTGGCCCACGCCACCTCTTTTTTTCTCTTGGCCTCTGGTTCTCATGCACTGCAGCTCCTTTAGCTGGCAAGCTCAGATTTTTTTGAAGGGATGGACATGGCAGTCAGAGCAGGGAGGGAAGTATGACACCTCAGGTCAACTTGTGCACTGTTGGAATAGCAACCGCGTGTCATGAGTTGGAGGCCCCTGGTTGCAGAAATAAGGCAAGGAGGGAGAGGATTGCTGCAAGAAAGCATGGGGACACTGTACAAAGCAGCTGCCATGTCACCTGGAAGCCCTGTATTGTCTAGATCTTGTCCACAAGAACTTGCTGCATGAATGTCTTGTAATCAGGCCTCTCAACTTGGAGGGATCCCTCAAGAGCATACTGCTGGCTGGGGTGTGGGCAGGTCCTTCACAGAGGGGAGCGGTGCTTGCACCCCATCAAAAAGAGCACCTCTATTACATAAAGCATAGCTGGGCTGAAACCAAAGTGTTTTTTAAAAAAATTGGGATTTAAAAAAAAAAAATGTTTCAAACATGCATAATCCCATAATATTTCCTCCTGACATCACATGGGCTGTCATTCAGTCATAGAATACCAGCTTGGAAGGGACCTCAAATATGATCTGGTCCAACCTTTCTTGGCAAAACATGGACATTGTTTGACAGTGTACATTTGTCCAGTTGTGAACAGGCACTCAGCTGGGACACAGGAAGTCTGAATGCCATTTCTATGTCTCCTCTTCACCTCCTGCTTTCTGATCTTCAGCATAATGCTTTTTTTCCTCTCTGTTCCCTGCCATTCCTAGCCCTTGTAATGTAGCAAGCTGGATTAAACTCCCACAAAATAGAGAGACTGATTTTAGTCCATTAAAAAAAAAATTTAAAAGTGTGAAATGTCACGAATGAACTTGATTGTCTACTTTTGCTCTTAAGGTAAATGATTTTTCCAAGTAGAAGTATTTTCAATAGTATAGATCCTATCAGATAAAATGCAAGCTGCATGTACTTGTTGCTACTATGCTTAAGTATATAAAAAAACCTGAATTGGTGAAAGCGATCAGCAGAGCAAAGCTTCTTTCAGAGTGCTGTTTTGGGCATTTTACTAAGATTGCAATTTCTGTACAAATACAACTTGTCACAAATTAGACATTAACAAAAAGGTTGTAATAAATAAGCATGCGTAATTCAATGTGTCTAAATAAGGTGAGAATTCACCTGCTTAAATATAAGAATAAATGTACATGAAGCTGTGCATTTTTTAGATAAATGTTTTATTGAGATAGTATACCCTCCCAGTTAAGATCATAGATAAAATTACACTGGAAGTTAGCCAGTTCACCCTTAGCTGGATCTTTGCGTTTTTTGGTCTGTCAGCTTTCGTATTCTCTAAGCTCTTGAACACTTTCTTGGCAATGGTGGCTGCCAGTTTCTTGGTTTTCCTTGGGATTTCCTTCACAGCCATGGCATTGCTGTGGCACTTACTGCTCTGACTGTTCCCTTGTAGCACCAAAGTCAGACAGTAAAAGAAAACATACCCACTAGAAAAAGTTTACACCTACTATGTCTGTTATATGGTTCCCCAAAAAAGCACAGATCAGCTGGAGCAAGCTCTGTTGGCCATTGTTGTGGATTAACAAATAAAACCTGTTTACTTCCACAGACTTAGCCTCTAGCCTGGGCCTTGCTGTGGAGGAAAGACTCAAAAGAGTTTCTTTCCAGCCGGGTGCAGTGTGAATATAGTCGTTCCTGAGACTCTCCACACTGTGATCACAAGTAGTTTTCTCGTGAGCTCTATTTGAGCCCAGCCGTGGTCATGATACCGTTTCTCTTGACTCCATTGCCCATCTGCTGCTATCTTTGTATTTTCTTTCTGGTTTAGTTTAGGAATGACATCTGAACTCTTCATAGCCTCTGCAAGCCCCTTTGCCATTTCTGTTCCCTGAGAGTCCACAGGGGCACTGCTTCAGGGTAGGTTTTTGACTCTCCAGTCTATGAGACTTTTTTTGGTCATCTCACCAGTTTTTCAAATCATGATGGGACCAAGCTAGCCACCTTAAAGAGCCCATGCCCTACCCTGCCTGTACCTGCATAAAAATTATAGAAGACATGAGTAGACATACTGTCCCCTTGGTGAAAGGGAAATTAACTGGTTGTATATGTGAGTGCAAGAGCTGTATATTTTAGTGAGATGTAGTTGTTTTAGGGCCACATCTGAATGGGAAGTAGAAGCAATGCTACAAGCATTGTCTGAAACCAATGGACACCAGTTAATTCAAATTGCTGATAATAATAATTCATAATCCTTAATTTCCCATGGTCTTTCTTTCCTCTTCAGATTCTTTCTCTTCTTTCTCTCCTCTGCTTTTTGAGAGCTTCTACCAGCCTTTTCATCCAAGCAGAATCTGTACTTTTGTCTGGAACATAAATAAGTATTTTTAAACTCTATGAGATTAGCTGGGAAGTTCTCAAACTCCTGGATACTCTCCCCTGCCTGGGCAGCTAACTCAAGTGTGTTGCAAAGCTGACCTCACTGCTCTACAGCAGAAACTTGGGACCCTCCAGTGTGGTTATAGCTATAGAAATAACTGATGCTAACAGTCAGCACAGCCAGGCATGGCAGTGCACCAGCAAGGAAGGAAGACAGCAAAGATATCACAGCAAAGGAGGAGACCCTCATCATGCAACGAGAATCACTTTTCACCCCCTTCTTCCTCTCTTGGCCTCATGGATGTCCCAATCCACCCCCACTATCAAGAACATTGGACCCCTGGAAGAGGATCGGATTGTTGAGAGCAGTATTGGGGAGTAGGGGTTAGTGGTGATATCCCATAAACTTTCTGGATGTGGCCAGCAATGAGAGCATAGGAGCAGCTCTGAACTCTGGGAGACAAAGACAAGGAATAGGAGGGCTATCTTGATATTCTGAAAATGCTTGCTTTTTGATAGGAAAACTTGGTAAGATACAAGGTCATTGCTCATGAAGGCCTCCAGCCAACAAAAACTTATACAACTGCAGGGAACTCAAGCCAAGGAGCATGCAACTTGCTGCTCGTTAGTGAGGTCCCAAGCACTTGTCTCCCAGCCTCTCCAGAAAAGGATTTCTCCAAAGACAAGAGTGTAATAAGTAACCTTGAAATATTTGTTAATCAAACCTAGAGAATAATGTTTTGTTCACTCAAGTATGTTTAATTCTAATGTTATGCTGCCTTGGTAATTTGAATCTCTGTATATTTTTAATCAAGCATGAAGACTAGGAACTGTCTTGCTTCATTGTAATAAGTAGCTAGGAGTAATTTGATGAGCAAAGGGAACAGTGTAGCTGCCCCAAAGACGAGAACAACCTGCTTAGCAGAATGCGTTTAGGCATCATATTATTAAAATGTATTGTCTTAAGCAAATGTTATGTTACTATGGCGGTCTTTGTCTTTTTACAAGGAAAATGTGTTTTAGCTGATTCTGCAACAAAGTTTCCAGGAATTACCTGAACCTAGCAATAGTTTGCGAAAAGGGAAGATAAAGGAAGAAGGAGGCACCTAGCTGGAGTTTTATGGCCTTGCTGGTATCTGGTACGAAGTTCCCAAGGAGATTGGAGGGCCATCTGTTTTTTTTTCAAGAGATGACATAATCCCCTCCTGTGAAACACTGAGGTGCCAGAAACCCAGGCCGAAAACCCAGAAACCCAAAAAGCCTTCCCAGCGATAGTACTGGGGATGAAAAGGACTGTTTGAATCATCTGAAGCTGTGAGCCATAGTGGAGCTGCTACTGCCCGGCTGCCCAGTGCTGCTTCTGCTTTCATTCCATTAAGACAAGAGGGCAATTAAAATTAGGATTTGGCACCCAGAGCCCAGGTGCAAGATCTTTCTGCACTGAGTAGCATGAGCTGCAGCAACTGCACGAACTGGAGCTAATAACAGGCAACTTTGGTCTGCGAAACCATAACCACAGCTAGAATGTGAGTCTCATTGCGAAAAACTGCAGTGCAATACTGAGTTTCTCCCCATGACTAGTAGGTGATTGTGGAGATATTGAGCTGATGACTTCCTTTAAGCAGGGGGAAGAGGTGATAGGCAGAAGAGTCTGGATTGCCCAGACTAGGGGATGAGCTGTAAGGAGAACAGAATAACACTGGAACACAGCCTGCAGCTCCTTGTCCAAAAAGAGGGTGTTCTCTGGATCAATGCAGCAAGGAGCCAGAAGCCAAGTCAGATGGGCAGGGTCCACTGGGGGCTGGAGCTGCATACACTGCTATGGGAAGCGGCAAGGTGCGAGCAGCTCCGGTAGGTAATTACAACCCCCCAGCTGTCAGCATGGGGAGGGTGTATTCTGGTTTCATCACAGACTCTCTGTTTTTCTTAATGTAAATGAGTTAAGCTGCTAACCATGTTACAGCCTCAAGCTAGAGAAGACATTTAGTGCGTACTTGGACTTCAGTCTCATTTCTTAGTTGCGTTCATGACGGGGAAGCCATTCACTGGGTCTCAAACTCCTCAACCCATCTCAGCACCTTCCCTCCCTTCCTGCTGGTGATCCCAGCAGGTGTCAGTCACTGGAAGCAAGGGATGTGACTGCTGCTGCCTGGAGGCATGGTGAGGGGAGTTAATAGTTAATAGAAGTGGAAAGAAAAAAATTCTGGGGTCACAATGGCAGAATTAAGGGCCATTGGTTACTATAAGAAGCCCCAGGGTGGCCTAGCAGAGCGCTGCAGGGCAAGAATGAGAGGCATTTACAGGACTGTGGTTGAAAAATGTGTAGTCAATTCAGTAGTTTCACCCTAATTTGCCTCATCCTCCAGCACCAAAACAAGCTCAACAGTGGAACAAAAATAAACTGAGAGTCGAGACTCCAAGTACAGGTTTTGCAGTGCAAGCCTGGAAAGCCAAATTACTAGTAAAACACACAATAACGTACAATCTTAGGGCACACCCAGTAGCCAGATGCCCTCAACTCTGCATCAGTGACATAATTTAAAATCCTGCAGCAGGCAGCAGTGCACAGCATGGGGGTTCAGATTTCATAAACCCAACCTTCCAAGTTGCACTCCTACACTTCCTGGGCTCCTGCGTTCTCTCCTTCCCACTTCCCTCTCGTGACCTAACATCGCTGCCATTGCCTATCTTAGATGCAGCTGCAGTGACACTCATCTCACAGTGCTTTAGGTTTGTGTTTTCAACTCCACCACCACACACCCCACTCCTTGTGATGTCCACCCTAGGCAGTCCTCATACACATCCTCACAGCTGTCATATATCTCCGTGTGCTGCATATTCTGTACCACGAAAGGCAGTGCTTTGTCATGCAACTACCGAAACCTTCTCCCCAGTCATGGCATCTGCAGCTGCATCACAAGATGAGTCGGCAGCTCTAGGGAAAAGGGCCTTTGCCTCATGTCCTAGACAGCAAGCTTCCTCTCCATCTAGTGTGGACTTCTTTCTTACACCCAGGACTGGAGTAATGGGAGTGGTCTGCCTGGCAGAGGCGCCTGAGCAAGTGCATTACCTGTGAATTGGCTCTGTAATTCAAAATAGGGTGGTGAATCTCTGTGGAATGAACACAGAAGATAATGTAATGTTTGTATAATAAATAGGTAATTTAATATATACTTATGCTAAATAAGCATGTTACATTATAAATGCTTAAAATAAATAAGCACATCAGCTTATTTATTTGCCTGTGTCTAACTGCAAGGAACTCAACTGTTCCCCTGCTCAAAGTCTCTCTGAAAGTCAGTATCTGTGGTGCATCAGCACTTGTTGAGCAGAGAAAGTTTTTCTGCTTGAGGTTTTCTCTTGAGGTGAGGGGAAGCAGGTATCTGCATTTCTGTGTTCAGCATAAGTACCAACCAACTGGTGATGTTGGCACGTTTCAAAAAGTGATTTCTGAGCAAAGCGTGAATGGAAAAAATAAATATGTATTTATACCAGTACACACCAACACATGACTTCCTGTTGACTAAACAAGTAACCTCTCCTCTTCTTTGAGGCTAGGTAATTATTTTTAATTATTCACCACATTTTCTCTCTCTGATTTCTCAGTAGTTTGCTTTCTGAATCTTTGGCAACAGTAATGGTGATATTCCTCTTCCCCGCTTACACCTGACCACCGTTTTTCAGCCTGCTGTTATTTTTCTGCTGTTCTCACTTCAAGACACGGAATAGACCCCTGAGTACAAGAAACCTAAAGGAATGTTGGGGCATCTTCAGTGATCCTGATAAGCTGGAGCAGCATCTCTTGCTAGATGGCACCTGAAACACACCAGCACAGAGACCCTTTCTAGCCTTCCCCACTAGCCTCTAACTGACCTGGGCTTTGATCAGAAACAGATACGAAGTCATCTTCAGTAATTTTTTTTTTTTTTTCTCCAGTCCCCAGTCTCCTCGTCAAATAAGTTTGCACTAAGCATAAAGGAAGGAAAACTGGTGTTATCAGCATCTCTCCTCACATATTAGCTCCCAGACAAAATGGTCCCACCATATGTTAAAGATTTTGCAATTTACAGACAAGGAGGAAGCTGGACTAGCAGCTAGGTCAGGGATCAGCAACCTTTCCATGGTTTTTCAAATTATCCTTTATTAACAAGAGCAGAGGTAAGATCTGCTAATGACCAAAATCTTGCCTTGGCAAGAGATTACAGCTCCTACTTTAGGCAGAACTGCATAGGAGCTAAGGGTCCCTCTTGACTTACTCTGAGACACCAAAACCACCTTCTGCTCTGAGGTTTAGAGCTAGAGGCAGAGAATCACACTTACTTTGTGCACTTGCACCCCCAGTGTGAGGGAAGTTACCAGTCTAAATGAAGGGCATTAGAAAACCTGCGTCAGTATTTAGACTTGAGAACCCTGCTTTGGCATTCTTTGGAGTGACATAAATGTAGTTCATCTGTTCATTAATTCATTCTATATTTTTATCTCTGTGGAGAGCAAAAAGGCTCACAACATTTAAGGAAAATAGCTGATGTTTTAAACATGGAAGAATGAATTCTACTTACAGGTAAGACCAGAGAAAGGATATAGTTAAAGTTTTTATGAGATTTGACATGCTAAACCTTTGAGAAAATTATTATGCACAAATTTAATTTATGGAGAAGACCAGGCTGGCCATGATCTTGACTCCTTTCAGGGCAGAAAATGTTTTGTAAAATTTTCTGCAAACATTTGGCTATGGAAATAGGAACCAAAACAGGAATAAAGCTGAAGCTACCTGAATTTATTCAATGAAACACGAAGAGAAGCAGATTTCCCAGAGAGTGCTTCTTTTTTTTAAATTTTATTTTCTTCTTTTTAATGTCCTGTTTAACAAACATCTTCCTTGCATTATTAAAAGAAAAAAATAGTACGAAATGGGGGGAAAATTATTCTTGTTCTGGCATAGGAGGTTTGTCACAAGGTACTGACAGGGCAAATGCAGAAAGGGGACAGTTGCTTCCATAGCAAGAGTGTCCTCTTTGATTCTGTTAGGTATAATAGGACAGGGATTGACAAGGATTGCAGGTTCTTCTAGCTTTTGTCAAACACTAGGAGCCAGATCCTCAAAGAGGATAATTGCCACAACACTTGAGATCGATAAATGTAGCTGACAAAATGTGGATTTGTTGAGCGTATGTCCTACCCAGATGTTTCCACAAGGACTAGTGCAGCCCAGCCATGGACCTTCCAGGAGTGCTTCTCACTTTCTGAGGGCTATGCCAGCCATTCTCAGAGACAAGAACTGTCCAAGTAATGGGCTTAGAGACTCATCTGCTCTGTTCTGGCAACTCATCTCTCTTTTTTGTGTTTTGCATATGCTGGTTTCATACAGGTTTAGCATGCTGAAAGCCAGTAAAATTAATAAGGAAAGCAAATGAAGCAGAGAAAAAACTGAAGAACTACCCTAGCGTGAGGTAAACAAAAGCCCTGTTTCTCAGCCGTATCACTGAATGTGCCCTGCTTGAGGCAGAAGCAGAGCAGAATATGCCCCGGCTGTCTCCTCAGCACCTTGCCTGTCTGGAGCCACTGTCCTACCCTTCAGCCTGGGCAGGTGCTGCAGGGCCATAGTAGAGCAGAGCCTGGGCAGCAGGGAGAAGTGTTGGCAGAGTGAAGCGTGTACACCCTAAGCGTGAGCCCGGGCATGACAGCACACAACCACACAGCTGCTGGGTGCAGCGTCAGACAGAGCAGATTGCAGCTGCAGAACAGCAGCATCAAACCCTGCGTCATTCTCCACCAGTCCTTTGTGTACAGCTTTACAATGCAGGTTTGCCACCACTCCTGGTGTGTTGACGCAGCTCAGGTGCCCATAGCCATATTCAGGTGCTGAAGTGGGGCCAGGAACTGGATCCTTCTCACTCTTCTCTTCATCTTCAGTGTTGCCTCATGCTGCCAAGCAGCTGATAGGCTTTTCAGAGGTATGTGGAGGAGGCCTAGCCTGCCAACGATTTGGTGTTTCCTGAGCTCCTTCCAGTTGGATGTCTGTGGGGCACGGTGCAGAGCTCCGTCCACGGTGGGGCAGGGCAGGGTCACCATCTTCACTGCACAGCTGCATGACCTGAGGCCCAAAGGGACAGTGTGGTTTTGCCCAGATTCACGTTAATGGTACATGAGCTCACAGGCCTCCTCTAACCACCAATGCTTCCTGCTTCGTTATGTTATTGGTATTAATTCAGAATAATTTTGCAGGCGGGAAAGGCCCAATGAGGAGTGCAGCAGGGGGAGATGACCAATGGGTGCTGAGCATCTTTCAGAAGTGATGCCCTTTCACGTCTTAACCCTTGGCTCCTGCAGCTCCAGAGACCTTTCTAACTCCTCCCTCAACCACACCCCAGTGAAACCTGACAGGGCTAGATAGGGGTGAGTGGGGAGGGGACACACAGGGCAGCCTGCGTTTCTGTACATCAACTCAGAGGGCTGCAGAGGCAGAGCCTGCAAGACAATCTCCCTGCAATCCCATCACCTGAGAGAGACCCTGGCAGTCATGGACAGGTAAAATGAGTACCTCTAGTTTCTTGCTCACATAAGTAAGGGTCTTTCTTTGAGAATTAACTTGCTCTCCGTATGGTGCTCACTATCCCTTTCCCCATCTGACTCAGTGATTTAACTCCCTGCACAGTCCTGCTCTTGCACCTTGCATCTGTGTCTCTTTCATTCTTTCTCTTTAACTGTTTGCCACCCTGTAATCTTTTCCCTTTCTGTCATTTCTCTTTCTTGTGAGTGTTCTCTGTTACTTTTCATTATTTTTCTTTTCTAGAAACAACAAAAAAAGAACATTCAGATGCTAGCTGCCACTTAAGCACCTCAATCCCTGTCACTCTTCCCTCCCTATCCACCACCTATTCTTTCTCTTGCACCAGATTTCTGTCTTACTCTTGTTTCTGCGGCTCACAGCCCTTGTGGTCATAAGCATAGAGTGTTCCATCATTGGATTCTTCTACTTGCACTGCAATCACTCCATGAGCTAAATCTCTCTAATCAGCCTCCACAACTGCATATCATTCACACACTTAGGGGCCCTCATTCTGATTTGAGGACTGGCTTAATGAATCTTTATTTGAGGAGAAGGTCTGTGTTCAGTCTTCTTCAGTGCCCAGGTATAATCACAGCTCCTGTGTCTTTGCTGCTTTCCCTTGAGCTATAGCTGTAGGAGTTGCACACATGTCTGGCAGTTTGTCTGCACATCTGCTCAGTTGCTCCCCAACCTCTGTTCATTCATTCTTCTTCTTGTACCAGCCACATTCTTAAAAAACCCTTCGGACAGTGAACTCCAGAGAGAAGGGAAAACAGGAAAGGATGTTAATGAACATTTCTGGTTGAAGAAATGGCTTCTGTGATTCCAAATTGTCTTCACATTGTTCTGACTCCAAAAAATAACCAAAGTGATCAAAATTAATTTTTATGGGGTTTGGGATCATTTTTTGTTCTTTGCCCTTATTTGCATCCACATGTTTCTCTTCGGGGACAAAGCCACTGAACAGAGAAAAATTGGGATAAGTAAAGTCACAGTTAGAAGAAGAATCAGAAACATTTTGAAATCAAATGTTTTTGCCCAAAATTTCACAAAGAAAAAGAGAAAAGGGAAAGCCTGCATTTTTCCACATGGGCTTTGATGAAACATCAAAATACTTGTCATTATTTTTCACCTGGTTTGTATATGGTTCTTCAATGAGTGATCACATTTTTCACAGTTCCTCTGCTCTATTTTCTGCTATTGTGGCACATTCCAGGTAAGAGCTTTGCAAGCCTCTGTACCATCATACCTGCTTATTTCCTGTGCAATTATCTGGGCTGTCCTCCCTGGACAACCCGGAGATGTCATACACAGAAAGGATGTCCCCTCTCCAGCATCTCTGTTAGCGGGGAGAGTCTGCCCCACATCACTACAATAACAAACATCTAAGAAGGAGAAGTCTGAGGTGAGCCACTCATCAAGAGTTTGGTGTGGGGACTGACATATTTGTGTGTCTGTGTGTGTGAGGGAATATACACACATGTTCATAAGTGTTTATACAAGCAGAGGGAAATAGGGGGAATCTAAGGTTGTAGGAAATAGGGTGGCTCTAAGTGAGAAATAAATGAAAACTGATTATGAATAACATACAGTTGGCATGAGAAATACGCACCTAACTTGAGATAGAGGTGATGAAGTGCAGCAGGGTGAGTTTGTGCCCTGTTCCTGACACAATCTGAAAGCCCAGCAGAGCTGAACTACAGCAGTGCTTACAGGATAGACCTCCAAGAACTGCCTGAGGCTGTTTTTGGCCTGAATAAAATGCTTAGTAGGGATGATTCGCCCTCTGATATTATGCAGGATTCTGCAGAATCTTGCCTTCTCTATGGACCTTCTCCTAGCAGAAGACATACCACAACTCCACTGTGATCTACTTCTCTAGGAGCATGTCTGTGTAGAGAGTGGCATAATTCAGTATGCATGTGCTGGCTCTCCTTCTGTGTGAGCAGGACAGGTATTTTTGCACTGCAGGCTGAGGATGACATGGCAGGAAGGAGGATGTGTGCAGGTGGCTTGCCTATCTGTGGGACAATCAGGGTTGCAAGGGCTCTTGAGGGAAGAACGTGCCTCTCTGGTGATGCTAGAGAGTGCTACAGGGCAGCAAAGCACGTGCATTAGGTAACAAAAGGCAAGAGGACGTGAGTTCCTGTGCTGCAGTGGTCATGTGAGAAGGTGCACAATGGACAGAAGCTCCTGGAGGAACAGAGAGAATGCCACTGATAGCTGGAGATTAAGCGTTCTCCAGTGCTCAACTTTATGGTGTCATTGGCAAACAGATGAAGAGTCTTTGTATAATAAACTTATCCTTGCTTAGACTTTCAGATTTAAATAGGATTTAAATTCCTAACAAACCCTAATTCCCCTTTTCTACACCTCACTGGAGACCCTTCAGAAAACCCAGCTTGGTAGCACTTTAACTGACCCCATCTCCTTGCTGAACACCAGCCTATCAGAGGGAAAAAGATGACAAAGGACATGAATATTTTTAACCCATTCACCTCTATTTTGCATTGCTGTGGGGGAGGTAAGTATTGCACCTCAATGAACACAGCTGTTCTCAGCTGCCTGCAAACCTCCCCTTGGCAGGGAGGCTATTAGATACATCTCATGAGTACCTTACCTGTGCTCCTGCTGCCTCTCCCCAACAGGATCCCTGGACATGGGAGCAGAATCCTGCTAATCTCAACACTTGTCTAATGTGGGCACTGTACTTGTGTCTGGAGAGGTGTCAGCATGCCTACCCCATCACGTATTCTGTCACCTGTTCAATGGCACCTTACTTGAGCCCCTAGCTCTGCACGCATGTTCTTCTTTTGGGCAGCACTGGGAAGAAACTCTGTCCAGTCCACTCTTACTGCAGTGGCTTTTCAGGCTTTCATACAGCAAAAATAATATTTCTTGATGACTAAGCTCCAGACCTTCTCATCTTCCCAGGTCTTCTCAGACACCTTCAACCTCCTCCCTCATTGGTGTCCACCTTTTGGATATTTGCAGATACTTTCACACTCTACCCAACCATAGTTGCTGTTTGACTAATCTCTAGTAATTCACTTACTCTTGGACTTACAAGGTCATCTGCTTCATCCCCAGTCACGTCTGCACCCTTTCCCTAACATATTGCATGCAAATCACTGATGTTCTTCTAACTGAGAGGTCTGGACATGAGGAGAATATTTTTTGTGCTAAGCCCTCAACAGAGGCATGGCCACTTGCTAGCTCCAGGATGCTTTTAATGTATATTCTCTCGTTTTCTCCTGCAGCCTCCTGATGAAGAGGAAACTCTTCCTTTACAACTTTAAGAACCTGCGCTGGGCCAAGGGTCGGCGTGAAACCTACCTCTGCTATGTTGTGAAGCGCCGTGACAGTGCTACATCGTGCTCCCTGGACTTCGGATACCTGCGCAATAAGGTATAGGAAATTTGGCATCCTTTTCTTATACTCGTGCTGAGGTGCATGCAGCTCCCGTTTGCAGAGAAAGCAGTACTGCCACACCAATGCAGGCAAATGGCATATGCTTCCACGAGCCGTGGACAATGCACTGGTACATACTATTGAAGGGATGAGGCCTTCCAGGTAAACCGATGCTTTCGGCGAACCCCAAGTGTGTTACCAGCAATATATCCATACTCCCTGATATTTTACCAGTCCACCCACTTTTCCTGCTGCTTTACCAGTCCACCCACTTTTCTACTTAGCTCCTCCCCATTCCTCTTGCACAAATCAGTGAGCTCCTGTGCTTTTCTAGCCAGTCTTCCGCTTATGTATCACTGTGTCTTCTCCCTCTGTGCGCTGACCCTGTAGCTAATACCTTCCTTCTTTCTCCTCCCTCACACCCCCTCCACTTCACACCTCCCTTCTCCACCCACTCCCTCCCTGCCTCACACCATGCCTCTCTCCCTCTTTCACAAAGATGGGCTGTCATGTGGAGGTGCTCTTCCTGCGCTACATCTCAGCCTGGGACCTGGACCCAGGTCGGTGCTACCGTATCACCTGGTTCACCTCCTGGAGCCCCTGTTACGACTGTGCCCGGCACGTGGCTGACTTCCTGCGTGCCTACCCCAACCTGACCCTCCGCATCTTCGCAGCCCGCCTCTACTTCTGTGAGGACCGCAAGGCAGAGCCTGAGGGGCTGAGGCGTCTGCACAGGGCAGGGGCCCAAATTGCCATCATGACCTTCAAAGGTGAGATATGCATGCAAGAAAGAGATGACAGAAAGCTATGGGGCGTTAGGGAGACCCTGAAGGGTGAGAGAAGATAAGACAAGGAGCCAGAGAATATGATGACAGGATGTGATGATTTAGTGATCCTAGGAGAGGTCAAATGTCCTCTCTGGGGCAGACTTGAGCACTCTGTAACTCCCCTGTGCTTTTCACAGATTACTTCTACTGCTGGAACACATTTGTGGAGAACAGGGAAAAGTCATTCAAAGCCTGGGAAGGGCTGCATGAAAACTCTGTCCATCTATCCAGGAAACTCCGACGGATCCTCCTGGTAAGGGCCAATTCTCCTTCTCCTTCCAGTACCTCTTCCCCTCAGCCTCTTCCTCTACTCCTCGGTATGGTTCATCTCTGCTCTTGCTGTCCTTTTCTGCCATCTGCCATTTCAATCATTCCTGCCTCTTCACCTTTCACATCCCTCATGCCTCTCTCCCTCAGCTTCCTTCAGATCTCCTTGTTTCTTTTGCCTTTCATTCCACCTTCTGCCATTCCCTCCTCCTTCTCAGTCTTCATAGGTTCCGCTCACTTGACAGCTGACAATTTGTATTTTGTCCTGCAGCCACTGTACGAAGTGGATGATTTACGAGATGCCTTTAAAACTCTGGGACTTTGAAGTAAAATCACCAGCAATCAGAAGACTTCACTTGCGCTTCGATTCCCAACTCTCTCCCTTAGAGCAGATTTTTCTCTTCTTCCCTTCTTTATGTCTCTTCCTTAGAGCCCTGTGTCTAGAGATAAAGCTGTCCTTATAATTTTCAAGGAGAACTAGGCTGATCTTCTGAAGACACATCCCCCAGACTCACACCTCCATTGCTAGCTGGGAATAGCCAGGACTACAGCAACATTGCCAGAGAGCGATTCACCTTCCCTCGGTCACTGCAGACCTAATTCAGGTGGTCCACTAAATGGAGTTCTGGGTTTAGCCTTGTCCAGGTGGGATCAGACAGACTGCAAAGCTGTTTGTAACTGCATTCTCACTGGTGCCACACTGATCTGCACATTTCATGAGGGCTTTGGAAATGGTTTGGCTCTTAGAGCTGCACTACACTGAACTACTCTGTATCCTCCACTGTGAAACAGTTTATTTGTCCTTCTGGATGTGAGTAGGAAGTTGAAAGACATCACCATTTAAGCAGGACTTTTTGTCCTAACAGCAAAATTGGTCAGTTACTGGAAAGTTTGACTGAGAGTATTGAAGTGCATCCTGGACAGTCCAGGTAGCTTAGATTGAAAATATCACTTGAAGCCAGCAGTCCTTCTAAGTGGATTGCGTGCAGGCACTTCTGTAGTGCCTCCTGCCCAGAAAGGAGGGGGCTTCAGCAGCTGTGGGTGCAGGTTTTATGCTCTATGAGAGGTTGAAAATAGACAATAAAAGCCTAAAATGAAAACAGAAGGCTTGCTGGTCAACATTTTTAAGTGCAAGCTGCAATTATGGGTGTCCAGCAAGACATTCCCCATGCAGAAATAGGAAGTCCACTCCTGTTAACTACATTGAGAGCTATGGCAGCTCAGGGTCAGTACTGATCAGTGTATGGACCTCCCACCCAGCCAGGAAAGGAGCCACCAAGGCACTTCACCTCTGCAGTGTTTGCCCAGCATATGTCTACTGGAAAACACACTTCATTTCCACATTGTATTAGCCCTCAGAATTATTTTCTCAGTTCTTTAAGTTAAGTTATAGATGGTGTGTTGTCATCCACATCAGTCACCATCTATTTCTTCACATACCTCAGGGAGGAGCACCACAGTTCTCATACTGGAGTACTTTTCATCCACTGAGCATTTTCTCCTAGATCAGACCTGCAATACGCTCTCTCCCTAACCAACTGTCCTCTGCTGGACACCTTAACAGCCACACAGCCTTCTTTTTTTTCTGACATTTTACTACCCGTAACACAGCCAGATAAGTCTAATTGGTGACTGGACTGAGAGTTGACCAGAAAAAACACCTGGCACAAGCAAAACTATACAGCCTGTAGATAGTTAACTTCTGTAGGGGACAAAATCAAATCATCCTCCTGCCTGACAGTCACTGTGCTTCCATAGGCAGACTCCATCAGTGCCTTGTCTTATGGACTCAGTATTTACCAAGTTGAAGACATGAATACATAGTACACACCTACTCACCACCAGCTTTCCAGTACCTGAATTACTCCTCTGGAGACTAACCTCTTGAGGCTTTGCGAAGATTGTGTGCCCCACATCCTGGGGGGTGCTCTGTCATTTCCTTCATCATGGCTGTGAGTTCTCTGCTCCATCTTGTTCCTCTTTCTGAGTACAGGTGGAGGCTCTTGTGTTCGCTCCTCAAAGCACCTCCTCTGGTGATAGGCCAGCCGCAGGAGGACAGCAGAGAGCCTTTCTCCCACAGCGCCTCCTCCTGCTAGGAAATGTCACAACTGGGGACATCACGAGCCTCCCACACCTTTAGGCTCCTGAGGCACTCACAGCTTGAAGAATTTTGACCAGGAATAGCAATGAGAGTTCTTTGCAAAGCACTAATTTGCAAACATGGTGTTATATATTTGTTTGGTATGGTGGATATTATTTATATAAATACAGATCTTAAAACTGAGCATCTGGTTTTGTCATTATTTTGGTACCACGTGCGTGAGGAAAGCAAAAGTTGGCACAGGATTGATGTGTCATTTATCCTTCTTGATTTCCAGAGAGACAACCTGACAAAATCCTATCTTTGTCCTTTTCACTTGTAACTTCAAAGTTGTTGACAGTGTCACCCAGCAGATCATGGCGAATAAAGTGTTCAGGCAATAAGTACTTTGGAAATACTACCAAAGATCTGGGGTGTAAATACTAAAGTTGTTGAGGATGCTTCCTTCATTCATTGCAAGCCTGTCATCCCCATTCACAACTCGTAACTGACCAAAAGGGACACAGAAGTGTTGACTAAATGTATCTAACAAAAGGAAAAGAGAAGCAGAGATGGGAAAAGGTTCTCTATCTTCCGACTTTTGGTATGGGCCTGTACAACACAGTTGAGTTTATCAGTGAAATTGTTGGCGAGCTAACAGAAAAAAAGTAGCATTTTCTAAAAAAAGCTGTTGAGACACTGGTTTTTGCTTAAATGCTGACAAACATTGAGTTGAAGATACATGTTGAAACGTGACGACTGGTGACATTATACAGTAGAAGAATAAAAACATTGAGTAAATGCAAGGAAACATGAACTGCATTCAGAATGCATCCCAGGTTGCTTCTCCTGAGTCTAAAGCAGATTAAATTCAGAGTGGACTGCTTGGCTAATCTATGTGATTTAGCTATAGAATTTAGCTTTTCTGCTATAGAGATTCTTTTTAACCACACTTTTTCTGTTCTCAAATACCAATTCATATTATTTTTCAAAAGATATACCGTGATTGGCTTTATTAATTCATTCAACTTCAATGCCAAGAATAACTCCCTGTGGCATGATTGTTGTGCAGTAATATTACTTTTTCAACCTAATATTTTTTTTACTTGCTTGTACGTAGAGAACACTTCACTACTGCTTATGTAGTCTTGAGAACCACTTATGTTTACAGCCTGTCCCCTATAGAGATACAGGCTGTGCTGTTCCAGGTGTCTCCTTCTTTTATATGTGCCTGGGAAAAAGCCAGCCACTCAAGGAGACTGTGGTGAACATAACTCAGGCCCAGTTGCCTGGGGACTTGTGATCTCAGGGAGGGTGCTTCTTCCTAAGGCTATGGAGAACAGCCAAAGCAGAGGCCTATAGTGCCAACTGAAAACCCCAGTCTCACTTGGTCCAACATCCCATAGTTTGCAGCAATGAACAAACCACAAAGATTTTGCATCCAAATAGTTGTATAGCTGCCCCCCTGAGCCATGCTTTCCATGAGTGTGCCTGCCTCCCCGTTCTCATTACTCACAGCCTAAGGACTACAGCCACAGTTAGTGGCAGGATGCAAAAGAGATCCCAGCACTCACACCACAAATGTGAGCTTTTGCCAGCCCTGCCCCCATGTCTGGGAGTGTAATGGTTTGGGAGCTTTTTCGTGCTGAAGCTGTATACACAGTCACTGCAAGCACACTTGCATGAGGCCCAGGAGGCTGCTGAAAGCCATACAGCCCATGGGCTGGGGCAGCTCTTCGTTCTCACTGAATGTCCCACTGTGTAACTCCGCACGCAGCCACCTGCAATGAACTTTTGGCAGTCCCTTGGGATGCCCCCTTGGGATGCAATCCAGCTTTATGACAACTGACGTGTGATTTATTACCCTGGGTGCTGGGATGCAGAGACCACCACTCTGTGAAAACTCCAACTCTGCAGCAGAGTGAGGTACAGGATCAGTCTTTGATAACAGAGGAAACAGGATAAACAGTGGATGGGGTGATTATGGTACAGTGTAGAAAACCGGACACGACTGCCATCTCCTGGTGCAGGAGTGTCTGGCACCCTTTATGAGAGGGTTGGTTGGAGGGATGTTGTTCCTTGTTGCAAATGGCTCCCAGAGTCTAGCTCTTGAACAGCCCCAGAACATGCCCATTGAAGAGCAGGGCACTGATATCATTCCCACAGCTGCACACAGCACTGCTCCAGGTCTGTGCACAGCATCCTTGAATGTCACATTGCAATAATAAAAAAACATTGCCATTAAACAATGCAAAGGCACACTCCAGGTCCTTGCAAATACAAGGGCGATTTTCAAAGCTTGGACTGCTCTTTCACCCTCTCCTGCATGATCGTACTTGGAAACTAGGATAGAAAGGCATTTCTTAGTCATTGACCCAATTTCTCTACTACTTGGCCTTTCAGGAGAGAGTGAACACTTACTGATATTACTTTGATACAGGATGAGGGAACAAGAGTAGGCCCAGCATCTTCCAGGATGTATGACCAAAACTCATCAGGTTCCATACACACCTCGTACTCCTGCTTGTGCTGACCTACTGTTATTAATCCCCAAGGCATTCCTCACAACCTGAAGAGAATCACATCTACTGCACCACCTGTCTGAGAAAAGCTGCACAGGCTAATGTTGCAGAGACTAATGTTAAATGAAACTAAGGAGCCTGATGTGATTTCATTTTCTTCCTCCTTTGTCAATCATTTGTCCTCTGTTGCTCTGCTATATATGCTGACTTCTCCCTTGCTTTTCTCCCTTGGCCACTATCCAAGGCTTTCTGGCCTGGGGCTAAACAGGTGAGCATTAGCTTAAGTTCAAAGCAAGAAGAAGGTACCTCTGGGTGTGCCAGCAACAACTCCTCTGTCCTGCAGTAAATGTACTGTTCTCTACCTTGCCTGCAGGAGAATTATTTCATGGCAATAGTTCACTGAGATGGACCTTGAACTTCCCAGGAACAAAGTTGGAGGAGTCACAGCAGTGACTCACTCTCAGATGATACTGCAAGAAAAAGCAATTGATTTGGTGCAGGTCACCATATTCAGTTATAGGATTACAATCACCTTCGGGCTGTTATATTCCTTACTAGACTACTGATCCTTTCTCATGTAGAACAACCCAGTTTACACAGCCTAGCTCTGGACCATCTAATACCCCTCACCTAGTGCTACTTACAGAAGTCTCCTATTCTCTTTCTTGGGTCTTCTCAAAAGAATTCTCTCCCATCAACCCACCTTCCTCTCCTAGTTCAAATTCATGTCTCATTTTGCTCAAGTTTAGATATTCTTAGACAGCAGGGACTGGAGCTGCTTCCTCAGCCTGCAACTTTTCTGGCAGTCTTGATTGTCTGATAAACATCTGGAGACTTTGGTGTGGACAAAGGATGCTATAAGCATTAATCATCTAGAAGAGACAGGCATGGTTCCCACCAGCCCCTACTTTATTATTCAAATGACCATTTGTACCTGCATGTTGCAGATCCCAGCGGCACCACATTTGCCTGCAGGATCACACAATGCTTGGAGGGATTGGGAATCATGAAACATGGATCTCCAAGCATGATTTATTCAGATGTTTTGCATTATTTGCAATGCAAACTGAAAACTGCTGCAAGGTCCAAAACACTTGCATCTTCTTTTTGCCTTCTGCGTGTAGATACAAGGGAAGGAATTGTGCCCAGAAACTGAACAAGTAAAGCAGAGTTTGCACAGAGTTGTCTATTTCCCTTTTATTCTATTGTTTCTACAGTCATAAAAGTAGAAGGAATAAAACCTTAAAAAGAAGAAATATACTCCTTCATAATATGATTGTAATACACTGTAATGAAACCAGAAATAGAATAATAACATTACAAAAAATAGTGTAATAGCATGAAATATTTTCTGAAATACACACACAGCCAGAAAAGTTCTCTTCATAAGAAACTCTCAAAACTCAAATGCACTGCTGTAGTTACTCCCTTGGAACAGATCAGAGTATGAAAAATCTTGAAAAATATGATTGCAGAATCAGCAGGCATGATAGGCCTGATCCTGAGGCATGGTCTCCATCTCCACTGGATTCTCAGAAAATCTTGTAAAGACCTAGAGCACTGTATCCTTGCTGCATCATCCAAACTTCCTAATGATTCTTCATGTGCTCCTTCTGCTGTGTGCAGTACTTAGCAATACCCAGCCAGTGACAAGAGCCTTCTCTGATGGCAACTCGAAGCTCATAGTTCAAGGCTGTAGCAGAAAAGACTAGCAAGGACTGGCTTTCCCAGTCTTGTAAGTAATGTTATGATGCACAAAGAAAGCTTCAAATCATGCTGTTGATACTTGTTAGTGTTCAGTTTGACAGCAGTGGAGGAAGACCCTAGCAGGAAGAAAGAAACATGAACATTAAAAATTACATGGAAAAGTTTAAGTTGTCTCTTCAACAGGATCCAGAGTTTGAAAATAACAGCATCTAGTCCAAGAGATCTTTTGATCCATATTCAGCGTATTACGTAATCTCTCTTGGGACATGGCTTTCCAGACAAGAGGCTAGCACCTTGGAATTTACTGTGTCATGTAGACCCTCCCAAAAAGACAGACCAGTTAGAAACAGAAGCATTTAAAAGGTGGCAGATTGCATAGCTGAATCCAAGGAAAGTGGAACTAGATCCTGTGGAAAGGCAGAATTTTTGGGGTTAGAAAGGCCCTGTAGAGGTCTCTAGTCACACGTTTGCAGCATGGCTAACTCCAAAGATAAATCTAGCAGCTCAGAGGAAAGCTCTCAGTGTCTTCCAAGGATGGAGGTCTGAGCCTTTCTGGGCACCTGGTTCACTTTTTCCTTCTGTCCAGTTGGAATTGCCCGTGGAGCAGCTTATATCTGTTGCCTCATTTTCCCTCTGTGCAGCTTTGAGGAGAATCTGGCTTTGTCTTTATGTATTATAGAATCATAGAATGGTTTGAGTTGGAAGTAACCTTAAAGAACATCCTATTCCAACCCCTCTGCCATGGGCAGGGACACCTCCCACCAGATCAGGCTGCTCACAGACTCATCAAACCTGGCCTTGAACACCTCCAGGGATGATTGCTTCCATGACTTCTCTGGGCAACAATTTGCACTGCCTCACCACACTCACAGGAAAATATTTTTCTTTATATCTGATCTAAATCTCCCCCCTTTCAGTTTAAAACTGTTCCCCCTTTTCCCATCCCTACAATCCTTGATAAAGAGCCCCAGCTTTCCTGTAGGCCCCAGGCTACTCAAGTACTGGAAGGTCTCCTTGGAGGCTTCTCTTTTCTAAGCTAAACAAGCCTAACTCTCTCAGCCTATCTTTGTATGGGAGATTCACCAGCCCTCTGATTGTCTTTGTGGCCCTCCTCTGGATTCACTCCAACAGATCGGTGTCCTTCCTGTGCTGAGGATTGCAGAACTGAACACAGCACTCCAGGGGAGGTCTCATGAGAGCAGAGCAGAATGGAAGAATTACCTCCCTCGACCTGTTGGTTGGGCTTTTGATGCAGCCTAGGATATTGGCTTTCTGGTCGTGGAATTGCCCTGACACAGGTGCAGGACCTTGCACTTGGCCTTGCTGAATTTCATGAGGTTCACACAGGCTCACCTCTCAAGCCTGCCAAGGTCCCTCTGTATGGCATCCCTTCCCTCTAGAGTGTCAACTGTGCCACACAGCTTGGTGCCATTAACAAACTTGCTGAGGGTGCCCTCAATTCCACTGTCCATGTCACTGACGAAGATGTTAGACAACACTGGTCCGACTACCAGCCCCTGTGGAATGCTGCCTGTCACTGGTCTCCACTTGGACATTGAGCCATTGACCACAACTCTATGAGTGCAACCACCCAGCCAATTCCTTATCCACCAACTGGCCCATCTGTCAAATCCATGTTTCTCCCATTCAGACACCAGAATGTCATGTGGGACAGTGTCAAATGCTTTGCACAAGTCCAGGTAGATGATATCAGTTACTTTTCCCTTATCCACCAGTGCTGTAGGCCCATTGTGGAAGGCCACCAAATTTGTCAGGCATGATTTACCCCTTAGTAAAGCCATCACCAATCACCTCCTTATTTTCCAAGTGCCTCAGCAGAGTTTCTAGGAGGATCTGCTCCATGATCTTGCCTGGCACAGAGGTGAGACTGACCAGCCTGTAGTTCCCTGGGTCTTCCTTTTCAACTTTTTCAAAAATGGGATATATGTTTTCCCTTTTCCAGTCAATGGGTATTTCACCAAACTGCCATGACTCTCAGATATGATGGATAATGGCTCAGCAACTTCATCCGCCAGTTCCCTCAGGTTGCCTGGGGCTCAGGTAATTTGTTAGCTGTGTCTTTAAAACCAAGGCCTAAGGAGCATATTCGCCTTGTACTGCTGCCCAGGGAACCACGCTGAGTAGGCTGTAGTTTGTGGGTACTCACAAGCATTTAGCAGACAGCTCTGTTCAGTTCCCTGGTAAGCAGCATACTATGCATTCGATTGTGCATGAACTGCTGAGTTATTTAAACACCTCCAACATCAGCAGATTCAGGAATGCTGAAAGCCAAGGGAAAAGTATCTCCTAAACAGCTACATTGCATGAACTGCTTTGTTAGATCAGCTGACTGATTGGATAACGCAAATATCCTGTCACCTGAATGTCTTATTCAGACAGTTCAAATTAGAAAGGTCAAGTTCTGAGGTATTGAAAGACTGATGTAAATTCTGTGGTGGATGGAACTAAAATGCAGTCTAATGTATACCATTTCATTAGTCAGAAATAAAACAAAGCATTTATAACACCTTGCAAACAGGTTAGTTTTTCTCCTTCTAGACTTTAAATTCCTGTTTATACGGTATAGTTCTGTGCATCCCTTCCTCTCTCCCCTGCCATCCATTCAGCTATCCCCTATTCTACATATAGGGACCAGATCAAGCAAGAACTGTGTTGCCCCACAAAGGGTGTCTGAGACAGCAAGTTAACTCTAGGCCTGGTCTTCACTCCTCTTCGGCAGACCATCTTCTCTTTCTTATATAGTAGGATATCAGGGCATAAAAATAACTTCTGCACTTGTACAGATTGCAGGAAACAGGGAGTGTAGGTCTCAGTCATATGACACTCTTAAGTGTCAGCACTGAGTCTGAAAGTGAATCCACCCATCTAGGCCTTTGGTCTTGTTTAGAATTTAACTAAAATCAGCGGCCCTGTCCTGAGAGGCAAAAAGAATGTACTTGAATCATGTTTACACAGCTGAATGAGAATGGGATCGAATTGCTCCAGCAAGCTGTAAGCTAATGAACTTGTAGTTGATCCATGTAAAGGATTGAAATAAACTACCCATTCCTTAGTAAAAAAATAATAACAAAAAAAAAAAGCCACAAAAACTGACGATATTGCTAAATCTATCCTCTACTTCTGGCCACAAAGGCATATGTAGTCCCATAGTCCATGGCAATTTCTAGCTCACTTGGCCCACTGTTCATCCAACACCAAGCCATGCTTATTTTTCCTACTATCGTTTCTGCTAACATCATTGCCAGGATCCTCCAAAACTCCTTTTCCTAGGATTTTGCACTATTTTTCACTCTCAGAGTTTTCTTCAAGTGCCTACTAACCAAAAGGATATGATTGAGCTCTATCGAATTCAGAAAGATGTATGAAGCGAAGTTCCAGGGCCAATAATAATCTTCTCCATCTTGGTATGCAACAAATCTTTTCCAACACGAACTGTAATCTGAGAAAAGAGAGATTCAATCACTCTTGATGTGTGCCCAGTTATTTCTTCATTAATAAGTCAGTGAGGCACTCCTTTCTCAGTAACACAAGAGCAAAGGGCAGTAGAAAGGTATTTATCTGAGTGTATTCATGCAAGGGACCAACAATGACTTGCAATTACACAAATAAGTTAGTGGAAAGGGAACCAAAACTCTACAAATAGCAATATTGCTAAAAAGGAAAATTGCCAGAGTGAGAGAGATCATTGTGGTGGCTTGGGCAATTGTGTCACAGATGATAGCACATCAAGGTATAAAGCCAGAGCATGTTGGCCAAGGGAGAAGGAATCAGTGAGTGTCTGGCTGCTCCTTTGGGAGGAACTGAAAAAGCAAGTGGCAAGTGCAATCAGGGCTATTCAGGCATACCTGCACACCTTTTGGAAGCTTTATGTTTGATCACAGCAACTTTGGGTAAAACAATAAACATGTTCCTTCAACCAGGAATCTATCATCTGACTCATCTCAATGATCAGGGAAAGCCTGGAGTGAACACTCTAAGATTTAGCCCTTTCATAATAGTCCTAGAGTTGGTAGGATAGCCAGATTTTCTGTCAGTCCTCTGGTGGTATAATCCCAGAGACAGGTTCTCCGAGCTAAGCCACGTCCTTTAAGTTTGACCTGATAGGTTTTGTAGCTGCACATTCGAGTAGTAAATATCCAGACAGGTATGTGAGATTCAGCTCTTGAAATATATGTTCTTTGCTGTGAGCTAATTGTCTGGATTATTTTAACAGGCAAACATCAACAGGCAAGCAAGATATACACACAGAATCACACCTATAAGACAAAATTGTCCTGTGTGATGAGTCATCTGAAAGTCTCCTTTAGCTATGTCTCATTTGCATATCCAGCTAACCAATTACTTGCTGCAGCTGGCAAGTTGATCTGCATATATACGGGATCCAACAAAAAAAAAACCTAGGACAGTGCCTGTAACTCATTTTGTTTAATAAATTAAGAAAATCAACTATGGTCACCTTCACAATAGTTCCCTTCTGAGTTGACAAACGGCTGCATACAATGCTGCCAATGTTCAAAGCAATTCCACAGATCATTTTCTGAACGGCTGTTGAGGATCTCCATAATATTTGCTTTCACATCTCCTACTGACAAAAAATGGGTTTCTTTGAGCACTGACTTGATCTTTGGGAAGAGGTACTTATTAGCTAAAAACTGTTTCACAGACAAAGCCTTGTGGTCTGCTGCACTGTCTTGATGTTAACTTCCTGTTCACTCTTGCACACCAACATTTTCAAACCAAGGGTAAGAAAACGTTTGTGTTTGAACACACATCCACTCATATTGAGTGAAACCATTGAATTGAGCCTTGTTTCACTGTGACAAGTTAGAACACATTCTATAACCTTTGCTTTGTCTCTCCTCTCTCACTCTTAGTTCCCAAACACTAGCGTTAGTTTTGAGATTTTTGTGTCAGACCTCCTATGCTGAGAGGGACAGGTTCTATCTTACACTCAGGATTTTTCATTGTATGTAAAGGAGGCATTGATGGCTAGGGAAAGACATAAATCTCTTTCTTCAGATTTGGCAAGAAGAAGCAACCATACTAGTCCTGTTGCTGTATGGGATTGGGGAAAAATAATGTAGAAGAGAGCGGCATTTTTGCACTCCCCAATGCCAGTCATCACAACAGTTGTGCAGAGCGCAACTGCACATTAATAATCCCAGAACTTTCAATCCACACCTGGACAAAGCCAAAGAGTACTTGGGTTACCTGCAAGATTCATGATACGTATAGAGACTCCATCCATTGTCAAGTTCCTGAGACCTTGCCGGTTACGGATATCCAGGTGCTTGAACAGCTTAGCTGCATATATTTTTAAGGTCACATTGCGATGTACCTTAAGGAACTCCAGAATTCTTCTGGAGCATTTCCCACAGGGGGTAGTAGATAGGACCCAAGTGATAGAACAAGAAGCTGATGGCATGGCCTTGAAACAATTTTCCAAGAAGTTGACTTCAGCATGTTGGGTAGGATTGTTTGAGCACTTGTTCCTCCAGATGGTACCATTTCTCCACCTGATTTCATATAGCAGGTACACCACCTGTGGTTGTTGACCAGGCAAATAATTTCTTTTGAAGTCCTCTGGCTGTATCTTCCACCTGCCACAAAAGTACCAGCAGTACTGTGATCCTAACACTCCAAAGATGTTTGGTCCCATTGTGCACTGCCTGCTCTCAATATCAGCAAAGCCTCCCATTTTCAGCCTTTCCTGTCACAAATGAACAACTTGAAGAATGTTGCAATCTAATGATCTAAATCCAGAATTTGATGAAGGTTCCAGAATTCTTCCTCTAGGATGGCCCTGGTTAAATACCCATGCACCTCCTCAAGAAGTATTGGAAGGGTAAGCAACCCCATCACCATTCAGAGATCAGCACTGGTCAAAGTAGTAAGACATCCAAAGAGGAAGACTAGGGAAAGAGATGGTAGGAAGAAAACAAGGCACAAAACTTCTTCTTAGCTTTGCCTGTCTCTGGAAATTGTCATTTGACCCACAGAGCACACAGTGATAGATCAATATTTCTTACCCTTTGTTGTTCTCTCTGGATGGAGGTCCTGTGTAGAAAAGTTTTGTAAGTCATTGGGGATAATACAACAGAGCACAAAATTTCCTCTGCAGCACCTGTCCTGGTCCATTTCAGTCTACACACTCCCTGCCAAATCTCTTTTCTCTAAAAGGGCTTAATAAGTAATCACTGCAACAGCAGGGCAGCCTCTCTAGGGTAAAGAAGTGATGGATTTCTATGTAGGAGCTAAACTTGATGGTTGTTTAAACTATGATGTACATGAATCCTTGCTCACTTTGGCACATTAGGTTGGCTGTGATCTCACTCAGGTTTAATTTCACTGATTTCAGTAGTATTGCATCTGCTTTTACCTGACTAATCAAGAGCAAGATCAAAACTCTTCTTCCTTTGTACCATTTCTACCAGGCAAAAGTTGAGCAATTTTCCTATTGCTACTCATATTGTCAATCTAGACAAAAACATTTTCACAGCCAAGGGTTCTTTCTTTTCTTAGTATGAGACTTTCAAAAGCTGATAAAATATCAGTGTCAAGGAAAAAAATCAGGGTGATTTCTGACAAATACATATGGGGTGGCGTCACAGAATTCCCGATTATATACATTTTGTCTGCTATGGTGACAAAGAAGTTTAACTCTGTGATTCATTGTCCCCTCTCAGCTGAGAGAATAGATGAAAACAATTGCAGATGATCAAGGTTAGTTATTTATTTTGTAAAAGTCCATCATCAATCTTAACGATTTAAGGACCCTCATTTTATTGAAGAATTTACTTAGATTTAAAATAGTAAAGGCACTTTTACATAGCTCTTACCTCTTTAAGATAAGGAATTATGAAATATACACAGTGAAACTACATTTCAGCAGGAATAAAGTAGTCTTCCACATTAACAGAGACCTGATCAGCTCGTTTAAGCAGCATTTTCTATTTGCTTATTGCATTGAAAACAAAATAAGTCAAAGATAAGCCAATTAATTTGCTCCATTCTTAATTGCTTTTAGATCTCTTTCCATATTTGGAATTTTAATTCTCCCTGCCTGATTCCACATTAAGGTTAACAAAATTATACTAATATTTTGAAGCTGGACCTAAGTAAGACTCAAGGTATAGATAAGGTATAACATTTGAAGAGATAACAAACAAATCCTCAAGTGTCATGTGTCGACACACACATTTCTCTGTACTCACCAGTTTCTTAGATAAAACTACAGTAAATATCTGCACAAACTATGGAAAAATAGATCTGCTTTTCACATACATGGACTTACCTCTACCAGCAACAGCAGCCATAGATATTTCTGGATTTGTTTGTTGCCTCTTGGGTGATGGGAGTCCCTTTATTATCCTTACATTTGTTTCAGTTTCTGTTCCCGAAGACTGAAATTTGGACATTAGTAATGTTACTCAACCAAATATTTCCTCATGGTAACTTGCCCTTATGTAGATAAACTACCTCACCAGGTGAAACTGAAAGCAAGTTCCTGGCAGCAAAAGTCTGCAAAAGAAGGTGTATCCCATTCAGAAGTGGATCTGGGCACATAGACAAAGTTGCCTACCAGAAACTGGAGTTAACAGGTAAAGAACAGAAATTATATCTCCTTATTACCACTAGCCCCAAAACAGAAAAGCAGCTCTTCTCTAGTCACCCCAATGCAGAGAGAAAGAGCATCTACACAAATGGCAACAAGTCACGTGGCTGTGGCATGGCTGATAACTTTTATGGCACACAGGTATCACCAGAAAATTGAACAGAACATAGTGGAAAAAGAGAAACAGAAGACATAATTTGCAATATTGTGATTTTATGGATCTCCAGCAGGCAGTGATGGTTACTGCTATTTCCCTTCATGGGACCATTCTGTGGAGATTCAAGGACCACTTATACACCCTTGAACCTGGGTTCTCACATGAGCAGTGAAGATCTTCAGCGCATATGAGGACACATCTACAGCTGTGGTCAATGACTGGGCAGACACTCTCAGGCTAACTCTAAGCTGCCCAGCATCCAGGAGAGATATGGCAGTGGTCATCTTATTGTGAGGCAACACCCAGATATTTATGAAACTTCACAACTAAAAAGAGCTGTGTACTTATGTGGGCATACTGACCCAGCTGTTGAGTATCTGCAGAAGCTGTTGATCTCTTCTGTAAGATGAACAGGTTTTTTCCATTGCCCTGAGAAATCTGCTCAGCATCATGAACTGAGCATCACTTTCCTGTGATCTGTTCTGTAACTCACCCAAGATGCAGCAAGAAGTATTTCACATTTAATCTGAAAAATGAGTGAAACACTAATTTCTAGTGAGATTTCCTTTGACTGAAACAGCCAAAACTGGCTTGCAGAGGATTACAAAAGAATCCTTCATATGGCTTAGCTCAAGATGACTGTGCTGAGTCAGTCTGTATCGCTTACAGCTTTCTCAGTTTTTATGACACAATTATTTTGTGGCCTTATATAAGCTGCAGAAATGGATCCCTGGTGAGGCATCACCCAGTAATGTCCACTCCCTGAGAACAAAGGCATTGCCTTCCTTAATGCTAAGTCTGACTTGGGATTGTAAAGCTAGGAGAGTGGTTTATCTATATTGTCCAAACCCAAGTTCTCAATATTCTCTTGGCAAAAAATATTCAGATTCATACAAGGGTAGAACAAGCAGGAGTGAATGTGAACAGTGGAGTATAGGGGCATGAGAGATTTGGGCACTGGCAGGACCCTCTGTGAAGAAGGCTGGTCGTGGCAGGTTATCAGGCAACACAATGCCAACACAGCTTCTCCCTTCAGGGCCTCTTCTGCTGCTCACTTCACAGCACAGAATTGTTTCCTAGTGGTTGCATTAGTTCACACCTTAAGAAGGAGTGAATGGGATCAGTTCAGACACTCAGAGAAGATTCATATATCTGGGTGGGAAAACTCTTTCTTGGCCTTCATGAGCAAATAGCAGTAATCCAGTGTGCCTTTAAGCTGCTACGTGTCTGCAAGAAGGGTCATATATACGGATGGGACCTCATATTACTCGAACAGCTATGACCAAAACACTTCTTTCCAGTTCTTATGCTGTCAGTTACCTCCCCTTACAGAAGTTGCTTAAGAGAATGTTAGAGATAAATGTGAAGGTGGTTTGTAATGCTGAACTATTGGCAACATCTGAATATATCTCACCCGCGTCAACAAATGGATTTTTTTAAAAGAAAACTGTCACCCTCATATGCATGCCTCCTGAACATGAATACCTTTGGGAAGGAATATACAAAGCAAAGGGCATACACTCATTCATGACTCCTTTTGCCACCAGATTCCTTAGTCCTTCATGCTAATTTTTCCTTTGCTGGTAGTAGAGCTGTGCTGTATGCATATGACCAGATTCACTATGTATAATCATCCAGAAACTTCACAGTTTCTTCAGAACACTTTGTAGAGGGACTCCAGAATATATACAAAGTGATAGAGGGGTGGACAGAGCAACAGGGAGCTAGATTAACTCACTGAGCCATGTGTGTCTCAAGAAGACAGGCATGTAGTTTGCAATTTTTCTCAAATGTCTTTTGGTTTATCTGACACTTGAAACCCAAGATGTATTTTATTCAGCATAAAACACAAATTTGGACTGAGGAAGAAGCCACAAAAATGGGAACATATGGAAGAAATTAGAAAAGATGGGCAGGTTAGAGAGAAGAAAGAAGAGCACGGAAGAAGTGAAGTTAGATTAGACATCATAAAAGACAAAATGGGACAAGGTGTGAATCAGCCGAGTTCCCAGTCTGCAAATTCCTGAGGATTTTACAGGTAGTGGGCTTTCTATAAGAGGTGAGAAGTATGGCAGCAAGGAGGAAGGTAAAACTTGGATGTAACCAGATTCTTGGGGCTCATGCCACAGAGGCTTAGACCTCAATTTCCACTTACAAGATGCCTCCTGGACTTAATTTGTAATAGCAAATTTTGTGTAGTTCAAGTGTTCTGTTGCCGGCATATCTGACAGTAAAAGGAAAATCCACTGTGTTCTTGTTGCAATTTAATGGAATTTTCTCAGCAGAAATCTACATTTTTATAGAGCCTTCTGAGATTTACTCTATGCCCTTCAAACTTAAAAAGGGCTAAAACACATTTCAGTGTGAGTATGGATATAAAAATATGAGTATACATTCACACAGATATTTCTATACATATGCAGACATAGTAATATGTCTACAATAACACATACATACACAAGCTTGTAGACACACAAATACACATCCTTAGCAGCATATGAGTTTACAACTCTGACTAATAAGCACACCCACCTTTTTATTTCTCCCAACACCTTTGCTTTCCTTTCCTCTGCAGATTACACAACATCATGTTCATATTTTAGACTCTTGTTCAGATTCCATATAAGGGAACTGAAATGTAAGAGTTTAAGATAGCTGATGACACCCTGCTGCTACTGGGTGAGCTTTATAAGACTGACTCCAAACAATGACGTGGAACAGCAGCCAGTCATGAGGCTGCGTGGGCAGAGCCCTGACCCAGACCATGTGGAGAAGAGGTGCTTACCTTTTGGCTTACTTCAGTAGTGATTTTTCTTAGCTAAACAAAACATCCTGATATCTTTGTAGTATAATTCTTTCATGTTAACTGGTGAGGCTATAGAAAGCAGAGAACTGTATCAAATGCATTTCAAGACAATTCAGTGTGAAAAAAGAAAAGCTGCAAGTGAAGATATCTGTATTTTGGACTATGGTTTTTCTGCTCTAAGCAATCCTTCTACTCACATCTCACACTATTTTGCATCAGAGTTCTATGTATTTATACTTCTGATTTTGCCTCATTTCTGCCTCTTCAGTTCTCAATGCACATGCTGTGTCAAAGCACTTGGCAGCACAGTAAGTACTCCAAACCTGGTGGGCATCAGAGTGTTCATAATCCATTCAAGAGACTGAGTCTGACACACAGTCAACACACAACTGGCAGTATTTTAAACAGCAATGGGGACAACAAAACCAGGTGAACTTTGCTTAAGAGAAAGCAATGATTCATCTGTTCCTTTCCTATCAGTCATACCAGAAAGACTCTTTAGAGCTGTTCTATGAGCTTTCAGCACTGAGGTTTTCCTTCCCAGGCACTCAGGGATTGCTCAATGGTGACCACATGGTTAAACTCTCCCCATAAGTCACCTGTAAGCAGTAGCTCCCATGGGAGGTAAAACCTCTATCAGAACAAGAAAACATCCATCAGAACCAGGGAATAAAACCAGGGAGCTGATTTACTTCATAGAAGCCCTTACAGTGCTGTGGTTTTGTCTGGTGACTAAAATAGTGTTGATAGCACACCAACATTTCAGATATTACTGAAAAGTCCTTGCACAGCATCAAGGCCTTCTCTGTTTCTGACTTCGCCCCCAAGTGACTAGAGTTGGGGTGGGCAAGATGCTGGGAGGGAATACAGCTGGGATAACTGACCCAAACTGACTACAGGGATCTTTCATGTCATTTAACTGTACCCTCAACAATAAAACTTGGGGAGATTTTCTTTTTTCTGAAGTTGCTGTTGCTTAGGGACTGGCTGGTCATCAGTCAGCTGGTGGTGAAAGATTGCCTCTACATTGTTAGGAGCGTCTTTTCTTTTTTTTTCCCCTTCACTTGCTAAACTGTCTTTGTCTTGATACATGAGTTTTCTCGCTTTTGCCCTTCTGATTCTCTCCCTGATCCCATGGGGCAGGACTAGGGGAGAGCAAGTAGCTGTGTGGTACTTAGCTGCCTGCCAGGGTTAATCCACCTCACCATTTCAGGTTCCAAGGTAGGCTAGGAATCCACATTACTGGATATCCACAGGTAAGCTGCTAAAGAAGTCTTGTGAGAAGTCTTCAGAAGACTCCAGAGATGTGGGCTTGCTCTGCCAGGATCTTTGTGATTCAGATCCTATGCTACTACATACATAGTCTCTCTATCACAGCTAACAATCCTTGTCCTGTCACTAGCATGGATTGGGACTGTGACATAGGAACCTGAGTGTTTAAGCAGCAGTAAATGCTTTATGATATTACTCATAGCAGCGGCAGGGCAATATTCAGGGGATTGTCTGTCTTAATAGCTTTGAACTTGAACAGTGATGGCACATGGTACAGGTCCAGGGGACAGCTGGTAGAGCTGTGAGATAACCCTTCAAGGGAAGAGATTTAGCGAATGCAGCTGAAGCGGTGAGTCCTAGCTACCTTTTCTCAGGTTAAAGCTATGTTGCTTAGGCCAGTCAGCAGAACAAGGAGGAACCACACCTGCTGCAGAGATGATCATGGGTTGTGTTCATTGCATCTGAGTAGATTCTAAGAGAAGTAAGAGATTAAAAGGTTGATATGAGGCTCAGCAGTGTTTGTGAGCAGCAGATGGCAGAAGTGAGATGGAAATCAAGACATAGTAGGGAACTGTGAGGGTGGAAGGGCAACCTTATATCAAAAAATCCACTTGAGCTGTCTTGGTTCACTCGTATGAGTACACCCAATGGGGTCAACTATAAATGCTTATCAGATCCAGCTATGAAAGTGGCCTGAAAATCATCTCCAACTACCCAAATAGTCTTTGCTCTGGTGCTATGGATTAGACATTCACTGATCAGGATGCTACTATGGAAAGTCCTCACCATGGGGTAGATCAATAACCCAGATGGTAGCTGGAAGCAGAGGGAATTATGATACTATGTCTTGGCAATCTGCCCTGTCACAGTTTTCCTGTCTTATCTTAGGGAAGTCATGCATAACGCTGAGAGGGAAGCCCTGCCAGATCTCACTACTACAGTTAACTCAGATTGCAGGTATGGAGGCTATTGCTTGTGTTATAAGCTAGGCAGGGCTGCAGGGTGGGGACCATATCCATCTGTATCACAGTATCACAGTGTCATAAGGTTGGAAAGGACCTCTGAGATCATCAAGTCCAACCTATAACCCAACACTAACACCAACACCCACACTAACACCAACCATCATCTAAACCATGGCACTCAGTGCCTCATCCAGTCTCCCCTTAAACACCTCCAGGGTCGGCGACTCCACCACCTCCCTGGGCAGCGCATTCCAATGGCAAATCACCCTTTCAGTGAAGAACTTTTTCCTCACATCAAGCCTAAACTTTCCCTGACGAAGCTTGAGTCCATGCCCTCTAGTTCTGTCACTAGTCATCCAAGAGAACCAACCTCTGCCTGACTACAACCTCCTTTTAGGTAGTTGTAGAGAGCAATGAGGTCTCCCCTGAGCCTCCTCTTCTCCAGACTAAACAGCCCCAACTCCCTCAGTCGCTCCTCGTAGGGCTTGTGCTCCAGCCCCTTCACCATCTTCGTTGCCCTCCTCTGAACACATTCCAGTATGCTAACATCTTTCCCAAACTGAGGGGCCCAGAACTGTACACAATATTCAAGATGAGGCCTGACCAGTGCAGAGTACAGGGGGATGATAACTTCTCTGGTCCTGCTCACTACACTATTCCTGATGCAGGCCAGAATGCCATTGGCCTTCTTGGCCACCTGGGCACACTGCTGGCTCATGTTGAGCTTCCTGTCCACCAGCACTCCCAGGTCCTTTTCTGCCTGACTACTCTCTAGCCACTCTGTCCCCAGTCTGTAGCTCTGCATGGGATTGTTGTGTCCAAAATGAAGTACCCGACATTTGGACTTATTAAACAACATCCCATTAGAATCAGCCCAGCTCTCCAGTCTGTCCAGGTCCCTCTGCAGGGCCATCCTACCCTCTAGCAGATCAACCCTTCCTCCCAGCTTGGTATCATCTGCAAACTTGCTGATGATGGACTCATGCTGATGATGGATCTGCACCTTTTTTGCCGAAACGTACTGCCCAGTACACCATCCAGCTTCAGGAGAGACACTTAAACTGCCTCCCATGACCACGACTTACGTTCAAGGATGAGCAGAGACTTCATTTGCCAGGAAAACTGTTCTTAGTTAAACAGACCTGTGATATCAATGGATGCAGCGCAAACTGGGCAATGCCAGTGCATAGCACCATGGTTGTGCAATGACATCTCTGGGGCTGCAGATCAAGAAGCAGAGCTGAGACAAGCTCCCAGAGCCACTTTGGGGAGATAAAAGCTCTGGCTGCTCCCTAGGTCTGTTCAGAGCTCTTGGATGCCCACCCAGATGCAGAGGTGGAGTGACCCATACAAAGCATGTTGGGATAGGAGTTGAAGGAAAACTCCAGGCAAGAACAGTGACAGAGCTCCAGTTCTTTTAGTTTCTGACAGATCTGAGCCTTGGCAGTGCTGCTGTAGAGAAAGAGACAACAGCTAGCAGCACCTTCATCCAGTCAGGAAGCAGACTGTGGGTCATCATGCTGTGTGGCAGTCACAGACTTGGACTGGAGATGGAAAAGAGGTGAATAGACCAGGTAGCCAGAATGGGGTGCTGGATAAGGCGATACTCTGTAAGATCCATAATCTCTAAATGACTGAGTTCAAGCACAAATTTCAGTTCATAGGAGACTAAAATATCAAACTCCTCAAGAAGGTAACAGAAAGGCCGCAGTGACCATAGAGGTGCCACCTAGGACTGCATTCAAGTCCTTCTGTTTCTCTGTATGTGAGAACTACAGGACATCCAAGTACAGAACATTTCCCCTCAGCTCCCAGATCTTTTTCCCAACATCTCTTGTGCCACATGGTTAAATGGCAGGGTTCCAACCAGCAATGGCAGCAACAAGAGTATTCTACGGTTTCATGGTTTGGCTTTTGTCTCTGTCAGTTCTAGAGAGACGGCTTCTGATTTCTAGGTTACTATTTAGAAACATTGTTCAGCTGCATCATTGATACTTGGCCTGTGAGGTCTCATCTGTTATGGTTATTTTTACTATTACTAGATACAGCATTCTGTAATTCGTTCCTTTGTTCTCCTACACACACATCCCAGGGAGAACTGAGCTGAATGTGAGGTCTCTTCTTGCTTACTGTTCAACCAGAGACTCATTTGCTAGGAAAATGTGACTCGAAAAGAATGGCTTGAAATAAAAATTTTGACATAGTAATATAGATAAACAGAACATAGACAACTGACCATGTGTCCAGAGTCACTGTTTGCTGTGATCAAGTCTAGACTGGTTCAAAACTCTGAGTCATTCTATTAACTATGTAAAGAATGAGAGAAGACACAAGCCTAATCATAGCTTTAGAGTTTAATGACTTCAATGCATTTAAGTCCATGAATATTTATCCTAGTCTTGCAAAAATAACCTGGTGTCAGGAACAGAGGTTCTATTCCCAAGCACTCACTACTGACAGCACAGCTTATACCTCTGCATGTACAGAAAAGAAAACAATCCAGTTTGACTACTGCAAGGGATACAGCTGCATTTCTACAGTTCTTTGTGCAGCATAATGTGCCTTGCTTTTCAAGGAGCTTCTATTCTATACATCTAGCAGTCCAGTTCCAGAATAGGCTGTGGATAAAAATGCTTGCTTCTTTTAGCCAGCTGAGCGGAGCTGCTGAAATGCAATGGCCATGGATATTTTAATTATCATTCCACTGTCACACTATTTGGTGGATGGAGGATTTGCTTCTGTTGAATGGAGCACTTGTGGACTTTTTTGTGTTGTGCTGCTATCAGTTACATGTTGTAGCTCCCACTGAGCCAGCGGCAATTGTATGGAATAAGGGATGGAGAATGTGCTCATTTTGGCTGGGATAGAGTTAATTTTCTTCATAGTAGCTAGTGTGGGGCCATGGATTTGTGCTGGAAACACTGTTGATAACATATGGATGTTTTAGTTATTGCTAAGAACCGCTTACTAGAGCAAAGGCATTTTCTGCTTCTCATCCCACCCCACTAGCAAGAAGGCTGAAGGGGACACAGCTGGGACAGCTGGCCCCAACGGACCGAAGGGATATCCCACACCATGTGGCATCACGCTCAGCATATAAAGCTAGGGGAAGAAGAAGGAAGGGGTGATGTTTGCAGTTACAGCCTGCAATTAACCATTACATGTGATGGAGCTCTGCTTTCCTGGAGATGGCTGAACATCCGCCGGCCAATTGGAAGCAGTGATTGAATTCCTTGTTTTTCTTTGCTTGCACACGCAGTTTTTGCTTTACTTATTAATACCGTCTTCATCTCAACCCATGAGTTTTGTCACTTTTACTCTTCCAATTCTCTCCTCCATCCCACTGACAGGGGAGTGAGCAAGTAGCTGTGTGGTGCTTAGTTGCGGGCTGGGGTTGAACCATGGCAATCCTGATACGAAAATAAAAATTTAACATTTAGATCCTTTAAGAATTGCACTTTGGACTTGCTGTGATTTGAAATGGACATAGCAGGAGAAGTCTATTATTTGTAATAGCCCATCAGGTGCAGCATCAAATTGATTTCCCAGATGTTCAATGACCTCCTTAGCTATAGATTTCATTCACTCTGTTTCACTAAACATAGCATTTTTCAGAAAACTCTAATACTTTTAAACCAAAATGCTGCAGAATTTATATTAGTTTTACTAGATTTTTTTTGTACACAGTCCTTCCAGGCCAAGGATGTGGACCTATTCTTTCAAGCAGGGTCTTTTGTCTTCAGGGGCACAAACTTTCAGCACCATTAGTGAACATACTCCCACTTTTCTCTCTTGCCTTTTGGGAGGTCAGGTACAAAACAAAAACAAAGTTTGGATTTTCCCAGGGGACAGACATTCTCTTTTAGAATGTTTTTTCTCATTTTGCAGAAACTGTGCTCTTCGGATCAGTCAGGGAATTTGCTGAATCAAATCTGAAGGAAACTCAGATGTATGGGCCCAGTGAATAGGGGGAAGTGTCAGATCACTGCAGATAAGGACAGAAAGCAACCGAGTAGCGCTGCTTGCTGAACAGAAACCTATGCTCAAATCTAGATCAGAAAGGAAGCTGGTGAAGGGTTTCTAGGATGAGACCGGAGCTAATAAACAAGGGATTTCCCACTCTGGAGCCTGAAGAAGAAAAGCTGCATTCTTAGCCTTTGCTTAATAATATGATGGAATGAAACCCACTGTGCTTCTCTCTCAACAGGACAGAATAGTTCCTGTGATTTTACTGTATTACTTTTTCTAAAAGCATGCTGCAGTGCTATTTAAACTCTAACTATAATAGATATGAATGGCTTCTTTCCTACTCTTTATAGCTCAGTGACCCCAGACTGCAAATCATTTCAGGAGGTTCCCCCTGTCCCTCAGAGTCTAATAACCTCAAGGATGTCCTTGAGTTTCCAACGATTCTCAGTTATTGCTGATTGAAAACCCACAGTCCAGAAATAATCATTGGCATCTCCTTGGATAAAGTTTTTCCAACAGTATGTATAGTCTGCAGAAATGGAAGAAGATGACTAACCTGAGTTTATCCAGATACTAGACAAGCTCAGGGAACAAGATTTTTTAAGCTCTTCCCAGTGCCCACGATGCAGAGACAGCCTAGTCAAGGACAGGCCAGCTGATGAATGCTCTTTCTGTATTTGGAGCCAGTGCCATTCCCTCTAGGGATTTTTGTCCTCTCTTACTAGTGGAGGGCCTCTTCAGCCAGCCTTATTTTAGTAGCTGCATTTAGTCCCCAAGGACAAGAGAAAAGCAGGAGTGACAGAAAGATGCTGTCTCTGAACAAGAGAAAATTTTCATACAGGTCTGGTTGCTAAGAGCCCTGTCCCCCTTCTCCTGCAGTATTTGAACATCTTTCTTTAGATGTAACATTCAGTCACTGAATGGTGATGGATGTGCCCTCAGAGAAGCTGAGCAGGACACTGGGCACAGAAGCAAGCCTATTCCAAGTTCATATACGCCTAAAGTTCACCAGTTCACCCCTTCCAATTCCCACAAAGCATGGGAAACCTTGCCTTCAATTTCCATGACAGCAACGGTTACTTCCGCCAAGCTCAGAAGGTTTTTCAGACTTTGGCAGTTTTTTCATCTTCTATGTAATAAAGCCAGGCTACATGTATCTCTATGTTCACATTTGAGTGCTTCTTTAAGAAATTCATTATTTCATGGCAGCAGTCTGCACAAGGGCTCCAGGACAAGTACCAGGTGATGGAACAGTTGACATAACTATTGGATCTTCTCATCTTAAAGATCTTCTTCAAGAAGCAGACTTCAGCATGGTAATGGTCATTTTTGACCCAGTGTGTCCACGGTGTGCCAGTCTCACCCCACTGCAGTTTGCATAGTAGGTATGTGTCCCGTGGAACCTCACGGGGGTCAAAATGATGCATTAATGATCACCTTCTTAGATATATACATGCTGAAACAGAAGAGAAACTTCAAGTAATCACTGGTTACAACTTTGGTTTCAGTAGTTCCCTAGTACACAAAAATAGGAGAGCATGGATGAAATGAGAGGAGAACTGAAAACAGCAAAATATGAGAGCAATGCAAGGAAAATGGAGAGGCAGGCAATGTAAAAGGGTAAAGGAACTAAACCCTGAACCAGTCAATCCTCTCTTTCTCTGCAACTGCATGTAGAACTTTTACCTCTTCTCCCCTTTCTCTGGTTATCCCCTTCCTCATCAACATATTTCTAAAACCTTCCAATATATTTGTATATGTCAGAAATTTTTCCAGGTCTCCTATGTAGTCTTCTCAATGTAGGGTGCCATTATAAATTTTGTCCAAGCTAAAAAAATAAATGAAAGAAAATAATACCACAGATAAATTATGACCCTGAATATTTCTCCTTATTAGATTCTCTAGCTGTTTGTATTTTCATAAGGACTAGCACAGTCAGCACAATCCTACATGAAAGACGTGAAAGATGCAGCTCCCAAGAATAACATTTTCTAACAGATAGTCCAGCGCTTAGATCCAGACCTACTCAGTTCAGAACAGACCTCTAAATATTGTCAGTTAGGTAACAAAGACTGTCAAGTGATGGTCATGAATGTATCTTTATATTGGTAATTATCCATGATACATAAATAATATATGAAGTCACCATTAGCACATTATAGCCTTTGTGCAGTTGTTTTATATGAGAATGCACTTCAGGTATATATTTTTCCATGTGAGCATAAGTCAGAGTAAATCTATTATACAGCTGTTAAGACTCTTAACAGAGAAGCAATAAGCTATTGTAGTGGGTGTCCTGTGCACCTTTTCAGGGACATGAAGCAATTTCTTTAGAACAATCTTGCAATATACTAATCTTCAAGATACCACCACCTTAAAGATGTGTTAAGCCAAGTGAAATTTATTGTGTAATCAACTGAATGCAAGCTAAACAAAAGTTTGCACTCCTATACAAGATCTCTTCTACAGATACAGCTTACTACTTTTTCTATAATGGATTACTGTAATGTTAAACAGCTCTAACAGAAGGACCTAGGAGAAATTTTAAAAACATTATAAACCATTTCCACACTATAGAATCTCTACAAAATCCCAGCACCTATTCCCTTTTCTCCCCAAACCAGATAAGAAAATTCTTAAAATAAGTTGTGAGTTTACAGATAAATAGCACAAAGCTATGCAAACAGTCCCTGCTGTTCAGCGTTGTTACATGCACTACACATATACACTTGCAGCCTAACTTAAAATAATCAAACACTTAATAGCTGGTTCCTTTATAAAAATACGAGACAAATTTAAGAGTTAGCAAATTTAGAAGTCCTGAAACTTTTTTAATTTTCTATCTAAATTTGTTTAATCAATCTCATGAAAGTAAACTTGTAGCCCTTTCAGAATTTAAGAGCTAGAGAGAAATATACCAACTGTGAAGACTGACTATTTGAAAGGTGAATTACACTCAAAAATATTTAGAGGAGTTAAGGAAGAAAATGGAAGAAAGGATAACAGGCAATATAACTATATCCTAGGTTTTACTTTCTTTTCCATTAATATACAGCTGCTATACAAAAGTCCATTAAACTTTGAAAATGTATTGATCGATCACAAATATCTTTTAAAAGGTGTTATTTATACCTTTTTTCTTTTCCCACCACCCTTAACTTGAACAAGAATGCAATGGGTTTATTTTTAAATGTACTAGTTTTATGAAAATAGTACCTAAAACTAATATCTGTTTTATTAAAACTCTGTATAATAAACTGCACCATTATAGTCATTTAGTAATTTTTCTTCATTCCTTTAACAATTTTTATTAAAATCTACTTCAATGTCTGCTTGTTGCTAGATAATAATGGTAACAATAACATCTAAAAATGTGTCAAAAATTCTTTAATCTGCATTTTTCCTCTATTGCTAATGCTTGAACAGCTGATGAACTTCTTTACCAAACTTTTCATTAGAAGTTCTGGGGTTTGTTTATCCTCCCTTGGGCAGAAAATATCTGATCTAACACTTCCTGTTTATTTTGTGGCACAATAGCCATTTGAAGACCTCCAAACTGTTGAGCAGGGAAGGGGCAATTTTGGATTCTCTTGCCGCCCAATATTGGGGTGAGCCATCTCCTGCCTTAGCCTTTCACCAGCCCACACCCTTCTCTCACTCCTTTTCATCAGCACCTTTCTTTTGCTCCCCACCATTTTATAACCCCTATGACAGTTTTATGCCAACAGGAACTTCCTCAACAGGCTCAGTCTTCAGCGCAGCCCCTTACCTGCTACAGTTACACTGGGGACAAGGGCTCCCACTTGGGTGTTATGGCACCAGTTATCGCCTTCACCCTTCACCATGCAAGGGAAAGACTTTGTACAAACAGAAAGCACAGCCTGGGTGACAAAGCGAGGAGACCCTTTGGGCTGAAGCAACAACAACACAGAGCTGAAGCTGGGTGGGGGTTTTTTGATAAGGATTTTTTTTTTTACCCTCTCAGCTTTTTCTTGTACATGTCTTCTTCTCTCTCTGTGAACCTTTCTTTGGTGCTGTCCTCCTTTCTGTTTCTGTTCCTGAAGACAGGGGTTCTTATGCAACTGATGACAGAGCACACCCCCAGCCTCCGCTGGAGCATGGTGATGTGATGTAAGAGGAAAGGAAAAAAAAATGGTTTGACCGCAGCTGCTAATTACATGTTTTTACAAGTCTGCCCTTGGCAGCATTCTTTCCTCACCCCCTAGCTGGGGAGTGAGGGCTGATACATATTTCTGGTTAAAAATGTAATAATTAAACAATCCGTTTGAAGTTTGAAAAGGATGATAACTCTTTGCTGGGGAAAAAAAAACAGATTTAATTTTCTGTGCAGGAAATGCCTCCCAGATTCAGTCGTTCTATGTAGTATGTAGTCGTTCTATGTAGTGTTCCTCCAAAGCACTCGAAGCATAGGAAAGCTTCGTCCAGAAAGCACAGTGGTTTGGCCTCATGTGTCACAAGTTCTTGCCATGCTGTTAGAACTTTGTCAAGGACAAAGCACTCACAAATACCTCTGACAAGAGACTTCTCTCACAAGACATCAGCAAATCTTACTCACCTTCCCCGTCAAACCCAGAAGGTCCAGAGTTCCCTCTCTGTAGAAAGCACCCATGTACAGGGAGCTTTGCAGAAGACATAGCATTTGAGGGACCAGTGATCTCAAACGGGCCATGTCTGCTCTCCTGAGGCTTGTGCTTAGGGACTGAGAAGCCTGTATGTGCCTCATGTAATCTGTAGTTTATGTACACAGGTCTGTGCTGCACTGCACGTGCAGCGTGGCCTTCAGGCTCTGCCATGCTGCACAAACCCCTTTGGCTGCAGGATGAACTTAGCTGTTGGATTGCAACAGAGCAGCCTGCAGGCAGTGATTGTACCACCGGCCTGGCCCTGACGTTGCCTTTATTTGCAGGAGGAAGTTCAAACATCCTTTAGGGACGTAACTGTGTCCCCGTAAGAAAATATATAATAAATCAGATGACCAAAAAGAGAGAGTTTCCCTTCATGGACAGTATCTGCACAGGGTGCCATGAGGAAATCTATCTGGGGACTGCGCAATGCAGCATGAATGTGGGGTGCTCAGCATCTGAACGAATTTTAGATTTACTCACTGTTTATATTTCTCTTCTTCTGTCTTATAAAAGCAGTTGTTTCATTTAGCCACTTGTCAGGTGTTTCTTATTGAGATCCAGTAAGAACCTTTCACCATCTCTCTTGTACATCAGTGACCCTTGTCAGGCCAATGAGATGTGCACATCTTGGTGCTGGTGAGTATGTGGATAAGACAGTGCAAGGGGGCAAAATCCATTTATTTGGGGATTTGTAAAATAAATTCACAGTCCCCTTCCTTAAGGTCTTTTTGAGTTTTGTTATACGGATTTCCTACGGAGACATTTAGGAAAGCTAGGAGATCCCAAGACCCACGAAGTTACTACTGTTCACCTAACTGCTACACTAGAAGAATGCAGTGCAGCTCAGCAACTTCGCCAGCCCCCTTCTGAAAAAACATCCAAGGCAAAACTAGCAAGACTCATGGTCCTAGGGTGACACTAAAGAGCAGTTACAACTACCCGTGTCTCAAAAGGTGTTGGGGCATCTGGGGCGATCCCACTACTGCACGGAGCTCCCTGCACCCACTCTATCCCGGCATCGCCTTGCCCTGCCCAGGAGGGGCAGTCCTTAGGAGGGCACCCACCTCAGCTCAGCTACACTTCCTCTGCCTCCTCGGGTTCTGCTACCACTGCAGATCGCGGGCTCACAGTTCCCTCACTGGCTTTGCTTCCAACTCACCTCACTTGCCAGTATTCAGACACCTCAGAGGTTCTGGGGTGTCCTGGTGGGCACCCCCACCTCGTGGCTTGTTGGCAGATGGAGAAGGGAGACAAGGACAGACCCAGGGGAAACTCCTTGCTCCACAGCCCCTCCCCTGAGCACAGCCTCCCTACATGATGTGTCCCAGAAACCTGCCATCCCAGGTCAGAGAACGCTCTGGCTTCCCAGAAATGATCTGTCTGCAAAATGTTGGCCTTGGGGACCTTCCCCATTCCTGTGTCCCAGGCCAGCTCTCCTTCACATCAGGGCCACAGTCACCGAGTCTGGGTGGGCTCCAAGCTTTGGGACTGGCCTGTGGGCCTTCTTTTCAGGCACAAGATGGAGCTGACTGCATAGAGCAGAAACCCCTGAGAAGCCAGTTACTTGGGTCAATGCAATTATTAGGGCTAATATGAAGTGACTCACTCCCTGCCTAAAATTGTTCCCTTGGACATTTGAAGGGATTCAAGTGACATGGTGACCCAGCCCAGGCAAGGTCAGGATGCTCCTCTCCTTGGATAGCAGCACAAGGCAGAAGCACACAAGGGAAGTGTCACAGCTCCCCGCAACTGTGTTTTGGGATGGGGAGTAGCCAACTTCCACACTGCCCTCCTGGCAGAGGGCATCCATTCCAGCAACCCAGAAAAAGGTCTGTGGGAGAAACTGTCTTAATAGGCATGTGAGGAACCCAAACAGCCTCTTACCCTGCTCTGTGCGGTGCCTGTGGCTGAGACACAGAAAGTGTCACAGCCTGTGTACTCTTCCCATAAATACAAACAGTAGTCTGGGCAGGAGGTATTGCCAACATGTGATCCTCAGCCTATATCTTCACCTATTCTTAGCCTAAGAATGCAAGGTGTCAAAAACACATGAACCACCTGAGACTTTCTCTATGCCTGACAGGACCTCTAAGCCACCACAAATCCTTGTGCCACTGTTTCCTGGCATGGAGTGGAAGGTGGAGGGGAGAAATAACAGTTACCCACTGCTACGTGCAGTGCTGAGGGTGGAGTGGGAAAGTGGACAGTGATCTGTTTGCGGGATGTCATTAATTAGAACTGTATTTTCCTTTTGTCAGCTATACTGAGGAGACGACACTGTATTATCTTCAATCTTTCCCCTAACTTGCCCATGGTCCAAGCCAGGCCATGGGCACATCATTTTGCCACAGAACTACCTGATGTAATTGAATGGAATTTGCTTGCAGTTTGGGCACCACTCGTTCAGGACACTGCTGGAGTGTCTAACCAGCATCTCAGCTCTGTTTTGCAGCTCTCTGGCTTCAAACTGTCCAAACTTCATCATAAACCATAACCAAGACATAGAGTTAAGTGCTGGCTTGGAGATACACCCTAAACAGTGGCCCATGTTGTAAGATAAGGTCTTCCCCTGATATGGAAAGCTACCTGGAGCTGAGTTTGCCAGTGAACATTTATTTGTGATAGACCCAGCACGGTGACATGGTGTGTATTCTTCAGTTAGCCTGGATATTTATTGTACTCATCCTAAAATCTTGGATCAGACCAGCTGGGCACCTATCCTCTTCATACAAAGAGAAATTCACCACCTCTCCCAACTCGTTAGCAAACAGTGCTGGCAGCCTCCAAAGTCAATTGACCTCAGCACAAGCACAGGACTGGGGAGTGCTTCCCCCATCCCCTGTAGACCTGCTTTTCTTTGTATCTGACCCATGTTTTCTAACTGAAGCTGTCCCCTACTTACCAAACTGCCCAGTTCACAATCTCCTCGATGTTCCCAGAAACGTCAGAGCAGCATATAGAGATTAATTTAAGGCTCTGAAGTCAACAGCTGGCATCTGGTGTCAGAAGTTCCACTTTACATATAAAAGGGTGCTCTCTCTAACCCTGTGAAAGTCTAGTCTAAGCAGGAGACAAGAGTTGTCTCCCGGATCATAGTAAGGCTGTGCTACTACATACCCCGATTTCACTGCTTTACTTTCCAAGTAGAAGGTGTGCTTCTCCAACATACACTTCAAACATGTTATGAACAAACCCTAAGCCAAGCTACCTAACACAAAGTGAAATCCTCCACAACATGTGCAGTTCTCTCCCTGCAGAGAGAATGAGAAAGAGGCAAAGAACCACATGTGGTACATCTGAGCCAAAGCACTGAGTACTCCACCGGAAAATGCTTAGACATCTGAAGAAATCTAGGAACCTAGATGGAATAGACTGGGTTTCTGTTCCTTTTTTCTCTTTCCTCCTCTCTATTTAATGTGGCCTAACCTTTTTCTCACTGGGTTTAACTTTATTTCTTTGTCTGGGAATGCATGTATTGCAACATTTAAATAAAGGGTCAGATGATGCACTCAGGTATGGTCTTAGAAGCACAGGAAAAATTCAAACCTCAGCTCCAGCCATGCTGATGAGAAACTGTCTTTGACTGCCATGGGACCAGAATCCATCCCTGCTGAGGAATTCTCCCAGTTACACAGATGAAACAGAAATTAGCAGCTAGCCCAGTGGGGTAATTTCTTTTCTTTTGGTCTTAACTTCAGGAGATTGAAACCAAACATTCATGTGTTTCACCACAGGGGAAGTTTTAAAGCTAGGAAGACGATGTTGCATATAACAGCCCGATTCTGAGCATTTTCTTTTCCTTTTGTTTCCTAATACTATCGCAGATTGCTATTAAGGAGGCTGCCAGCAGCCCTTGGCATTTCCATGACTGCATCATTCAGCGCTGCAAGGGGCAGGTTCAAGTGCTCCAAGCGGCTCCCTCAAGTCACTAGAATGTCAGTACATGAATAACACATGCAGAGGACAGGGGCAGAGAACAGGCATTGAATCCCATGACCCATGTACACCTGTTCTCTGGGAATCAAATCACAGAAGAGGAGTGCAACAGGGACTGGCCTTCATCACTGAGCTATGCTGGAAAACACGCTGTTCAGGAGCTTGCTTAGGCTGCAGGGCAGCACTCCTGCCTTGTCCCCAGACTGGGTGCAGCTGGTGGATAGAGCAGAGATCAGACCTCCAGCTGGCACCAGCACATGTTTTCGCAGAGCAGATGGGTACAGATAGAAACTGAAATCTTCAGCAGTTTGTGTCAACGTACTGACTGTCAAATGCAGTGGCTGAGGAGAGATGAACTACATCCGGCTTGAGCATTTCTGCTGAAGAAATGGGGAAGTCTGGTGGGTGCAGGAAGTGAAGAGAGGCAACAGAGATGTTACTGATGATAAACGCCAGCAAATAAACTCTCTAAGACTCATTTTGGAGTTTTAGAAAGCAGCATCCTTTATTTCAGCTCTGGGTACATGAGGGAATGATTTCCATCGATCATGCACAATGAGACAAGAGCTTGGGACAGAATGTATATCTAACTTACATACATATGAATAAATTCTCCCTGCATATTCTACTACTTTCCAAGGTCTAATTTTATTATGAACTTCAACACAGCCAAGTCTGTCTCCACTAATTAGAGCTTCAGAGTTAGCTCTCTTTTGACCTTGCACTTTTTAGGCAAGTAAAAAAAAACCCAAAACATTGTCTGGGTACAGCACTATTTAAAAAAAAAACTATATCAGAAGAACAATCTGTGTCTGTCTGTCTGTCTAACTTAAAAAAATACTTCCACTTTGATATCCCTTAACTGAAGTAAGTTAGAAAACCAATTCTACAGAAAAAAACACCTCTACCTAAGTAAAAATATTCCATTCTCTGCAAAAACAACTTCTTGTATCATTACCATGTCAGAAGGCCCTGCCGGATCACAAGCCACACCTGCATCTTTGCACCAAAGCCATGCAACACTCTGGAAGGTTACGTTGCATCTGCAGACAGTCTGGCCTATTACTAGGGTGTTTACAACCATAGTAAAGCAACTTAGTCTTGAGTGGTATTACAAGAAGGTGTTCTCAGACCTGTTGTAGCCCCAGAGTTTGCATGGAGGACAAAACTGAGGATAGAATTGGAATTTTTAGCAAGATGTTGTTCCCAACACAGACAGTCACAACTGCTCCTCCAGCTTCATGACTAAGCTGTGCCGGAGAAGAATTTTTATTTTGTCACAGCAGAGTCTGGATTACTGGAGTTCTTTCACTGTATGATTCTGTGGCTTTTTCTGACCTTGCGGCCTCGGAAGAGAGCAGTCAGTAATACAGTCTCTGATTCCTTCTTCTCTACCCCAAAAGATGTGCTTTCATAAGCTAGTTCTCCATGGACAATCTGAAGGATAAAAATCACAGATAATTTTCACCTTTGTGCCACTAGCTGATGCCAATGATATATTCCCCTCCCCAGCCTCCATCCTTCACTGGATTTACTTCTGAGACAAATGACATCCAGCTAAGAAAGCTACAGCCTCTCACTGTTTCTCTCTTCTTTGTCTCTTTCTCCTTCAATCTGAGGTAAATCTTTTTCTTCCGCCAGTCCCAGACAACATCCACTTGCAGATCCCATTCCACAGCCCAGGACTTCACAGCCCTACCTTTCAGATGTAGAGCAGGTGCCAGCCAGGGAACATCACGCTTTAACGCTTGCTAATTGCTCGTGAGTGCATGTGCAAGAGCCAGTCTTAGAGAAAAGGAGAGGGTGGACAGGTGGGGGTAAGAGCCAAGGCAATGTTGGGATCCCTGTCTCAACCCTCATCAAATTTGAAAGATGAGCACCCTTTTCCCTGATCCCTGCCTTACCCATGATTAGATACTTGCCTCACAGGTCATCTTCTCTTACGGGGACTTTCTGGAGCTTAAAAAATCTAGATGTCACAGAATGGTACCGTGGCCTGCCTGAAAAGTACATGCTAATTTGGAAGAACTTGGTTAGTGGGACGTGTTAGCAGCATTTGTAGATTGTGCTCACTTACAACCTGCACAAGCATAATTACAGTCACCACTTGGCACATAATTCTTATTGGTTCTGTTCTGATATGCATTAACAATGGTGAGACACGTGGGATCAGCCTAGATGAGAAATGTGGAAGAAAGCAAGTGCTGCTTTCACAGTGAACGTGAGAGAGCCCTCAGCGTTGCAAGGAGTCTGACTACCACTTCAGTGCCCTGCTCAAAGGGAAGGCTACGGATTTTGCAGACACTTTCCCACTGGGTGGTTTGTAAGAAACTGTCCCCATCAGAATGGGGAAGCCAAACAGAGAAGCCTCAGGGAAAAAAAAAAAAAAAAAAAAAAAAGAGCTTCTGTTTCATTTCAAAGCGGTGCGTGTTTGGGGAACAAAATGCAAACTCCCTGGTACAGAGCATTCTTCCCGAGGAGAGGTGGGGAGGCGGCTCACTGAGAAGCACAGGGCTTGCGATTCCCCTCTGGTGGTGGAAACGGAAGAAAGCATTTGAAAACTGCTACACCAATGCCATTGGTTAGATGACATCTAACTGAACCGACAGGAACAACCACACTATGGCTAAAGGGAAGATAACAGAATTTGAGCAAAGCAAAGAGGACACTTGGAAAGTTTTTGCCCAATGTGCACAATGCCTCCGTGTACCCCGTTACTGCACAGCCCTGGCTCCAAGCCGTGCTGCTCGGGAAGACTATTCCGTATACCATCTGAAGGGCACTGGTAGGGAATGCTTCTTGAGACGAGTGCTTAGCATCATGTGCATGGAAGGCATAGATAAATCACTTGAAAAAACAGACCCATCAAACCCGGGGCGGCTCACTAGCCTGCTTCTCACCTGTGTTTTGATACTCAACTTTCCTGCCTTTCTAGAGAGGGTTTTGTGCCATGGCCCCTCTGTCGCTGTTTGCCCCCTGCTAACAAAGGGCTGCATCATCCAGTAATTCTCAGGTGATTGAGAGACCGGGTTGTTAATGAAAGGCAGAAGCTTTGTCTTTTTCTGACCTGCTCCCCTAAAAAGTCAAGAGAAAGGAAAACTATTTTAATATGAAAGATGGTCTAATTTTTGTTATTCTTTCTTGACTGCCTTTCTTCCACAAACGTGGCATCTTGGGTCCGGACTGTGAGCTGTGACCTCCCTACAGGGGACAGGCTGTCTGGAGACAAGTACTTGGATGAGTACTGACGGCTGCAGGACCAGAATGTTCTCATACACTAACTTGGGTGTGTCCAATTTAAAAAAAAAAAAAAAAAAGCCAGATAAGCTAATAGAATACAAGGGGGGGATTCTTACCTGCCTTCCTGAACCATGCACAGCCTTAACAGAGGATGATGCCTCCCAGGGAAACCTCTGAGGGGCAATGGCACTCAGGCCACAGTTCCCTGTTCATTAATTGCAAGCATGCACCTTGCCGCCTCACTGAGCGTCACGACCATGAGCAGAATGACACAGCTACAGTAACAATTCACAGTATTCACCTAAACACACATGACCCAGGCTTGAGCTGAGCTACAGGGGGACTGAAAAACACCCAAATAACACAAAATTTGAGACAACCTCTACTGCTCTAACATGCTGATGAAAATTAGTTTAGCAGTGCTCTGACATACATTCCCATGGCATTTCTGATCTAGTGGTATAAGCTCCAGAACTAGATTTACAGTATCAGCCATCTACTTCCCCAGCTCCAGTCTGTGTGAACTAATGTGTTTCTATCACTTCAGCACAAAGTTGAGCTCCAGCCCTCGGAGGGCAGTGATTCTACTGACACTAATGAGGGTATCCCTTCTTTCTAGGGAGAACCTGATGCATGAAAACAACTTCCAGGCATGGTTGTGCCCCACCTGTGCTTAGGCCAAGAGGCCAAGCCTGCTTTAGAACTGATTTTCTACATCTACTATTGGAGGGCCGTGGAAAGGCTTTTTAGAGCATGCTTTTAGCCCAGTGAGTGGTTCCATACACTTCATGAGCCAAACTATGCTTACTAACCTACTTATACTTCACAGTATCAGGCACATAATAAATCAAGAACTGCAAAAGATGGGGGTTTGGGGGTGACCACAGCATGAAGGGAGAGTGGGACACAACCTTGAGGCAAAAAAACCCCAATTGTTGCTGCTATTTGGCCCTGTTGAGAAGAACATGACTGGACTATGTCTCAACTGTGTTACAGTTGCAGCTGAAAGCTGTTCCAAAAGAAACACATCTGCTCTATGAGTCATTCCCAAAAAATATTTTTTTAAAAGCACATAAGTTCTAGACTTTTATGGGCAGTATATCCAGTTCACAGGCTGATGGTGCCACAGGGCAGATGTCCTAGACCTAGCACCCTGGGGAGCCTCTCACACATCTACATCTTGCTTCCCATAGCATCCTCTGTGCCTGTATGACTTCTGGATTTACTTTTCAAAGATGTTTTTATGTGTGTCATTTATTTGGGGGCAAGTAACTGGATTTCTTTTCCTAAATAAATTCTGACTTTAGATAGTACAGTTTTAAACATTCACACAAGTCTTGTTTCTCTCATGAGGACATTAAAAAAAATATGTTGGGTCAGCTGATTAGAGGTATGACTGGGGAGCAGGAGCAAATTATCCTCACTGGAAGAGATATATGGAAAAGAAAAGAGATTTGGTGGGTAAAACATAAAAATAAAGGAAGACAAGTGTGATAAGGAAAAATATAAACAAAGAAAAAAAAAAGAAAAAGGAGAGGAGAAATTAAATCAGTTCCACGCACATTACAAAGCAGGTCTGTCTCTGGGATGGAATCTGATCTACACATGAAAACTGACCTGTATATGAAAATTGCAAACTATGAGCAGTTCTGCTGCCTTTCCACACCCACCCACACACATACATGCATGCACAACTCCCCGAGGCAGGATTTGTTGCCACAGGCAGTGTTGTTCTCTGCCAGGGGTGTAGTATGCTGTCCGTGCTTATAATTATTTGGCCTCGCTGTGTGCTGTAGAGCACAGCTTGCTCTCCTTGCTGAGAGACAACCAAACACGTGGGCTTTGGTTAGCAGACAACCCCGCTTCCAAGCCTGCACCCCTGTGCAACTCTGGATACACCTACAGACTGGGGAGCAAGAGGCTGGAGAGCAGCCATGTGGAAAGAGACCTGGAGGTTCTGGTCGACGGCAAGTTGAACATGAGCCAACAGTGTGCCCTGGCAGCCAAGATGGACAAACATGTCCTGGGATGAATCCAGCACGGCATTGCCAGCCAGTCACAGGAGATGATTATTCTGCTCTACTCTGCACTAGTGCAGCCCCCACTGTGTGCAGTTTTGGGTGCTGTAGTATAAAAAGCTACAGCAGAGTGTCCATAGGAAGCCACAAAGCTGGTGAAAGGTCTAGAGGGCAAGGGTATGAGGATCAGCTGAAGTTTCTTGGTCTGTTCAGCCTGGAGAAGAAGAGATTGAGGGGTGGCCTCATTGCAGTTTACTGCTTCCTCATAAGGAAAGGAGGAAGAACAGACGCTGATGTCTCTGGTGACGAATGATAGGACCCTAGAGAACGGTAGGAAGATGTGCCAGGAGAGGTTAAAGTTAGATATCAGGAAAAGGTTCTTCACCCAGAGGTTGGTGGAGCACTGGAACAGCTCCCCAGGAAAGCAGTCACAGCACCAAGTCTAACAATATTCAAGAAGCACTTGGCCAAAACCCTCAGGCGCACTGTGTGAATGTTGGGGCTGTCATAGGCAGGAGTTGAACTCGATGATCTTTGTGGATTCCTTCCAACTCAGGTCATTCTGTGATTTTGTGTGTTTTGATCCATCTTTGCCTCGGGATAGTTTTGGCAAACTCGGTGAGTTCCTGCAGGGTGTCATGCATGTTCTGGGGCAGCCCTGTCCACAGGGGACCCTGGAGACCTACAGTAGGCGGCACTACTCACTTTGGAGAGAGAAGCAGGCTCTGGCTCTGCATTTCATCCCTCTCACCTGGTTTTAATCACTTTCCCTTGCATTCTTAATCGTCTCTGGATCCCGTCAGGATTTTAACTGAGAAACGAAATCACGGTTAATTAGGAGGTGATCAAGGACCCCCCCAGGCGAGCAGTGGGCTCAGAGCACCAGCTGGGGCTCGTTTTTTCCCACGATGACTCAAGAGGGGAGGAGGAGATATATGGAAGTCAAGGGAGTCCCTTCTCTGTCATCTCCTAAAGATGTTTACCGGTGTAACAGGTACTCCCCTGCCTTTCTATACAGGTAGGTGTCTGTGCCCTGTTTCCTTGCCCTAGGGGAGGTGGGTGATGTGTCACATGCCCTCGTTTGTACGTCTTCTATGTAGTTTTCCAAGTTTTGTAACTCCCACACTGTGAGATCCTCCCAATAAGCTTTTAATTTCCTTAAAGGAAGCAGTAATAATTGGAGGGGGAGAGAGTTTATCTTTCTCAAGCAGACCGTAAGACCATGGCTTCAAAGCCTTAGGATCTATAGAGCTTTTTTATACCTTCGCTTCTCTCTTTTCCTTTCCTTTGATGGGTGATACCCACCTCTTCCTGGTGCACGGCAAAAAAAAAAATAAAAAAAAACCCGAATTTTTTTTCATCAGTTCAAAAGACGAAAGCGTCAAATGGCTGAGGAAACAGCTTGGAAAGGTGACGTGCCATTTCTCTGTGCCTGCCTGTCTCAGCCTTGGGCCAGCCGCTGGAGAAGCAGCTTGGCTGTCCTTGAGCCCCTTTCCCCGCAATACAGACATAGTGCCGGCCCCAGTCTGCGCTCATTTGTAGAGGGGTGGAGGGCTTATCTGCTCGCAGTGATGGTTGCGATCTGCAATGCAGACACGCAGAGCCTCTACATGCCCCGGGGCAGGCTCCAGGTTCCCCTCCATTCTTTGTATTCGGGTGGAGACTGAGGAGGAGGCGGAGGTGAGGAAAAAGGAGTGTTAAACGTGGGGGTGGGGGTGTCTGCCAAGCCCTGTCCAGCTCGCCGAGCGGCTCTGCTCAGGCCTTCTGGCAAGCCCTACCTCCCACCCCTCAGCAGGTTGGCAGCAACGTCCAGGTCACCACCTAGAATCATTGAATCGCCTGGTTGGAAAAGACCTTTGAGATCATCGAGTCCAACCGTACCTGTCCACTACTAAATCACATTCCTGAGTACCTCATCTACCCGTCTTTTAAACACCTCCAGGGATGGGGACTCCATCCTGGCAGCCGTTCCAGTGCCTGATAACCCTTTTGGTGAAGAAATTTTTCCTTGTGTCTAAAGCTTGTTTACTTGCAAGTCGCAAGCAAACAAAATACCCCAAGCCTAGTTGGGAAGCGGGTCCGGCCCTCCCCCACTCCCTGAACACCCCCAGAGCCCCTCCCCGCCAATCAACCGACTTTTAACATGACAATGGCAGTGGCAATGCCTTGCAGCCGTGGCCGGGCTGGGGAGGACATAAAGCATCCCCCTACCTCCGTCCGATGGGGCACCTGCCCGGGAGCTGCCTGCCACCTCCGCTGCCTGCGGGGGCTCGGCCATGAGCGCCCACCTGGCCATGCCGCCCTACCTGCCCTACCCCGGCGGGGTCCGCTACGGTGGGGACTATTACTGGCTTTCCGCAGGGAGTACGGACACAGCGCCCGCCCTGGAGGCTCCGCCGGCCGAACTCCTGCCCTGTCCCGCGGCCGAGAAGACGCCCAGCCACCCAGGTACGAGCCCCGGGGGTAATAGTGCTGCCCTCGGCTTGGAAGGGTCGTGTGCTTTGTGTCACTTCTGCCCCGGCGGTGGGAGGTGAAGCCCGGGCTGTCCCCAGAGCCTCCCCGGTGAGGATGCGCCGGGCGCTGCTCTGTTGGGCGCAAGAAGTAGTTACTATTGCGAAGAGTGGAGTTTTTTTTGATTTAACTATAACGCACTTGCTGTAGAACTATTTTTCTAATTAACTTCAGTTAAGTGCTGTCCGAGTAACAGTATTTTTTTGAAAGTTAGACAATACTTCTTTCCTTCTCTAAGGATGTACGGTCGGACAGAGATCTGCCTCCAAAGCTCTGATTAGCAAAGACTTGGGCTGTTGTGAAGTTCATAATTACGCTAGTCCTTGGAAAGTAGTAGAATTTGAATGAGGCTTCTGGGGAAATCTATACGTGTGCCTATAAGTGGGAAGTATATTCTGTCCCCAGCTCCTGTCTTGTGATTAATGGAAATCATTCCCTCATGCGTCCAGCGCTGAAATAAAGGATGCCGCTTTCTAAAACTCCAAAACGAGTCTTGGAAGAGTTTATATGCCGGCATTTTCGGTATCTGCCAGCTGCCCCGCTGGGAGCGGCAGCCGCCAGCCCCTTCCTGGGACAGGGCAGAGATGGGCGCAGAGAAGGGACTGCCTCACGAGTGCCCATGCTGGCACTTTTCTGCGCTGCCTGCGGCTGCAGAGCCCCTACCAATCAGTCCCCAGGACACTCGCAATCTAAAATTCTCCAAAGAAGCTCGACTTGGAACCGTCTTTGAGTCTTCTCTGCTCAGCCCGCTTCTGTTTTTCTCCTCAGATGCTTCTCCGGCTTCTTCTAGCTCTGGCACACTTATACAGTACACCCCTGACTCTGCCACCAGCCCCACCGCAGAGCGCCCCTCTCCCCATTCTTCCTTCCAGAAGGTCAAGAAGGAAGGTGAGGGTGTGGTGAAGAAGGCTAAGAGCCGCACAGCCTTCTCCCAGGAGCAGCTGCAAATCCTGCACCATCGGTTCCACAGCCAAAAGTACCTCAGCCCCCAGCAGATTCGAGAGCTGTCTGCTGCCCTGGGGCTCACCTACAAGCAGGTGAGGTCGCATCCCTGGTGTGAAGTGATATTGCAAGCAGTGGAGTTCGGTGGTTTTAATTTTTTCTTAGACCCCACAGATGAGGGGGCTTTGTCATGGCCTTGTTTATACCTTTGCCTACGTGAGAGAGAAGAGGGTGTGAAAACTTATGACTCAGTCTTCTTTTCACATTTGGATCCACCCATTCCACGTAGGTGTTTGAAAGGCAGTTCAGAGCAGGCCCATGCAGACTCAAGTTACTGTTCTGTGTGGATATGTGAATGTGAAGCCAGCTACTTGCATTGCTATGCAAGTTCCCTTTCTTAGTCAGTGGCAACTGGCTTCTCCCTAGAGAAGAGGGCTCTTGCCTCACCAGCTGCTCATCTGAGTAATGGAATGACTCACTCCTGAGTCAGCACCCACCTTGGTGCAGCAGTGAGATGATGATGCTGCTCCACAAGCTGTGTTTCTGCGATTGTCTTGGCCTGTCTTTCAGGTAGTGTTTCTGACGCCATGAAAGATCCCATGGTGATCTGAGGAGCAAGAATGTTGGTTTTCAGTTCTCTGATTATGTGGCTACCTGGACTACATATTGTAACTTTACAGTATTGGAAGCCAAGAATAAACTGTATTGTAGTACAATCTTTAGGATGCATGGTAAGCTCATAGAATAAATTTCTAATGCCCTGTGTCATTTACCTATTACTTCTAGGTGAAAACATGGTTTCAGAATCAACGGATGAAATTTAAACGCTGCCAGAAAGAGGGCCAGTGGGTGGAAAAAGGAGTGTATCTACCACAGGTGAGAACTCTCCTATGGCCATCACCACCAGTCACAACTCTTCCAGTCTGTGGGGGAAGTGCATCTTGTCCAACCTGTTAACTCGACCAACACAAAGGACTCAATATTAAGAAGCCAGTTGTATTTCTCATAATAGGGTTTGTGGTGGTATCTATTTAAGCCTGCCCTGGCACTGAAAGAGCTTTCTTTCTGGTCCATGTATCTCCCAGTTAAGACCAGATAGAAAACAAAATATCCAGCAAGGGCCAGCATGATGAGTTGGAGATTACTGATTTTGGATTTTATCTCTGCTGTTATTAGTCTATAATGAGAACAATGAGTATGAAAAAGACTGTTGTTCGGCTTGGAGGAGGAGAAAAAGGGAGAAAGGAGGCCTCCTCCAAAAGAATGAGCAAAATTGGTGTGATGTTTTGCATTACTGAGCAGTTTTCTCTGTCTCTCTTAGAACGGGTTTCATCAGGCTGCATACCTGGATATACCCCCCACATTTCACCAGGGCTTCCCTGTTGGTGCCAGCAGAAACCTTCAGACTGTGACCAGCGTACACCAGGCTTACAGCAGTGGCCAGACTTATGGGAATGGGCAGAGCCTGTACTCATTCGTGGCTGTGGAGGATGAGGGGCTCTTTGGAAAAGGTGGGACAAGCTACAATACCCAGCAAGCCATGGGTTTATTAAGCCAGCAGATGAACTTCTATCATGGCTACCCTGCTGATATAGATTATGTCAACCTGGAGTCAGAAGACGCCTATGGCTTTCAGAGCACCTCCGACAGTGTCACACCATTCTCGAGCTCTCCTGTACGGCACCAGTATCAGGCCCCTTGGCATCCCCTAGGGACCCAGAGTGGTTATGAGTCTTAGACTTAAGCATTTTTGTCTCACTTCCTCTGTTTTCTCTGATGGAGTTTTTAGGGTCTTGACTCAAGGATCCGATTTTTATTCCTTTCTCTTGCCCCTCCTTGTGTTTTAACTGTTGGTGAAGTTCAGCACCCTGCTGCCTTGGGCTAAGTTTTCAGTTTAAAGGCACCTGTCCAGAGGTAACCCTTGGCAAAGGTGTTTTATGTGTGGATAGATGAAACTTCATTCATGGAAGCAAATGTGCAATGCTACAACTAGAAGCAGCAGAGGCAGTAAAGGTATGTGTTTGCTGTCAAAGTCTCACCTTCCTCTGCTGCCTCTTTATAGCAGGTGATCTCTGATCCATGGCCTTGTGTGTCTTGCAGCAGAGCTTTGCTGTACTTCAGTGTATTTCTTCTAGAAATACCCTGTTGTAGCCCAGAATCTCTGCTGCTCTCACCTATTTCTGTTGCCACCTCAGTCAGCCAACCGCTAATGTGCATTTCATCTGTGTCCTCTCTTCTCTCACCAAAAAGCTGCATAAGATCATCTGATTTCAGATTACTTGATCCATTTACTCCCAGCAACTCCTCCTGGAAGGGTCAGCACCTGCCAGTATACACAGGGCAGTTAAGAGGAGGAAAGAAAGTGGAGTAAACATTGACCATACCTGGAAACTTTGGTTTCCAAAGCTGCTTACACCCCTCAGCTCATTCAGGATGGTGTCTCTGGGACTGTCTCCACTCAGTTTAGGTCTTACCTTTGTAAATCTTTGTTGAGAGACCGTGAACTTGTCCCAACCTGCAAATGGCAGCGGAGTATAGCCCAGAGTGACAGTGTTGGAAGTGTGAGGAGTGCCTACATGTAATCATCTTTGGAGTGGTGAGAAGAGTCTGTTTATCTTTATGTGATGGTCCCCCTAGCGCTTCACAAACAGCACCAGTATAGCCGAGCTTTCTCTGAGGTAGGGGTGGGCAGTTAGGTAAAGGACTCTGTTATTTTAAAGGTAAAGTACCCAAGCTCTGGAGGAGGCGAGTTTTGAGAAATCTAGTTCAATAAAATGGGGAAAATGCCAATTAGAATTTTCACTTTCTTTTTTAAAAATAACTGAATCATCCTTTCCGCTATGGAGAAACTGGAAGCCAGCCAGCTCCAACTGATGTGAAACAGGGTTTTTTTACAAGATGTGGTATTGCAGAGTCCAGTAACTTTCACTGCAAAGGCAGTAAATACTTCTCATTGTTCCAGAATAATTTTTCATAGTGTATTTTCTTGCAGTGATCTCAAGTATGTTTTATTATGTGCATGTTGTCTTTTATTACTCTGGTTCTCCTTAATGTTCTTACAAACTTGTTCAAGTTTGAAATAAATTACTAATGTTGAAACAGTGTCACCATCCTACATTGGAGCAGCTTGCTATGAAAATGTTGTTTTTTTTCTGCACAGGTTAGATCAGCAGTACTGGGGAAAAAGTAACTCTAGTGTTTCTTCCAAAAGTAGGATCAAGAAACTGTTTAAAAGGATTAGACCACAGCAGTCAATCAGCCTTGGTTTTTAATATGCAGGTGTGTTGCTTAGTTAAGGGGGAGCTTCCCAGGCATAGGCAACTGAACTGGTAGCCACTGCCTGTAACATGCTTGTAGTGGTCCTTAAACTGCAATGCTTCAAAATAACTATTAAAATATGACAGCAGGAGCAGAAGAAAGTGTCTTGATTGTGTGGCGACCTGCTGCTTATCTGGAAGGTCTGGAAGTCCTGCCTTGAGGCTGCAGCTGTCTTGGAGTTCTTGTACTAGCCTCAAATGGCAGCAGAGTTTTTATGTAACTGAGTCCTGTCTCCAGCACTGAAATACAACCTTATTTCTTTCTCTTTTTTGCCCCAAGACTGAATCTATTTTCTCTTAGCAACTGGGAGCTACACAAAAGATACCAAAACTGGAGCAGTGCATCAGAAGCCACCAATTTAGGGACTCAACCCCCTTCTGCTCAGTGAGCTTTGGTTCATCAGAGCCTTGTTTTCCTTGTATACCTCTTAGTTTGAACCACCTGTGCAACTTGCATGCAGCCAAGGGCTGCAAGTATCTGTGGACAGCAGCACTAGTGGAACAAGGCAGCTGCCTGTTCTGTGGCTGATGCTACTGCTGTATTGGCTGAACCAAGCTCCTCTTAATAGCCATAGCTTAAACTAGCAAAAATTATCTGTTTGGGTTTAATACCAAGTTTCTTTAACTTTCTGTCTGAAAAGGGATAATGCAATAGTTACTGCCACTGAACACAATTAGAAACTGGCAGCTGACTGCTCAGGCTCTAACTGCCGCAGGTTGTTTGCTGACCAGAACCTCCTTGAGTGGATGCTAAAACATGTCCACTTTCTTTTTTGCAATATTGTAATGCTCTGTTTCTACCAGTGAGGTGGAATATATGCAGGAAGGAGAGGGAATGGAAGTTTGAACTTGCAGAGCAGGAGGAAAGGCTGAGTTGTCCATGCATGAGCTGCCAGCCTGCAACAGCAGAAAAATGTAAATGTGTCCCAGAAGAGGCCAGGTTCATGCTGTTTCCTGCATTACAAAACAGATCATTTCTCATCCTGACTTGAGTGTCATGTCCCAGTATCAGTTTGGATGAATTCTGGGTAATGCTTTAGTAATAGTGCTATTCCAAAAAAACCATAAATCTATAAAAGTCATAAGATACTAGAGCTTTGCCTTTCAGCTTTAACAGCTTCCAGATTCTTATTTTTTTTAAGGTACAAAACCAAAGCTCTAAACAAACAAGATGTGCAGATCTTTGCAGAATGATTGCAGAGGATGCTTGCTAAAAATCGATTGTGATACTTTGGAGTATTTCTCTTTCATGTTTCTCCCACAAGGGTGAAAATGTAGCCAGAGCTCTGCTGGCAGATGTCCTACTGAAGCAGATGTTTCTAAACTAGCCCTGGAATTGAGGTTATGTGCTCTGCATGCTGTTTTTGTTACTGCAATGGGACCGTTCTGCAGAAAAGCACTCCATATTTTATTTCCCTGTTTGCATGCAGATTTGGTGATTGCATAATTGCAGAGTGGCCATTACTGGACTTGTGGTGGGTGGGCTGGAAAGGACTGCTAGTACATCAGGAAGGGTTTCTAGAAGCTGTGGAATGAAGTAGGGCTCTGCTTTTCCACAGTGCTTGCAATATCTGTTAAGAGCTGCACAGGTGATTGCAGCACTACTACTAAAACAGTGGAGCTGTAACTAATCCCTCCAGTCTCATGCTTCTAAAAGGGTGTTTATATCAGATCCTCAGCAGAATTAAGTGAATGTCAGCAAAAGCCCTTTCTGCTGGGAAAAGCAGACATCTTAACCTTACATCTGTTAGGAGTATTGCTTCTTGTGACTGCTGTGTAATTGATTTCTGCACACTGCAAACATGATTCACCTTGCCAGCAAATCTTTTTAGGATCAAGATTATATGCAGCTCTTATTTGTATAAATAGCTTATGGGAATACACTGTGCTTTCACAGTACCTCTGCGGTAGTGTCAACGCTACAGATGTAGCTCCAGTGGTGCAGAGAATCCCACTCACACAGAAGGTACTACATCTATACCTCCATCTACGACAAACTGTTGACCAGGGTTTATTCTCTAGTTTACTGGGTTGCAGTCGTTGCTGTCCCATAGGCAAAATACCAAGGAAGTAGAGCAGTGCAATCAACCTCATTCCTTCCTCTCTGTATCAATGTTGCCTGCAGCAATGTTTTACAAGCTACGTGTTTCCTGAGTGGCCCATGAGCAAGGTCTCAGAGCCCCAGTTGTGTCTCTACTGCAGATAAAAGTCATGATCTTTGCTTTGACAGGCTCTTCCCTGCAGGTGTGTGTAAACATTATATTAGCTATCTAATTACACTTAATGACCCAAATGCTGAGATAACAGAGTTTTGGAAATTTTCACTAAAGGATTGCCACATGTTTCTTGCTTGGCCTGTCATCAGTGGCCAGCAGCATCTTTGACACCACTGAGTAATCAAGAGGCATGAAGTATCCAAAATCACGGCACTGGTCTTCGGGGGGAAAAAAAAAGTTTTTCCTTTCTTGTGGGAGCCATGTTATCTTCATACTGTCCAAAATTTTGAAGAACACCCTCAGGTGATATCTGAATCTCTTTTATAACCAGTATAGACTTAATTCCTCATTTTTATTGGAAGTCCATCTGCTCACAGACAAGGTGTGTCTCTAACAGCTGAGCTGTGCTGAGTCACTGCACCTGTTCAAAATCACAGCATCAGGACTGCTACCCAAGCTCCATCCAAGTCATTGTTATATACTAGGGAAAGACTAGAAGAGAAAGCAAGTCCTCAGTGTCCCGTTCTGGCTGGGTAACTGCCTCTAGCAGCAGTTGCGTTCCTGCTGCTATTACACAGAGCATAGGGAATGCAGCTCCTGATAGAGAAACATCAATGACCTCCCTTCCTGGAAGTTGCGTACTTGCCTGTTTGAATTGCTGCAGGTTTTTGATCTCCAAAATCACCGTGGCAATAAGCTCTGTCTTTGAGTGATGGCATCTCTGTAAAGGTCTCTTGAGAAAACTACAAGATTTGGTAGTGTTCCTTAGCATAGCTTTGATGAAGGTCAATAGTAGGGAGATCACAACTGTTGCTCTTACAGCCAGCATTCTTCTGCAAGACAGACTCAGAGACTTAATGTCAAGATCATATCTGTCCTAAAGAACCCCTGAAGGAACAGGGCATGGCAAGAGACTCCTTTTCCAGAGAATTATTAGTGAGGAGCAGTCACAAGCTCAACTATTTCACCTACATCAGCCTTTGATGGGGTGGCATGGAAAAATTCCAGATGACATTCAGGTTAGTAGCAGCACTGTTGGCTCCAAAGGAGCTGAAAAAACTCCTCCCACTCATGTGAGAGCCCTGATAATTGCTGCTGTTGTAGTCCACCTTTCCATATCAACCAGCAACTTTCAGTTAAGCTAACTCCTTCTTCCCCACCCCTCTGATGGTGTAGTAGTTGCAAAGAACATGTCTTTCCTAAGCTTAGGCTCTTGCTGGGTGTAGGACATGTGTGTTTGGGCTGTGCTTTAAATCTGATCTCCAAAATTACGTGATTTAGGTATTTGTCCTCCAAAAAGCCTTACTTTTCTCTAAATCATGCTGGTCATACAGTTAGTTCATAGTACAGCTGAACAGCCAAAGGGTCAAACAGTGGCTGCATGAGGTAGTGAGGACACAAACAAACAGCTGTGAACTAGCTTTGCCAATAGAACACCATGCCTCATTACAGCGGTGGCAGATATCAATTGTCTTCATTTTGTGCTTTTTTTTTTTAACCATGATAGCTAATTCATTGTATTAAGATGAAGTTATCATCATCAGAGTGATAGAAAACCCATGACTTAGGGAACTGGTGCTCTATTATTAAATATACTTTGATATACACATCTGGATTTAGGTACTTTGACACTAACATAGTATTAAGTTTAGAAATTGTGCTGCTTCTACGCTCTAGCCAGTTGCAGTGTTAAATATTGCTGGGTTGGGGAAATTCTGAAGGGGGATGGTAGTTACACACCTCGTCCTCTTACTATAGATGTTTGACACTGCCAAGAGTCAGGAAGCTGATCCATTAATAACACAGAAAAATCTCTGTTTATAGTCTCAGAGTCAAATCAGTGATAACAACACCATACTGTTGCTATGGCTATTTATGATCCATCTGGATTTCATGTTGCAGTGCTCTATCACAGTGGGAAAAAAAGATACCGAAAAATATGTAATTCATCTCAAAAAATATTTTATTATTTTCCAAATAGAATGCACTGTTTGGTTTTCTTGAGGGGCGGCACAGAAAGATACAAACTAGGACAAAGAGCTTGTTTATCATTTTGGTGCTTATAAGACCATCTTACCAACCTTTCTGCATACTGCCTGTCATATTGCCCTTCACTAAGCACTTCATCAATTATGTACTTGTGACTGACCTACAGAACTGGTGGTCAAACATCAGATGGATGTCTGGCGTGTGATAACTTCCCCAACTTCAGTGAAAGGCTTGTGACCAGCACCTCTCCATACGGTCTGTGGTTTCATGTGCTATGTACACGCAACTATATAGTGACAAGTATAAATGAGATCCTAAAAGGAATATGTGGTTCCTCTGAGGCAAGTTATAATAATTTAGAAGGTCCAGGGGGTAATCTAGGTAGCCGGATCTTGTGTCTTCTTATAAGGGAACTTGATTGTTTGTGCCGGTAAAGGCTGTGTGTAAGGTCACACAAATGAAGGGCTGCATGTATATATATGGGCAAACAGGTACCCACATGTCTGTGTGTCTGTGCATGCTTGCATGCTCATGTTTGGATGCCAAAACAGATTCTAGCTTCATGATGCTGCTGAGTTGGAAAGCACATGAATGACAAAGGAAGACACGAGAATAAAATTCAATTCCTGGGTGCCCAAAATACCCCATATCCAACAGTGCCTAGGAATGGTAGACATGGTGACCAGTATTGATTGGGAAAGAAGCACCTACAGTAGCTGAGTGGTGAAAGTTACAACTGTCACTTGTCTTTGTGCCCAGATATTCCACACTGCCAGGACAGCTGTGGTAAAAGCCTACTTTGTGCTGGGCAATGAAGCCCATTGTCTGCTGGACACTGCATGTGCCCCCACCTTTGCCAAAGACTCCTTCATCCTCACTGGTCGCGATTGTGTAAGTATTCTGCCCTGCTCCGTAGTGCTGATGTAGGGGAGGCATGGTTTGAATGTTGCTGGCTGCAGTGACTGGGTAGCCCTGGTGGAATTTGGAGTGCACGTCCAGGTAAGTACTTGGCTGGAAGCCACTCTGAAATGGAAAGACAGTGAGTCACAACACATACCTTCTGCACTGATGTCCACAGGCCTGACAGGTACAGGGGCTCTGTCCCTTCACATTTCAAGTTGTCTCTTGATCAGCAATGACATGGGAGGGCAAGAAAACTACATCTATCCCCATACCTCAGGGGAGGGTACACAGTCGTATATATGTGTGTGTATGTATATGTGTGTGTATGTATACATGCATACGTGGAAAACAGCTTTTCTCTGCAAGCGTTTCAGTGGCATAGCCCATTGCTAGGCTACATACGGAACATGGAAAGTCGTGCCAATTCTTTGCCTCTGTGCTGAACAAACCCTAAGGCACAATATGCTGATACTTCTATGCTTAAGTTGCCCCTCTAAAGGAAATAAATACATTACAGGATTTATCTGCCCAGAGAGAAGGACCATGCTGAGCCATGTGCTGTGTTCTTACTTGTGTGAGACACTGAGCCCGCTCAGTCCACAGGCCATGCTTCTGGCACCTTTTCAGCTTCATCCTCCGGTTCTGGAACCAAGTCTTAACCTGGGTGGGGAAGGGAGAGAAGAGAAAACATCAGCAAAGGCCAGGGAAGGGCAAATGTTATCAGATTCACAAGCAAAGGGAAGAGTGACCAGATGGCATAGATATTCAGGCAGATAAAGGCTTTAAGACCTCCCTGGGGTTGCTGCCAAGGGAAGATGTCTGTCTGGCAGCCTCAGCAGGTGGCTAGTGCATCTGCATGATGGGGGGAGGGAGCAGGATTCTGTCCACGGGACAGCTATAGCTGTGACAAATTGACTCGGTTCAATTATGAAGATGAATGACTAGTGCAAATTAGACCCACCCAGGTCTCTGCAAGCCACCCTGAGCTACAGGCAAACTTCTGAGACACTTTTTCTGCAAGTTCGTGAACAGTGAAGGGAATAGTTGCAAATTCAAGGCTCCTTGCAGGGCTGAATTCCAGAGCCATTTTCCCCCTGGGGTATGTCTGTGCTGTGAAAGCAGGGATGTGGATTGAATGAAAGAGCTTATTGTCCCACTAGTTGCTGACAGAAGCAGTTCAGTGTGTGCGTGCATATGTGTGTACCTACAATACATATACAACTCTTTTAGTCCCAGAGCATCCTAGGACGTCCAGGCACTTTTGCCCAGATCTGAGATCCAAATTCCAGGCAGATTTTGGTCTTGTAACTGCAAGCACTTGTGCCCCATTGCCCAGCACCCTCTGCATTAAGAAGGCATCCTTTGAGCCAGCACCAGATCACTACACAGAACCTCCCTGGTGATGAACAAAGACCTGAAGCTGCGATGCATGAACCTAGCAGTACTCACATGGAGGGGGGAACAAGTGCCAAGCAGCCAGGCAGTGCTGACTGATAAGACATTTGATATTGAACAAGATCAGCCCTGGGAAACATTAGCAATAGATTTTCAGCATGTTACATGCCTGGGATTCAGAGAACTGATGCATGCCAGGGTTTCTGTGAAGTTCACCATTGCCTGGAAAAAGTTTGCAAAGAGCTGTCAAGCCCAGAGCAGAGGCTGTTTATGGCAAACAACATTTGCATTACTGTGTTTGCAATTCTATTACAAGTGTTGGCAATAGTACCCTTAACCAGGCCCTCACTGGGGAAGCGCTAATGAGATGCCACTGACTCTCCTGTCCCCCAGCAGTGCTTCTGCTCTCTGGGCAGGAATAAGCAGGGGAGCAACTGCTGGCTGGCACCTTTGCCTCTACTTTCTGCTGAGGACTTGTCCTTCCATGCTGTCACTGCCTTATGCCACTGTCCAACTGTGGTATTATACCATGGGTCAGAGTCTCAGTGTTCACCTGCTTGTAGGTGAGTCCCAGGGCAGCAGACAAATCCCGGATCTGCTGGGGGCTGAGGTACTTCTGGCTCTGAAATCGCTGGTGCAGGATTTGCAGTTGTTCTTTGGAGAAAGCAGTGCGACTTTTGGCCTTTCTCACTTCCTCCATGCCATTTTCTCTGCCCTTCTGAGACTTAGCCATAGGCTGTGGGGATGAGGATGCCGAATGTGGACTGGTGGCTGAATCTGGTGTGAATTGGCTGAAATTTCCAGAAGTGGATGAAGCTGGGGACACTTCTTGAAATAAAAAGACAATGGGAAAAGATATAAAAGACACAATGCACAGCTGCATGGGTATTAGCATGCTCTCTGCCTGCTGTAGAACTCCTTGTCTACCAGACAGAGCCTCTCTTGAAGAAAAGGCCTGTACTACCCTCCTTCCTTCACAGATATGTGAGCACAGATAAGCCTACTGACACCAAGCAGCTTCGCAGCTTAACCCTTCTGGATGACCATGGCTCCTTCACCAGGTGGAAAACTCAGGGCAGGAAGAAGAGGACGGTGCATGTTTGCTCATGGTGCTATGATCCTCCTCCAAAAGACTCTGCTAATGTTTAAGTCTTAGTGTGGTGTAAAGAGGCCTGGTCATGACTGCAGGCAGAGCTTTGAGGTGGTGACCGGGCTGTCCGAAACTGCCTGCCCCACAATGTAAAGGCACTTGACAGACAGTAGCAGAGGAGTCTCTGGCCAGGGTGTGTGGTGGGGCTGAGCCATGGGTGCTTACAATGATGGGACAGTAGATGGAGACCATCAGTCAGGCCTTGGATATTGCCTGTGGCTCCTGCTACAGACCTTTCCACTGGTAGAAACACATGCATAGATGAAGGGACCCATTTGGCTGAGGGGGAATTCTGATGAGAGATGATTGGAGAGAAATTTGACATTCAAGTGGGGAGGGAGAAAGGAAAGATGGATGTGCGGAAAAGGTGAGAAAAGCCAAGAATTCCTACAACATGTATGCGAGGGACAAAATTCAAGAGTGCAGGTGGCCAAGCACCTTCTCATTTGTCCTGGTACATGTTTTAAGGGGTCTCTGATGATGACAAAGTTGAGATACAGATCTAAAGGAAAAACTTCCTAAACAAACTGGGCTACTAGTCAAGACAAAAGCTGCCAAGATGCAAAGTCATTCAGGCTACCTGAATAGGAAAATGCAAAGAAGAGAGATTATCCCAGCACCAGATGTCTGGTTGCTGGGGTTTGTGAGAGGCTGAGACCGTCTCAGACCAGCTGTGACTGAAGGGCTGTGATTCCAATCCTCATCCTCATCCCCCTCTTCCCCCTCCACCCCCAACTGCAATGACAAATCCGTCCATCCCTCTTTCTTCCAGTTACTCCTCCTGCAAACCCTTCTGTAAGGGTCCATCCCCTCTCCTTCTACTGACCTTTCAGGAGAGAGGTGATGCAGTGTATGGGGCCGGGCCATTTTCAGTACACATCTTCTGACTACTAAACCCAGCCAATATCACCCAATCTTCTTCCTAGGCACAGTGAGAGCTGTGACTCTGAAGCCCACGGACATGCTTCTTCCTCAGCCTCTCAAAGTATGCCCAGTGCAAAGTACTGACACCCTCCAGAGCAATGGGCTCCCTGTCCAATCTACCAATTCATAGGCTGTAAGGCTACTAAGCTATCACTCAAAAGCCCTGAGATGTTGCTGGGCCTAAGAAAGGTGGCCATGTCTGCGATATCTTTTGTTTTGTTACCATCCTGACAGAGGGACAAGCTACCTTTGTGGTGCCTGCCACTCTAGGGTTGCCTTCCTTTATATGCCTGCTCTTGGCTATTCTGTATTTCTAGGAGATTATAACCTGGAGCACAGGCTGTATGAAAAGGCAAGTGTGTAGTGGGGCAGGTTTCTGGTGCTCGGGAGCCAAGCCATGAGAATTACAAAGGAGTTTCTGCCTCCAAGGAGAAAGAGGTTGTCCTTCTCCTTGGAAGAGCTACAAGGACCTGAGGTGGTATGTGCATAGGGCTAAACCACGGAGCCTGAGAGGAAGCTGAACATCCGCCATCTGGGTGCATGGGGATCTAAAATTTCATGTGGGACCACAGGGTGTTTGGCTCCTGCAGGCTGCGCAGTGAAAACCTTATGGGTTGGAAATGGGCATGCTGAGAATGTGGGCTTGGAAAACAGGATTGTCTTCTGCTAGACAGGAAACAGAGCAAGAAACACCATAGAGCTAAATCTCCCATATGTTCCTGCTTGGCCTGTTACTCCAAACCCTCATGTAGTTTACCGCTTGCAGCTTGAGCTCAAGACAAAGGTCTCTCCCATGACAAGAGAGTGAAGTAAAGAGCAAGAAAGAAACACAAACAGCAGGACAACAGACATAAACATGAAAACCTAGGACAGACACTCTTCCATAAGGTCTTGACATCTGTAGGCCTTGTTTCCACCACTAGGCTCTCAGTAGAGAGAGGCACCAGAGGAGGGTGTTTGAAGATGATTTTTAAGTCTGTGTATCGAGCCCATTGTGTGTATGAATGAGTTAATTTGCCTGCTGCCCTTGTGGAGTGGGCAGCATGCAGAGACCTTTTGCCTTTGTCAAATTACAGGGCAAGTAGTCAGGTGCCAAGTAGCCACTAGGCCCTCTCTCTGAGCCTGTGGCTCTGTAGCATCTAACAGCTTGAAACAGGCACTTCAAAAGCTTGCTCTCCTCCCTCCTCTCCCACCCATTAACCTTACAAGAGTGTACCCTGCTGACACCATGCAGCGGGACTTGAAGAGGACCTACTTTCATCAGCTGTTTTATTGCCACTCACTGGAGTGGAAGAGGAATGGCAAGAACAAAAAATGACACTACAGTGGGGCCTGGGACTTTTTTGTAAAGAGGGAAATGCAAGGCAAGATGAGCACAGAAAGCAGAGGGAAATAAGGGAAATAGAGAGGAAAATGGCAAATTAAAAGAAGCAGAGACGACACTAAATTTAAAGGGAGCAGATTTCCCAGCACAGTGATTCAGAACGTACTGAAATTTAATGAGCACATGAAGAGCACAAGGAGTTTGTAAGGGGATAAGGGATTCCACGAGCAGAATTACCTTCAGGATTTACTTCTTTCCATTGCACACATGACAGCATTTTGCTGAAAGCAGGGAAAGGCATTTCTGCTCCAATAAACATGAACTTGCATGAGACCATGTTATCCCACTGCCCTTCAGCCTGGAACATGGACCTGCCAGTGCCTGGACTCCCACAGGCTCTGTTGAGGTTTAGGAAACCAATTCACAGTCACCAAAGAGAAGCAGCCTGGAAAGGTGATGTGACTGCCCAAGGTCATCCACCTACCACACCACACTTCACCCAACTCACACATGAGGCCACCGAGAAAAATTTGCTCAAGATTGTTAACCGAGTGGCTGATCTGGGACCACAGGTATCCTGGGCATCAACTCTAGGATTTAGCTGAAATCCCTTACCTGCCATCTGCCTCTTCCCTCCTGTCTCTGGAGACTGACAGGCACTGGTGGCTCCTGTTGACCCAGGTGAAGTGAGGCCATGTCCTGCTTCCCCCATTGAGTTCCAGTAAAAATCGAAGTACCCCGTGCCAGTCCCACTGGGGTAAGGCTGGTAGGGGGGCAGAGCCAAGTGCGCACACATCAGAGGCAGATGAAGGGGTGGTTCCCCCACCTTCTAATAGATGCCACCTTCACCTGGGAGACAGGACTCACCAGCAAGCTGAGGTAGCCCCAAAGTGTAGACAGGTAGTTACCTTTATAGCTGGCTATACCCTGCCTGGGACTGCAATATCCACCATCATCTGCTCTTCGAGGCTCTTTGTCATGTTAAAGAGGCTGATTGGTGGGGTGGGGACAGAATAGACTGAAGGGGTGGAGAGAAAGTCACACATGGCATCAGGGCTAAAATATGTCCCCTCTGAATTCTTCCCATTCTGCAGGTTCCCCAGTTACATCTGAGCAGGAGTCTGATCTAGATTCCCAGGAAACCTCCCCCCATTTGCTTCTTTGGGCTCAGATCAAATTGTGCTGTCATAAAATACTCCCATGAGTGCAGGTGTCCCGTAGAAGACAGCTGTTCACTGCTTTGGGAGAACAAATCCCAACCAATCTTCTCAACATGGAAGTGTACAGGAGATAGGTCTGGTGCTGAGCTGCACAGTACCATGCTAGGTAAACCCAGGCCCTGGCTGCAGTTTATGGGGTCATTTCTGAGACCATTGCTTTGTGCTTCTGTTGCATTGACACCTTCCACAAGACACACACATGCAGAAACCCTCTGGATCTGGCAGCACTTCCCACAGTCTTGGTGTAGATGTCAGAAATGGAGCAAGGGGGAAAAAAAAGTAAGAATCAGACCTGGCAGCCGAAGGAGATTCCTTCAGCAGAGACACTTTCATTATGGAGGTAGGAAAATGTTCTGTGCAAGTAAGGCCTTTCAAAGGCACATTCCATTTGCGTAGCCTTTGCCACAGCCTTTGCCAGACTGTCCCTAGTTAGCTGTAGAGTTTCCTTTAATGCAGGAACTGGCTGGTGTTTGCTCACATATGGCCCACTCAAGTTGGACAGGTGCCTGCAGAGTGGTTCATTAAATAACTAGAGGTAAGTGAGTAAGACGCAAAATTCAGCTATAGGCCTGCAGGTTCTTCTGTTCTACGGGCTTGCCCCAATCCCTTCCCCTCAGGAGGTTTTGCTCTGCCTGTGTTTAGGAACAGTTTAGTAGTTTCGTCTCAAGAGTCTCTAGGTAATGTCTGTATTTCTCAATGTACAGATGTTAGCGGAGAGACGAACACATAACTACCCGAGGGAGGTTATATGTGGTGTTTTATTTTGAGGCCCCAGGAACCAGGGGTACGCACCCAAATCTGGTTCCAAAACCGTTACAGCGCGACCCCATTTTATTCTCTACATGTTACATAACCTAATGTATATTCAACAGGTTACAGCCAATACATATGCATATATGGATTACTTCATCAGCTAGTTATTTTGGCGCCAGTGTCTTCTCTTTTTCTTAGTTAACTCCGGTATGCAAGGTCTTCTTATCTCAACCGCAGGCCCAGTCTCTTTATCTCACAGAGTTCTTCTCATGAGAGAAGAAAGACTAAATAACCGCTACTTCTAATAATCACTAACACACCTAAAGTAGCAGGATTTAAAACCACTATAAAACACATTTAAACCCACTATTCTTAAAACTATTATAATCACTATTTCTACTTAAATAATATCAGACTAATAAAATCTCACACTTTTCCAACACAGACATGTCCCAGAATTAATTCAAATATTTCTTGATAGAACCAGCCCTGCTTTGTCAACACGACATGTGCATGTCTTGTCTCAGAAGCTCAAAGGGACAGATCCACAGAAGTGTAAATTGATTTAATCTGGACTGTCCCTGCTCCCCCCCAGTGCCTCATTGTTCCGCAAGTGTTTGTTGCTGTCTTCTTCCCAAGCCTGTACTAGCACCCAGTACTTGCCCAAGAGGCCAGAGAAGGCGACCTGTTTTCTGTGGGAGCTTTCAAGTATTAGCAGCGAGAAGAAACAGAAGAAATAGGTGGGGATGAGGATCACAGAAAATGGGATTTAGAGCAGTCTGAAAGGATGTAGATCTCCACTTCCACCAGCACTTCTGATGCTGCTTTGTGTGCCATGACAGGTCTCTAGTTCTGGCTTTCCTGCCTGAATTGCAGTGTCACCTTGAGAGCATTGGAAGATCCCTGTATGGGAAGCCAAAAGGAACTGCAGGACTGGCCTGTGAGTGAACCTGAAAATCAATGTGGCTGCTCTTGAATCACTATAAGCAGACCATTCAACTCACTTGCCACATCACAGCATGATTCTGCTGCCTTGCGACCATCTACTCTCCCATGAGGTGCAAACTGGAGGGAACTAAGGGACTCTTTAATTTGACATTCAATATTATGTTTTCTGTTTGCATTAAACACTTTTCTATGCCTATAAACTCCAGGTACTGATATCTGTTTGCACAAGAAATGCAGTTCTAAATACAAAATTCACCAGAAAAACTTAAAGCAAAATTAGGCTTTTGAGCACATAGAATCCCAAGAACATCCTGAATACAGCAATTACTGTGCAACAGCCTCTCTACAGTGGTTTGGCTCGTGCCTCACTTCTGAATCGTTCCATGTCTCAAAGCTGCAGATCATCATCCCTCATATGTGCCCTAGCTAATTAAGCAGAGGGAAGGACACCGAAGGCATGAGCTATACAGAGCACTGAGCAGTTCCAGTGCCAGCCAGTCAAGGAGAATGAGATGCACTCCTTCCTATTCGTGTCTCACCTGTTACTGTATGGTGGTGTTCAAGATTTCATGGCCTTAGGTGCAGTTAGAAAATGAAAACAAGGTAGCAGACCTAGAGGATATCAACACATCTTCTAAGACTGTTTTATCTGAAGACCTGGCAGAAGACATTGAAAAGATCTGGGGTGCCGGTGTGGGTGGCAGTGAGTATCTGTGTACTTGTTGGGAGTTCCTCTGACTGAGCACTTCACACCTGATCTCCTTGATTTCAGCTACTTCTGAAGGTGTCTTGCAAAGTGCCCAGAGGCCATAATAAACTAGTATAGTCACCTGCACTACGAAGTCCTGCTGGGCAGAAGCCAGAAGGTAGGTTATGCTGCTACTGGGAGCAGAGTCACCTACCCAACTGGACCAGTGAGTGAGGCAGCACAGAGGGATTTACCTCCCCAGGGGCAGGAGGGCGACTGAGAGGCAGAGGAGATGAAGGAAACTTAGGGCCTTGCCCTCTGTGCTTTTACAGCAGCACCACCTCTTGTGGAGCAGCTTTATCTCCCCTGTGCCATAGGAAATACAGCCCGTGGCATAGGGAGCAACTCCCTAAAACCCACGCTGCAGATCGCTAACAGATTGGCTTGGCATCAAACTGAGCCATGCTCTGGTTGGTCTACTAGTGTGCTATTCCAGGCTGAGCCCAAATACTTGCTGTTATTTCACAACGATCTCCATAAAATCTTCTCCAGGCTCATGCCCTTGGCTCAAAAGGGTTTCTGGTATCTTTAACAGCCTTCATTTGCTCATCTGCACCATGAAGCTGAAAGCACACGCCAATAAAAAGAGAGTGAATAATTCACAGGCATGTTAGTAACATGATTCTACATCAACAGCTGTCTTTCACTTTCTCTGAGATGACACTGAACTCTGCACTAGTTACAGCAATGGAACAGTAGCCAGTCAATGGCCAGGTTTCCTCCATAAAGGTAGTGATGTAGGAAGACTAGCAGTGAGAAAAAACAGGAGAAAAGAGCAGAAGTCCTCATTCTCTGTCCCCAAGCCCTCCACAATGTGGTTGTAACTCATGCTGTCTTTCCCAAGATAGCCACAAAGTAGTGAACACAAGCACTCTTGACAGGGTAACTAACTCCAGTGGCATGGAAGTCGGGAGAGGCTGAAAAAATGACCTTGAAAACTGGACTGGGATTATGGACATCATTTAGAAGATACTCAAGCACAGCAGAAGATAGAAAATATGGTCATGGAAATGGTTTCTGTAACTAGGTCCTTCCTTGGCATGGTCCATATTGTTGTGGCAACCTGATTTTCTTGTAACAATCCCTGCCTAGCCATGGTGGTCACTGCCCCGATGTCTTCTACATCTTTTATAGGTGACCTCAGCAAAATCCTCCTTCCTGGCAACAGCTTTTGATATGTTTGGATTGACAGGTTTTGTTCTTCCGATTTTCTTTGGGGCTTTAAGTAATAAAATTACCTCTCAGACATCTTCATTTGTCATTTGCTGCTCTTTTCTCTTGCAGGCTGTATAACTGCTAGCAGTAGGTGAATACCTGACAACCCTCTGGAGGCATTGTGGGCCATACAGTTGCTTTCTGCGACTACTAATATTGGCAAAAAAGCATTTTTTTCCTGTCCAAGTTGCCTTTAAGAAAAGTATGCTTTTCAGTCCTTGAGCTTGCTGAATGTGGTTTTGGTTAAGTAATCAAAGATAGTTAATGCAGTTGTTTTAAGAAAAAGGCTTTGACAGTCTTATTTTATGGTGTTTCTCCCTTTTTTTAAGCCTTAAAAATTTTTCTGCTTTGTTTGAAGATTTGCAGGGTGTTTGTGATTGACATTGATAATAATGGCTTAATCTAAAGACATTTTTAAAGCAAAATAATTGGAATAGTAATACAGGTTGAATGATAGGAAGCAAAGTAGCTAAAACATTCCCGCATTGTGACATTCCTACTCTGTTCCGCTTTTAACCATTTAGTTCAGCATGTTAATTCTTTAATTGTAACTTGAACTTACTTTTCTTAAAGCACCTTATTTTTCCCCTAAGACTATGTTTTATTTAGTGAATGATGATTTTATACATTTTTTGTTTCTGTGGGACTGTACTGTAAATTAGTCAGATCCAGGCCCTTCTATCAAGTACTGTTAGAGAGTTTGTACCAGAAAAGGATTTCCCCTCTCCATCACATACTGTTTTGCTGCATTGAGGATACGCAGTGGAAAGGAAAATTCAAAAAAATCATAAACATGTGCTTCTTTTTTTCAGGTGTGTCATACTAGGCTGAAAAAAGTCTGAAAGCAGTAGAAAATATTCATAGTGAGGTAATATAACCAATTTTCAGTTGGATGATCAAAAAGAAAAAGGAAAAGCTTTCCCTTTCACTTCCTAGGCTATTCTGGGCTTAGAGATACTAGGGTCAGAGCTGGTACTTCACTGCATGGAGCAGCCATGCAGAGCCATGAAAATGTAAGTTAAGACCTTTCAGGGCTGAAAGTTGTAAGGGGAGCTATGGCAACACCTACATAAAATAGGCTAGGGGAGGGGCTAGAAGTCTGCAAACCTTAAACAACATTCATCGGTGTTTCCTAACTGACTTCCATTTTTCCTTCTGTAAATGTAATTTAGGAGTCAACTTTTAATGTTAAGTGGGTTTTGTTCATGAAGAATGGGAACAGCCCACAGAGTCCCCTTCTCTTAAATTATTCAGAGTAACGAAAGCCTACTTATTTTGCTTTGCAAAATTTTTAAGTAAATTCAACAAAAGGTAAAAGTGAAGACCTGTTTCACGTATGCAGACATACCTATATTTATATTTAAATCCTCTCTCTTTCTCTCTCTATTTTTTTTTAAATATTCCCAGTGGAAAAGCGCCAAGAATTGATTTGGCTTAGTTTCAAACAAAGCAATTTAGGACAAGCTATTGATCATTATAATGGGATGGATTTTTGTGTTTACGTGTTTAGGCATAGTTCCTGAAGTCCTTCACATTGTGTGACCCTCTCAGAAAAGCGTAGTTTTACCTGATCCCATGAGAAAGGTGAAATTGGAAGAAAAGAACTCTGCCAGTATTACCAGCACTCCTGTATTCTCCTGGTCTCACCTTTAGGATTTTACTTCCCCGGTCTGCTAAAAAATAATATGATCAGAGTAGGCATAAGAGAAGGCCCTGGACAATGTTACCACATCTACCACTTTAGATTCACTCCAACATCTATTGAAATGTAGTGGATGATTCCTCTACTCTCATCCATCCTTCACAAAGCTTTTTCAGTCCACCTTCTGTCTCTTGGTTTTATGTTTAAAAGGCATCTGTGGTTACTGGCCAAAGCAATTTCTCTGGCTATAGGGATGCAAGCTTATGGTCATTGTGCAGGTACAGCAAATTCTCAGCAAGCTTGATGCTGCTGTGTTTCTCACTTCCCAAAGTGCCTGTCCACACCACGTATATGACATGCCACCAGCAGCAAGTGGTCCAGCATCAGAAATGGAAGGCACACTTTCCTCCTTCATTTATCTTGCTTTCTCTATTCGATGTGTGTTTTGCCTTTGAAAAAAAAAAAGTTTGTAACAGCAAGGCTGTGCTCCAGGCCCATCATACTCCCCTGGAATAAACCATCTTAACTATTAACGTTATCTATCTGTGGTATACTTTCTCTCTAAAAAGGATGAGGGATTTTCTAAGGCCCACATTTTTTCAGAACTCAGACCGTTTTCCCTTCTCTTGAAGGAAGACTTTAAATTCAGGAATTGCTGTGGCACCAAGCTGTCTGAGGTCTTGAAATCTCATATCACGTTTAACCATTTTGTGTAATGCACAGCATTTTAATCAGAATGTATACATAAAGAAATCACCCTCCTACCATTGCAAAACCCACCTCATCCTACAGAGATGTTGTCCCTGTGTGGCACCACTTCCTCCTCAACTTGTTCCCAGTCAAATCCTCCAAAGAACTCCCACTTAAACACAGTTTTCAGAACTGTGGGTCTCCATGGCCCCTCTTCCAGCTCAGATGTCAGTAGCTGAGCATCCATCCTACTCATCCAGCCCTTTGATATTAGGCTTTTGACCAAAACATTTGAGGTGAGCTAGGCTCAGGCTAGGCTTTCCATGCTCATTTCATGATTTTCACTCATCCCACTTCATGATCAGTGGATCAGTGCACAGCCTCATAAAGGAATTGTGAAAGAGTCTTCAATATCTTTTAAGCATGTAGCATACAGTCAGAGGAATAGCTGGATCAGAAATCTGCCCACAGGAGGAAGAGAAAACTGTGTTTGAACACCTCTGCAGGAATTTAAGATACAGAAAGAGCAGGTGGTGGATTGTGGCAGGTGGAAGAAAGTTAAAGGTTCCTTAGTTGCATTAAATGCAGGCAAAGGGTTTATAGGTCCTGGAACATCAAAACTAACAGACTCTTTGACATATCTAAGAGTAGGAGAAGAATGCAGTGTGCTCCTTTTCCAGTTACCTCTCTGGTATCTGGAATTCCACAAGCACAAAAGTGCCAGGAATTAAGTCTCCACAGACAAGCAGAGATAACATAGCAGGGCTCTGATCAAGGGGCTGATATCAATGGAGCAAATCTCCCAGCCCCGGGGATGAATCATCAGAGCAGTTTATTCCAACATTTTCTCCTTTCAAGTATCAGGTTCAATTGCATCAACAGCAGCACAAAAGGCTTGGTCATTTTAGGTGCTGCAAAGACAGGGGAAACACAACCAGGAGGAATGGAATTCACAGGTGATACAAGGCTGGGAGGGTGTTGCACATACCACAGAAAACAAAGAATTAGGGCAAAAGGAGCCTATCTTGCTTGGGCAGGGAGGAAGAAGGAAAGATGGGGGCTAGTCATGCACCTGGGGAAAAAGAATTCCAAAGGTAAGTAATCAAAGGGAGAGGTGTAGAAAGTACAGCATGAAAAGAAAAAAAAAAAGTATAGGCTAAAGAGATGCATGTTTGCCAGCTGAGATATACCAAATTGAAACAACAGCAATGCTATTGCAGGCATGCAAGCACTTGCCAAAGATCCATATAATCTCATTTTCATGGATGGGGAAACCGAGGCACCACATGGGCTCAGTAAATGGCTGTTGTTGTCCAGTGCTGGCCATACCTTGTCTGGGCAGAAAAAGCCAGGTTGTCAATACAGAGAACTTTTCTCTTAGAGCTAGAGGGCAGTATTATACACTGTTACGGTGACATTACACGAAGAAGGTTGCATCCTTGTTTGTGTGTCCTGCAAAATGACAGGAAAGATGGGGAGAAGGAGGTGCCAGGGAAGAGCAGCAGACACACACCTTCTCTCTGCCAGGACAGGAGAATGGCAGCGAGTTCCTGCTCGTTGCAGCCAGAGTGTCTCCCCTGATTCAAACTTGGCCCTGCATGTTCCCTTGCAGAATACATATAATGGTCTGCAAGTGGAACCAAACCCCATTGTTGACAATTCTCATAGCCTGGAAATGTTTCCCAGGCTAAGAAACCTGAAGCCATCAATTAAAACAGCTTCTGTAAAGAAGAAGAGGAGGGTTGTAGTCACTGAGGAGTCCCTCCTGAAAGGAACTGAAGGACCAATATGCAGTCCAGACTCATTACATAAGGAAGTCTGCTGCCTACCTGGGGCTTCTGTCAGAGATGTGGTAAGGAAATTCCCAAATCTTATTAAGTCCACGGATCATAATTCACTGCTCATCTTTCAGGTAGGAAACAATGAAAAAGCAACTAGAAATCTTAGGGCAGTTAAAAAGGACTTTAGAGCTTTATGACATATGGTAAAGAGTTCAAGTGAGCAGATAGTATTCTCTTCTCTCATAGGGAATGTTGAGGGAAGGAGTGGAAAGAGCTGGGATTTAAATACCTGGCTCCAAACCTGGGGCAAAGAACAAAACTTTGGGTTCTTCAACAATGGGTTGGCCTACATGCCAGGTCTGCTGGCAAATGATGGGGTACACTTGGCTCCAAAGGGCAGAAGGAAGAAGCTGGTAGAGCTAATCAAGAAAACTTTAAACCAGATTGGAAGGGGGAGGGGAAAAACACTGGGCTTGATATAATAAAGCATGGGAATGGCACCTCCGGTTCTGAAGGACGATGTACTAGTGAGGGCCCCTGGTCTGCCACCTCAGTGGAAGTGGGGGATAATGCTCCAGGTGGCAGCCAGAATTCAAAGGGAATTCTTGGGTTACAAACCACAGCTAGAAGACTTACACATATTCCACTCAGGAAAGAGCCCAACTGAAGTACATTTACACCAATGCAGGCAGCCTGGACAACGAACAGGGGCAGCTAGAAGCCGTTGCAAGGGAAGAAAACTATGACATAATTGCCATCATGGAAATGTGGTGGGATGATTCACACAACTGGAGTGCTGCCATGGGTGGCTACAAACTCTTCAGGCAGGACAGGCTACGAAAGAGAGATGGTGGTTCTGCCCTCTATGTTAGAGAACATTTTGATTGAGTGGAACACAATATTAGTCATTATAGTGTTGAGTGCTTGTGAGTTAAAATCAGTGGAACGTGGGGAAAGCCAGGTATAGTGGTGGGAGTCTGTTATCAGCCGCTCAGCCAGAATGAAGAAACTGATGATATCTTCTATGAGCAACTGGGAGAAGTCTCCCAATTGCTGGCCATTGTTCTTGTGGGGGATTTCAACCTTCCAGATGTCTGCTGGAAGTATAATACAGCAGAAAGGAAGCAGTCCAGGAGGTACATTGTGTGTATGGAAGATAACCTCCTAACACAACCGGTGAGTGAGCCGACTAGGGAAGGTGCGCCGCTGGATCTGCTGTTTGCGAATAGAGAGGGCCTTGTGGGGGAGGTGACTGTTGGAGGACACCTGGGGCTCAGTGATCACAAGATGATAGAATTCTCAGTTCTTGGAGGAGTAAGGATGGGGATCAGCAGAAGTGCCACCTTGGATTTCTGGAGGGCAGACTTTGAACTGTTTAGAAGGCTGCTTGATAGAGTTCCTTGGGAGGCAGTTCTAAATGACAAAGAAGCATAGGAGGGTTGGATGCTCCTCAAGAAGGAAATCATAGAATATTCCGGTTGGAAAAGACCTCTGAGATCATCAGGTCCAACTACACCCATCATCTGCTAAACCATGTCCCTTAAAAACTCATCTATCCTTTTTTTAAGTACTTCCAGGGATTGTGACTCAACCACCTCCCTGGGCAGCCTCTTCCAGTGCCTGACCACAATTTCGGTAAATAAATTCTTCCTAATATCCAGTCTGAACCTCCCCTGGCACAACTTATGGCCATTTCCCCTTGTCCTATCACCTGTCACTTGAGAGAAGAGATCAACACTCGCTCTCCCACAGCCTCCTTTCAGGCAGCCGTAGACAGTGATGAGGTCTCCCCTCAGCCTCCTCTTCTCCAAACTAAACAACCCCAGTTCCCTCAGCTGCTCCTTGAAAGACTTGTTATCCCCTTCACCAGCCTTGTCACACTTCTCTGGATGCGCTCCAACACCTCAATGCCATTCTTATAGTGAGGGGCCCAGAACTGAACACAGTACTCGAGGTGTGGCCTCACCAGTGCTGAGTACAGCGGCACAATCACCTGTGCCCACGCTCTTTCTGATACAGGTCAAGATGCCATTGGCCTTCTTGGCCACCTGGGCACACTGCTGGCTCATATTCAGCCGGTTGTCAACCAGCACCCCCAGGTCCTTCTCCTCCAGGCAGCGAAAGATCAGGCCATCCCCTTGTGCTGTAAATCGAGTTGGCGGGGAAGAAAACCAGCTTGGCTGAGTAGAGAGCTTTGTATTGGTCTCAGAAAGAAGAGGAAAGTTTATGAGCTGTGGAAGAGGGAGCAGGTGTCCGAGGAGGACTACAAGGGTGAGGTGAAATCATGTAGAGTGAAAATTAGAAGAGCTAAAGACCAACTAGAAATTCAACAGGCCAGTTTGGTGAAAATAAAAAACGTTTTTTCAAATATATTAACAACAACAGGAGGACAAAGGAGAATCTCCCTCCTTTGCTTGATGTAAGAGGGACACTAATGGCAAGGAATGAGGACAAGGCAGAGGTACTTAATGCCTTCTTTGCTTCGGTCTTTAACAGTAAGGTGAGATGTTCTCAGGATACTCGGGCCCCTGAGCCAGAAGATGGTGTGAATGAAGCTCCAAGGATCCACGAGGATTTGGTTAGAGACCTGCTTGGCCAATTAGATGTCCGCAAGTCTATGGGGTCAGATGGGATTCATCCAAGGGTATTAAGGGAGCTGGCAGAGGTCCTTGCCAAATCCCTTTCCCTCATCTATCAACAGCCCTGGCTGACTGGGGAAGCGCCACTCGACTGGAGACTGGCAAACGTAACTCCCATTTACAAGAAGGGTCAGAGGGAGGATCCAGGGAATTATAGGCCTGTCAGCTTGACCTCGGTACCGGGGAAGGTCATGGAACAGATCATATTCTGTGCTATCATACAGCATGCACAGGACAATGAGGTGATCAGGCCCAGCCAACATGGGTTTATGAAAGGTAGGTCCTGCCAGACCAGCCTGATCTCCTTCTATGACGAGGTTACCTAGTTAACAGATGAAGGGAATGCTGTGGATGTGGAGTACTTGGATTTCACTAAAGCCTTTAACACCATTTCTCACAGTATTCTGTTTGGGAAACTGGCTGCCATTGGCCTGGACGGGCACAGACTCTGCTGGTTGAAAAATTGGCTGGATCGCTGGACCCAAAGGGTCCAGTTGGAAACCAGTCACAAGCGGTGTTCCCCAGGGTTCAGTGCTGGGTCCAGTCCTGTTCGATATCTTTATCAATGATCTTGATAAAGGGATAGAGTACACCCTTAGTAAATTTGCAGATGACACCAAGCTGGGTGGCAGTGTTGATCTGCTTGAAGGAAGGGAGGCGCTGCAAAGAGATCTGGACAGGCTGGATCGATGGGCTGAGACCAATGGGATGAGGTTTAACAAGACCAAATGCCGAGTCTTGCACTTAGGGCACAACAAACCCATGCAGCGTTACAGGCTTAGGGAAGACTGGCTGGAGAGCTGCCTGGAGGTGAAGGACCCGGGGGTGCTGGTTGACAGTCATCTGAACATGAGCCAAGAGTGTGCCCCAGTGGCCAAGAAGGCCAATGGCATCTTGGCCTGTATCAGAAACAGTGTGGCCAGCAGGACCAGGGAGGTTATTGTACCCCTGTACTCAGCACTGGTGAGGCCACACCTCGAGTACTGTGTTCAGTTCTGGGCCCCTCAGTACATGAAGGACATTGAGGTACTGGAGCATGTGTGAAGAAGCAGGTGGTTGAGTCACCATCTCTGGAGGTGTTTAAAAGATGGGTAGATGAGTTTCTTACAGACATGGTTTAGTAAGGGGACAGGTATGGTTGGACCTGATGATCTCAGAGGTCTTTTCCAAACAGATAATTCTATGATTCGATGATTTCAAGTGATTTTCAAACCAGAATTTCAGCATGACATCCTCTCTGCTTCTTAACAATCTGTGTGTTGCAAAAGAGCATGCACTGCTCTGAACAGCTGGATAGTAATCAGTAAATGACTAGCATTTATTTATATTAAATAGAATAGTAGAACTTGTACTAAGTAAAAGACTGAATAAAAGACCAAAGCGTTCATAATCTGGTGTCTTGGATATGTGGACCAAAGACGGACATATTAAATCAGGCCTTGTCACCAAGATTGCCAGTTTGGCAGAGAAACATAGAGGAAGAATGTCCTTAGGTGAACCATCTTCTTATACAGTTGTATACATACAAAACCACACCTGCAGGCAAAAGGCCACCTGCTTTCTAGAGCAGATCCTGACTCACTGAATATGTGTAATTAGAAAACTTGTATGATGCAACCACATGTAACCTTATTACAATGATACTTATATCTCTGACCAGTCATTTGTAAAGGGAAACACTTGGCATGTATTCACTTTGTAACTTTTGTAATAAATTGAGCACAGAGGCTCCAATTTGTGCTTGATTTGTGGAAATCCACTGAGCACTCAGACTTTGGCAATGCTGAAATAAAATCAATGCCTCTACTTGGTGAGTGAGATTGACTATTTGCATGCCAGGTAACACATTTTTAGACAACATATGGATTTAATCTCTGTTTATAGGTAGGGGGAAATCTGTGTTGAGAGAAAGTATTCCTGCTACCAGATCCACCCAGGTTGTCCTTCCCATGAAGGAGGTGAGGACAGCTGGAAAGGGCTGAACTGGAAAACACAGTGCCATAGACAGGGCTGTGATTAAATTCAATAAGGTTGGGTGCCATTTTATCTGTGCCATTTCTTCACATTCATCTCACTTGTATATTATCTCACTCTGGTACAGACACAAGCCAGAGGGCCACGCCACGTCTGATCCTTTGCCTGATCACCATTAGTAACGGTATGTTTTATGATCCTTCAGCAGGCATTTCTGGAGCATCAGTCATATCATTACTGGATCTCAATAAGCAATATTGTTGATGGGTCTGGTTCCCCCTGTGAGCTGTGTTAACTCTTCAGGGCAAACAGAAGCAAGACCATCAACTCTGTAGAAAAACTGGTTGATCTCTGAAGCCTGTAGCTATGGCTCAGGTGCACACCAGGAGCCACAGAAATGCTGCTTGAAACATAAGCAGCATTGGGTTTTGGTTTGGAATTTTGAGGCTTGAGGGACAGAGGGGAGGGAATGGGTTGCGTGTTTTGTGGGGTGGTGGCAGGGTATTCTTGTTTCAAAGCAGTTCTTGGCATGCCAAGATTTGTTTATTTGAGCTACCAGTTGCTCTAAGAAAGTGTTACTGATAATTACATTGCAGATGAATCTTAGATTTGCAAGGAGAATTGGAGGAGTGGGGTTGGATGACAACCATCTGCGTGGACTATTTGCTGCGGGTAAGGCACGCAATTCATGGCCCAAAATTAATAAGTTTTGAAGAGGCAATGTTAACTCCTTGGGAAGACAACAGAGAGTGAGAAGTGACCTGTGGAAATCTCAGCATGAAAAAAAGCAGGAGGAAGTTTTTTAGAAACCCAGGTGAAAAAACACCTTTTTCTCACAACAGAAGAGACAAGTAGCAAAAATCAACTGCGCTCCCCGCAGAAAGCAGAGCCCTCAGGTTTCTCCCAGCCCCAGGCTTAGGGGCCTTACTGGAGCAGTGCCTGACCAGCTGAGGGCTACAGAGCCATCTGGGTGGTATGGCCACACAATGAGCTGTGGGACCAGCAAAACAAACACCCTCACCTCCAGTGGCAGCACTGGGCATTTCCCTCTCTAGCACAGCAGAAGCCGTTGTAAGGTTACCTTGCACTAGGGCAAGCATAGCAGTGGGAGCACCCACTGGGCCTTGGGCCCTCTGACAGATGTTTTCACTTGGATTTAAGCTCAGCAGATCCCCTGTGCCATGCAGAGGTTGGGATCGGATTAATGCAAGTTCAGTCACTGCCCAGGATAATGGTACCTCAAACGTCCACACCTTTCCTCAAATCTTTGTGCACAGGGCTATACATCTTGATAAAACCTGAGACAGGGAAAAGCAGCAGGATGAAGTGGGGTTTAAAGAGGAGATGGGGAAGAGCAAAGGGGAAGCAGAACAGTGGGGAAGAACAGGAAGAATGGGCTGAAACATCAGAAAAACGCAAAGAGAATCCCCAAAGTGTGAAGGGGCGTAACACCAGATCACCCTGACCTCTGTGTACGGGCAGACCATGTAACAGGCACAGGCAGAAGGAGCTACAGGGAATGAGGCCATCACAAAGCAATGGGAAAATGCCATGTGGTAGAAGGAAAGACCATGTGAGGTTTAGGGGCACAAGAAAGGCCCTTGAAGTATGACAGAGACAGTCCAGAACTAGCCAGGTAATGCAAGCACTTCTCCATCTGCAAGTTCTTTCTAAGGCTGAGAGATTTCAATCTGATCAAAGTAGGCAGTGATCACCCTAAAGGTGTATTGGTGACTAGTTCTGGGCACATAAAAGTAAACTCAGAGACAGACGTATCCGAGAGCCCTTGAGGAGCAAGAAGAACCACTATGAACTGGAAAGAGGAGAGGAGATTAGCAAAATGCTAGTTACTTCCAAGGCCCTGGGAGATCCTGGAAAGGATGGAAAGTAGAGGAAGGGCCCTGTTGGTGCCAAGAAGCATGCATCATATTCAGCTTATAGTGACTCTGGTAATGCTTCTGGCATAGGAGAAAAGACTTTGCTCCACTGAATGGACGGAGAGCCTCCTCCACTCTCACTGTGTTGTTTTGCCCTTTTTTTTTTTTTAGCTGAGAGCCTGATGTAGACAAATATAAGATAGTGTTAGCAAGGATCATGCAGACTTTTCAAGCATGGGAATAGAGGCTTCCATGTGGAAAGACAATATCTCAGGTCTCTGTCTGCTGCAGTTTGGCACTGCATTGCACTCTTCCTGCAAGTTACAATGTACAGCAGAGGTGAACTGCAAGATTGGCAGCAATTTTGTGGACTTCTCGCTACAGAGACCCACCAGGGTGTGATGTAGGGTCTAGGTCGCCAGTGGAGCTGGGCAAAAACCTGGATTGTCTCTGCTGCAAAGCTGGGTATGTATGCATGATTACAATGATGCAGTTTTTGCCTTAGTTTCCCCTGCAGGAGAAAGGAGGATGCAAATCTATAAGCTGTGATCAATGCCCTCAGAAGGCCTCCCTAGAACTGGCTTGGTACTGCACCTTTTCATTACCTTACTGGGGAGAATCAAGCATATTGTATGCAGCCATAGTGTTCACACCCACAGATCACACATCAAATATGTTATCATAGTGGCAGTGCTCCAAAACCCTCCCAGAAGCATTCAGTTCCAAGAGCCTAGGAGCAGGGCTCTCAGTCACCTAGCACCTCTTGCAGCCCTTTGTACTGGCACCAGTACAACGCTTTTATCTTTTATTGTTGTTGTTGTGACAAAGCACTAAAACTTACAGTTGCCTGTGAGCTATATATGATCCGTGTGAATATCATCCTTGAGTCAGAATGTGAAAAATTCAAACAGTAAAAGTGATAGGATGCTGCTTCATCACTCCCAAAAGGCATGAAATAAAGAAGCTGGAAAGCATTTCTTTCAATGCTTCTGCACTGACCTTTTTTCTGAGATGGATGGCCTCTGGCAGATTTCAGTGCAGTGGTGGGATCTGTCCAAATGGGTCTTTGCTGACTTTTGTCTTGCTCGTTCTGTTTGTCGGGACCTTGTTTTGCTTACCTAATGCAGATAGGAATATATGGTTTTGGAAGGATTGCTTCTGTTATGTTACTCTACTAACTTCAGCCTATGTGAGCTAGCAGTGCTTCACATGCCCATCATTTTTCCCTGGCTGTGGTACTTATTAGGTCCTGAGCATTTATCAGTTTGCCCTGAGCTCTTTGTGCAGGTAGCTCGGAATGGCAGCTGACCATAAATTATAGCTGTTGGGGCTACAGCCCCAACATGAAAAATGTGCATTTTGGTTGTGTTTCTCTTTGGGTTCATATGAAAAATCTCCTTTTGCAGAGAATCGAGCATCTTAATTTCTAGTCTGCAGGAAGTGAGTAACTTTCTGCAGAGCCAGATTACTTGTATCCTGTGGGGCAGTTGTAATCTAGACTACATGGATGGTAAAATACAATCTTGAAGACATTGCTTTCATAACCCAATGAAAATATAGCTATGGTGTGCTTAGTGGAAATTTTCAAAGGCCACTCACCATCTCCCACCACACTTATTAGTGGTGGTTGTTAAAACTTGACAATGATGAATTTACCATATCAAGTACAATTTCTGTGGGAACATGATGCAACCATATGGTTGAAAAACTCTGTTGTGATGTAGCTGAAGATCAGGCAAGGACAGGTCCTTTAGGAAGCCCCTAGTTAAAAAGAACCACTGCCAAGAAATATGTCATGCATTTATGCAGAAACTCAGTGAGAAATACATGGGAAAGCCCCAGAAAATATTTGTCCTTCCTTTTCCTCCAGCAGTGATCAACAACCTGAGTTTAGCTCTGCACTTCCATTTAACAATGCCAAGATTTAACTTAGATGGGCATGTACTTTGCACACCAACTTCCCTAGAGTCATCATTTTGTTCATGAGAATACCCAGGTGCAAGGAAGGGAAGTGGTTTGCTCAAGATCACTCAGTTGGCCAGCAGCAGAATGAAATGTGAGCTTCTTTGCTCAAAGCCTCTGCTCTGACCAGGAGATGGCACTGCCAGCTTTTCTGCCTGAAGCTGGCAAGCTTTTTGTGCAACCACACAGTAGAGTCACCAGTTCTAGTTCCACCCCTGCATGCCGAGCACCACCCCATGATAAGACCTGGGTGATCTACCTTGTCCTGTTTGCTAAACTTTCATCCTGGTTGTCCCTTCTTCAAATGAAGTTGCTCAGGTCAAAAGCTGAGAGACAAAAACGCACACTGGCACAACATTTGCTTACATCCAAAATACTAATCTCCCTATCTACAACAGTCTCCTCCCTGTTCTCCCAGGCTGCTCATCTCATGTAGTATGGTTGTCTGTTTTTAATCAGCAGCCTTAGCACTGCACTTGTATATCCAATACATTTGCAAGTACGCGTGTTTCCCCTCCTTTCTCATCAACAGCTATTAAGCTCTGCTTTATCCACAGGATACTCTGGCTGATTCTTAGCCACCAAAACAAGATTAGCTTCGCTGTACCCCTTACCCTAAAGCTGTCTGCATTTTTCTGTTCGTTCCCACCACCTCAGTATGCGTGGTAGGCATCTTTTTGTACCCACAGAGCACTGTTGAAAAGGCGTGAAAGAACATTTTTGGATGGGGTATGGTGACAAAAAAACAAAGACTGCTGGGCGACAGCAAGTGCTGAGTTGCACATTCTTGGAGGATATAGGCTAGGGTTTATTTATCTCCTCTGCCTCACAGCTGCCTGCTCCCAATCTACCTCATAGTCATGATGTCATGACTAAAAAACAAGGTCTCCTACTGACTAGCTAACACTGCCTGCTAGCCACTTTGCCTCACTTTGTTCAGCTTCCCTCACAGCTACAGAGCTTTCAAGGATTCTCCCAAGGTCTTTTCAATCACTTTTGCCTTCAGAGACCTGGCCATTCTTCATTGTGTGTGTCTTCCCTCTGTTTATCACACACAGCTTCCTCCTGTCTCCTGATTTAACTGCTAGACACACTGTCAGCAAGTGACATGCTCTGAGTACATGACAGTCTTCCTGGCTAGTTCACTACAGTGACAGCTTCCTGCCAGCTCTAAGACTCCCTTCTGGAGTTTCTTGCTGTTTCTGCGAGTCCAGGGAAAATGTCTGCTAAGGAATGGAGGACAAACTAGTGATGGATGCCTCAGCCTTAGAAGAGACTGAGTTCCTCAAAGCCTGTAACAATAGTCTGTAGGAGCAAAGCCCACTCCCAGATCTCCAAACATACCGCAATGGTTTGGAAAGTTGAGGGACAGCCAAGACTGGGGCAGTATTAGGCTTGGAACTACTTAGAGAGGCTGGATACATCACAATGCATTGAATTGGATAGGATACACTTCAAGGGTGCTGGGATATATCCAAAACTGCTGACAGAATTGCCTGGTGTGATTATGAGACTGCAGTCTTCAATCTGTCATCCCTGACAGGTGGAAAAAACATTTTGTCCAACTGTACAGAAAGCAAGAGGGGTGACTCCAGCAACCCCAGCCTTTCTTATTTCAGTACTGTGTCCTCTTGGCACCCAGAGCCAAATGTGTAAAGGCCAAGAATGTAATCAGGAAAGGTTGATACCAGTTTACCAAGAGCAAATTGGCTGCCTTTTAAAATAAAAAGACTGGCTATATGGATTAGGGGAGAGTGATGATGTGGCATACTCTGATATGAGCTACACTCTGAGTGCTGTCATGCAGAGCATACTCCTTTGGAAGAAGAGTGAGGTACAGCAGCAAACGACCACTCAGCATAGCGGGAAATGGAAAGATATGCTATATCCCAGAGGGTGAGTGACACCACCAGTACACTAGCTCTTCCTGATTCCATACTAGTGTCCTGGCAACATGACATTGCCCAAATAGTGCCCTGAACAACCCATTACGTTCTTCAACACCCTGACACAGGGTTGAATACATCAGAAAGACTAAGTGTAGCACCTACACCAGGTGACTGTCCCTTATAAAGTTCTGTAGCACTGAAGATGGAACTGGAGACAGAGGAAAATGTAGGGTAGACTATACAAAGCCATATGCAACTGACTAAATATTAGCAGATTTCCCCCAAGCTCTTCATGAGCAATATCTGGAAATGGAAAAAGCGTCTCACCTCTATTGCCACCACATACTTCTGATGTTCTGCTGATGTACATTCCCTAAATGTTGTTTTTCTTGAGCATGTAATTTGTAGAGATGCATTTGTCCATGGAACATTTGGCACCTCCTTGAGGCCAGAGGTTGTGTCAATAGATAATTCACAGCCAGAGAGGCAGAGCAAGGAAGAAAGGCTTTCACACTAGCTTCAGCTCATGCATAATGGTCACTATGAGCTGTTGGGTCCACTAGCCTGTTCTGGTACAGTGATGGCCAGAGTGGGACAGCCACCAGGATGCTTCAGTATAGAAGGCAGGAACTAAGGTTGCATGCCATACAGGCTGACTAGCATCTTTCTGTGTACGGGGGCATGGAACAAGCTAGAGCAATGTTAGAAGAGACAGGTCAGACCCTGTGAGGTAAAAGGACAAAGTGCAGCATGCCCATATCTGCAGGTAATACAGATCTGGAATGGCTGGAGATGGTAACCCATAGTAGTTACTCGTCTGTTGTCTGACCCATGTGACAGAATGCTTCAGAGAATAAGGCATTGTTGTTTAATAAGGCAAAGAAGCATTGTGTTAAGATTTCTGTCCCAGTCTATTGAGAATGAGGAGATGGCTTTAAAGGCACAGATAAGAAACATGGAGAGGACAGAGTCTATGGCTCCCAGTTCTAGGGTGATCAAGGTAGAATGGAAAACCCTGGTAGCAGGACTATTTTGGAGGAACAGTTGATTTTAAAAAGCCAACAGGGAGAATGAAAGAGAACAGGGTGCTGAGAAAGTCTTCTCTAGTGTTGAGACCTCCCTACAATTTACTCATTATTAACTGACTGCTTGTCCCCTTTTAAGCTTCCCTTACAGAGACACCATTTTTCTTCACGATCAACACAGCCCCAGCTGCTGAGAACTTACATTAAGTCCCTCCTCACCCTCTGAGACACTGCTCCCTCTCCACCCATGAGACCACTGGCCACACCACAGCCACCTACCGCATTAAACTCTAACAGTGCAGTGTTGGCAGTGAGGCTGGGAGGGATGGTAATGGGCCATGTGCAGCTGGTAATTGTGTCTTTCAGGGTGACTGATTCCTCTGTTGTCTCCTCTACCACCTCCAAGAGGACATCAGCATCTCTCAGTCTTCAGACTTCTGTGAGAAAAGAGATAAAAATAGTTCTGAGGGTTTCATACCTATCTGTTAAGGTTTCAGTGTGAACCAAGGGGGCAAACATTGGGAATTAATTTCAAATGATATTTCAAAAACTACGAGAGATGGAAGTCTGATTTAAACACAGAAACAACTTGTATTCCAGCTACCTTGTCCTGTACTTTTAATGCCCTACTTTGAGCAAATAATCAAGCATGCTGTATGCGTGCAAATAAGTGTTAACACCCACAAACCACACATCAAATACTTCTTTATCTGAGAAGAAAGACCTAGCCTCTAATATGAGTTAAAACTGGGGTTTGCAGTGTCAGTGGGAAACCACTTCAAATATGGCTTTCATGACTCTGCTGCAAAACTTTACTGGCAGCAGCCAGTTCTGACAGCCTGGGAGCAGGGTACATGTCACCTTTGGTCCAAGACCTTCCTGACTCCCCAGCATCTCCAGCGGCACTTTTTACTGGCACCAGGGACAGTACAACTCCCTTCCCTTGGGCCCCTGTTGCACCACCTTGCCCTTTGGTGCAAGTGTTTGGAAACACTGAAGACTTACATTAATATAATTCTTTCAACTTTTGTTGTTGTTGCTATTGTGGTGACCAAAGCATTACAACATACACAGTTACCTATGAGCTACATATGATCAGCGCAAATATTATCCCTGAGTCAGAATGGGGATAAAATCAAACAGTAAAGGTGGTAGGATGCTGCTCCATCACTCCCAAAAGGCTTTGCTGGGGCATTAAATAAGGAAGCTGGAAAGCATTTCTTTCAACTCTAGCCTAGCTGAATCAGCAATGCTTTGCATGCCCATCATTTTTCCCTGGCCGTGGCACTTAATAAGCATTTTAAACGCCCTCCTTCAAGCAAGCAGAACCCCAGCTTTGTGTGGACCAAGAGGTGAGGTCCCACTTCTAGGAAGGCTGTACATCTGAAATAGCTATTTTTTTCAGCTGCAAAGATTCTTGTGTTCATTCATGGTGGAGTAGACACCCATATTTCCCCTTCCCTCAAAAAGCAATGACATCTTGCCTGTGAGTCATAAGCTACCAGAGTCCTGTGGGGCTTCATGTTATTCTGCATACAGCTCAAGAGCCTGTACCTGGGTGCTCTGGCCATCGCCTTCCTACAGCACATTCTCTTTCGTGTTTCTGTTCCTCACCCTCTCACTTGCTTCTGTCAAAGTTTACGGCTGTCTCTCTCTCACACCTATGAATATCTCCCCTTCCTTTCAGATCCTGGGGTCGTTTTAGCTTGTATCTCATTCTTCCTTTCCTTGGAGATCAGCAACCCACCTGCTTCACACTTGCTTCAGTACATCCTTAAAAGCTTTCGTTTCCCTTGTGTATTCAGCCTCCTACAAGCTCTTCCATATCTTCTACAGCCACACACTGCTGTGTCCACATCTCTCCACACCCTCACCACTGCTCCCAGCTTTCGTCCTCTCCAGGCTTTGCATGCCCGTGTCTTTCTCAGAGGAAAATTATTCTGGTGACTATATCCTAAATCTTCTGGGCTCTTTAGGTCATAGACTTGCATCAAAGACTAGACTCAAAGCAGAGCTATGATGTTAAGACATGTCACTGAGAGCCTTGAGCCATATCAGAGAGAGCATTTTGAAAGAAATAAGGCGAAGAAGAGGGGAGAAAAAATAGTCCAGATCCCAAAGTATTTGATATATGAATACAAGTTAAAACCAAGATAATATACAGTCTGGCTGACAACAGCAGTGGGTGACAAGAACATAAAGAGAGCAATAAACCACTGAGTGATCAGTAGCAATTATTTTTCGTAACGAAAACAGGATAAAACAGAGACCAGACCAGAGATGATGTTTGATCAGGTTAATCATTGCATGAATAAGCAGTGGGTTCAGTACATGATCTGCAATGGTCCCACACTGTGTGCCGCAGTGACAGGTGCACCAGTGTGGCTGCCTTACACAAACGCATGTGACCATTTGCTAACAAAAATCGTTTGTGTATTGCAAGCAGAAAACAGACTTAGCAGGTCAATCGTGTATATCAGACATGATGAAGCTGTGTCTCATGGAGAAGTAACAATTCTTATAAACACTGCATATTGTAGTGGGCTATAGCATAGAAACAAGGTTTACCACAGCAAGTGAATCATTTAATAGTGATACAGCCTGCCTCTGCTAGACATGACATACTTTAAAGTTGCACAAATTAAATTGTCTTAGCAATATATGTTTTAGGAAACAAAACTATTTTCTTTCACATCGTAAACACTGGGCCACGCTGAAGAATAAGCACGACAGACCAGAGTTGGTCAGATCTGCAGAAAGCCTGAAGAAAAACATGTTTAAATTTTCAGTGCAACTCAATGTGTTTGATCTATCTGCTGGCAGGACCTTTGGCATTATATGTACAGCAGGAGAAAATGTTGTGCTGAGTCACTTCCTGCTGCTGCTCCATTGTGGCCCCAGCACACTATCATCACCAGAGTCCACACCTGCCTTCTTCTCAAACAAAAGCGATGATGGCACTGTCCACCACCAAACTAGCAAACATCCCTTCTTTGAGGGCTACTCCTTCCGGGCTACGTAGCATCTTTTGCTTGGAGTTAAGACTGCACCACTGCTTGGATTCTCACCTAAGTAGTTTCCCAAAGCAGTAGCACCTCCACAGTGTCCTCAGCTACTGAGATGTAGTGAGTTGGCGTTTGGATTTTTTTTTTTAGGTCTTCCTTAACAATGGAGGTCTGGATCCATTGAAATATTCCATATCTTCCTTTACTGTAACGCAACATATAAATAAGGCTTAGATAAGAGAGTTCGTCCCTTTTCTTTTCCAGCGAGGCTTGGGAGCGGGAGTTCCCATGCATTGGTCCTGTCTGGAACTGAGGCCTACAGTGGCTGCTGTTGTCTGCCCACGTGTGCAGGGAGAGTCCTGGGTCGGATTTGGCTGTTCTGCTTTCCTCAAGGGAAGTGGTGAGATTTTGCTAGTTCTTTACTTTGTTAGTTACCAGGTTTTACAATTGTGCATGCTTGTTTTGTTTTAGTTCCTTTTTGTCATTTTTTCCCATTTTCCCTTCCCCTCTTCCCTCTCTTGGGAGTTTTGCATGATATCCTTGCCGTGTGTAGTTAAATATATATAGAAATACACATATATTTAGTGTGATTTCAGGTTTTCTAAGTTTTTATAGTTTTTTTCCTTTGCCAGACAGAGAAGTGGGGAGTGGGCAAGGGGACTTTTGCTGAGCATTGGAGAACGTACTGGGAAGCCATCTCAAACTCACTCATGAGATATCTGGAATTTAAAAAAAGAGCACAAAATCAGATATAGAGACTTGTACACAGGTCACTCTGTGGGCAAATCTACCTCCAAAGAAATGGTTTTGGGTTTTTTTCACATTTGTTCTCACAGAAATTAGCTGCTTTTGTCTGGTACACAAGTATATTCATCAGAAATAACGTGCAAAAAGTAACAAATGTTGGCAGTGACAACAGTGACTCATATTCCAGCCTGTAAAATGGCACTGAAACCTTTGACATGGTTGATGTCACTTGTGACATTTAGGGATCTTCTCTTGTCCACTCAGCAGTGGTTTCTCTGCTAGAAGCATTCCTACACATCGTAGGCCTTTCTGATTCTATGGATATGTCAAGGCTTTCCATGCCATTTGGGATTTGTAACCCCCCTATCGGCCACTGCTCAGATGGGAAACACACTGGAATAAAAAGAGATGACATCCAGAGTGGTCCTGATCTGGCGTGAACTCCGTCTCTGGTAATAGTGCAACACTGAGAAAGCTGACAGGTTTTGTAATGTAAGCTGTTGGGCAAAGAGATCAGAAGCAGCAAAGGATTTCCTCCGAAATTTACTCTGATTAAATTTTCATTTCTTTATCACATTTGCATTCTGCACTCCCTTTTCTGCCTTCCACCCACCCATTTCAGGGCCAGTTATTGGTGGGATGCAGAGACCTGGAGTCCTGCTTCCCACCAGAGGTCATACTTCACCAGTGCTGAGTATATTCAAGAGGAAACGTGAGGCTATTAAAATGAAAAAAATCCACTGCAACTAAACTTTAAATCCACTCTTCTGGGGACTAGCTTGATTCTCAGAGGCTTGTGCAATGCTTTGAAGGTCTTCGCAGTGCCACTTGAACACAGCAAGCTAGAACAAAGTTCTGTGGGTAGCCTCAAAGACACACCTGTTCAAGTCAGCTCTGCCACCCCATCACCATTCTCAGAGTTGAATTACATTTTTGTGGAAGGTTGTGATGTTTGTAAGAACTGCCTACATGCTCTCTTGAGCGCGATGAAGAGTTTCAACTGAAAACAACCCATCTTCAAGCATTCAAACCATTTAATTGTGAACAGCTTTTCCTTTGGGAGCTTTCTTACAATTTACAGAAATGAAATAACCACATCTAAAACACATTCCCAACCAGAAGTCAATCATTAATTTAGGGCTCAATGAATCACATGCTTTGGCCCTGAACAATTTCACTCTCAGGTTTCTGTTCTGACAGGAAAGCTTGACCTAGATATATATACTTATGAGTGTGGCTGGATATATCCTATTTTTTTTTTCACCCAGAGCACTCCCCAGCTGTTAGGCTGGTTGCATAGCAAACTTGGCAAAACACAGGCACCAGCTAGGAACATGAAGCAGTCAGTAATGTCAGGTTTCAGAAAGACTGCATTGGATCTGTGTTACACTGAGCTTTTTCAGACTGCTACCACTCTGTTTCCTAGTTGCTTTGTGCAGCTCTGGAGTTGTATTAGCCTCATTCTTCCTCTAGAGTACCTCGGGTTCTGTTCACTTTTTCCTTCCCTCCATCCTCTCCCTCTGAAGTGTATTTTACCTACATACTTATTCATTATTATTGAACTGTTCTCATAGTTCCTGCCTCTGAAACACAGAGGGCAACACCACTCCCCAGGCTGTCAGGAATGCCACAGCCCCTGGGTTAAGGGTGGAGCTCCTGGGAAAAGGGTGCTCTCCCGGCAGTGGGGATTCCTCTTCACAGCACCCTGCTCCTTTCAGGCAGCCAGTACCGAGTGCACACAGGCAAAGTTTCCAAGGACATTAAGTTCACTCGCAACAAATAGGGAGGGACCTACAGGTAAAGGGCTCCCTCTTCACCTTCACAGCAGAGAAGTCCAGGACCACTCTTGGAAGAAGGCAGGTATTTTGGATTCGGGCATGAAGTTTAGCTTTGGGCAAGATCCCAAAACTCCAGCCCGTTCCCTCTAGCCCTCCTGTTACTGAGAAATACTTGGAAAAGTATTTGGATAGAATAGACAGGGAAGCACATCTTTTTGGATTAAAAGCTTGTAAGGAACATCAGTAAAGGAATTTTGATGTGGTATGCATGGAGGCTGAGAGAAATGGCAATTTGCACTAGAATAAAACAGCAAATCCAGGGTGCCGGGCTAGGCAGAAAGATCATAGGGCAGTAGTAGGGAACGTTCTAGGATGTAGTCCCAGGTTATGATAAAGGATTAAGAAATAGAAGACCTACAGTGTAGAGGTAAAATCCATACCAGATACTTGGTTCTCTCATTTTTATTTTAAAACCAGAAACATTAATAAGCATATAAAACCCATCCAAAACAGTCACAATGCAGTTACAGTAAAAGAAACTAAAAAAAGATATATATATAGTGATAAAGACCTACACATTTCAGACCAAGCCAACACACATCTCTGATGGAATGCTCTTAAGCATGGCTGTAGGTGGGGGATTTTCCTAACATACAGATGCCCATATAGAAGTATCATGTCTGGAAGTGCTACAAGGTCAAAACGCAGGAACAAAATCTGTAGAACTGAACCAAAATATAGGGAAAACTGGATGTAATAGGATTGCACTGTGCAGTGCTGGGAGTATATCAAATTAAGTCAAAGGAAGTATTTCACAGCATCAAGTTTCTGATCTTTGCAACTGATTCTCATTAGGGAAGGTATAAATGTCATCACTTTATAGTTACTGAAAATGCACTATTACATCAACAGGAACTTCTATAATCTGCTCTGAAGCAATCTTGTTCAGAAAACTACTCATGCTGCAACAGTTTTGCTGTCCTTCTCCTAACCCACCTTGGAATATGTGAGCCTGCCTCTCCTAGGATATCCAGCGACGTCTCCAGCACAAGAGTTTGTAGGTAGACTTGAGTTTGATCAAGTCTGAAAATGCAGAAGACCTTAGAGCAGACATTTTAAGTTAGACCAGCCTCTGTGCTACCTTTAGATAGCTCAAGCAGGTCTGGATAGACACAGACCTGGAGTCTCAACAGAGCATGGCAGTCAGTGAACTGACTGCCATCCTTTGATTGCAAGTATACCGTATCTGCTACTTTTTGCCTTCCTGAACTGGACTGTGCTAGCTTGGCAGCAAAGGTAGGTGTATACGTATTCTTGATTGCCTCGAAGTATGATCAGCAAGGAGACAGGTGTAAAATTGCTGTCTGCCACATCCCTTTTAGCAGAGGCAGTATTTTGCAGGGCTGTACATACACACAGCATGCTGCACACTGGTGAGCATCAAGCAGAGGACACATGGAACAAAGCATTTGCCCTACAACCAACCAGTGGACAGAGCACTACAGACTTCACACTGCTACACCAGCAAGTACCAGTAGCTCTGGGACCCAAGTCCCACATATCTACCTTTACAAATATACATGTCATAATTGACAATGCCTGTGTCCAGAAGGGTCATGCTACATGTAAGAAAATACACCTTTGGAAAATAATTTTTGTCCTCACATACTCTTAGATAACAATCTGCAAATTTCAGACTTTCTTCATGTAACAGAATACAGTAGAGAAGGCAAAAAAATAAAAGAGAAGGCAGGAAGAGTTACCTTCTGGTTTGCAATCACCACCCTCAATCATCCTATTCAACACCCATTTGCTGCAATATCACACTTTCCAATCAACACCTCGGAACAATATTTAAAATTGCCACCTCAAACATCCCAAATAACAGAGATTCTGGTGGATATACCTCTTCTGACTGGAAAGAAATTCAAAGAATTGCACACTAGAGGGCACAAGTGACTTAAAGGTGATCCACATAACTGGCTCTGTATATATCTTCCAAAATGCATAATCTCCTCTTTAGCACATTTCTCCTTTACAGTCTCTTATTGCACCTCTATTGCACGAGTCTACAGCATCTTCTCTTAGAACAACTATTTCTTTTAAAGATCTTAAATTTCATGATCTGTACATTTCTGTACACCATTTAAAAAAATATTTACAAAGTGACATACAAATAAATAAACTTAAGTATGCTTTCAGTCTGTCTATACAAAAAAATAAAAGAGAAGGAAAAATATGCATGTAACTTGGTCCCCTTTTTCCTGAGGCTGAAAAAAGTGCACACTGGATAGGGAAAAAAAAAGCAAGGAGATGGCTTCTTGGTAACGTTGTTAAATTCCCAGTGTAACACCACACACACGCACATAGAGTAGACTCAAAGGGCTGGGGACTTATTCAGTGGGTCATTTCAACTCACAACAAAAATAGTAAATATATTTTAAATACATAGCGGTCGCTGCATGTGTAGGTATGTTAACCCCAAATAACAATTACAGGTGAGAAAAGCAAATATTGCTAGCTCTTCTTTGTTCTCCTGATGTTTGTGACATGGAAAGAAAACCAGATTATTTCTGCAAGTGCCAGGTGCCTTCCAGTACTTGAAAATGGGATCACCCATGTCAGATTTGCTTAATGCCTGGCAGAATGGAGGAATATGTAGGTGCAAAGATGAAAATAGCAGCAATTGAGGAGGGGGAAAAATGTCCCAGGTTCTCATGGTTTTCTTTGCTCATTCCTTTAATAACTCATTGTCAAAGAAAGGGTGTGTCATGAATCTTAGGAAACTTCTTTGTCAGGCTCTATGCTGTTCAGCTCCACCATGGGATTCTTCTCTACTGGTGATGTGGTCCTGGTTTCTGCTTGTCCTTCAAAGCCTCTGGAGATGTCTTCAAAAGTCCTGCCCTTGGTCTCCGGCACTTTGAAGAATGTGAACACAAAGAAGATGACCAGGAAAACAAGGAAGATGAGGAAGACATAGGAGCCACACAGTTTCTGCAGAGAGGACGAAAGCAAGAGATTTATTTTAAAAAGCTCAAACCTAAATGCAAGGTCATTTGCTATTGACAGGTCACAAGCCTAACACCACTTGCCAACAATGCCCTGAGTTTTCCTCACCACAGCAATTTTTAAAACAACATCAGGTCCCTGTGGCTTCTGAAATGCTTAATGTTCCTGGGGGTGACAAAAAAAAAAAAAAACCAAAAAAACAACACAACTCGAGGCTTTTGAAGGGAAAGCCTTGATGTCCTAACTAAGACGGCTTTTACAAATATTGTTAAGCTACAAGCAGATAAGATGGCAGAAGGTAAGGTGAGCAACAACACTCAGTACCAATCAGAATACAGAATTATAGACCTCTGGAAGACTAACCAGCACTCTGCTCAAAGCAGGGACAACTTCACAGAGAGATGAGGCTGTTAAGGAAGGGTCATATTATGCTGTTTTCAAGTCTCCAAGGATGAACATTCTACAACCACACTTTGGACATCTATTCCAATGCTGCAGCACTCTCAGTGCTTTGCAAACCAGGTCTTTACCTCTGCATAGGGGAAGAGCACTCCCACCAAGAAATTAGAGGTCCAGTTGGAACAACCAGCCACTGCCACAGCTGCAGGTCGTGGGCCCTGGCTGAAGAGTTCTGCTACAATGAACCAGGGAATAGGGCCAGGGCCAATCTCAAACAGTGCCACAAAACCAAAAGTAGCAATAATGCTGACGCTTCCGATCCAATCCACAGTGTCCTGTAAGGGAACAAAACATGATCAGCTTCAATTTAAGAGCACAATACCATCACAACTTCCTCAGCTGCACTGTGAACACAATTTCAGCAATTAGGTACTCTCCATCCACACACTCAGCTCAAGTCCCTGCTGTACCTGCCTGCAGAGCAACGCAGATGTACAGGCTTATAGGGCACCTGCTGAGGTCAACTGGGACAACACCACCAATTACTCACCTTCAGAGCTAAAACAATGGTCATAATAGCAGCACACACAGCCATGCCACCCAAACCAATTAAATGGAGGGTCCTGCGGCCCGCCCGCTCCACCAGGAACAGCTAGAAACATAGAAGAAGGAGAAAAAAAATCCATGACATGACTGGCAGCAAAAGCAGAAGAGACTCCTTGCTCAGTGTGCCCTGCACCTCTTTATTTTATCTGCTTATAGCCACTATCTCAGTGCAGGTCACAAGGCTGCTCCACTCTTGGGCGCAAGTTATTCCTCTCTGGTTCTTGCTACTGCCTTCTGTCGTTCCTTTCCCCCCATGCACACCTTTTCACTCTCGCTTTCTTTTCCAAGAATAACAACATCCCTTTGTCTCCTCCTCCTCTCATACAATGATTTTAATGTGTTCTTTTCTTTGCTCTTATAGGCAATCTTCTGGACCAATGCTTTTCCTCAGCCTGGCTACTTGTATTCAGTCACAACTCACAAGACTCCAGGCAGACAGACAAGTTACCTTTCACCATAAGGCCCTGTTCCACTTACCGACACAACAGTGAAGACAGTGTTGACCACACCAGCTCCAATGGTGGCATACACAGGCTGTGTGATACCAGCTCTTTCAAAAATCCCTGTAGAATAATAGAATACCTAGGAAGAGAAAAATTGGACACCGTCACGATTTCAGTGCTTGAAAGTATACCTCTTGTTCCCCACTTAATGGCCTGCAGGCCCAACAGGGAGCTTCTAAGAAGCACTCAACAGTATAGAACACCATGCTAACAGTCGTAAGATTCATTCACTTGATGAAGACTGCAGTCTTACTGGGGTGTCCATCTAAGCAATCTCTGCAGTTACCACAAAACAGTGACCTCCAGTCAAGGTTCAAAAATGGGATTTTGGAAGCACAGCTCTCTCTCGGCGCAAGTGCAAGTGTAGCCAGAGATAAGAGAGGTCCACCAGATGGGACAGGAAGATAACTCACAGCATTAATGCCTGAGAGCTGTTGGGAGAGCTGCAGCATAATGGCAATGATAATGGCTTGACGGTAGTTTGGAGAACGGAAGAGCTCTAACACAGTTGCTTTCTTTTCCTGGGACATTTTGGCACTCTCTTCTTTCATCTCCAGGATGTCTTGAGACACATCTTCTGTACCACGGAGCTTCTGGAGAACTAGAGGGAGGAACCCAAAAATGACAGCTATAATACACCCACGGCTAATAAGGACTCCCCACCCAGCCCTGTTATTTTAGGGAGTGCATGGTGGGAAGACCGGACCACCTGCTAGTCAGTGTTCGGACCTGCTGCATGGGAAAGACTTGAGCTTCTAACATGCAGCCTTGCTCATCTTTTCAACCCAGATTTCAGGGTGCTGTCATCAGCTTGGAAATCAGGCCCAGGTCTTGCTCATGTTGTTTGATCTCTAATCTTATATTTGATCTCTAATTCTGTTCATATGCTTGCCAAAGCTAACTCCAGCCCTCTGCAGTATGAGGGAAACACCTCCAAGCTCCTTGTTAAAATGTCAGCCTCTTTCCTGGCTATCAGGAGCTGCAGGAGCTGACCCTGTTATATCCCACCAGGCCAGATGTCACACCTCACATCCTAATCCAACCTACAGTCTCTGTTGGGATGCCAGGTTTTTCACATATCCTCGCACTGGTGCAACCTAAAGAATGGGAGGAGGGTAGGTCTGGCACCCTCTGGGAGTCACACCCTGATCTAGAACCAGTCCTGGCCTCCCACTAAAGTTCAGTGCAGTCTGGGAGCCAGAACACAGCCCTGCCTCTTCAGAGAGGAGTTCCTACCTGCTTGCGCCTTCTCTTCCTCCATCTTGTTGATTAATAGGAAACGAGGGCTCTCAGGACAGAAGAGAAGAGCCACGCACTGCAGGACTGCTGGCAGCATCGTGAATCCCAGAAGCAGTGGCCAAAGTTCTTCAGTTCCCATGATTCCTTGCAGGCCAAAGATCTACAACAAGATTGGAGAGAAATATAGAATTTAATTCCTGACACCCACACCAGTGAGTACAAAAGGACAACACACTACAGCTGATGGCAAGTGCAGCCCACATCACCCTTCTCCAGCCCCTCTTTCCCCTGAGGGCAGGGTCAGGTTGTGGTAAGCCTACCTGTGCCACCAGGATGCCCACAACAATGCCCAGCTGGTTGAGGGTGCCAAAAGCTCCACGGAGGCTGGTCGGTGAGACCTCACTGATGTACATGGGCACAAAGCCAGTGCAGAGTCCACAGAAGATGCCAATAATGAAGCGACCAACAATGAGCATCTCCATTGCCTTTGCCATCTTAGAGAAAGCCATGAGAGTGCCACCAGCAAAGGCTAAGACATTCACCAGCAGCATGGAGTTCCTCCTGCCAGGATAAAGATGCCAAGACTGAGCTTAAACTGGCAATATAGTGGAAAAAAAAAAAATCACCAGGAGAGGGATAAAGCTACCCATAATTCCCCATCTCAGGGGTAGGAGAACAGAGTAATTCCCATTCAGCTACTGCCTTGGCCTGCAACCCTTCCTTTTTGCAGCCCTCACTTTCGGAATTCCTCCTAGTCCTTTAACTCTCACCTCTGCCCTCTTCCTCCCAACAATCCATTCTAAAGGGGAAAATTTTCCAAATGGTTTGAATCCCTCTTCCCAACTTACCTGCCCAATCTGTTGGCAAACATGCTGACTGAGAAGGAGCCTATCATTCCTCCTACTGAGAAGATGGCCACAGAAATGGACCACACAGCGATTAGGACCTCAGAGGAGACAGCTCCCCCTTTCCGCTCTGACAAGGTTGAGTTGAAGAAGTTCTGGATGATCTGCAACAGAAAGCAGGTGAAGACAGGGTTACAATCCAGTGAGAGGCATTTTGCACTGGGCAGAAAGGTTACTGGATCTCGTCTATTTTCATGGAGGCAAGAAGCAAGAATAGACCCTAAAGATTCAGTAGATGGCAGCAAGTCATACAAGGGGTAGATCAGGGTGCAGAAAGAGGAACTCTGAGAAATTCAAACACGTACGATGAGGTAGAAATTGCCTCAGTGAACATGGTGAGAATAGGCCAGTGATGATTAAGGAAAACAAGCTTATCTTCTGAATGTTTCTGGATTATGTGAGTCACTGGTGGTGCTTGCACGGGGTGGGGAGGATGTGAGAGGGAGCAAAAACATGTGAGCAGAGAAGGGCACTTTTCTAGCAGTTCAAAAGCTCTGGCAGCAGGGATTGGCTTTCTGGGATAGGTTAAAGACACAAAGTTTCACTGAACCAAGCCTGAAAATAGTAACTTGCTTGTCCCATGTGGAGATGGCAGGGCTGTGCTGCTGATTTCCAAGGCATCCTCTTTGATGATGAGGGAAATTCTGCAGTGACTGAGGCGGACATGGTCTCCAGATCATCTACCCCCAGCAGATGGCAGCAGGACACTAGCTAGGAAGGAACCATTCCCCAACCCCCACTGTATTATGTGACAGCTATTCCCGGAGACTGGGTGGATGTGGTATTGGTGAGTCAGTTCCAGAGAGAGAGAGGAACCATCTAAAATTTAGAAGAAAACCACATCTCATTTTTCTTCATCTCTTCTCTTTCTTTGGCTAACAGTCATGAGATGATTCGTTCAGAGTGCCCCAGTCACAATCCTTTCATCAAGCACTGAATCTACACTTAACACAAGGAATGAACAAAAAGAAAGAAGCCTGAGATGGTCCCCAAGATAAACTAAACTAGAACTGTAAACTAACCTTCAACTTTTTCCCACATGCTGCTGTCTGCATTCCTTCTGTCACAGCTAGTTTAATCTGACTCAACAAGTGGCTCACATTCCTCCATGCATCAAATACAGACCTACCAAAAGCAGCAGATGGACCCCTCCTGCCCCCTTCACACTCCTAAATTAACCTCTCTGTTTGCTCTCTCTCCTCCCAAAAACTTTGACCTCCCTCTTCATTATAGTTTATAGTGGGCTTTGAATGCCTTCCTGACTTCACAAACCAGAACCAAATTATTAGCTGCCTGGAAGACAGCTCCTCTCCTTTCTACACCTTTGTTTTCTCATCAGCCCTTCATAACATGTCCCAACTCATTCTACCTCTCACCTTCTCAGGGGCATTGATGACACCAGTGTTGTACCCAAACTGGAGAGATCCAATGGCAGCAGTGGAAACAGCATAGATAAGGGGTGCTGTGATTTTCTGTAGAAAGAGAGAAAATAATTTAGTTAATTGAGTTTGTCAAAAATTCTACACAACTTCTTGAGTTTCTCCTCAGTATGATCCACAGCTGCACCTCACGTGCAAGTGTGCCAAAGGCAGGGAACGGGCTTTTATCAGCAAAGTTGGGTTCCAGTTAACCGACTCAGAGATGCAACTGTGCAACAGAAAGGGGTTCTCTGACTAGAAATAGAAGGACCTGTTAGGACCGCCCCTTTATTATCTCCTGACCTTTATCAATTATTCTCAGCTCATTAGTAATGAATACACTGACTGCATTAGTAGCTGTTATTTTAGGTTGATCTGCTTTACAGAAAACCTTTCGCTGATCTCTGGCATGCCATGAAACAAAGGTCTAACTCTTGCCTATGCCAACTGAAAAATTCCCTTAATCTGAATCTCAGTCACTCATAACAGTTAAAACATACACTCTCAGCAACAGGCCTGTGTTTCCCAGGCTAGAGCTTCCCAACCCTGGCCCGGGGCACCTGGCACAGCAGCCTGCCTCAGAAGCAGCAGCAGTGCTGCCAGCCTTCTCGTTTATTTTTCTTGACACTGTGGGAATACTTGGTATTTTAAATGAAACACAGCCCTTGGAATTTCAGTGTGTGGAAACCTGCATTTACTAAATTAAAAAATGCTGAGCCCTCACAACCATAGAAGATTGAGAAAAGCATCTGACATTTTCTACATTTTTAAAGCTTGTAGCATTTAAGCCATCTCTGTGTTAGAGAGGCATGAGGGAGCAGGTGACTCAGGAGTTGGCATTTAGATGGCCAGGGCTTAGGTTGGCTCAATTTGCAAAGATCATGTTTCTCTCTCAGGAAGGACTGGAAGCTTTTCAAAAATTACCAGCCCCTTTTTCAATTATTGTCCTAAGGCTGACAGCAGAGAGAAAAGTACTCGTCCATGGGGGCTACTGTTCCACCTCAGCTCCAGGAGCAAGGCTCCTGGTTCTAATTTTCTACCAATAAACATCTGCCAGGGCACACACCTCCTTTACCAGTCTTTCAAGCCAATCACATAGGCGCTTCTAGGCTGCACAACCCTTACACAGCTACCAGTTATGCCCCAGTAAACAGAAACTGGGGAAATGACTATCAGGCAGTTTCCCCCACCTACATGATGTAAATGTCTCTCTTCCTGCCGAGGTTAGTGAGGGAGACAAAGAAGACAAGGTCCGTTTCTTGCAGGGTGCAGATTATTCCCCCGGTACCGTTCACACGTTCCCGCAGGGGCAGTCTAGGGCTGCGACTGCTCCTTTATTTCTGTCGCAAGGAAATTTGGCACAGGATCACACGGACACAGCTCTTTCAAAGCAGCTGGATGCCAGTAAAAGGGCATTAAGACATCTAAGCATTTTAGGGACTCCAGGCCAGGTCAGCAGGTATAGCAAAGCTGAGGACAAAACCCAACTCTCCGTACTTTAAACACAGTAACACAAGAGCACCTTTCTCCCCAAGGTTCTGCTTTGTCATTACTTGCAGTGGTCATAGCTGGCCTTTCTCTTCTGTATGCAGTAGGGACCATACGTAGTACCTACATAAGGTTAGTCCTACCATTTTTCACCTGCTGGCTGTTGTCTGCTATTCATCTCCTAAACACTCTGATCCCACTTGGGACATCACATGGCCTGACCCAAACCCTCCAGTGAGTCATACTGATCCGATGCGTGGATCTTCTGTTACTGCTGGAAGTGCCTCGCTTCCAAATAGGCAAAAAAGGAGCTTATAAATACAGCTACACCCATCCTATCCAAAGGCTCAAGGCTGAGGACTACCCACCATATGCCGGCGAGCGATTCAAAACAACCCCTCCCTCCAACCACAGGCAGCAGCATTCATTATCCAATGTTCAACAGTCCTCCCCTTCAGTGACTGGAAGCTCAGAGCAGTACAACTTGTTGAATCTAGTAGCTAAAGTGGCCTCCCAGCCCTCCTGAGCGACCTTGAGCAGATACTCCCCTCTCCTCTGCTTCACCTTCTCACACTACTCGCACCTCCCATCAATGTGGCGGTGAGGGGCCTCCCGAATTCTGCTCTTTTCGTGTAACTGTAACCCCCTGGCATCCTGCATGGGGTTCAGCTGGATGTGTTTGTCGTCTCCTTCCTCATGCCTGCCCGCTTGCCCTCCCGATGCATCCCCACACACGCAGTCATTAGCCCGCCCCGCCGCTGCACGCCTCCCTCGTAGCTGCGGACCCGACACGGGCTTCGTTCCCTGCTCTCCAAAGGAGAAAGAATACGCTTTACTTTCTTCTTGAAATTTAAAAAAAAAAAGACATCCTTTATTATAAGCCAGACCATTATCACCAAAAAAAACCACCAACAAACAACCCCACAACCGCCTTTAAGAGCGATCCTCCATTTAGCACCGTGAATTCCGGCGCAGACGAGAGCTCCCCTGCCACCAAGGCAAACCTCGTGATGGATACAACGAGATGGCATCACCCGGATCATCGGCCCACACACACGAAAACCAATCAACCTCGCGAACTGCAACAACCCCCTCCCGCCCCCCCGGGGCTTCTCCCGGGTCCACCGCTAAAGGACGCGGCTGCCGCCACCGCACCCATCCTCACCGCAACACCCGGCCCCACCGGCAGCGCGGGGGGCAATGAACGGGTCATCACCGCATCCACCCTCCCCGTCCCTCCGCCGCTGCGCCCGGGAATCCGAGCATCACGAACGCCGGGGCAAACGAGAGCAGCCCTGCCAGCAAGGCAAACCTCGTGATGGATACAACAAAATGCAGATAGCATCACCCGGATTACCGGGCCAAGGAAACCAATCAATACTGCGAAATACAACCCCAACCCCCCTCCCGGGGCTTCTCCCGAATCCCCCTGTAAGCGCGCAACTGCCGTTCCCGCCACTGCATCCATCCTCACCGCAACACCCGGCAGCAGCGGGAGAGATGAGCCCCGGCCACATTGGTCGCCCCCGCATCCCTCCTCCCCACCCCCCGCCCCCCATCGCCGGTCGCCCCCTCGCATTTTCTCCCTCTCTCCGTCCCCTCCGGCCAACCCCGCATACCCCCCGTCCCGCCCCGTCGCCTCCCACCCCCCCTTCCCTGTCCCCTCCGGCCGCCCCCGCATCCCACCCGTGCCCCTCCACCCGCGGACCCGAGCGGCGGCTCCCCGCCAGCGGACAACTCAAACAGGCCGCCCAGGGAGGAGAAAGAAGGCCGCGGTCCCTCCCTACCTTCTTGCCGTCCATGGCTGGCAGATAACGGCCACGGCGACCCCGCCGGTAACGGACTCCGCGCAGAAGACGCTCCCCCGCCCAAACGCCCTGCGCAAGCCCTCGCCGTTTCCCCAGCCCAGCCTTAAATGCGCTACGTTAAGGGCGGGGGGCGGGAGGAGGAGCCGGGGAGGAGGTTCTCAGCATCTCCGAATTACAGCCAAAAAAAAGCAAAACGTCGTCTCTCTGAGCTCACGGCGCCTCTGACTTCAAAGTGACGGTAGCGGCGCTTGCGCCGGCTTGCGTGCTCGGCAGCCGCGCCGCCATGGGGCCGCCGGGCTCACGGTGCCCGGCGCCCGGGAGAGCTTCTGGGAGAGGCTGCAAGCGCGACGCTTGTGCTGCCTTGCGAACGTTATCTAGTGATCATGGAATCACAGAATGTCTCGAGTTGGAAGAGATCCACAAGGATATTCGAGTCCAACTCCCGTCCCTGCCTAGGACACCCCAACATTCACACCGTGTGTCTGAGGGCATTGCCCAAATGCTTCTTGAATACTGTCAGGCTTAGCGCTGTGAGTGCTTCCCTGGGGAGCTGGTCCAGTGCTCCACCAACCTCTGGGTGAAGAACCTTTTCCTAATATGCAACTTAAACCTCCAGCCGCCATTCCCTCAGGTCGCAACAGAGATCAGCGTCTGCTCCTCCCTTTCTGAGGAAGCTATGAGGTCCCCTCTGAGTCTCCTCTAGGCTGAACAGACCAACTGACTTTAGCCATGAGGTCTCCCCTCAGTCTCCTCTTCTTCAGACTGATTTTAGCTGCTCTTCATACAGGTTTTCCTCTCTACGCTTCAGTAGCTTCGTGTCCTCCTCTGACCACTCTCCAGTAGACTGATGTCATTTTTAGTCTGTGATGCCCAAAAGTGCACTCAAGGTGGGGCAGCATCAGTGCAGAGCAGAGCAGGACAAGTCACCTGCCTTGACTGGCTGGTAATGCCGTGCTTGATGCACCCGGGACACAGCTGGCTCTCTTGGCTGGCAGGGCACACTGTTGGCTCATGTTCAACTTGCTGTTGACCAGAACCCCCAAGTTCCTTTCCACGAGGCTGCTCTCCAGCCTCCCGTGTACCAGTCTGTATGTATAACTAGGGTTGCCATGTTCCAAATGCAAAAGCCAGCACTTGCCCTTGTTAAACTTCTTGTGGTTGGTGATTGCCCAGCTCTCCAATTTGGAGGTACACTGGCAATTTGCATGACGTAAAGCCGTTTCCAGCCTATGGTTACAGCAGAGAGGCAGGCAGCAACGGGCACAGAGGCAGCCGCAGGAATAGTGCTGGCAGAAGTAAAACACTATGCTCTATGGATGCTCTCCCCACCTCCCAAAGCTATAAGTGAAGAACAGTTCTGAATAATTGGGTTTGGGGGATTTTTTGTTTGGTTGGTTGCTAACTTTTGTTTCTGTGGAACATTTGGTTGGGGTTTTCAAATATATTTTTTCCTACAAAGCTAGAATCCATGGGGGCAAACTTGAATTATTACTCTGCGGCATGCATTGAGTCGGGAATTTGTGCCGTGTCAGCCAAACTGTGCTACTGTGTTTCATGTTTTGCCTCCAGGAAAGCTGGGGAGGGGCTCTTTATCAGGCAATGTAATGATGAGGGGTAATGGTTTTAAGCTGAAAGAGGGGGAATTTAGATTAGATATACGGAAAAAATTTACTGTGAGTCTGTTGAGGCATTGGAAGAAGTTATCCAGAGAATTCATGGAAGTGCTACCCCTGGAGGTCTTCAAGGCCAGGTCTGATGAAGCTATGAGCAACTTCATTTAGTGGGAGGTGTCCCTGATCGTGGCAGGGAGAGTGGAACTGAATTACCTTTATAGTGCCTTCCAGCTCAACCCGTTTTATGATTCTATATTTATTTGAAGGCCATCCTTCAGGTCAATCAATTGGCAAACTATTCCAGGACAATAATAAAGAGCTATGTAGAAGGCAAAACTACTGTAAAACAGTAACAGTCTTCACTGAATTAAGAATCTGCCAATCTTTTTGACACCAGAAAACTACAACAGCTGAGAGCTAGGGCTGGGCATAAGAGTGGGGGGGAAAGCTGACTTTTGCTGGTTTTCATATTTAGGAAAATTATCTTGGGTGCTTTTGTCACCAGATTCAGAGGAAGTTTGAAGGATCACAATTTCACTTCTGCTGTTTATTTGGCAATGTCATCTGACCACACGTAACTGGAAATGAATGGTCAAATGGGGTGACACTTTTCCCTCACTCCCTTTATGGGTGTTTATGTGGTGTTGTCGAAATATTATTCCCAACAGAAAAACAGTTGTGTAGAGGGCAAGGGAAGCCTGCCCTTAGGCTACGTGATAAATCTCGTCTGCACTCCCAGCAAGGAGCACATTGAGACAATGGCAGGAGGAGGAGCCCAAAGGGTAGCCCCAGCTACTCCCAGGCCCATCACAGGGGCCATCAGCACATCAAAGGCTCCATCTGCACACATTCCAAGGAGCCCAGGGCACAATGCCGGGTGGCAACCCAAATAGACGACTGAGAGGAAGGGACACCCTGCTTGGGCCCGCCCCTCCCAGGGCTGTCCCAGGAGAGCCATCAGCCCAATTGTCCAGGTGTTGAAAGCCATCACGAAGAGTCAACTGCTGGAGCACCTTTCAGACTGGCGGGGGGGGGGGGGGGGGGGGGAAAGGGGGAGGGAGGAGGGGGGGGGGCGAGTGCTAAGTACAGGGTGCCTGGAAGAGCATTTTGAGGTGTTGTGGGGAGAAATCAAAGAGGAAAAACGAACGATAAGGAAAAAAATACGCCAATTGCATGTAAACTGTTGGCTGGCCAACACACAATGGCCAGCCTTACGCTCCACTTGATCACCACAGTCTGTCCTATCTTGATGTTAAATTTTATTTCTGATTATTTTCTTGGGTGAGGTACTCTCTATTATTTGGGAGTGGGGTGATGTGGTGTGTACAGAGGTCTGAGTGCCAGGTCACAGGGGCCCATACAGTAGATGAGGCTCTGAGCACTTCAGCTGGGCCAGCTGTCAAGCAGGTTGAAGTGGCCTGGGAGCCAGGGGCTGTCTGTAAGGGAGAAGATGTGTAGCAGAGTACTGGGGACAGTGCCAGCCAGCTGCTGGAGAAACTGTGGGGTCTGGGGGTTTATAGGTGTGAAGTGGTGGCACGGTGGCTGCTGGAGGGAGATTGAGAGTCCTGGCCAGCCGTTGCACATGCAGGCATGTGCAGGAAGGGCTCTGTATCAGTGGGGCTGCAGCCTTGGGGTCTCCTATGCCCATGTGCCAGCAACAGGTATAGACTGGGATCCAGGGGCTGACTGAGTGTCTGAGGCCAGCCTCTGGAAGGATCTATCTTATGCACATGTGAATATGTATTTGTATATGTATATAAATGTATATTTCCCACTAGTGGACCTCCATCCTGCTCAGTGTGGGAGGAGAACAGGATGAGGCCATTGGTGCTGTTTCTGTTTGTGTAAAACTTGTATATCTCTGTGTAGATCTGTGTGGCGGTCATGTATCTATGTGTATCTATGTGTATTTATGTGGTGTATATGTGTGTTTGTGTGCATGTTCTTACTAGGAATACATGCTTAGCCTTGCACCTGGGAGCAAGGAGCTGTGGCAGCCTTGCCTCTATCAGGCTGCCAGATCTGGCCCTAATTCCCTAACAGTCTTTGTTTGACTAATCTTGTTTATTTTTCTTTTCCCTAGCTTATTTTCCATTTGCTTGCAAGCATAGCAAACTCCACCTCGAATCTGATCACCTAACTGTCTCAAACCCTGGCATTAGATCTGGTGAATATAGAAAGTTGCCATATTTGGGGAAGCTGTAAGCATATCCAAATTTCAGAGGCAAACTCCGGCCTGTGAAATGCATTCTTCTGAAATGGCCTCATTCCTACTTTATTCTTGACCCATATGATTCTGTGGTAAGTGCTGAGCAATCTAGGCTTCAAAATTAGATTAAATACATAATGTAGCTACCAGTCCAACCGAGAAGCAGTAAGAGTTAAGCTGCAAATTAAATCTCTTAACACGTGATGCAGAACACAGTGGGTGGCACTTCCTTATCTTTACAGAGCTGGTAGAGTAAACAGCAGTAACAAAGAGACACAAGCTCAAAATGCATCACTGAAAACCAAATTTCCTCTAAGGAATGTGAGGAAAATACTCCATCCTCCCATTTCAGTGAGTTTTGCCCCAGTCTGAATTTATCTGGTGGTGCTCAAATATTTAGATTTGAAGTTTGCATCATCACAGTCTGTTCCTCCTAAATATCAGTTTTGTTTCTGTCCTAGGAAACATCTACCTCTCACATTACAGATAATTCTTCTGAAGCTCACCTGTTGGAGGAGGTATCTTAATACCTCCTTAGCAGAGTATCTGCTGATACTGCACCAGCTAAAAGTATGCACCTATTTTTTATGCAAAGTACATTAACTACACTAGGATGGAGGCCCACTGCATGTTGCCAGTGGCTGGCCAGATATAAGATTTCTAAGGGAAGGCCCAGGCATCACTGGCCTGGGTAGAACTTGATGGTGGCTGCCCCACATTTAAACACCATTATCCTAATTATGGAGCTATGGGAATTGGGTAAGACTCATATTTTACTTAAAAAGTTTTTTTGTTTTTTTTTTTTTTTAGCTTTGAGATCACTTGCATGTCTAAACTACTGCATACCAACTAACAGTTCCAGGGAGCTTACATTTTTTTGGAGGAAAGCTGTTTTAATCAGTGAATGCCTATTTAGTATTAAGCAAGATCCCCAACAACGGGAAAGCCTGTTCTTATCTGAATTTATTACTGAGGCTGGAACTGGCAATTAACCCCACAGAAACACCTTACTGTGGCTTTTTGAGAACATCTGTTGAGCTCTAACAGGTACAGTTCTCTACCAAACACATTCTGTATACAACAAGGCCTTGGCTCAGGGGACAAATGGGGAGAAGGCACAAGAAATTGTGTGAGATAGATAGATAGATAGATAGATAGATAGATAGATAGATAGATAGATAGATAGATAGATAGATCGATAAACAGGGATTGATCAGCCACAGGGTGATCACTCTTATCCAAGTTCCTGGCAAGCTATAGTTCACCTTACACTAACTGCCCAATTTTCAGTTCAGGGATGCTGTCCCATACTATGAAGCTCTTCTCAGTCTCTCCATTTCCCCTCCAAGTTTGGTGAATCCTTTCTGTGCTTCTTATTATTTTGCCTGGAGAAATTCTTCAGAGATAAGAGGAGGAGGGATAAGGAGGATTATTGTGTAGTGTTTGCCTTGACGGATGATTTTGTGGTTTTCTCTTTGTTGTGCTTACAACAAAAGTGCATTCAGAACAAAAGAGAGAGAATGAGAGCCAGCGGGGGCCAGATGCTTCCCCCTCTACCACCCCACCCAACCCGCAAGTGACTTTTATTGTTGAGAAGAGCTGAGAAAGAGTGCAGAAAAAGGAGGAAAGATAAAAGGAACAAGATGATGGGTGGGGAGTCGGATGGCCCGTAGACAACAGGAGGTTAACAGAGTGAGAAAAGAACCAATGGAGAAACCTAAGACGAAACAAAAAAGACAGAAAAAGGAATAATGAGGCAAAGCAAGTAAGTACTAAAACAGATTAGGAGGGCAAATGAGAGGAATAAAAGATAAAAGGAAGGAAAAGGCAGCAGCAAAGTACCAGAGGAAAAGGGTAACAGGTGAATAGATGGAAAAGATGAACACAGAGAGAGAGAAGTACAGAATTACAGAGGAAGTTGCAGAATTACCCAACTAGAGCACAGACAAAGATCATGGCATTAAAGCAAAGTCGCCTTTAACCTCTGCTCTCTGCCACGGTGACATGCAGGTTGTAGCATATATCTCTGAAAACTCTGCTAATTAATCTAATCAATTAGTCAAATCACTGAAGTCAAAAGTTTTTAATACTTCAACAATTGCATGCAAAGAGAAAATAACCTTTGTAAAAAAATAATTCTGCAGAAACCAGCATTTAATTCTTTAAGATTCACTTGCAAAGGGGAAGTAACCTTTGTAAAAAAAAAAAAACTTCTGCAGAAACCAACATGCTGGAGAGTAAACCACGAGCAATAGCACCATATTGAAAATTTCTGTTTCCTGTACCTATCTTGGTGCTACACAAGAGATGTGACAACCTCCAGAAAGTCATATAAGATTTCCTAGTCCAAATTCCCATAACTCTTCAGGCCTTGTCCTCTTCTTTTACTCTATCTGGAAAGACTCTGACTCAGCATGTAGGCACATACCTGCTTTTTTTCTGATTGATATTGCCTGGGCACCCAGGCTTTCTAGCAAAGAGAGTTACATATCTGTGCATTTGCCCTTTTGTGCTATCTGTTTATCTTGGTTTATTGTAACATTGGTCCATGTCTAAGTATAGCAATAATGAAGTATGTGCACATGACTCACAGAGAATGCTGTAAATATATTGTTTCCAAAAGCAACTGCCCTCCTTATCTCTCTCAGTTTCTGCCTCCTTTCCTCTGAAATGTACAAGCAACAAATGAACTACATCTGAAATTACCCCAAAGCCCATGTCCCTGTCCTGGACTGGGATGCTACAGTAGCAGGGAAGGTGGAAGCACCAGCAGAGCTTTGATGGGAGTTCAGAGGTGAGCTAGCAGGATGCTGCAGGACAGGAGCCAGAGGCTTTGTCCAAAATATCTGTGCTGAGGTTTTTTTGTATATCTTCCACTGCATCTTGCCATGATTTTCTCCAACCTGAGTATAAAACTAAATTTGAAGGACAGTGTAAGAAAACATCTTGACTACTGAAGTTCAATTAGCATAAGAAGAGAAAAAAAAATACTCCTGAGTAAAATTACTGCAAGAATTTCCTAGCAAAGTCCAGAGCAGCAGCATAGGTATAGGAAAACACACCTGGTTCAAGATTGTGATTGGGCTGGTATAATAGAATCATAGAATCATAGAATCTTCCAGTTGGAAAAGACCTTGGAGATCATCAAGTTCAACCGCACCCATCCTCCACTAAACCATACCCTTCAAAAACTCATCTACCCATTTTTTAACCACCTCCAGGGATGGTGACTCAACCACCTCCCTGGGCAGCCTCTTCCAGTGCCTGACCACAATTTCGGTGAAGAAATTCTTCCTAATATCCAGTCTGAACCTCCCCTGATGCAACTTATGGCCATTTCCCCTTGTCCTATCACCTGTCACTTGAGAGAAGAGATCGATACTCGCTCTGCCACAGCCCCCTTTCAGGCAGTTGTAGACAGTGATGAGGTGTCCCCTCAGCCTCCTCTTCTCCAAGCTAAACAACCCCAGCTCCCTCAGCTGCTCCTTGTAGGACTTGTTCTCCAGCCCCTTCATCAGCCTCATCACCCTTCTCTGGACACGCTCCAACACCTCAATGCCATTCTTACAGTGAGGGGCCCAGAACTGAACACAGTACTTGAGGTGTGGCCTCATCAGTGCTGAGTACAGGAGCACAATCACCTCCAGCACAATCACCTCCCTTGTCCTGCTGGCCACACTGGTTCTGATACAGGCCAAGATGCCATTGGCCTTCTTGGCCACCTGGGCACACTGCTGGCTCATATTCAGCTGGTTGTCAACCAGCACCCCCAGGTCCTTCTCCTCCAGGCAGCTCTCCAGCCAGTCTTCCCTGAGCCTGTAACGCTGCATGGGGTTGTTGTGCCCCAAGTGCAGGACTCGGCATTTGGTCTTGTTAAACCTCATCCCATTGGTCTCAGCCCATCGATCCAGCCTGTCCAGATCCCTCTGCAGAGCCTCTCTTCCTTCAAGCAGATCAACACTGCCACCCAGCTTGGTGTCACCTGCAAACTTACTAAGGGTGCACTCAATCCCTTCATCAAGACCATTGATAAAGACCTTGAACAGGACCGGACCCAGTACTGAACCCTGGGGAACACCACTTGTGACTGGCCTCCAAGTGGATTTAACTCCATCTACCACCACCCTCTGGGCCCGGCAGAGGGTGTGCCTGTCCAGGCCAATGGCAGCCAGTTTCTCAAGCAGAATACCGTGAGAAATGGTGTCAAAGGCTTTACAAAAGTCCAGGTACACCACATCCATTAACCATGTAACCTTGTCATAGAAGGAGATCAGGTTGGTCTGGCAGGACCTGCCTTTCATAAACCCATATTGACTGGGTCTGATTACCTGGCTGTCCTGCATGTGTGATAGCATTCAGTATGCCTTGCTCCATGACCTTCCCCAGTACGGAGCCAGACCTATAGTTCCCCAGATCCTCCCTCTGACCCTTCTTGTAACTGGGAGTTACATTTGCCAGTTTCCAAGTCAAGCAGCACTTCCTCCGTCAGCCAGGGCTGTTGATAGATGAGGGATAGAGCAAGTACCTCTGCTATCTCCCTTAATACCCTTGGGTGTATCCCATCCGGCCCCATAGACTTGTGCACATCTAATTGGCCATGCAGGTCTTCAACCAAGTCTTCTTGGAACATTGAGGGTTCACCTTCTCAGTCTTCTGGCTCAGGAGGCTTGGAGCCCAGAGAACATCTTACCTTACTATTGAAGACCGAAGCAAAGAAGGCATTAAGTACCTCTGCCTTGTCCTCATCCTTTGTTACTACCATTCCCCTTGTATCCAGTAAAGGAGGGAGATTCTCCTTGGTCCTCCTGTTGTTATTAATATACTTGAAGAAACATTTCGTATTGTCTTTCACTGAACTGGCCAGTTGAAGTTCCAGTTGGGCTTCAGCCCTTCTAATTTTTTGCCTACATGATCTCACCTGCTTCTTGTAGTCCTCCTGGGATGCCTGTCCACTCTTCCAAAGTTCATATATTTTCCTGTTTTCCTGAGACCAACACAGAGCTCTCTGTTGAGCCAAGCTGGCCTTTTTCCCCACCAACTCATTTCACAGCACATGGGGATGCGCAGTTCTTGCACCACCAGAATTTCCTTCTTGAGGAGCATCCAGCCCTCATGGCTCCTTTGTCATTTAGAACCATCTCCCACTGGACTATATCAAGCAGCCTTCTAAAAAATTTCAACTCTGCCCTCTGGAAGTCCAAGGTGGCACTTCTGCTGGCCCCCCTCCTTATTCCTCCAAGAACTGAGAATTTGTCATCTCATGGTCACTGAGCCTGAGGCGTCCTCCAACAGCCACCTCCCCCACAAGGCCCTCTCTGTTCACAAACTGAAGATCCAGGAACGGAAGGTATGGGACAGAGGAAATTAGGGTTGCCGTTCAGCTGAGACCTCAGATTACCCTTCCCTCCTTTTCTCAAGGGTTGAACAGCACATGCATAAGGAGTGGGTTAGTTTTGATAAGTCTTCATGAAACTAATATTTACATCATATTTCTTGAGAAAAGATTAGATTCTCTGGAAGACATAAACAGAATCCCTCTCTAGTATGTGCGGGGCACCGTGCCAACCCAACAAAAGGATGATGGGAAGTTTGATGAATTCAGCTAGACAATGTTCTCTAGCTGCTTAACCAGCATAGGCTTCCTCACAACAGCATTTTATGCCTAGCCTGGTCAATCAAGCACCAGTGGTGCTGGGGCATGCTGCCTGTTGGTACATGGAGCCAGTCTGGACCTGTTCACCATGGCATGGGGTGGAGGTGTTTCACTAGTGTAAGCTACCTTATCTCATGTCCTTATTTAAGCATACATCTCACACCCCAACATTAGTAAAAGAAAACTACATGTGCAGCCAGGCCATACATATACAGTATGCAGAGCTGAACCCACCCGCTATACATACACACTCCCCAGCAAACACACACATTAAACATGCCTATATGACACAGCATCTCAGACACAGAAACACACTGACAGATAACTGGGCACAAGCAGAGCTCCAGATTCACAAACACCACTAGTGGAGGCATTTTGCATCAAGCTATGTTCTGCTCCCAGTTACCTGGTGCAACTCACACTACATTTTCCAGCAATAGCATGAAGGTTTGTAGCCTGGGCAGAGGAGGGTGGGGGATGGAACAGAGACTGTGATAGTGCCTCACTGAGATCACACTGATGTAATAACAGCAGCAGAATTCACAGGAAAGAAACAAAGCCCCTGGTTGACCCTTCTTTGCTGCCCTCACTGTTGCTGTTGTAACCTAAAATTAGCTGCTGTTAAACTGGAAACACTCAGGCAGCAGGATTTGAGCCTTTCCTGCATGGGCTTGATTCACCTCGTGGACCAACAACGGCTAAGCCAAGTCTAACACACAGGGATTTATCACTCCTCTCCCAGCAGGAAATGTCCTGAGTGGCCCTGTGGCAGTGCTTCCCTCTCCCCACCGTGTATAGCACCCTATGCTTGCTGCTCAGTAACAAGAAGCACAAGCATCAGCCCACACAGGACAAGAAAGAGGGTAATGTGAAGAGTGCTCCAAAACGCCGCACACTGTTCCCGTGCTGAGATCTAGATGAAGAAAACAAGGAAAGATGAGATTAAACTCATTCTTTAGGAAGAGCTGCCTTACGCAGCCAGTCCTGCTCTGCATTGCCAGCAGGGTCAGCCAACAGAAAGGGGGCAGGAGGGATCCAAGCATGCAGCCTTATTATCCCATCCCAGCAGCTCTCCCTTGGAAAAATGGGCTGCCAGCAACCCAGGGTGGTCATCTCCCCGAGGCTGCCTCCTCTTTTTATACAGTCTCATTTCAGGGGAAGACTTGCAGTTCCTGATCCTTGCTCCCTGACTCTTCCCCAGCTTCCTCCCTTGCCCTCCAGTGATAACACTCTGCTCATGCAAACCTATCTGGCTCTTGCATTGCTCCCTCTAGGTGCTAAACACACCCTTCATCCTCCCCCAGCACCATGCCTGCACCCTTTCATGACTCACATCCACTCCTACAAACATATATGCCTCCTTGCCCATGGTCCTCCTCATCTTTTTGAAAACTACAGTGGTTACATTCAGCTAGCTTAGCTGTGCGAGGATGCTGTGTACACAGCTGCTCAGGTGTGCTTTTATGGGCAGTTGGAGGATTCTCCTGTATTACACTTGTATTTCGATATAAGATGTAACTTTATGTTCCGATACTTAAACAGATATGTAATATGTGCTATTGCATGCCTGTACAAATACGAGCATGTCGGAGATTACCAGTGCATGAGTTCATACAATTAAAACGCATACACGTATATTACTTTATGTCCATATATATAGTTATGGACATGCTTTTATTTCTGAGCATACATTTAAATATCTAAAGATATTTGCACACATACTACTTCACAAAGGTATGTACATATGCATGTTTATACAATATATATCTGTATTTTTGTTTGTTTGCATCTCTGTGCCTGCTTGCATTCATGTATCTGCTATATTTGTTTATATGTATGCATTTCTGTGTACCAGTATTCACCTGTTCCCTATTTGAAAGCCTATATTTTTATTGTTTATTTCTACTGTGCATAGTTTGTCTGAACCCAAACTTTAACTTTCACATTCATATTAGCATTCACATTAACAAAAAGAAAAGCAAAATAAAATCCTACACAGAAACTTCTATAGGTAATGAAGGAGGGCTTTTTTCTTAGTATTGTTGTGCAAAAAATGTCACTCTTTGCAGTGATAAGGTCTCAAAACCTGGAAAAAGACAGAGCCTGAGCAGCAGAGATAAGAGTTTTGCTGAAAGCATTAAGAAACTGTTGACCAAATCCTCAATGAAATCAGTACTTTTCCAGCAAGATGAGAAGGGCAATGCTTTTAATATTTATATCACCATTTGCAACAGGGTAGGGCACAACTGCTGTTTTGCAAAGCTGCCCTTTGCTTTACACTTCCGTGTAAGGAGAGATCCTTGGTACTCCCCAGTGGCAACTCCCAGCAGAAGTTGTGGGAATTGCACAAGAACTGTAGGTGTCTCCCAGAGAAAACTTTGGAAACTGGAGAAGTCACGGTCCTAGTTGCAAGGATCCTTCCTTCCAATCCATGTTTCCCCAGCAAGAGTCCTCTCCACAAGATACTTTGCTCTGTAACAGCTCTTGCCGTGGCCCTATTTCTCAGTAAGGAACAGGCTAGCTGCTGGGAAGCCAGAGACTCCTTCAAGAATAGGCTTAGATGCAGCAATGGTCTAAATATTTTCAGTACTGAAAAGTTCCCCAGGTAGATAGTACATGTTGTGGAACAGGTAGGAGGAAACAGGCTTCACACAGCTCTGTGAGTTTTGATCTATGATAGCAACAGTTTCATTAAGCATCTCCACTACTTGTTACAACATGGGCTTCACTCCTGAAGTCATTCCTCCAAGGGATTGGGGCAGATTGTACAGGTATGTATCACACAGAAAACACCATCACATTTGGCTCCAAACCTTCTGTGGTCTGCCTGAGCAGACAGGCAGTGGTCAGTGGGGATAAGCTGTCCATCCCACAGCTCCAGGTAAGGCTGAGGTGCTGTTCACAGGGGAAGCCATCACACATCTTTCCAGGAGGGAAAATGCTTGGCCTCAGGTCAGTGCATCTGAACAGATTTGTTCTAGTTTAATTGACCAGGTGGGAACAGGGTGCACTTTGTTTGAAAGAGATTATACTCCTGAATTAGCTCTCCTGCCAAGTCTGTTATCGCTCTGCAAACAATGTGAGAACGGGGAAATAGACCTGAGAAAGCAGAGACTGGATGCATGAGGAAGAGTGTAGATTCCTCTGTTGATGACACAGATAAGTAAAGCTCAGAAATTCCCCAGCTCAGGAATTAAACTAAAGAAAGGAGATGGCAGGTCTATGATCACAAGGAGGCATAGAGCAGGGACTACATGCTGTCCAGTCCATGAACCCAGGCCACTTATAGAGCTTCAAGAGTGCTAACAAGGAGACATATGGAAGGAAAACCATACACAGGGAAAGACCAAGGGATCCATCCAGTCTTTAAACTTGGTCTCTTCAGCCAGGGGACTTCCCCCTACTAAGCAGCATTTAAAAACATCAGAAGTTCCCCTTCTACAAAACTTTGCCTTAGGCAGAGCCAGACTCCATGTTTGTGCCCACTGGTTGGGTGCTTAGTTTTTTCAACAAATCCCTTAATCCTTCTCTATCCAGCTCTCGGCACCTCCTGTATTCATGCCTTCCTCCTTCTCCTTCTTGTGGTTTCTCCATCGGCCCTTTTCCCTATTGCTATGCCTGTTTCTGAGCAATGCATGTCTTTCTGTACACTTCCCCTCCACAAGTATTGCCTTTTTGCCAATCTACTCATCAGTGCCTCCCCTTTCCACAGCTGCACTCCCTCTCATCACAGCTTCCCTCATAATTTTTCACTGCCTTTGTCTCCGTGTTTCTTTCCCAGCCTCTGCAGCTGTGATCCCTCACTTCCATCCCAGAGCCCCTTCAGAAAGGATGCTACGGTCATATTGAAAACATGAAGGGAGGTGGGGAGCTGCCCTTCTCTGTCCTTGATTAGTGCCTTATGGGAGGGAGGAGGTGGCTGGAGGGAGCTGGGCTGCGTCCTCGTGCCATCTCTCATGTCACCAGCCGCAGAGTGAGCACAGCAGTTCTGCTCTGAGCTGTGCCAGTAATAGGCAGGAGGGAGGAAGGGAGCCCAGGTAAAGCAGGTTTTTTGGCAGACACAGCTAGTACCACATGTGGAAGCCTCAAAAACGTGAATATTGAAGGAAATGATGTTGTGAGGACTGTTGCTTGTTTAGACAGCTGGAGCATATTCAGTGTCATTGTCCTTCTGCTCAGCCACTTTGCAGAGAGCCCTTGGTCCTGCACACTGCTCATGAGTTCCTCTAAGCTGCAAGTATCCTTGTCTTTGCCTCCCTACAGCATACCTCGGAGTCTCTCTCAGTAATCCTCACTTCTGACCCACCTACACATGCAGGAGCACACTCACACATACATATGTACATCTCTCAGCCCTTTAACCCCCCAAGCAGCTGAATTTCTAAAGAAGTGACTATCTCACACCAGTCAGTCTCACAGACATCCTCCCTGGGAAACTGAATCTCCTTGACAATGAAAAGAGTGAAGGGACAGACATAACAATGAGATTTTTCAGAGGTAAGAGCAAGGAGCAGACATCTCCCATGAAGATGTCCACACGTCCACCACTCAGAAACACAGTATGAGAATTTAGGGTGTAGAAATAAAAGAAATGCCAAAACTAAAGAAGACCTAGCTGAGTGAGACTGAGCACAGGAATTTAAATGTGATGTCAGGGACTGTGTCTTTGAGCCAGATGTCCCCAACTGAAAGACTGCTGGGTTATTCCTGCTTCCAGTACAGCCAGTTGGAACCAGTCACAGAATAGAGCAATATCTTGCCAGATCCTCAGTCTTCAGACAATCACAGAACAATATGTCAAGCGCTTCAAAATATGTCAGTTAATTGCACATCGTCCCCCATCCATGAGGCACATATGCATCGCTTCTGCAAACACTACACGATCTGGAAACCTCACAGCATTGCACTTCACTGAAAGGAGGAAAGAGCCTTTTGCAGAACCAAGACAGAGAGACTAAAAGTAAATTCCAGACTGACATGCCACAACGCTGAGCACTGCAGCGTAAGCACTTTCTTGGTCCCTTGAATGGAAACCAAAAGCCTGGAAGGAGGGACTAATATTGCTACTATGGATTCAAAATGTTAACGCCCAGAGGGGCTTGTAATGCAAAACGGCACAGAGGAAAATAGTTAAAGCCAAGCACTCTCCAGGCTATGTTACTGCACTCAAGCACTGCTGGGAAGTGTCTCCCTTCCAAGGGGGCCTGCAGTCTGTGCCTTTCTGAACCTCTGAAAAAAAAGCAGCTGCTAAAGGACCTGCTCTTTCTCTCCACTGACAGAGTAGCTCTATGGTTAATGCAATACCCGGAACAGGAGACCCATGTCCAGCTTCTCCATTAACGGGCCCTTTTTCTACATTCCTAGACATGGGCGCACAAGTTGCTACTGGAGGACAAACCCAATTACTGCTGCTCTGAATGCTGGATTAGTTCTTGTAGTTACCTGTGGTAGTCCTTAAAACATACATACTCTCTGCCTAATAAATTAAAACATAGTCATGGTGAAAAAAAGTCTGGAACAAAGAATAGAAGCCAAGATCATCTGCTGTCTGTACCTATGCCAGGTTAGTAAGAATCAGGCTGCCTCATGCTTCATATATAATGCAACCTCAATTATTCTTTGTATGGAGAAGTGTTCCACTGCCTGACCCAGAAATTGCAATTGGTAACTTCTTACAGCCTCCACCGTTCCAATTGCCTCCAGTGGTGAGAAGGGCTTCCCAAGGAGCCTTTTTTTACAAAGAAATAATAATTATTAGTGCATTTCCTGTGGTATCTGATCCAGTAGGGATGCAAACAGTATTTTCAGAAATAAAGACAGAAATTTGCTGCCAGTATATGACAGCCAACAAGTGTTTTTTTGAGGGAATGTTTTTTAGGTGTAGTTGCCTAAACACTGCCTATATCCCCACTTTGATTCATAAGCCCTTATATTGAAGTCTGTCTTAAATTACAAGCATTGCACTATCTGTTTGTAGAACAAGCAGCTGAATAAAGGATGAATGAACTAGGACAGACATTGATGTGGGCCTGAGAAGCTCTCTTAAAGGAGGATATTGTGTGCATAGGTGGTGGTACAGCCTGTTTAGACATATGTCTTAACTCCAATCAATGTCCTGGCACTACAGCCACTCTATCACTCCTTTTCTCCAACTTTAACCCTCATCTGTTTTTCTAGATCTTGTCATGGTAGCACAGTGACTGAGACAGAGAAATGGAAAAAGGGTTGAAGAACTTAAGCAAAAAAAAAGGGAAGGAAATACCCGTTTTGCAGAAAATGAAGGAAGGTCAGGGGAAAAAAAAGTGAGAGAAAAACAAGATGCAGGTTAAGACAATGTAAGAAATAGCTGTGCAAAAGAAATATATTTGTGAAAGAAAGAACATAATAACAATGAAGAAAGGAGGAACAGAAACAAAGAGTTGATATAGAAACGTGTATCTTTCTAATAAGTGATATTCTTTTAACTTTCAGAAAGTAACTGGGTACAAGTTCCACGACAGTGTAAGGGAAGGATGTTCTTGCAGTATTTGTGTGTGAAATGAAGCAATCAGTGCTGCACTCAGCAATGGGGACAGAACACGTGCAGGATTCCTCTACTGCCTGCATAGGATTTTCAAAAGTTGAAAGTCACTGCTTCATCTACTCAGTAGTTTTCAGGTCTTCGAAGTTTCTCCTGGTCAAGAAATTTCTCCTGCACTATCCCTGATGTTAAATGCAGGCTCTGTGCACCTCTTTGTACCACAAAGGCACAGGGCACCACTACCATTCAGCCTAACCTATGCCAAGAGTTCAGGTTTCCCAGGGAATTTGGGACCCTGAGCCAAACCACCTTTAACAGGTCTTATCAGATAACACATTCTTCAGCCTTTCAGAAGAATCACTGGATCAGACAGGACAATGTGCTAGTCACATGAGATCCTAAATCCTGTACTGACCTAAAAATGCAATGAACCTCAAAACTCCATAAATAACATATTTATCTGCAACTCATTCCTCATCAAGTATTGATGCACCTTAAACTGTGAGGTAAAACGTAGTAGTAAAATACATGTCTGACTACTGTTGCCTTTCTCTAAGACAAACAGATGTCCATACAACAGACCCAAGCCTCTACGAATCCTATCCTGTTCTGTGCCAGGCTCACTGTAAGATCTGGAATTGTTTCCCCATGGCAGCCATTCCCCCAGTTCTTCCAGAGTTTACCCCATGGAGTTCAGAACATTGCAGAAACCAACAAATTAAACTAATGATGACATGATATTCAGAGCCTGAATCCCGTTAGAGATGGATAATTAATAGAACAAATTAGTCCTTTTAAAGGGACCAGTTTAAATCAGGATGACTCTCTATAAAGTACTGTATGTATATAAACAGTTAAGGGACAGCCATGTCCTGAAGATCTATCTGAAAACCTGCATACATATGGAAAAAGAATTAGTATTAGCTCTGTTTTACTGATATGGGAACCAGATATGTAGTGATTACAAGGTTTGTCCCATAAGAAAATCTGTGATGAAGCTGTAAATCAAACCCCAATATCCAGAGACCCAAACTAGTGTTTCACCAGCTAGGTAATTCATGATCTTCCTCTGGACTAAAAGCAACCACCATGACACAGGTGGCTGCTAGGTCTGTTAAACAGGACCACTACAAATTCTTTATTTCAGTGTGGCTCACGTTCAGCCTAGATTTCTTGCTCCTTTACTTACATAAAGTCTCTGGCACCAAAGAAAAAATTGCTTTGAAGCAAGCAAGTGTAGTTATGGATCATAAACCCTCACTTGCCTGCTGGGAATGTGCACAGCTGATGCTATCAGGGGAACCAACACATCAGATTCTGTCCATCTAGCCCAGACCAGAAACAAGAAAATGAACTTCAGGGTTGCACTCCAAATTTTTGTGTTTAGATGACTGGGAAACTGATCTTCCAGTAGGACACTCTTCATAAACAAGGAAGAAGGCCAAATCCACTCACTAGTTGGTGTTATACACCAAAAAGAAGCTGGGGTACAGCTCTTGGGATACTGCTGCACGGAACATGAAAGAAAGGATTGTTGTGACTGCCTATGTGACCCTAAGCATATTCTTACTTTTTACTGAGGGGAATAAAAGCTGCTCAGTACAGTGACATTGTTCCTAAACTGTTGTCAGCAGGAGACAATCAGGTGAAACGGAAGACCAAACTAACACTGAAGAATACATATTAAAAATGCAACCTACTGTTGCAGCCTTATGGCCTATTATCCCCACTGGGACCTTGAAAAGGCTAAACAAAACCTTGGTCGTTTGTAGCACAGTAGAAGACCTGCCCTGACTGTAGTCACAGAGAATTAATGTGACATACTCGAATACCACATATCTTTTTCTGTCTCTAACTTTGGCTCCCTAACTGCCTAATGTAAAGTGTTGTGCTGAAGCAGGTTTACATTAGTTTTGCATGCTCCATGAGATCAGTGGCCTCCTCCTGTCAGGCCGGACTGGTCGTGTGGCAGCAAGTGTCGATGTTGCACCTGCCTGGTCCTTTCCATGGGTCCATTTTCAAGGTGCCCTGAAGACAGCAGGGAGGTCAGTTTGGGTCCTCTGTTTTCTAGTACAAAAAATGCTGCAGTGATCAGAGACCAATGTTGTTCAAAAGCACACACAGCCCCCAGGCAATAAACTATGCCTGGCAGACACCAGCCTTTCCAGTCCCACTCTGCTTTCCCTCCCCTATCCCATGCTTGGATAGCGGGAAGTCAAGTTTCAGCTGCTACCAAAGCAAAGAAAGGGTCCAAGATACCTGAGCCGCATAACTCTACAGGCAGAATCGCTGATATGGGGACATTGTCTCTTCCAAATTCCCATCTGAAGCTGACTTGTAAGGTGGAGCTATTCCCTATACTCTACTGCAAGTTTCCGTAATGAAACAGCTTGCCCTCCTCCTCTGTTGTTTTTGTAACCTTTTCTCTGCCATCCTTTAAGCAGGGAGGCATAATTAGAACAGGAGCAAATGCATACAACACGTAAGAGTTGGGGACAGGTTAAGCAGTGGCAGTAGGACACATGGAACAGATATGGATTTTATCCATGGTAAGAAGGATCTTACAATTACCCCAGTTTCACTCTGGCTCTCCTAACTACAAACATGCTAGAACATCTGGCAGCAATCAAAAGCATTCAAGTATTGTATTCCTCTCACTGTGTTACCTGCACCCCACATTGCCTGCAGCTTTGGAGTTTCATCAGAGCTGCCCTGCTTTGTGACTAGGAATCTGTCAGTGTCTACTAATGTGACATTAATATGGACCCCCAGCAATGTAAGTGACAAATTTAACTCCCTTTCAAAGAGAGCAGGAGAACGTATGTCACCTGTCTATCTCACCCACTGCACAAATCATATGAATAGAATTTACTACAATCTGAAAAACTGGATGAAGCCTAACCACAGCAATCCAATACAGACAAGCCTGCATCTGCTCACCCCATTTACTACCTCTCTCATTCTTATCTTACAAGCCTTTTTCTCTTAGGGCCCCCTCTGCCTGCAGCATCCCTCTGTTAAGCACCCAGGTAGTTCTCATGAGGGAGCTCTGTTACCATTTGAAATCTTTGCCCTCATCACCTGCCCTATGACATTGTGTTCAGCTGCCTTTCCAACTGCCTGACATGCACATACCCTCCTACTTTCTAAGCACTTTCCTCAGGGCAACTCCTGCTCTGGAGACTGTGATGCTGATGATCCCCAGGCTTCCAGCCCTAACTGACCTGCCTTGACCTCCAGCCTCCACACAGCCGGTCGGACTCACCTACCTTCACAGAGGAAAACAGGAAGGTAGGAAGGTGAAAGGCAGCACAGCAAAAAGAGGACCTGCATTTGGGTCACCATGTTAGCTGTACTGTATTGCAGGACTTTGCAACTCTCTGCTTCCGGAAGAAATCCCATCCTGAAGAACAGATGAGCTGATCTCTTCACACTTGTTCTCTCAGAAAGCCACTGTTTGCTGTCCAGCCACATACACAGACCAAACAGGACTTCTTGTCCTGGTGAATAAAAGCCCAAGGGAACAAGAATATGGCTGCACTAGAGACAGTCAACCAGGCTCCAGCATTGCTGTGCCTCAGTCCTTTAGGACCCACTCTCCTTTAGCCCTTTCACTTGTTCCTTACTTCCCTTCACCTATGCTGTTCTTCTCCCCCTCTCATCTCCAAAAACTAGGGTACAGATGTTGCCAAGGGAGTCACACTGTCATAGCAACAAAGCCAGCCTGCCAGCACTGACCCAAAACCAGCAATCCTAGACAGACACAGGGTCTGCAAGGCTCCTTGGCTTTGCTGTCCTTTCCCTGCTCCCACAGAAAGCAGGGCTCTTGATGCACAAACAGATTGTCAGGCAATATGAGGGATGCATCAGTTCCTCGGTGCCTCTGGGCTTGCCAGAGGGCACAGTGCAATCCATCTCACCTCACCAGCTCATCAATTCCTGGGAAAACCTGGAAGCACCATAGGGCACTTCCTCCCCTTTACAGCTTGCTGTCTGTCTTCCATTCATACCAGAAGAAATCAGATGTCCTCACTTGTTCCACCCGGGACAAGGACTCTGCCTTTAGGTACACAACAATTGTGAGTACTTCAGAGTTAACTCTGGCTCATAAATTTTGTAAATGGCTGACAGTTTTTTTTCAGTCAAGAAGTGTTGGTATCTGTGACCATGCTAAAATAATCAATAATCTCAGTTATCCCAACATTGTTTCCTTTGACCCCATCACAGGCCAAAGAAGAACAGAAAATGTTTATGATACTTCTTTTGTGCATTGGATCATTTTAGGCTTTTCGTCTGCATTTGTTAATGCGTAGGTCACAAATGGGCAGCTTTTTGAGCAGTGTAAACAAATTCCTCTTGTAGGTTTTCATGTGAGATGTCTTAGATTTGTTATAAAAATCTGTTATCAGCCTGTTTTACAATTAATAGTTATTTTCATAGTTACACGATTCATGTTGTTTCAAAGTTCTGTGCTATTTTCCAGGCTAAAAATGGCTTTGGAAGCAGCATACTTATTACTGATTGAGGTAGTTTTTATTTTCTATAAAAGCACATACAGAGATAACCATAGCAGAATAGTTATCCCACCAAGCTGAACACCAGTCTATTTTCCCTCATAACTGTGACTAGATTCAATGACAACATAAGCCATTTTAACCAGTAAGGCCTTAGAACAAGGGCATCTTCTTAGGCATATTAATATCTCTCCAGACAAAATGAGCCTTGACTTGCCATGAAGTCCCTTACTCAGAACACCATGTTACAGACTGCACAGAGAAACTATCACAACGGTGACAACTAATATTCCAAATACTTCACAAAGGTCAGAGTTATTTAACGTCCTTGCCATATGACAAGGGTCAGTCATGCCAGACCTGGAAACAGACTTCAAGCCTTTTAATTTTGTAATCCCCTTATCCCCTGTTTCCCACCTCCACAGCAACTGGAATTCCTGCCTTTTCTTCTTTTCTCTTCTGCCTTAGCATCTCTGCAGCCAAAGCTCCAAGATGGGTAATATGATGGGAATGTGCAACTGGATCCTCCAGTCTCCTCACCACACCCTCATGTATCTGCCCCATACTTGCTCTCTGGGACAGGTATCCTTTAACTTCCAAGCTTCTGTGCTGTGCTCTGTACGCAACACTGTCTATCTTCTGCATTTCTTATCTTGCACATTACATGTCTTCCTTGTCTTTGCAACAATTATCATCTGCATCATCTCTTCCCAGTCATCTTCCTCCTCTCCAGCCTTATTTTTTCCAGCATCTACCTCCACCTCCTTTTCTAAGGCTCAATCTAGACTGATTTTAAGGTGTGATGTTAGCTGCAAAGGATAATCCAGTCATTTAACTAGTCTAAACAGCAGACTGGCTTTAAGTCATGTTAACTGGATCAAGTTAGAATCTAGGAGGTGTACTTTAAATCCTAATTAAGGCAAGAAATCAGTGTTTCTTAGCATATCTCTCAGACTTTCAGTTTCTTATATCCTTTCCAAGAGTCTCTCTTCATTTTTGTTCTAGTCATCATCTTTTAGAACCTCTCTTCTTCTTCCCTTTCTGCCCCAAAGAGGCTCCTTTACACAACTTCTACATCATCCTAAACAGGATGCAAGTCTTTTTTTTATCTCTTCAGACCCAGCTACTCACAAGGTGGCTGTTACCTACTTTTAGATTAATAACATGGCTTTTCTCATTTAGATACCTCCCATTTGCATTTGTTTATGTTAATATGTGCTTGCTTCTCGTTCCAAGTTTATCATTCCTGCCTCAAAGTCAAAGACAATATTTTTTAGAAGAACAAAGAACTTCTTTTCCGTCTTAGATACGGATAAGGCAAGGCCAGGATCCAGGACAACTGTCTCTAATCACAGGGAGGCAGAGAGGGAAAAAAAAGAGACTAGAAAATAAGGCTGGAGTGAAAGCATGAAGGCAAAAGGTTACAGATACGGCTGAGTAACAGCTAACATCAAGAACAAGGAGGAGGCCTGATTCCACCTTCCCAGTGGTGCCTCTTGTGCCCAGGAGAGGGGGCAGGTAACAGCAAAAAAACCAGACTGCATAAAGGGAGCCAATCCACTCCAGCAATCCTCTCTGCTGGCCAGTGTCTGAGGCTAAGAATGACTGAATTATTGGGGGAATTTTAGTGAAATTCTAGCTGTGTTACTCATTCAACTTTAAGGTCAATTAGCAAGTCTTTTATGTCTTCAAATGCACACTAATATAATGCAACACTCTTGTCTTCTTATGGCACCTAACCCTTTTCCCCAATGGCTTAGATTTTCTTTCCTCACAGCTGTTATAAGAGGGCAGAAGCTTCAAGAAAATAAACTGGAAGCCCTAAAAGGCAAGATCATTTACAGAACAATACTTAGGTACACATATCTGTAATGTACAGAGGATAATGTTAAACAGCATGAAAAATTGTTATTTCTTTTTATAGAATCATAGAATGATTTCAGTTAGAGAGGACCTTAAAAATTACCCAGTTCCAACTTCCCTGCCACAGGCAGTGACACTTTCCACTGGATCAGATTGCTCAAGGCCTCATCCAGCCTGGCCTTGAACACCTCAGGGATGGGTCATCCATGACTTCTCTGAGCAACCTGTGCCAGTGCCTCACCACCCTCGCAGCAAAAAAAAAATCTTCCTAATATCTAATCTAAATCTCCTGACGCATGATCTTGGTTTAACAGGCATAAAGAGCTTCTTGGCCTGCTCCCCATATGTGCACAGAACTGTAAAATTTCCTACAGCATTTCTGTTGACAGTGTAATAGAGAAGGCACTATTATTTGGCTACAGCAGAGCTCTTGCTGTTTGGTTACAGGGGATCTGCAATGTACGTCATGTCTGTTGCATGTATATTGAAGAGTTTCTCGACTTCCTTCCTGCGCCACAGGACTGCAGACTTACAGTCAAGACCCATTTTTTCTAAGGTTCCAAAGTCTAGATGTTTTTGTAACTTAAATTTTGCTTTATCTTGCTTTTACCTACAGGTTTTAGACAGGCAGTCTAGGGTATTTAAATCTTGGTAAGCATTCATTTCAATACATTCTCACTCACAAAAACATCCCACCTGCTGCTACATCTCACTATCTACTCTGGTGCCCATCACCATGGCCTCACATGTGCCCTCCAAGGCATTCCAAACCATTGCCTCTCCTTGCCCCAGCTCTCCCACCCACTCCCTCTTTTTCTTTCTCTGTTTCCCTCACCAATCTTCCCTCCTTCCCTCTCCTTTCTTCCTCCATTTCTCTTCCTTTTCACTTTCTCTGAAATTCTCACTGAAATTCTCACTGTAATGCTGCCAGAACTTGACAGATGAGCTGCCCCATCTCCAAATTAGCTAAATTAGCTGTATTAGCTGCATTAGCTGTGTGAACTACAAGGAAATACTCTTTTGCAAGATCACATCTACCAACCCTGGAAAAGAGAGGGCCGTTTTTATGGATCTGGTTTCCTGCAGTCCTTTAACTGTGATGTTGTGTGCTTCTAAACTGAGCCCTGCTGCCCCACCAGGGCAGGCCTGAGGTATGTGGTGATGTACCCAAACAGACATTTGTAATGTAAAAATGTGCCCGTTTCCCCTGGAAACTGGCTCTCCCTCTATTCTCAGGCAGGGGTTGCTAAGCAATGAGCTTGTGCTTGGGGGGTAAGGGAAGCAGGGCTAAGATCTGGTAGTGCTTCTCTTAGGGGTGACCTGTTGCAAAATAGGAGAGCAGGGACATGCAGAACACTCTGCCACTCAGCAGCAGAGGCCACGGAGGAGATGGCTGATTTATTGTAATGTTTCACTGACAGTTGCTTGCCAGAGACAATAAGTGGGTGGAATGGAGGGAAGAGCAAACTGGTTCCCATGGCAACCATGCTCAAGTCATCTCAGGTCAAAATGATAACTGAGGCTGCCAGATAAAACTAATTTTGATGTGAAGGTAAATCCCACAGCAGTGACTGTGTGACCCAGTCTGCCAGCCTTGGGTGCCTGAGCAGCCCTGTATCCCCCGAACTAGACTGCATTGCTCCCTGCTACAGTGCTCCTCTGGACACTCCCAAAGCCTGATCATCTATGTCAATGCCTGTCCTGAACTCACCCCTTGCTATTTTTGTTTCTGGGTCACCAAGAACACATCTGCGTAGCCCGCAGAGGTTGATTGCAGCGCAGGTTGGCACATCCAGCTCCTCTCAATATGCCCAGCCCATCCCTGCCTGTCAAGGAGGGCTCAACTCGCCCCGCACAACTCATGCGCTGTGCTTACCTACTCGACCTCATAAAAAGCCAACAATGTGATGATAAAATCAAGTCGGTGTGCTTCTTTCTTTTTTGTTGGTTTTTTTTTTTTTCTGGTAGGCAGGCAGCCTTCACAGACTTCCGGTAAACTTTCAGCCAGGAAAGCAGCGGGAACTGAGCAGTCTCCGCAGAATCCTGCTGCTCTGAAATGGATTTCTGCTGCCATCTGGTGGCAACCAGTAACAAATAAAAAACACCAAGCTCCGCTTCCCCCCTCCCCGGCATTCTCTGAGTAGGACTTGTTCTCTTCCTTTTTATTCCACTGGCCTTTACTCTGGCCACATCACAATTTCCTCACTTCAGAGGAGGAGATAATGTTAACACTATTAGATTATTTATTTATTTATTATTTAATCTAATCTGGATTCCAGGTTGTACCTGTCATGGCAAGCCTTCTCCACAGTTTCTTTACTCCACATGCTGTAATCAAGACTCTCTCCTAACCTCTGAAGGTTGTGGTTTAGCTCACCCTGAATTAGAACCTTCACTCGAGCCCCAAGTGAGTCAGTTAATGAACGTAAAATTACTGATCCCATCTGCCTGTTGCAGAAATCTGCTTATAGTATTGCACCCCTGCTTATTGAGGAACACATAAGCCACCAGACAGCCTCCCTATCTATCTAGCCCAGGGCCCCATTGCTGGCTTAGGGACACAGGCCTCATGGAAGGCAGAAATACCACATCAGATGGTTTGCCCTGACATGTTCCTTTCATGAGAACTGTTGCAGATTCTGCTGGACCCTGGCTTAAACTGCAGCACAAGAGTTTGACATAGCCACACACCCTCTTGTTATCTCATTATTCCCTGGAAGTGAATAATTCCCTTCTCATTTAAGGAGGGTACTAAACCGAAAGACTGCACGGACATTTGATTATAGTCCTCCTTTGCTTTTCTCCCGCCTATGCTTAGCTCCTTGTTCAAACCCTGCCTCTGTGCCTCCCTCTATGCCAACCTTGCTTTTCCCCTGTTCCCTGCTCTAATCAAGCCACATTTGCCTGGTGGACTCAGTAGCCTTGCGACCATCTTGCCAGAAATCCAGCAAACTGACTTCCCACTCAGGCACAGAGTCCCCTGTGAATTTCCCACTCCTGTGTTCCCAGAGGCAGGGATGAATCATGACATCTGTCACTCCCAGTAACTCAGCTAATGAAATCGCAGGAGCAGCCAGCCACACTCCAGTTCCATGCGGATATACTCCAGCATCCCTGTGAAACTACCCGTGGAAGCGCAGCAGTTCCATCACCAGCCCAATCTCAGACCTGAGCCTTTCCTTGCCATGCAAAACTAACAAAGATCACTAATGTTGCTTTGATATTCTTCTTCTATGTCATATGTTGGTTTTGACCCTGTCTCCCAAGTGTGCTGTTGGTGGTGTCACAAGGACACAAAAAAGCCCTCCACTGCAAGAAGTAAGGCATTTCTTTCAACCATTTATGTGCAGCCCAGTAGAAGGCACTCAGCAGAAGCTGCACTCACAACATTAAAGTTAGAGGGATTGTGTGGGGATGTTTGCCAGTACTGTGACATTCAGCATGGTCCCAGGAAGGAACCCTGCAATGCAGCATCCCACTTCCAACTGGAAAAGTCCTGTTGCAGCTGTGAACATCCTTTGCTTTAGGCAATTCCTTTTTTTTTTTCCAGTCTGCACACCAGTACTGGTATCAACCGGCAAGACCAGAAGGGTGAGCAGTGATTCACCGAGCTCTCTACAGCTTTGAGTTTCAACTTCATGTTTGGTCCAGTGCATTCACAACTGCTACCTCAGGCCACAGAGGAGAGACAGGCCATAAGGGGTTGTTTGCCTCCACTCTGCAGTCCAAGACAGTCTACCAACCTGACAGCCCACTGCTCTGCTCCAAAATGAAGTAACCTCATCCTGTGATGATGACTGGTCACATGGGTTTGAATGACCTGGAGTCTCCAGAAACTTCATAGACATACGATTTTATTAAGAATATTCATGTTTTTTACCATTTAGGCCAGAAGTGGATCTTCATTCATCCAAACTATTTTGTGACAGAGATTATTTCGTAACAAAACCACAACAGTAAATGAAACAGTGACTGGGAGTGTTCCCTAGCACTGAAATGTGATGTTTAAAGTTTTGTTCACAGTCAATCAGCAATATTCGAAACAGTTCTGCTCATGGTTTATGAGTCACTACATAACAAGGAATGGTACAGAAGAAATTCTGTGTGAAGCCAGCCTGTTATAGATGGTAAGAGAATTTAACAGTTAAGAGGGTTTAGCAGTATGACCACTCCATGCCCATTAGCCTCAGAGTCAGAGAAGTCTTGTTTAATTTAGAGTCAGCCTTTCCCTCTGAGTGGGCACTGAGTCAATTTATAGACATTTTGTTCACTTTTCATGCTTTACTCTCTCTCCATAGCACCAAAATCATCTGGGGCAAGCGACTAACACAGTTTAGACCCGAAGTCTTCTTTCACTAATGTGTCTCTACTTGTAATGCTTGATTCACTATGATGACAGAGCCAAGTTTATTCATTTTTTTTTAAGCTTCATTGCCTTTAAAAAATTAGAGCTTGTTGCTAGTTTTTAGGATCCAGGTTACTCAAAACACTGGTTAATAGATGAAGTGCATTGCTCTACCACAGAGTTGTGCTTTATCACACAATTCCCTATCAAAGCCAAAGTCAGGTTACCCTGAACACTTAACACAGGGATTATGTGTTCCCATAGTTTCATCTACAGTTCTCTACGTTCTTTCTGAGCTGGAAAGGAGAGCTTCCTGAAATCTTGTGATGTCTGTCAAGAACTGAAGAGGAGTATTGGGAAATATAAGTACACTTTCCATTGCATCCTTCAGTTACTGGCTTTCATGTAGAAAAATTACTTGAGTTTGCAGAAGCACAGAAATTGTTCTAAATCCAACAGGAAACAAATGGTAAGTAAGTCTTCCAGGCCAGAACTGGTCATTTTGATTATTTCATAACTCATCTTGATAACACTAACTCTTCCAGAGGAGGCAGGCTAACTTAGCTCTGAATGTTTTGCATCATCGCTAAGTGCATGTCATAACCGCAGCAATACCATTTTATGCAGCCCAGAGCAGAACTGCTGGCTCATATCAATTCTTAAGAAGGGCTAAGGATGATTCACATTAAGATTTCAAAGCTCACAGACTGAACCAGGCCTACTGACTTTGCAGATCACAGAATGGTTTGGGTGGGACAGGATCTTAAAGAGCATCTAATTCCACCCCTCTGCCATGGGCAGGGAGACCTTCCACTAGATCAGGTTGCTTGAAGCCCTCTCCAACCTGACCTTGAACATTTCCAGGCACAGGGCTTCCACAACTTCTCTCGGCAACCTGTTCCACTGCCTCACCACCTCCACAGTAAAAACGTTTACTATGTTTACAACAGCCATTCAAAAACCCTTTGAAAATCTTACACAAACCTTTCTAATTGTTTTTTCCCCCTCCCTTCTATTCATCTTGTGCCTCCTCAAAACGTTTGAAACAAGAATCTTCTGATTATGCACAGGAACACAGTTATCACAGTTCTCATTCCTTGGGCAGAAGGGCATCTTAGTCTGACTTCCTATAAAACCATAACTACTAGCAATAAACATACTAGCAATATTGTCAAAAAGCCTGCAAGTAATTAGGGTGGTGTACGGTCAGTGGTAACACCACTTGTAGGAGTATATTGTGCTTTCAAATGCAGACTGATCAGAAAACTTTAATAGTCCAGAGAAGAAACTGAATTAAGTTCAAGTCAAATGGCTATTTCCTTTTCCTCTTTCTGCTCTGCCACCTCAGGCTGAGTGGAAGAAAACACCAGCAGATACCTGAACCTGAAAGAAAACAAGAGTCATCCCCCTCCTCAAGCTCTGTATCTTCATTTAAAATTCTATTTATGTGTCAGTGTGACTCACACACTTTTGGGACATCCCTCACTACAGTTTCTCCTGGGCATCCATAACCTGATAATTCAGTGTCCTCAGCCAGGATGTTCTCCTTCACAGTCTGTGAACAGCTCACAGGGATGTAACCCTAACCAATAACCCCATCCCAAAAGTATTGTCATTGAAGACAGAACTAGACACTCGTTAGAGCTACATAAATGTACAGTTCTTTCTGAAAGCTAGTGAAGTATTTGGCTCAACCCCTTCCTTCGGTGTAATCTCATGACATGGAAAAGTGCTTCTCCATTTTCACTCCTCAGTTTCACTGAATGGTCCCTTTTTCTCATGATACAGGGAGAATAGAAGCTCTAAAGTCTACCTTTCCTACTCTACTAATTATTTTGTAAACTATGTCTCTATTTATGCATCTCTCCTTTACAAAATAGTGACTTATTTTTACATTCCTTAATCACTCACGTCACCAGTCCCCAAAGTCTCCCCTTCAAGGCCAGACTTCTGTTGATGTCCACAGAGCATTTAGATAAGACGGTCCATGCCAGTCCCGAAATGTCATGCCTGTGATTATTATAGAGTTAATTTAAACCCCAGAAGGGGTAACATCTGCCTAAATGCTTTCCTTGCCATTGCACTGTTGACATTGAACTTCGATTACTGTTGCATTGCCATCAGATCCCTTCCCAGTCTCCATTTTAGTAGGCATGTTTTTTAGGGCAAAGCTCTTCATTCTGCAGAAACTTCTAGAATCCATTCTTACACCTATTTATTTGAATGAATCTTTACTGAGAATAAATTAGCAGAATTATTTGCAATATTCTACAGTATTTTTAAAACAGAAAATTCTCTTCATGCTTTCCTGGATCCCTTTTACCTTTTAGTACATTGTTTGTGACTAGCTAATACTCAAAAGACCGTTCTCCTCCTTCTCTCTCATTTACAATCAGTGTGCTCCCAGGGGAAATTAAAAAGGCTATTAGTCTCTATATTCATGGCATTAAATTTTGCATACCTACATCTCATCCAAATTTGAGATGTCTTTCAGTAATCATTTATGAAATACTCTTTGCTTGAAGTATTCATGTTAGTTATCAGTCTTCCAGGTGTTTTGACATATTTTTAATTATGATTCTGACCAGCTTTCAAGAAACAGACAAAGTTTCACTATTCAGCTTCGCTACTTCATCCCTAGCATAATTTTTTAAACTGTGGGTAAGTCTGCATTGCCTCCCCTGATACTCTAGTATCATGTCAACTTTCTATGAGTGATCACGTATTTTCCTTACCCAAAAAGCCAAGGTGACTGACTACTTTCCACCTGAGGTTCTCTGGAATTCATGGAGGTATGCCATATAATGCCTTAAAATTTATAGTTTGGTCCATGATGTCTCCTTATGAGACCTCGACCTCCAAAAGCTGCTTCATTATGAAAAAAATGAATGGACGCAGGACAAGAATATAAAAGCATCCTACACCCTCAAAACCAAAGATGGATATAAAAAACCCAAAGTTTTTCACAATTGTTCTCTTTAACCTCACTTGATCCAACATATCCACTAATTCTTTCACAGGCTTCCTGATTCCCACACCCTGGAAGACTCTCATTTATACTTTTCATTCATTTTATTGTTCTGCAACTCCCTGATCTAGTTTCCCTCCTAATTACTACATGCTGCAAATTCAATTTCTCCCTACTGCAAATTTTAAAGAACCTCCTGCATGACTCCCAATTTCTCAGAAATTATAACTTAAGTCACATAGGTATCCTATTATCTTTTTGATCCACAGGGATGCTTGTCATCCAAGACTAATAATACATTGTAAGTATCTGCAGCACTTCCAAGGATTTTAATCTTTTACTATTAACTGCGATGTCAGCTTCTCAGTCAGAATGAAACAGCATTAGTTTGAGCTACTATGATCAAATTTTATATCCTGTCTGCATTTTCACACCATCTGCTTTTGAAGTGGTAGGCAGACTCTTAATCAGACTTACTGTGCTTCAGTGTCTGTAAACGTCGTAGTTCTTTGAAAAGTGACTTGAGGTAGTTCTATGTATGTTATGTATGGTTTTCCCCTACCAACCTGTCTAGATGTTGTCCCCACAGGCCCATTCAGAGCACATCTTGGCCACAGGGAACCAGCAGTAAGGGCTAGGGTAGACCAAGCATGCCACAGCTAAAATATTCCTCATAGCTTGCAGAAGATCTGGATCCCAGCCCCTGCCCACCCCTGCATTGCTTTCTGTCAGAGATATCACAGTCTGAACGCCTAATTAAGTACTTTGCAGCAAGTATTTGTAATTATGTATCTCCCTGGTATCTTCCAGATGCTGACTGAATGTCTTGAGGACCACAGTTTATAATCTATTTCGATCTCTGTGAATATTTAATCATTCATATAAAGAGGAAGAGCTTCAAGGAAAAAAGCCTTAAGAAAACAACCACCTCCAGTTACCCAAAGCTGGGTAATAACAGCATTTACCTGAGATATGCTAGCACATCTATCTCTCTTTCAAACAGGGTGTTCAACCTTGGGCAGACACAGAAGAAGCGGTGTCCTTCTGCTGATCCTTTCGAATGAACCCTGCTCTGCTCTGGTACCGACCCACAGCCACTATGCCTGTCTGAAGCATCAAGGGAAAAGCAGTTGACCCAGGTTTAAACTTTTGCTATAAAGCTATGAGAAGAATGAAAGCCTCTTGCAGAGTTCTAAAAAAAACCAAGAACCCCTGTAGGGTTCATGAAAATAAAGAGACCAAATACAGGAGACAGTTAATTTTTGTCCTTGCAGAGAGAAAGGTCATGGCACAAACTAAAGATTTAAAAGGCATAGGAGAACAAGAATGAAAAGAGACATTACAAACACAACAATTAGGCAAAAAAGATGCAGTTAGAATTTGTGCCTTACAGATATCAAAGAATCCAATTACAAGATCAAAACTGGTAACGAATCAGGCTTTGCTAGTTCTGCAATTCAAAGCACTACCTGCTTCAAAGCACAAAGTGCAGCTGTAGCCTGAAAACTTACTACCACAACCGCATGCATGGCATGGAGCTTGTGACAGGCCTGGTGGGAACAGAGTCATCTGGAGGGAACATCAGTCACTAGGAAATAAAGGCCGGGACTTTCCTTTTGAAAAAGACTTTCTGTACTGAAAGCAGCGCTTTCAGTACTGAGAAGTCTTAGACTTCTGAGTGTTTCAGGGAAGGGTTGCAGCTCCTATTTCTCACCATGGTAGAGAAAAGATAGTTCATGTAGAATCACAGAATGGTTTGGCGTGGAAGGGACCTTAAAGATTCTGCAGTTCGAAGCCCCTGCCATAGGCAGGGACACCTTTCACTAGATTCAGTTGCTCATAGCCTTATCAAACTTAGCCTCAAACACCTCCAGAGAAGGTGCTTCCATGACTTCTCTGACATCCTGTTCCAGAGCCTCATCACCCTCACAGTAAAAACTTTCTTCCTAATTTAAATCTACCCTTTTTCATCTTGACATTGTTCCCCCTTGTCCTATTCCTGCACTCTCTCATAAAGAGCCACTCTCCAGCTTTCCTGTAGGCCCCCTTTACATACTGGAGGCTGCTATAAGGTCTCCCCAGCGCCTTCTCTTCTCTGGGCTGAACCAGCTCAACTCTCTCAGTCTGTCATCACATTGGAGACATTTTTAGGGTTGGTGAGAGACAAGAAAGGCCTCCATCCACCTGAATTATTCCATTATATCTTCTGGATATTACAAGCTCTGGAGCAGGGCTGATATGATGTTTTAATGTGACTTGGCAGGTTCCAGTAGCACACTCTTTTAACAGGCACAATTGTAACAGATAGACATAGTGGACTGCTGACAGCCTGAGTGGAGTTCAAGGGGGAAAAGGATACAACTTCACCCTATCAATCCAGTCATTAAGCAACCACCTAAATTAAATCACAGAATGACCTGAGTTGGAAGGAACCCACAAGGATCACTGAGCCCAACTCCTGTTCCAGCACAGGACAACCCCAACATTCACAACGTGTGTCTGAGGGTTTTGTCCAAATGCTCCTTGAATACAGTCAGTCTTGGTGCCATGACTGCTTCCCTGGGGAGCTGTTCCAGTGCTCCACTACCCGCTGGGTGAAGAACCTTTTACCAATATTCAACCTAACCCTCCCCTGGCTCATCTTCCTGCCATTCCCTGCTATCTACAGGGGCACAAACACAACTATCAGAGCAAGAGGGATCCTGCGCTCCCTCCTGTGTCATTACCACTGCCCACTCATGCTCACTATACGTCTGAATCGACGACGCAGTGCAGGGATCCACCTCAGCGTGCGCCCGAAGGCCTGCAGCTCTCAGAAGTCACAGTGGCGGCGTGGGCGCTGCTGCCGGAGACAAGATGGAGCCCCGCTCTGCCATTTTACGGCTACCCGCAGGCTGGGGAGAAGAGAGAGGAGGAAGAGAGGGGACCCCCCGCACCCCCAGCCGCAGGAAGGTTGCGGAGGCGAATGTGCCGCTGGGTCCCCCAGCACGGCGAGACAGCTGCAGCTGCCCCCCTCCCCGGGCCGAGAGGGTGGAGATCGCGCCGTGACGTACCGCCGCGCGAGGCGCGCGGCTTGGTGACGCCTCCACCGCGCATGCGCCGCCAGCGGGGCCGCGACAGCCACCTCGGGACGCTGAGCCAACCGGAAGCCGCAGGCTCCGGACAGGAAGTGACCCCTGCGCCCCGTGACGGGCAGCCCCGCTCTGGCCCCGCGTGACTCATCAGCCTGACACGCGGGGTGCGGCCACTGGCAGCCGCTCCTCTCTTCCCTTATGCCCCGGCCAATCGCAAGGGCACGCTCTCCTCCATCGCCGTCATCCTTTGATGGGCGTGCGCGACAGCCAAACAAGCGCCGGTTGGCCCGCTGACACCGCCCCCCCCCCCGCCAAGGGGCGCTGCAGAATGGAGGTCCTTGCCGGCGCGAAGGCGTAGGCGACCCCGGCCTGGCCCGCCCCTTCCCCCTCCCCCGTCTCGAGGCAGCCCCGGCCGCACCTCCCCCATTCCCGCCGCCTGCTCCCGGGTTGCATGCGACACGGGGCGGGGAGGAGCCGCTCGGCCGCTGCCTGCGGGCACTCCTCAAGCTCTTAAGGTGGCGCTGCCCCCCTCCACATCCGGTGTGACGGCGGCGTGCCGGATTGCGCCAGGCGGCTTCCGGGGGCGGAGGGGGAGAAGGAGCCTAGAGGCGGCCACAAAGCTGGTGAAAGGTCTTAGAGTGGAAATCGTATCAGGAGCGGCTGAAGTCACTGGCTCAGTTCAGCCTAGAGAAGAGGAGACAGCGGGGACCTCAGCCGTTCACTGCTTCCTCACAAGGAAAGGAGGAGGAGCAGGCGCTGACCTCGTCTCTGTGGTGACCAATGACAGGACCCGAGGGAAGGGCAGGAAAATGTGCCAGGAGAGGGTCAGGTTGGATATTAGGAAAAGATTCTTCACCCAGAGGTTGGTGGAGCATTGGAACACCTTCCCAGTGAAGCAGTCACGGTGTCAAGCCTGACTATATTCAGGAAGCATTTGGACAATGCCCTCAGACACACAGTGTGAATGTTGGGGCTGTCCTGTGCAGGGACAGGAGTTGGGCTCGGTGATCCTTGTGGGTCCCTTCCAACTCAGGTCATTCTGTGATTTTGTGACCCCACCTTGCCAGGTGAGGGACTGATTGCTCCTGGGTTTATGTGGAAAGGGATAACAGCCTGGAGCTTGCTTGGTGACGATGGCTGCTGTGGGGTCAGAGAGCTGGGAGTCTACCTGCATAGGAGCCCCGGGCTTGGCCAGCAGGCACAGTCCTCAGCCCTTGGCCAGCCTGTGGAACTTTGAGCTGCCGGCCGGACCAGTTGGTGCTGTGGGAGATGCAAGGTCCCACAGCCTTTTGTGTAGCTGGGATCCTAAACACATATTGAAAGCACCCAGTTTTAAGCCACCCGTTTTGATCTCTTGTAAGATACATCATTACATGTACTACTCTGAGAAGCAGGCAGATATGTCATTCCCATATACTCACGAGAAATTACTCAGGGATGTAATGCAATCAACTGAAGTAAATGTGTATATATTATATATACACACAAATATATATAAAAAGATTTTCCTGGGTAAGAAGAGGTTTTGGGAAAAGAAAAAAACAATCAAACCCACAAACCAACTACCAAACCCTGCGTAGGAAAAAAAAATAGAGTTGTAAAGGTTCAAAAGACCTCTAAGATCATCTATTCCAACCATCAACCAAAATGACCGTGCCTACTAAACCACATCCCGAAGCGCCACATCTACACGCTTTTTGAACACCTCCAGGGATATGCCAGCATACCTGTATGTTACACTGGATTGTTGAGGTGCCTGTTCATGAGGAGTTGCAAATGGAGGGAACAGTCCTTCAGACAGGATATGGAAGTGAATTCCTCACTGAATACCAGTCCTAACTGCCAAAAAACAAAGCCACCTCCTACACCTTCCTGGATACCAGAAGCCTCAACTGCCCGCTACCCATCTGTCAAAATTTATAGCTTTCCCTAGACAAATACTAACAATTCAGTCATGCACAAACCCAGTGGCATCTTGACAAATTGGAGAAGGATAAAATATATTGACTGTAATGTAAAAATAAGTTAAGTGGTAACTAGTTTACTTTTTTTTTTTTTCCGTGTCTCCATCTGTTATGCCCTATCTTCTACTTAGCTTGCAAAGTCTTTGGGATGAGTCTTTGTCCTTTGAATGCTAAATAAGATAACAAGGTCACAGTCCATTCCCTTCTATGTTTTTGTGCAACACCAATTCTTTGGTCTGCCTCTCCAAGACTGTTTTTGTATTGGATGGCATTTTTGCATTTATTCAAGTAGCAGAACACATTAGTGGCTTTATTTATTTATTTATTGTCTATGAAAAGCAGAGAATATTTCAGACATTCATTTGTGGGAAAGGATCTTGCAACCAAAAGGAAAAATAAATGAGGAACAGGCATTGGATGCCTGGCACGTGTCAGTTCCAACTGCAGTTTTCTAACACCTCTGCAGCTGGCTATAGATCAAACCACTCAGAGATACCACCCATCTGTGTGTGCCTTCCAGCAAAAAGATACTTCTGCCTTGTCTCTCAGTAGAATTAAGAGGAGCCTGTGCACAGTACAGCCGCAAGTCCTAGCTGGAAGGGAACTGGAGAACTTGGTGTGGAAACAGCAGGGGCACCCAAAGACTACCTAGCCCAAGGAGAAGTCCAAGGAGAGGCAGAAGGCCAAGGGAACTGAAGCTAAGGTGTGTACCCAGGACTGGAGCGAGTCTAGAGGAAAGCAGAAGAGGGTATAGCTCTCCTGTGGGCTGTGGAGGTGGACAGGAAAGAGTTTGCTCCTTAGTAATGATTAGGAATACTGTGATGGGATCTGTAATGAGATAATAATATAGAAAACAGGCAGGAAACCCTCCTTGATAGAGAGAACAGGAAGTAGTGCAGAGAAAAGAGCAGCTGGAATAGAAGAAAGGTTTGGTGTGGGGGAAGAGCATCCTCAGAGGATGGAGGTGGGGTGTTTTTTCTCTTGACTTCCTGAAATAATCTCAAGGCACTTTGGCAATTTTCAACCTGTTGAAGGAATGTAAGGAGTCATTGCAAGTGAAACACTAAACTAAGCCCTGCAAAACTAGCAAGGCTTACAACACTCCCTCTGCCATCAGAACAATTTCTGTATTACAGTTTACAGACAAAATAAAACCCAAAAGAATAAATCTACTCAGAAAATGCCATTTTCTCTCAGCACGTGTCCTACCCTCTACTCCAAGCCTTACAGCACTGTTACTGTTCGGAGGGATGCAACTGTGAAACTATCCACAGAAAGAAGAGATTATCAAATACGGGCGGTGTCTTTCAGGTAACTGGGGTGGGAACCCCAATGCAGGCTTTTCCATGATTGTGCATTTCAGATTCATACATTTGAGTAGCCTGCCTGTGGCATTGGCCTCAGATGCAGAGAAATCCCAGGTGGTGGCTATTACTTGTCACACACCCATTTTGGAATATTAGATCCTATTTAGTTTACTTCACTGCACAGTCCTCTTCAATGCTGTAAAACATCACACACTGACACAAGATTCCCAGTGTTCAACCAACTGGGTGAAAGCAGGACAACACAGTAGGTCATTCATGGGGTTTTCTATATGGTTTTAGCTGTCTGTAACACGTCACAAAGGTAGTGATTAGACTTTTAATGGAGTTGCAGCAGAAATCATAGAATCATAGAATGGTTTGGGTTGGAAGGGACCTTAAAGATCATCCAGTTCCCTACCATGGGCAGGGACACCTCTCACTAGACCAGGTTGCTCAAGGCTCGATCCAACCTGACCTTGAACACTTCCAGGGAGGAGGTATCCACAACTTCCTTGGGCAACCTGTTCCAGTGTCTCACCACCCTCATTGTGAAGAATTTCTTCCTAATGGCTAATCTAAATCTTCCCCCTTCCAATTAAAAGGCATTCCCCCTTGTCCTACCACTCCATGTCCTTGTAAATTGTCCCTCCTCAGCTTTGCTGTAGCTTCCTTCAGGTACTGGAAGGCTGCTTATAAGGTCTCCCCGGAGACTTCTCTTCTCCAGGCTGAACAACCTGAACACTCTTCAGCCTGTCCTCATAGCAGAGATGCTCCAGCCCTCTGATCATCTTCGTAGCCCTCCTCTCAACCTGTTCCAACCTGTTCCATATCCTTCTTATCTTGGGGATTCTAGAACTGGACGCAGTACTCCAGGCTGGGTCTCACCAGAACAGAGCAGAAGGGGAGAAGCGCCTCCTCCAACCTGCTGGCCATGCTTCTTCTGATGCAGCCCAGGATACGGCTGCCCTTCTGGGCTGTGAGTGCACATTGCCAGCTTATGCCTTTTAAGATTTGGGGACATTCCTGCAATAGGTTTGTGACAAATGCAAGCAGTAAGAGAAGATTACCATGGATGGAGAGATGAAGATTTGTCAGGTGGGAGAAGGCCGAGCATCCTGGGCTGAAGGAGAGTGCTCTGGGTGGGAGATGATGCCCACCGAGTGGGGGTGACCGGGGGGGGCTTCGCAGCCACCACCAGGGAACGGGGAGTGCCAAAGGTGGCTCCTCACAGCAGTGTGAACCGAGCCTTAGGGCCAAGAGACAACTGGGCTCACCAGCTGGCGAGCAAGCTGCGCCTGTAACACCAAAAATGCTGGCAAATAAACTCTCTTAAGACTTGTATCAGAGTTTTAGAAAGTGCCATCCTCTATTTCAGTGCTGGGCGCATGAAGGAATGATTTCCATCAATCATGAGACAAGAGCCGGGGTCAGAATATATTTCCTTCTTTTATATATACAGTTTTCCAGAAATCTTATGCATATACTGTTACTTTCCAAGGACTAATTTTAATGTTATTGTGAACCTCACAACAGCTAATTGGAGCTTTGGAGCCAGCTCTGTCTGACCTTGCATTTTTATATTTAGAAAGACTACAAACAGAGGTGATTATAGAAGAAGGCACATCTGTTCAGCACATACCATACTTAACATAAAAGTTATAATTTCTTAAAGAACAGTGTCTGGAAAAATGCTGTTTGAAAAAAAAAAATGGTATAAAAAAATGTGCTATCAGAGAGACATTCCGTCTAACTTTCAAAAATACAGTTACTCTGCACTGGTGTGACCTCACCTCGAGTACTGTGTGAAGTTTTGGGCGTCACAGTATAAAAATGATATCAAGCTACTGGAGAGTGTCCAGAGGAAGCAACGAAACTGGTGAAGGGTCTAGAGGAGAAATCCTATCAGGAGCGGTTGAAGTCGCTTGGTCTGTTCAGCCTGGAGAAGACAAGACTGAGGGGGGACTTCATAGCCGTTCACTGCTTCCACACAAGGGAAGAAGACGGTGCTGATCTCTCTCTCTCTGGTGACAAATAGGACTCGAGGGAATGGCAGGAAGATGTGCCAGGAGAGGGCTAGGCTGGATATTAGGAAAAGGTTTTTCACCCAGAGGTTGGTGGAGCACTGGAACCGCTGCCCAGGGAAGCGGTCACGGTGCCAAGCCCGACAATATTCAACAAGCATTGTGAATGTTGGGGTTCTTGTGCAGGGATAGGAGTTGGACTCAAATGATCCTTGTGGCTCCCTTCCAACTCAGGTCATTCTGTGATTCTACTTAAAGAAACTTAACTAAAGTTAGTTAGAAAACGAATTCAATAGGAAACTAACTCTACTTTAGCTTAAATCAAAATATTCCAGTTTTTGCAGTAGCAACTACTTCCCATATCAACGTAGCAGGCTTTTCCACCAGTTCTTGCTGCACAACCTGTAACGTCTCGGACTGGGTTTTCCCTTTGTTTAGAAGGTGAAACTCAACTCTACTTTAGCTTAAATCAGAATACTCTACTCCCTGCAAGACCCGCAACCCCTCTTGCGGCCCGCGCGGCCCCAGCGCTGGCAGCGCGGCGCCTCCTTAAGGCGCGGGGGTGGTGGCGGGGGGCGGGGCCGGGGCCTGCAGTGCCGCCGCAGCCCGGAGCAGCAGCCGCAGGAGCGGCGGGGCCTGCACAGACTGCGCGCCGCTCGGCAAGGTCCCCCGCCGCCTCTTTCCCCGAGCCTGGGGTGGCCCCGGAGACGCATCCGAGTGCGCGGCGGGAGGCGGCGGAGGCGCCGCGCAGCCTCGCGAGCTGCTGCGGCCTCCGCGGTAGCGGCGCCCGGGCGAGAGGCGCTGGGGCCGGGGGGAGGCAGGGACGGGCGCCGCGCGGCCCGGGCGGGGGAGGCCCAGCCCGTCCGCAGCCCCGAGGGCTCTCCCGCTTAGGCAGCCCCTGCCCGGCGCGGGGTTCGCCCCCGCCTCTTGCCGCATCACCTTCCTCGCAGCTGGCGCGGGGGGGAGCTGAGCCCCATCCCCTTCCCCACTGCTGGCGACAGAGCTGAACGCCGGCCCCTCCCCGCGAACCAGAGGCCCCCGGCGTTGAGCCCTGGTCGCTGCCCAGAAGCAGATCTGCGCTTCCTCGCGGTGCGACGGAGCCTCCTGGAGCTCCCTCAGCGCCTCTTTAGGGGAGAGGTGTCCTCAGATCCCGGTGCGAGAATAACCCTTTACACCTCCTCCTCTCTTGCTACTGAGGAAATTTCTTCCCCAGCTCGTCCCCAGACCAGATAGTGACAGGATTCCCAGTAGAGGAAACCCCGTATACCCAAGAGAGGCAGGTCCCCAAGGCAGAAATAAGGAGGCGCTCCAGATAGTTACCTTTGCTCAGCAGGCAGCAGAGAAGGGGAAAAAAAAGGGAGGGAAAGCAGAGGCAGATTTAGATATTATTGCCTTTTCCAGTTGTTTTTAACCACAGGAGATAAAGGTAATTTCCAATATTGACCTCATTCTCCTTCATCCCCAGAAGGATCCCTCATCCCTTAGTCCCAAGAGGGTTTTCTTCAAATATTTTGTGCAAGGAGAAAAGACACACCTCCCAGTCACAGGGAAAGGAAAAATATTTCACTGATGATATCCACAGAGATAGAAGGAATTTTTTCAGAGAAAGGATTCCCTACTCTTATGGAGTGCACCTAGAGGAAAGAGAAGAGTGATTTACAGATAGACTGAGGAAATTGATCTCTGAAATAATCAAATAGTCGGAATACCCCTTTAGAAGTCAGCTGCCAAAAGGGAGAGAGGACCTTCATCCTGGGATAAAACTAGCAGTTTTAGGAGACTGACAATCTCAAGCAGAAGATCGTCATTTCATCCACAATCCCTTTAACGTGAAAATATTTTTGAAGAAGCTCTTGGAGTAGCTGACAACAGTGCTCTGAGGATGGCTCTCAAAGGAGGAGTGTGAAGGACAGTACTCCTAAAACCAGCACTGAAGATAATCCACCTTCCTTCAGAAAATCTTCCAGAGTGAGTGACTACATTATCTTATCTCTGTTCCTAGCTGTCCTCTTTTGCCTTCTGTCCTTGTTTTCCATGTCTGTCCTCTCACTTTATTTGCTTTCCTTTTAATCTTTTTGCTTTCTTCCTGTTTCTGAACCTCTACCCAGACTTCTTTTTCTCAGTCTCTCTCATTTGGCCCCCATGCTAAATGGAATTGACCTGATTCTTTCCCTTACTAGGTAGCTTGTGGGAGACTTTAGCCCTGTATAAATGTAAGAAACCTCTCTGCCTTTTCCCTTCTACTTTCTTTCACTGGTGTATTCATCCTAGGCTTGCCTTTTATCATCATCGTTGTGAAATTAATTTGTCATTTGGGGGCAATTAAAAAAATGGCCAAAAAAATGTTGAGGAGATAGGAGCAGAGTGATTTGTAATCTAGTGTCCATGGATGCACCCATGGGGTTGAAGTGTCAGTTGTTCTCCAGGTAGGTCCTACTGTGCTTGTAACTGTGGGAATAAAATCATTGTGCTTTGCAGACTTTGCTCTGCTTGGGACCTGAACATACAGATCCCACTGCTAGTACTATAGGATGTGTTTCCTAATCTACTTAGGGCTGTGTGGTGAATTCTGGAAAGAGTGCCCTTGAAGGTTGGTTCTGTGGTGCTCAGTGGCCTGGGAGTGAAAGTCGTGACAGTGCTGGTATGCCCTGCTCTGAAAGCCAAAAGGAGCCTTTCCATTGCCACCAGTCTTCATCTGTGTTTTATGCTGTGTTCATGGGCTAGGAATGTGAATCCTAATGCTAATGATATGGTGAGCCAAGCTGGCTGCTTTTTCTTCGTAATGAGGCAGTTAATTTCCAGTCACAAATGAGTATTCTGACACTATCATGATGATTTCCTGAGAAATGAAGTTGGAGGGAGACTTCATCTCAAATGAAGCCAAAGCAAATTCCCATAGCAGAGGAATCATGCCTAAAGATACCTCACCTGAGATGTTCCTGTTTCTGTTTTTCAGTGAGATAGCAGTGAGGAAAAATAAAATCATAGGGCCACTGGAATCCATTTGGGAGCACAGTGGTTAACAGGGAGTCCCTGAAGAAGGAACTCCTTGTTGTGATTTCCTAGCATGATCAGACAAAAGATGCCAGGTCACTCCAAAGTGTTTCCCCGTTTTGGCACAGAATTTTGACTGTTACCCATTGCTTCAGAAATTAGCAGTTACCCATAGCTTCAGAAAGTCCTTCCTGCTAAGGGAAGGCTGAACCATGAAGCATACATATATTCTAGGGTACTGTTAGATGTCCTCCTACCTGTTGCCCTGTAGTTATGCAATCAGCCTGTTTTGAGTGCAGCTGTGTTATGTAGCACAAGTGAGAATGTACCTGAAGCACTATGGCCTTTGTACATTCAAGGGGGTAGCTGACTTTTCATGCTCTTGTGGTTAATTTGTCTTGCGCTACCCCCTTCCTCACAATAATGACTTGACAATTTCCAAGTGTTTCTGGCTCTGGTGGATGCCAGGGCACTTTACAGAATCTATATGCCAGCCTTACAAAATTCTGCTCTCTCACAACAATCATTTTTCTGTACATGAAACATTTTTTTCTTCATTATTAATGATAAAGATTGAGATTTTGTGTTTAACTGCATGAGCTTTAGGTATTCATGACAGACATACAAGGCTGAAAGTTGTATGCTGTAGAGTAATTGTTATTTATTTGTTAATTGCTGACAGGGCATTCAGTGCTGACTTGGACACAAATAAGACAATCTCGACTCTGAAGATCTCATAGTCTAAAACACGGTCATACAAAAGCTAGGTCATACAAATTTAAGGAAGGGAATAATTTTTATAGAGCATAGATCTTCAGTGTGATTGTGGCATTTAGCCTGTGATAACCATTTGGTGTAAAATGCAGTTTCCTCTGAGGTGGAATACTGCAGTTGTTCTGCACCATTTATTTTATACAAAAGTATAAAAAAGAAGAAAAAGGGAGAGTTTTATTAATCTTGATAAAAGTGCAAGGTACTTTATAGACACATGTAAATGAAAGTGGTATGTCTTTACATTATATTATGTCTTTACGTTAAGAATGTTAACCCTGAACATCTAAAATTGAACATTAAAAACCACATTCAGGTACCTAAGTAAGTAGCCTAATTCTTGTATGTGCCCAGAAATGTAGAGTTCACTTCAACAGAAGCAATGAAGACTTCGACATTGGAGTAGACAGACACTTATTTATGCATGTATGAGTTTGTAAATTTAAATTTGGACGTTCATGCTTCCAAAAGTTGACTTTTAAAGTTGAGGCAGTCTGATACTGTCCTGTATGCGCTCTGCTCCCATCTGAGAACCGTGTATGGCATTTCTCAGGTCAAGCCCTTAAGTAATACCAAATGAGGTCTAGAGAGCTATTAGGAAAAGGATTACCTTACTGAAAGATCATGAGGTTATATTAATGTTTAAGTATGTGTTCTATAAGTTCTTGGGTTTTGTCTTGAAATCTGGATCTATAGGCAAGTTTCTAGGATTGAATAACGAGTTGGAAAAGTTGGAATGAAATACACTAAACACTTTGAAGGGTTTGGATATAGTTTCGCAGTGCAAGACGAGGTTGTGACTACTGTAGTATTTTTTTTTTTCTGGTGTCTCTGGAGAAGATTTTTCTTGTCCCAGAGATACAGGTATCTTTGCTTACTATCTCCTCCCCTAAACATCAGCTGACCTTCATACAGTGGGAGATTCTGTCTGCATCACAGTTTGGATCTTTGGTCCTTCAAGTGTCAGAAAGGAGGTAGTTACTGTAATGTAGACAGCTGTTCCTCAAGACCAGGACAGATGTTTATCTCATTTTACACAGCTATCAGACAGGAATTACATCTTGGTCTTTAGCAACCAAAAGATGAAGTGCTTTTGGACTCATTTTTTCATTTGCTTCTCCCAGCTTTGGATAGAATTGTAAGTAGTAACTTTCACACAGAACCCTCTGTGTTTTGTAGTACTCCATCCATTTGTAGAATCTGTAGATGAGAGATGCCTCAGAATTAAAACTTTGAAAAATATTCTAGCATTTTCAGTCTCAAAGACAACTTTGAAGAGTAGTGCTCAGATGAATGGACAGCCTAAAATGGTGTCTCTGAAATGCTTGACCTCTCCAGTTGCGTTAACTCTGAAGCCTAAAGAAAAGCATTTAAATATCTGTATTGGTGGCTGTTGCATGTTGTGTTATTTTAGCAAGAATATCCAGTTGATGTGTCCAGCCTCCAAATACTTTTCTTGGTTGGAGTCTGTATTGCTATTTGCTATCTATTCTCTTTTTGTTTCCTTTGTCCTTCAAAGGTATGTATGATGACCTTAAAAATCTGTAACATATTTCTGCCCTGTACTCGTATTTTCACTTTTAACAACAGTATGTGTGTGTGTTACTGAGAGCAAGCAAGTACGCTACATGTTTTCACAATTGCAAATTTCCATTTTAAGTTTGAAATTAAATTGCAAAATAGTGGGAATATTTCAAAATTCTGAGACCTCGCAACAGCGTTTAGGCCTGATTTGTGTCCTGTGGTGCTTTGCCAAGATTTGGACTAGGCTGTTGTTTTATCCTTCTGTCTTTGACCTACCCTGTGCTCTACCCCATCCTATTATGAACCTTGAAGATGGCACACAGATTTTGCTAGTTCCTGACCCTTTTTGAACGCTTTCCTGAATGCTGTCCTGGGCTTCCTAACATCGAGTCACAGTCAGGTTCCTCTTCTGCACTTTTAAGGCCTAGCATGTTTCCACCGCACCTGCTTCTTTATGCTCATTTCCTCCTATAGCCCACTCCTCCTCCCAGTTCTTTCTGTACTGCTCTTTGCATATCACTTTCCATGCTGTCCTGTGGTCTGATAAGCCTAAAATGCTGTTTCTGTCTTCATTCTCTCATCTCCTCAGTAGGATTCTTTACTGGCATGAGTAGTTTCTTAATTTATCTTACAGGGCCTGCTCTTACTTCCACATCTGCATTTTGGCCTGCTTTTGGTTGGGCTTTCATTAGATTATATGCTTATGGACACGCAGCATGTTTTTTTTCCTGAGGTTATGTCAAGAAACCTGTTCTTTTTTACCAGTATAATGAATAGAGTTTTGTTCTTCTGAAAATATCCGTCCAGTTCAGCTAGGCTAGGGAATGGCGCTTTGTCTCCATAATCCATCTGACTCATTCCTTCTCCCACCCTCTCTTCTCCTGTGTACCCTTCTCTTCCCAAGGAATAGCTGGATTTTAGTTGGTTAAAATGAAAAGCCCTTGTTCTTTCCAGCTCTTCAAGATCTTGGTATTGAGAACTGGGATGGACAATTTGTGCAAGGCCGAGTACCTCATGCCTCATCTTGCCAAGCCAGACAGTTTACTTTACGTTAAGTCAAAAAATAAGGGAATGTATGTTTTTTTCAGCCCCGTTTTGTGTATAAGAGAGACTGAGTAATGAGGGAGAGATGACGAGTGAGAGTTTTTATACCTTGAGGAAAAAGAATTTTGCTTTTTGTTTTTTACAATTAGCAATTCAAATTTTGTTTATGCTCTCTGCTGTATAAAGGCTGTGGCTGATTATAGCTGAAATATGTAATTACTGCTAAAAGTTCAAATCTGAATAATTGGGAAGGAATCTGAACTTTTTGTGGTCACAAATTAAAGGAGCAAAGTTTCTGAATTTTGTTTCCCCTAAAAAAATGTTGTTAAGAAACCAAACAACTCTCCCTCCCCATCAGGAATTTGCAGAGCAAAATAAACAAGTTGCTAAAATCATTACCTCTGAAATTTCCTTTATCTCTCCCTGAACAAAACAGACAAACTTTGAATGTAGAGAAATGGTCTGGGATTTAGAAGACCTGTGTTCTCTGCATGGTTCTGCTGCTCCTTTGCTGGACGACCTTGGGCTGCACGTTTATTCATATGTGGTTTCCCATTTATCCTGGAAGAGGTTGTTGATCCTTTGTAAGAATTTAAAACTATAAGGATGAAAAACACTTTATAAAGGCTGGCTGTGATTTCCATAATTACAATGTGATATTGAACTCAACACCTCTACATGCTGCTTTCTGTGGCATTACGAAACAGTGAAAGCATGATGCCCTAATTAATTTTTGTTTCATGGAAGGGTCTGTGATTCCAAAACTGAAAGATCTTGTGCCATGTCTGCAGCCTAGAACCTTTTTTAAGTTGACTTGAGTATATTCTGACTCCCTTGAAGCTTCTAAGATCACTAGTGACCTTTTCTTGGCCAGGTCTCAGGGTCTCCATTCCATCTTCATCCTTGGCTTCTCTGCTGTTTTTGACACTTGATCATGCCTAGTTTTGAAATCTTGTCCTCCCTTGACTTTTGTGTCAGTATTTTCCTGGTTTCCCTCCTACTGTTCTAGTCATTCATTCAGTAGCTTCTGCACTAAGGTATTTACTTTCCTCCATTTTTTTTTTTTTTCAAAAGTTAGATGCAAATATGCACCTCTGTTATTTTCTTTGCTTTTCTTTACCTCCTTCATTCCAGTGATGTTAAATTATGCCACTTGGTATAATACCTTAACATCTTTTCAAATGACTTGCTTCAAGTTTAAGACTGCTGAGGCCAAGATGGAACTCCAGAGAGCTCCTTTGAGATCTCCCTTTGTTTTCTGCTTTCCTCTGTTGTGAGCTTCCAGGGCTGGGCCTATAAAATCGGTTTTCTTGCACTGCACATACAGGGGTAGGGGTTCATCTTCCAATTTCATGGCATGAATCTCTCACGTTTTCTTAGTCTACTTGGGTAACCCTTATTTTTTTTTCTTCTACATTTACATTCTTAATTTACATACATTTCATTGGTTACCGCTAGCTATTCTTGCTGGCCTCTGACAATTGTGTTACCTTCTTGTCTTGTGAAAAACAATTACTGAGGCTGTGCTCCTGGTGTGTTTTCTCAACATGTTGCTATCTCCTCCTTGATAAACCTGTTTGGCTGTCATCTACCACATAAGGTTCCAGCTTCCTGTACTCAGACTCTGAGAGGCCTTCACATTTATGTTTCCCCTGTCTGTTGTTGTGTCTTGTGTCCTTTGTACCAGCAGCGTAAGTGTGACGTCGTGCTTTTCCATTTCTTGCATGAGCATCTCTTCACATTCTTCCTCAGCTGACTCATACCTTGATACATACAGGAAAATTGCCAGCCAATAGAGGCCAGATGTACTGTAAGCTACTTATTTGCATATTTGAAAAATTTTTAAAAGGTCTGACTGATACTCAGAAATTGTTGTCTTGTTACATGTACCCTCCTCTCCCTGGCTTCTTTTGTAAAGAAGGATGATTGAAAAAGTTGGTAGAGATCATCATAAGAAAAGAGGAGGAGGGTCAGTTTTGGAGCTGAACAGTATTTACTTGCAGTTGCAAGGTGGCAAGTGTGGCAGGTATGTGTGTGGAAGAAAGTGGCTTCTTTCAGTATCTATAAGGAAATGATAAGATTTAGTTTGAGGATGGTACACAAAATGGAGCATTTTAGGAGTAGGATGCAGAAAGCCAAGTAGAAATACTAGCATTTGAGCCAGAAGAAGCTGCTAATCGATGTGTTCCTTGCTAGTGTGGTTCTGAATCCTCTTGACCTTCAAGCTTGGTAAAAAAATCTTCGCAAGTTGTGAGCCTGGCTGGGGATTGTCAGGTATTTTATCGCCTGGAATACAGTTCAGTCAGTTTAGTTCAAAGTAACAGCTAACACAAAATTAATTATGTTAAAACAATAGTTGAGACCTAATGTATGAGCTTTACACATTAAAACTTGATTCTTCTGTCATTCTCTAATTCAGTTTCAGCTGCACTTTGCTTCTGAACTCCTCTATAACAGGCTTTTCTGCAGTGCTTTGGCGATTTTAACTTCGGGAGCATCTGCTATGTGTAGATTATGGCCAAGTGGTATCTGACTAATCTGCAATTGATACCAATTTTCTTATTTTCTGTGAATTCGGGACATGGTTCTTGCTAGTGCTTGATACCCAATTCCAGAAGTGGGACGGAATGGGTTGTGCCTTGTTGGGTTGTGGCAGCTATTGTAGAGTTCATATTGACTGCAGTGGTTCAGCCTTTGGTGAACAGGTTCTGACCACTTGCCATCAGATTTTAATTTTCACCATGCCTGGTTGGCATTCTTTTAGCTCTGGGAGCTCTCTTGCATAGAAGCTTTGTAGTATTACTATTAAACTTCAGGTTTAACAGTCATTTTTCACTGATAGACCCATTTTCTAATGAGAATAATAATACAATTTTCATTTATAAATGCATGTTACATTCTTTTAACCTGGGTGTCTGTACCTATAGAATCACAGAATCGTTTAAGTTGGAAAAGACTTTTAAGATCATCAAGTCCAACCATAAACCAACACTGCCAAATCCATTGCTAAGCTGTCTCCAGGGGTGATGGTTCAGCCACTTCTCTGGGCACCCAGTTCCAATTTTTGACAACCTTTTCAGTGAAGAAAGTTTTCCTAATATCCAGTCTGAACCTCTCCTGATGCAACTTGAGGCTGTTTTCCTCTCATCCTATCATTCATTACTTGGAGAAGAGACCAGCACTTAACCTTGCTATGACCTCCTTTTAGGTAGCTGTAGAATGCAATAAGGTCTCCCCTCAGCCTTCTCTTCTACAGACTAAACAATTTCAGATCCCTCAGCCACTCGTCATAAGACTTGTGCTCCAGACCCTTTACCAGCTTTGTTCCTCTTCTTTGCACAAGCTCCAGAACCTCAATGTCTTTACAACAATGTGAAGATCTTACAAGCATGGTATACTTAAGATGTTGTCTTTAATTTCAGAGACAGTCTGGTTATCACATCAGTGGTTACATATCCTGTACTGAAGGGTTATTACTGAATGTGATTCTGTTAGGCAGCCAAAAATGAAATCCTTCTCTTTAATAAGGATGGTGCAACAAGGCTGTGGGAAATACCTTCTCTTAGGTACAGTTTCTTTACCACAAGCTTCTTGGTTTCCAAGGAAGGATTTCACTCCAGATATGTGATTACAAATTTGAATTATTCCAAAACATACCCAATACCTTTCTAGTATAACAGTAATTGCTGTGTTAATATTCTTAAAGCAAATGCCAAAGATTTCTCTTGCCTGCTTTGGCATATGTTTAGAATTACAGCTCCTACTTCTAATGGTAAAATATTGCTTGGTGGTACTCAGTACAGGGATGCTATAGAGATGTTTCTCCTCTGGTGATGTATCTTCACTGTACTTCTTCAAAGTGCTTTGTTTGCTTTTCACTTCAAATGCGTTATTGGGAGGGTTGTCCTGGGACATTTGGCTTATTATTAGAATAAATCTTTTGTAGTGGTCTTATTACAAATAAAATAGGTTTTGGCTTAAAAACATTTTAGGAATACCAGTATTCTCAACACTATTTGCTGTTTCATTTGTCAGGTGTTACGTATTCCCCACTTTTACTTACGCGGCACCCAAAATAAACAACTGATCTTGCCTTTGAACACATTTTCAGACTGTCTGAGGGGGTCTCTGCAATGTTTGTGTAGTATTTATCTCTGCATTTTTGCCACATGTTTATATAGCAGACGACAAAAACACTTGATTAGTTGATGTTATTAAACATGTTATTAACAGTCAGTGCCGTTCATTCACTAAATTCAAAATACAAAATTATACCCTGCTCATGCACCTTTCACGAAGTGGAGCGGATGGAAAGGTCTTATGTTAAAATGTGCTGATATTTATGTAATGAGTAACAATTATGAAAAAAATTTATTTTTATTTTTCCTCGAGGCTTAATATGGACCTTGTGTTGTTGAGATTTCTGTTTGTTCAAGGCAAATCACATTTGTTTAACAATTTAATTATAACAAAACAATTAGTCCTGTGATCTATATTAAGCTATATATGGTCTAAAAGTTTTCATCATCTTCTAACTCTGTTTTTTCAGTGCCATCTTAATGTGTTGTGTTGTAACTTTTAGCAAATTCCCAGCTCAGGATGCCTTAATTAGTGTGTTCCACCTGTGTTCTTTTACATAAAATAGCATAAAATATTCAAAGCTGTTCCATCTTGCACACTAAGTAGTTTTGAGTAGGGGTGCAGAGTCTGTGATATGTGACATGGACAGGCACAGATTGTGACAGTTCATATTCCTATTAGGGATACCACATTGGGTGCTCTTAGGTGACAATAACTTCCTTTGGTTGAATTTTCTTTCCCTTTGTGGTTCACGACTAGTGTGCCCCTTGTTACCACATGTGCAATTCTGTAGTTTATTGGAAAAAAATTTTTTTGGCACGTTCTCCAGCTCCCAAAGAAGGGAAACGTAGTTCTAGAGTATGACAGTTTTTTACCTCTTTGCACCAGGGTCTACATGTAGCACTGCACACAGAAATGTGCTTTCAAACTGCAGTGCTTTTCTTCTGGTTTGCTGGTAACACTAGCATGACACCTACCGCTCCTTTCAGGTTAAGTTTCATTTTATGAACAGTACACATCAGTCTGTCTCTTCCTTCTGGATTTGATTCCAGAAACATAAACATTTCCCAAAGGCTTCTCATAAGTAGTTATCAAAATGGATAAATAACAATTTCAGTTGTTATTTATAATGAGTAGCTTTCTTTTTTCTAATTTCTTACATGAAATAATCTCTTCGGGAGGATGTTTTCTTAGAGAAGGTAAGATTTTTAAGTTTTTTTGCTACTGCTGTCTTAGTCCATACCACCTTATTTTTGAAGGAAAGCACATCTTAAAATGGCAAATTTTTCTTCCTGCCAGAGTTAGCAAAATTTATTCTTTTCATTTTTCTGTATTGGTGTAAGAATACAGGCTTCTTGCATGTGTAATTTACACAAGTATTTCAAAATTGCCTTTTTCCATCAAAGTAGAAGCTGTCCATTTCTCCATGCATATGGTATTCTTAGATATTATTTTTGTTCTGTACTTTTTTGAGGCAGTTTCCTGTAATTGACATCCCACTCGCCTTACTGTTTCAGAAAATCTGCAGTCAAATGGTTCTTTTTTTTGCCAGGTTAAGTTTTTTTTTTCATTTATTAAATGCCTTAGAAAATAGGTATATCTGAGTGTATGAGATGGATATTGTTTGTTAGATAACTGAATCTGTATTTCAGGCATCAAAACAGAAGTGACCTTATTTTTATAGGTGTTCTACAGTAATGTCTCTCACTGCTTGTTAGTTTGTTGTGCATTTCTTCCTTCTCAAAGTTTATGTTGAGAAATCTAAGTTGTGTCTCCTTTGAAAGTTTTGCCAGTAGTGTTTCATTGGATTGGAATAGCAGCAAGTGAAGCAACAGTGAAAGTAAGTATGGAAAAGTAAATGTAGAGATTTATTCTAGAATATGCATCCTCTGTAGGTTGTGTGCAGTTTCATTTATTGTATGACTCTGCTTCAGTCATAACTGATTCAGGCTGGTTGAGAGCAAGCCTTTGAGTTCAGCCTTAGAGAATATTTCAGGCTATAAATGTTTGTTAACTGCATTCAATATAACCCTTGGAGTGCTGTTCCCCGCATTTCATACATTTTTCAGTCCTGATATATAAGTAGCAGTGATATTGGATAAGATCTTACTGGCTGAGAGCAAGCATTTGCAAAATAGTGGGCCAGGCAAAGTACAGATGCCTTCAGTCCAGCGGCAGGGATGGTACAACGTGATAGACAGAAGGCAGCCTTGCATTTACACCCTGAGGTTTGAATTTGCTAGTTGCAAATATTTGAAGTAAGGCAGTAGCTTTCCTGGAAAGCCGTAGTGAAGTATCACTCGTCCCAAATGAATTAGTGGTTATTAATAGATTTTCAGTAATAGGATTTTCTTTAACAATTAGTACATTTTCCTTATGAATGAGATAGATTCTCATCTATTTAATGATGCTTTTTGATCAGTGCTTGGCTGTCATTTTTGTATCTCTCTGACCTGTCTTGACTTGGGATTGTACTGGCACTAGTTACTGGTTGAGAAATGAAGACTCTACAGTCAATTTCCAACTGTAGTTGATGGTTATGTCTTGGCTAACTTACCCTTCATTTTTAAAGCTAGCTAAATACATAAACAGGTGCCATTTACCATGTAAAGTGGGAGGTTATGAATTCTGGTCTTTAGCTTTCTTTTTACTTATTCAAAGTTAATTCTGACTTGCTAATGCATTGAAGTATTTTTTTAACACCCTTGATTTCAGTTCAGTGTGTTTGTTAGTCATTAGCCAGGGGTTTTTTTTCCTTTGTTTGAGTGGGATCATCAGAGAAGAGTTTGAAAGATGATTTTTCAGGCAATAAACTGGGAAGGGAAATTTGGAAGAATCGTCAGCTGCTCTGGTTTGGCTGCAGTCTTGTTTTATCATACCATTAAGTATTGTCAAGCTAGTGTCTTGTTTGGATCAGATGAATGAGAGATGCAGCACAAATTATAGAAAGTATTATTGTTACACTAAGTATTCGTTCAAGTGATTTTGTAGACAATTACACCAAATTATTTTTACTCTGACAGTGTTCTGGAATTGCCAGCTTGGCTATTCCTGATTATTACAGATCCTATATTGCCAGGATACAGGCTTATAAATCCAGTAACGTGATCAGGTTTAAACTTCGAAAAAGAATCTTATTCCACTACTTTGAAATTTTCCATGTGATTGGACTTGGGTCTCAGTCTTTGCTTTCTGTCCTAAATTACTGTTTAGTGTATATGCTCTTAAAGAGCTGCTGTGTTTTACTGAAAAGTAGTTATTTCAGTGCAGGGTGATTAGTACATATGTATACACAGAATGTTTTTATTTAAGATTTTGGGGGGTTTTCTTGTCAAAGCGTTTCATAAACTGGGGAATGAAAATATTCAGATCTTAGCGTGGGTGTAATATGACCCAATTCTAACCTTGCTTTTCTCCCTGACAAGTGTGTTTTACACAAATGCACAAGAGCGTGTGTATTTGACGATTGGCATGTTTCATACCAACTTTACATTTTATTGCATAGCAAATAATCCCAAATACTCTACTGACATAACCTAGGCAAATCTAAAGCTCTGTGAAGACTGCAGTGTTCTTGATTTCTGGTGTTCCAGATTGTTACCTTAATCTGCCATAGGGTTTTATAACATAATCTTATTGTATTTTTATTGTCTTAAAAAAAGGTGGGGGGAGAGGAGGAGTAGCTGGGAAATTTGTGTTTATTTTGCTTTGGATTTGTATTGTTGGCGTAACTGATGTTTTGTAATGGCCTAACATGCATATGATAAGCAGCATTTCTTTTCTGATTGCACTGTGGAAATTGAAATTTACATGAGGCACACTTGGAAAATTAAGCATTCAACTGATATTTAGTTCATGTCTGTTTTCTCCCAAGTTGAATGCTACTTTTAGTGAGGACTGTACCTGTGAAGTCACCATGCCAATGTAGTTGTGTTTCAGTGACATGGATACCTTAGCATTTTGTCTATCCCCACTGGGTAAAATACGTTATTGCTTTAACCTTATGTAATTCAGGGAGGAATAGTGCTGCTTTTTTTTAAAATGTTTGAGGTTACATTGATTCAACCAAAAGGAGCTCTATTCAGTAAACAACAGCTGGAGTAGGGTTGGATAATGGAAAGCCTTTAGCAGCTCTAATCAGCTAGTTAGCTGTGTATTGCTATCATATGTGATAGTGTGGCAGATTATTAGAGAGATAAGTTAGTAGCAGTTGGGCTTTTCCTTTCCTCCACAAACAAAAAAATATTTCCACTTGCTACAGATACTGTAGTGCTGCAATTTTACTTTTCAGTCTGTGAGTGCATGAGTGTGAGTGATAATGTTAGCTGTGCAGTTAGGAGGTGTTTTCTGAGCCCAAGGCCCTGTGGTGGTTGAGGGGTGGATTTCATTGGGGTATTGTGTAGGTTTGAGCTGTAAGAGGTATGATGAGCACATGCATGAAAATAAAAGGTTTAGCTTATACAAACATGTTGCAGTGCAGACTTTTAAGTGCTTTTGTGTTGTGAGAGTACTTTGGTGCAGAAGTGCAAGGTATAATAGAATGCATATGGTTGTGGGGGAAGAACAGGGAGCTTCTGTGTCAAAATTCTGGGTGCATCTGTCTCTGGATCTATACTTCCACACGGTGTTATTGTCAAATACCAATTTTTAGAATGAGTATCTAATTGGTATTCATACAGATGGATGTCTCCCTGTCTCATCTGATCCACTCATCTGAGTGATGCACTTGGTGGGAGGTGACTGCTGATGAATCTTCCTAAAGCCGAGTATATTCGTGTTGTCTGTTCTCGCTTTCGTGTATGCATTTAATCTATTACATGAGTGCGTGCATAGATAGGTGCATGTGTGTTTGTGCATTTAACTTTTCTGTGTGCTATCATGCTCAAAGGTAGTATCTAATCCTCTAAATGATTAATTTCAAAACCCAAGATATGAAACTTGCAGCCCTTCAAGAAACAGTTCTTCTCTTTATGCAAAGAATAAGTGCAGAACAGTGCAGATTGTGTCCATGGAAACTCAGCTACCTTGCTCCAGACTTCAAGGGATTGCTCCTACTGTAGTGATGCAGGCAGTTGTAAGAATGATGATCTTTCTGCTGCCTTGACTACTACAACAGACAGCATACAAATTTGTGCGCTAAGCGTATCAGTTCATACAACCTGATGCTGCTAATTATTGTCTTCATATAAATTAATTGTGAAGTAGAAAACTCTTGAGTAGAAGTGCTGGCCATGCTGAAAAAGTGTGTTTTATTTTTATGAAGGGAAATATCTAATCTTTCTTCTCATTAGTATGAGAGAAAAGATCCTGAGACTGTTTCCACCCTGTGGTAAACTTGTGTGACCTTGAACAAGTAAGTTTTTCATGTATCTGGTATTTGGGGAGAATACTTTCCTGTTACATTGTGAATTAAATGTGATTTAATTCAATAAAATGATGTGTATATATTTGGGAAAAATGGGTTATGATAGGCAAAGCTCTAACTGTTATGAGCTTAATATAGTCTGTTCCACCTCGACATGGCAGATGTAATTATCTATATATAGTATTATACTTGGTGTTTTAAATGAGATATGTAATCCTACCTCTAAGGAATAGGATTCATTATAATGTCACCTGATGCAAAAAGAGAGGCTATGCCTTAGAGAGAAATTAATTAAGATAGTCATGGTCCTGACTTTTCCAGATGATCTAATTAAATTGTGGTTTGTATATGGCATGATTTTCCTCTTACCTGACACAGAAAACCTGCATTACAGGTAATCTTGGTGAAGGGTCCCAAGTTTACGTTGCTTATGTAGTAACAGAGTGAATGTGATACAGCTGCTGAAAAGGCTCCGCTTCGTTCCTTACCTGGGAACAGTTGGGATACTGTGAGTAAGACTGTCCTAGCAATGGTACCATCAGCACTGTCCCACCTGCTGTCAACAAGGATGGTCCTCCCAGAGAAACAGTCACAGACCGTTTTGGATTATTCTGTTTGAGTGTGAACAAGGTATGTGAAGGAGGATATTCTTCATGTAGGTGTTTGTGATGGGGAGAAACAGAGGAGGACTGCAAACTGATATTTCTGTTTTTAGGTTCACTTTCTTTATATCTCAGGAGTTCCCTTTCTGCTCCTTTCTCCTCACAGGCACTTCTACTTCCAGCATCATGGCCTCTGACCTGGAAAGCAGCCTCACTTCCATAGACTGGCTCCCACAGCTTACTTTAAGGGCTACTATTGAAAAATTAGGGGGTTCCTCACAAGCAGGACCTCCAGGGACTGCCCGAAAGTGTCCCCCAGGCTCACCAACAGATCCTAATGCTACCCTGAGTAAGGATGAGGCTGCCGTGCACCAAGATGGGAAACCGCGTTACAGCTATGCTACTTTAATCACATATGCCATCAACTCATCACCTGCCAAGAAGATGACGCTTAGTGAGATCTACCGTTGGATTTGTGACAACTTTCCCTACTACAAAAATGCTGGTATTGGTTGGAAGGTGAGGACTTGCATCACACAAGAACCCTTTTTGTCTGATTAAAGACTTAATTCTGTGCAAAATATCCTCACTGAGCAAAATAAAAATACAGATGTGAAACCAAGTTGAAAGAGAAATTTTCTGGAGGAAATGCAGAGCCAGAAGTCCAATTTGACTTGAGAATTTATTTGTATGTATGTGGTGGCTCTTTAAGAAGGAGCCTGCAAAAAAAATCCAGAACCAACAACCAAGAAAAAAAACAAACCAAAGAACCCTCACAAACCAAACATCACTGCCAGTCTCTATATCACACTGATACTGTTTTCATGTATTGGTGGTTCAGCCCCATATTATTCATCCTCATCCATTCCTATCCACAGCTTCTGTTCTGCTTTGTTCTGGGTATATGCAGTGAGCTTTGGCTTTTGAGTATGCACTGCCCTTTTATTTTCTTTACTTTCTTCAGGGCATACTCAGAGGCTGTATGTTTACGTTCTAGCATTTACTTGTGTCTCTTAATCTCTCATCAGAACTCTATTCGTCATAACCTTTCTCTGAATAAATGTTTTCGGAAGGTGCCTCGACCAAGAGATGATCCTGGAAAGGTAAGAAATCTGCATGCTCCTGGGCAAGCAATTTAAAACTGCAGGGAATAAGCCAGGGTTGCCCTTTGTAACTCATGGCTGGAATTTGAAACCTAAAGTGTAGGCAGAAATGGAAGCAGTAGTAAGATTTACTGCAGGGCTTTGGCTACAGAAGCATTCACTTAAAGGGGACTTGTAAAGTTTTAGCAATTATTTTTATTATCTATCATGTTCAGTTGACTTTAAAGAAATGGTAGAAGGAAAAAATTAGATCAAATGTACTTTATCAGTTTTGTTTCTTTTTCTTGATTTTTATGTGTAAAATGTGGCCAGTCTGTTCTGTTATGAAAAATCATAGTGGTTGTTGGTGAATGGTAGGACTAAGACGTGACATTATGGGTTTCATGGAGACAAGATCCATGGAAGTGAAAGCAGAACTACTACCTTCTTAGACTGCAAAACATTTGGTGTTAGGAAAAAAACCTGTTACCCCCAAATAGTTCAGATTTGTAGAAGTCCATTACAAGTAAACCTCAAGAATTGAGGAATTAGTTGGCTACATAAGGGCTAATAAAGCTCTATTAATGTATATAGATTGTAAATGTGAGCTGCTGGCAAAACCACGACTTGGCATCTTGGCATGCAGATATTATTACTGTTCACAAGCAGACAAACAGAAGTATATGGTGGGGGCAAGAAGCTATGTATTTAGACATAAAGATTGTCTCCTCTCTGCCCATCCTAAAATTACTAGAAAGAGTCAGTTGAACAGACCTTTTATTTCAGATTATAGTTAAAAGGTCTAAGCAGTGCTCAGTTTGCACCTATATATGGAAGTAGTATATCTTTGAAGATCACTGCTCAAAAATACCATTGGTTATATGGTTTATTCCAGAAAGTCCTAACTGACTTCACTGTACACATTTGCGGGTTTTCATTGGCAAGTTGGGCTGGGTTTATAATGGAAACCTGTCCCGTGCTTGTCACTGATTATTGATTTCATTTGGAAGTTAAAAGCAGCTAAATCACACTTGAGTTATCTTTATACTGATTCAGAAAACAATAGACATAATTATAGACTATTTTATGTTGAAAGGGACTTCTGAAGGTCAATATGCACCCAGAGAGGGACAATTGGATTGGGTTGTTGAGGTCTTCATTGCATTTTGAATATCTCCAAGGATGGAGATACCACAGCTGGGCATTTGTTCCAGCACTGCATCGCCATCATTGTGAAGAATTTTTTTTGTCATATCAGATTATAATTTCCCTTGCTGTAACTCGTGTTTGTTGCCTTTTATTCTTGTGCTGTGCATTTTTGAGAAGAGTTTGATTCTGTCTTCTTTATAGTCTTCTTGCACAGTTGAAGACAGTTGGTTAGATCCTCTTAGCCTTCTCTTGTCCAGGCTAAACAGATCCCTCTGTGTGAACTGTTTGTACATTATATGTTTTGTTAACCATCATGGTGACCCTTCTTTGGATGCATTTCTATTACAGCATGTCAGCATCTGTCTTGCATGGGAGCCCCCCATCTCAGAGTGATGGAAATGTAGAGCATTCTGCCTTCCACCAGTAGCATTGTACTTCATTGTTCAGTATTTCCCAGTGCAAGAAAGGAATCTCCAACAATCAAGTCTTGGTTGTCTGATGTTCTGGACAGTGGTCTTTATGGTCCTAATGTTTAGCTCGTTCTGCATTCTTTAAGTCAGTAACCACTGCTTCAGGAAGCTCTCTGATTTAATCATGCATTCACCAATGGGTCTTCTTTCCAGGGCTCTTATTGGACAATAGATACGTGTCCAGATATATCACGCAAGAGGCGGCACCCTCCAGATGATGACGTGAGTGTAATTCTTTCCAGACAGCATGGAGCAGGAGGGAGAATTCCCTTCTTGTTCCAAGGAGTCCTTCCAGCACCAAACCATGGTATCATTTTTGGGGCAGGATGTAGAGATGGGGAGATAAAGGCTAAGAACGAATTAGTAGGTCTTTCGTGCTGATTTGCTATTGTTGCTGCTGTTCAGTAGCAAAGTTCATCTTGCTTAAAGTCCTTTATCCTGACTCTTTAGTGACTAATGCCCAGTCCTCATCTTTTCTAAGCCATTAACTTCTACAGCAGGATAGATAGCTTTCCATCTGCAGTTTCACTTCTCTGTTCTTGATTTCTGCTCCTTTCTTTTTCTCTTTCTTCCCCATCCACAGATACCACAAGACTCCCCAGAGCAAGAGGCAAGTAAAAGCCCCCGAGGGGCCGTTCCAGTCAGCACAGAAGCCTCTTTGCCACCTGAGGCCACTCCTCAGCTGTCACTCCAGAGCACCACCCCCATTGCCAACTACAGTCAGGTAAGCAGCAGGGAAACCATAAAAGCCTTATGGGCGGGAGGAGGAAAAGCAGAGAGGGAGGAGTGCATGAATGGAAAAGTGAAGTGATGAGAAGAAAATGCCACTATAGAGGCAAAAATAAAAAGAAGAAGCTGAAATTGCACAGACATAAAATAAGGAGGAAGTGAATTTTAACAAACAGCTGGATGCGAATAAGGATAAAGGTGTAAGGGCATTAGATAGCTGAAAAATAGACTGGAGCCAGTGTGCTGCAGAGAAAGGCTGGTGGTTGATTTTTCCTCAAGGAAAATGATGTTTGGGAAGATTTGTTGGGAGATGACATGTATCTAGTCTCTGAATCCCTGTCTCAAGTTCCAAAGCCTAGTGCACACTCTAAAGACCTTGCTTCTGCTTTCATTAGCAGGGTGCAGGGCCTGTGGATGTTGCCTCTACTGTAGCAGGGGGACAGGGCCGTGAAGGGGCCGATGTGCCACCCCCACTGTACAGTGCCAACCATGACTTCAAGTTCTCCTACTCTGAGATCAACTTTCAGGATCTTAGCTGGTCCTTCCGAAACCTCTACAAATCCATGCTGGAAAAATCATCTTCCTCTCAGCACGGTGAGTAACCACATGCGTCATGTGGGGTGGGTAGGTATCCACCCACAGAGTCTTGTTTGCTGATCTATCCCTGGTATCTCTCAGATCTCTCCTAGTTCAGGTGCTTGTGCAAACAGACCTTCCTTCTTTGGCATGCTGTAATTAGTTCTGCTAGGAACAGATAAGAAATCTGCATGTCCTCTATGTATTGCTCTCTGCAGTTCTCTCAGGATAAAGACAATAGTGATTTAAAAAATACTTTGTTGATACAGCAGCAAATACTAAAATGGCAGAGGCTTAGAGAAATAAGTCCTGAATAAAAGCATATTGGAGAAGTAGGCTCAATCTGTCAGTCCAAAAACTGTGAGAGAAGCGGGATTTTGCATGTGGGCAGTGGAGTTTCTCTGAAAGGAGAGTGCAAAGTCGTAATTTCTCAGACCTGTTTTAACTAGCATTGTACAGGACCTGGGAGAATTGTGCTTTTAAAATTGAAAGTGTGGAATAGAGTCCCTACAATTCCATTCATAGCTTGCATTTCTGGGATTGAGGAACTAGCCACTAGAGGGCAGAATCGCTGTAGGGAGGAGACGTCCACTGAAAACACCTCAGAAAAATCTCCAGTTGTTCCTGCTTTTAAACAACCTTCCAAATATTAGTCTGGTGTAAAAAGGAATATATTACTAGATGAGCCTCTCACCTATGTTGTCGGCCATCATACAGTGCAGGCAAAGTTTCTTACTCTAGGAGGAACCTCCTGAACTTGTAATTTCAGTGAAATAAAAAATAATTACTTTTACTGCTTTTATCATGCTGACACTTGAGATTCCTAGTAGGAGCCTGTTGTGTGAGGTGTTGTAGAATGAGCAAGCTACAAAAAATGCAAAGAAGAACCTTTACTCAGGCTGTGCCTCTGCTCTTAGCGGCAGTCTGATTTTTCTCCCCTCCCCCTCTAAGTCTTCAGCTGTAAGGTAGTCTAGGAAAAGCTGCAATTTTCGAGGAAAATTTTTGCACAACTTTTGAGTCAGGATGGAAGTATTTATCCTTTTGCCTCATTGCATAGTAGGATGATCAAAGGGTTGATTTGGGATCTAGTGAAAAGCTTGAGGCTTACTTGCAAGTGGTCAAGTTAGGGCACTCAAAGTAACAAATGAGTAGCTCAGGTTAGCGGCATGTTATGATTTTTTTTCCTAGTGGTTCCACAGCGTGTGGGAAGAAAGAACCAGGGAAGCAGACATAAGAGAGATGCTGAGCTCCTCATGTGGGCAAAGAATGGACAACACCTGATGCTCTTGCATGTAGGGGGATGCCTAAAATACAAGAAGAGGTTCAGGAGGAATGAGAGTAATAAAGAAACCCTAATGCATGGAAATGGGCTAGGAGTACAAAAGCAGTAAAATGTGTGATCTCTAATGATCTGTGTGAGGAAAAATTGTGAAGGTTTCTGACCAAGCTACTTGTAAGACAGGAACTGAATGGAGCTTTTGTGAACAGCAAGTCAGATTTATCAAGTTGTCTGTTTTCTAAGTGTTTTGTTGTTTAAATTTGCTTAATGTTCATTTCTAGGAAAACAACACATGCATGAAATTTCAGGAGAGCATGGTTTACTTTGGTAAATATAGGAGAAATCAGGGAAGAATTTAAGTGCCTAATTCTGTACTAGAAGTTTAAATCTTGCTGGGGCTTTGTTGTAGAGTGTTTTGAACAGTACCTGGAGCACGGTGAGAGCATAACTGTGCAGGTGATAGCTGCTGGCAGCCTGGAGAGGACACTCCAAAAGCTTCATAAATAGCAGGATGAGCAGTGTGAAATTAGAGATGGATAGTTTAAGCAGAGATCTGATCCAGGCAGTTCTTAAAGCTCCCTATTCTTTCTCTTACTTGGCAGGTTTCTCTTCTCTCCTTGGTGACATGCAGCCCTCCAACCACAACTACTACATGTACCCGCAACAGCAGCAAGGCCCCTCATCAGTGAGTGCTGCTCCTCCACTCCACACTCCAACCCCAGATGGCTGCCCATCCCAAGGGGGAAAGCAGCAGGGTGGTGAAGGTTATGGCCCTCCACCAGTGATGTCTATGCACCCGCCCCCCATGCAGCATGGAGGCTACCACCAGCACCCACAACATCACCCGCACTCCCACCCACAGCAGCAATCACATCAGCACCAGCAGCAGCAGCAGTCACAGGCTTCAATCAACAATGCTGGCTTTGGTGAGTCAGGGGCAATGGAAAGAACAGGTGGGGGAAAGGGAGCAGTGAGGAGCCCTCGGACAGAAATTCCACAAGCGACCTTTCCCTAAGTAGTGCCTATATAGTGTGTGATAAAAGGATGAAAGCTAGTTATGATTGAAATCTGACAGGGAAATTGCTTTCTTACTGAAGGAAAGGAGGATACATCCACATTTTATTTGGGATTCATAAGAAGTTGAAGGCTAAATGAAAAAGGAAGCACCATCCTGGTATTCCAGGAGAGAAAGGATTTCTAGCTACTGTAGCATCAGGTTCTTTGGTGAAGATAGGCCAATCATTTGATATTAAGGGCTGGCAGGGAAGTGTGGTCTGTATTGGAATAATCTTGTTGCCATTTCATTCCAGCATTTCCCCCTGATTGGTGCTCCAACATTGATTCCCTGAAGGAAAGCTTCAAGATGGTCAACCGGCTGAACTGGTCTAGCATTGAGCACTCCCAGTTCTCAGGTCAGTGTCAGTGCAGTGACTTGGTGACGACAGCAGTTGTCTCGAATGCACGAGTGCTCTGCCCAGATCTTTTTTCAGTGCAAGTCTGTCAAATCCATGGATTTCTCAGTGATTCAGTTGTGTTTGTAAAATGAGGTGTCCTATTTCATGGGTTCTGTTAAAGACCCTGAAGCACTTGGAACACTGGCAGGAATTTGGGCAGGGGGAATTAATTCATATAAGCGTGTTAGAAAGATAACTGAGATTTTTCCCTCCCCTACCTGAGTCAGTGAGACAGTATCCTAGATAATGGAGCTTTCCAGGAGCTTGGTGACAGATTCAAAGCAATGAAGTTGGGTTTGTGGGGATAAGGTAGGATTTTTAGGAGCAGGAGAACAGAAACTCTTGGCAGGAAAGACCACAGGGTGTGTGCTGTCTTTGACAGTTGTCCTTTGTCCCTTACAGAGCTGATGGAGAGTCTGCGCCAGGCTGAACGGAAGAATTGGACGCTGGATCAACACCATATTGCCAACCTCTGTGACTCCCTTAATCACTTCCTTACCCAGACTGGTCAGCTCCCTCACCTGGTTGGCCCACAGCAGCCCACCCGAATCTCTGATTCTTGTGCCCTGAACAGTGGCAAACAGGAGCAGTCCATGAACCAAGGTAATTGGAAGGGAGACTGAAATGACATGTAAATAAAGGCCGGATTCTGTGAATATCATAAACTACTTGTTGCCTTGCCAAGCAATGCAGCACCAAGCAACTCAGGGCTAGGCTGTCAGAGCTGCTCATAGCAACTCAGCTTCTTTTGGCTTTAAAGAATTAGAATGTCCTGTATCTGTGGCCCAGACGGAATCATTATTATCTGAGGCAGCATCTCCATGCAGAAATACATATAAAAAGTAGTAAACCCATAAAAGGCAAAGGGGTGATGTTTTTTATGGATGGCCAACAGAAAAGAGTGGAGAGATTGCTATTCCAGATGGCAGGAGATAGTGGAGCTCTAAAGAAGAAAACTCTTGCACCCATGTTGGGGAAATACTGACTGGACAAGGAGTAGGAGGATGCACTCTGAGGAGAGCACAGAGGATATAATGAACTTGTTAAACTGTGTGTGTCATCTAGTACTGAACTAAAAGGATGATATTGAGCCAGCCTCTGTGTTTCTGGATGAAAATTTTCTTGTTCTACAATAATAGAGAAACTCCTGCTGGTTCCAAGAACAAGATCCTTGACCAAGCTATAGCTTGCAGTTAGAACCCAACAGCTGAACATCTCCTCAGTATCCCATGGGTCTGAGTGATTTGCTCTGTGGCTGAACTGCCACCCAGTCAGGGCCAAGACAGCTGACCAGAAGGTTAACAGGGTTTGGGTTTTTTTTCACTTCTTTCCTTTCATAGTGAACTCCTATGGTCAGCCACAGCCTCCCCATCTCTTCTCTGGGCCATCTCCTATGTACCAGATTTCCACCCAGGACTCTCCGGGATATAATCGCCCAGGTAAGGGGTGACATTAAGGCGTATTATACCAATATAAATGAAAGAACTGGTTTCCAAGCTGTTTGTACGTTTCTTCCAAAACACTTACTAATCAAATGGAGCCCTGTGGGTAGAGAGAGAGCCTGGACTGCAAGGGATTCTCCATTTAGGGCTTGGCCAGAGCTCTGGCAAGGCTTAGGATTTCAGTGGCCTGATTTCTTTCACTTCATGTAAATAGTTTTCTAGCTCAGCCTCACCCCCTGTTGGTTGCCTGAAGGCAACTTTACAGGAAAAACTTCTGTTGAAGTCCTTTGTGCTCTGTCAGCACTCAGCTATAAGGAAAGGTAAGGAGGCTAAAACTTAAATGCTATAGAAGCTGCTGTGGAGAATTTCACAGCAGACCACCTACAGGCATTGGTAAGTCCTGTCTGACAGGGAGAAATTTATACCAATACTGTTCTTGCTTGTTAAGCCTCCTCCCTTCCAGCAGTCTGAAGGTCTTATGCCTTCTTTTCCCCAAGGGTCCACTGTGAAAAAGTGTGATGTTTTTTGTTCTAACTATTCTCTTTCCTTTCTCTTCTTTTTTGTCTTGTTTATGACTCAGCTCATCATCTGGTCCCTCGGCCTCCAGGACCTCCTCCAGGCGCCAATGAAGAAATCCCTGATGATTTCGACTGGGACTTGATCACCTAGCGAGTTACAGACTTGATAGCCCGTCCTTTGTGAAGGATGCGGGAGGGGAGGGGGACATGGGGTGAATGGTGCCAGCACCACCCTCCCCAGCCTCCCTGCCTTGCCTGTATATAGATATATATTCTCTATCTCTGCCAGAGAAGCCACCGCAAGATGCTGCCGAAGATAATCCTTCCTTGCGTCCTGTTTTCTTTCTTCTTTTGTTTATTATTATTATTGTTGTTATTATTATTATTATTATTATTACCAATAATTGAGCACAGCCCTCCCCCTCCTCTGGTGGCCTTGGACACATCAGATCCGCTCTTTTGTGTTGCGTGGTGCCCTGTGGAGGGCAGAAAGGTGGGTCCCTGGTGCCATGAAAAGACCTCGGAAGGCTGAATCCTCGAGTGCATCTTTCTCTGCCTCCATCATTTTGCGTTTAACAATCCCTCTTTCCCTTCAAGGTGGCCGGTGAATCTGTTGTATTGGCTGCTGGAGTGAGAGAGCCTAGTGGACCCTGGGATCCTGTAGTTATGTTGTTTCGTAAATGTTGTAAAGGTCAAGGGGCTAAAGGGAGAGGTGATCTTAGCTCTGTGAACTTTTCTCGCACCAGCAGGAAAAGCAGGAAAAGAAGTAGAGTTCCCAAGTACAAAGAGTGGGTAATCCCTAAGATGGGGAGAGCTGAGCTGGGAGGGTAGACCTGAGTTTGAAGAAAGGCAAATGTAGCAGAGGTGCTATTTCAGCAGAGGAGTTGGGTTTCAGAGTGCAGGGCCGTTTGTGAGAAGTGACAGATTTTTGAGCGAATTCTGACCTGTTTTCTACACTGCCTTTTGCAGTCTCCAGGTGAAGCCTGTGTAGCCGTTGGCTAAAAGGAGCAGCTGGAGTGTCACAGGCAATTCTGCAAATTCTATTCCCCAGAGCTTTTAATTTCACGTCCCACCCCTTCAAGCCCTTCTTCAAAATATGTAGTGAGGCTCTTACTTGCACATGCAAATTTGGAAGGTTTCGCCAATCAGTATTTTTTCAGTTTTCATTTGGCCCAATGCCTCTCATATTTCTTTGCAGGCTGTCTGTGCCTGTGGTTGGAGAGTACCAGCTACAGGAGTCTTGTTGCAAGGGTGCAGATTCTCAGTCAGTGGTTCCTACCTCTGAATGGGCTGATGGTAGGAAAATGAAGCTGCTGTTCAGAGTGGAGGTGAATCAGGACTTCTGGTCAAGGGGCTGGACCCTCTTGAGGGTCAGGTAACTGGGAAGCCCTCAGCAAGTGGGTTTTGTAAAAGGTAGATCAGAAGAGAGGGGGCAAAGTGGGGCAGATCATTAAACTGAACAGCCAGAGAGTGTAGTATAAAAGGGAGGAGGGTGGGTCAGGCCCCTTGCAGTTCAGCTGGGGAGATGATGGAATCTACTTCAAGATCTACAGTAGATCCTGAAGGATGAGTTGTGTCAGCACTTGAAAATCAGGAAGGTGGAAAAGGTGCAGGAGCAGGAGTGAGTGTTGAGATGCCTCCTTCCCAAAGCTGTCATGTGTTGCCCTTTTTTCTGGTATGGCTCTGTTCTGTCAAGCCTCTTGTTTCCTTTTAATATTTTGTAAGGCCTCCCCATAGCCCATATTCCCAGTGAAGGGAACCAAGACTGAAATAAAATATTGTGACTGCTTGGCAGGCCTTGAGCAGGGGAGTAGTAACCTCTGCTCTGACTGCGGGAAAGTGGGGGACTAGCATTGCTTTTTTAATTTGCTGTAGGGATAAACCAGTTGGATCTTTGTTAGGGAAGTGGACAGAGTCTTATTGGGAGGGAGGGGGGCATTTTTGTTTCCTTTTTTTTTTTTCTTAAATGTGTGTTTGGGTGGGAGTTCATCATTTAGTGTTTCCAAGAGAAATGAGGAATCCCAGACAACTTCAGCATGGAGTCAGCTGTTATCTCTGCTGCTCAGGATGGGAGTGATACAGCTTGGAAGCATGTGTGATGAGTTTCTGTGGAACTTGGCACCAGAGGCAATCATGAGAGACCACCTCTGGTGGGTGCCAGTTAGTGCTTTGCAGAGGATGTTTTTGAGAGCCTGCCCGTGGAAGTCTGAAAACACCACCAGAAGAGAAACAAACCAAGATGGCTCCTTCTGCATATCCAAGTACTCCTCATTTGCATATTAAGTTGTGCCTCATTTGCATATGTAAATACATGCCGGTCAGTGTGCAAAATTAGCCTCGTTCCTCTGCCCCTGAAATAAATGTGCATTGCTAGTGTGTGGGAAGGCATCGGGTGGGCAGTGTGGAGCTCTGCAAGGGTCTGCGGGGAGGGGAGAGGTGTCAGCATGAGTTCTTGCAGGCCCTTCCAGCATGGTGTAGCCCCCAGTGCTTTGTGTCAGTGGTCAGGGAGAGAGGGGCGTGGTCTCACTAGTTTATTTTTGTGCATGCTTTCTTAATAAAAACAAAAAGTGAATGTTCATGGTTTAACTCTTTTGGTGCCAGTATTGAATTTTTCAGCAGCGGCCGTCAGGTGGGCTCAGTTTCCACCTCCTTACAGGAACAGAATTTGGGTGTGGACATGGCGAAATTACAGCCCACACCCATATGTACTTTACAACTGAGACTTTTTTAGGATGTCAAGACAAAGAGGTGGAAGTTCTCACAGCCAGCAGTTCTCAAGGCACTGAGATCTGTGAATTTCAACTCCTGCTTGCCAGAAATGTGAACACTGTACTAATGCTTAGTGGCTGTTTGTCATACCATTTGTTGACCTCAGTCCTTTTAAGCAAGGACTAACACAGCAAGCAGGGTTTAGACCAGTACCTTAGAGTGCCTATACTTCTTGCTTTTTGGGAACAGGGACCATTCAAGCTTGGGAAATGCTCCCAAATAGCCTGACTGGTTGAAATTTTTATCTTCCTGCACCAGAAGGACATGAGAAGCACATCTTCTAGAGAGCAGGACATGACTGTGCTGCAACAGGCTTGTTCCCTACCTTCTTGGGGTGAGACTGGAGCTAATTGCTTCTCAATTCCAAGGTTTTATCAAACAGTTGATAGTCCAGCTGCTAGCTAATCCGGTGACCAATGACTGCAGGTGCTCGAATTCTGCTCGTGTGCCATCTTAAAATGCAGTAGGTAGCATGGAAGATGTGGGACTCTGGTGGTAGAAGGAGTGTTGGGGTGGGTGAGTGGGTGAGTGCATGCTAACAAATATAGCTACAGCATGTGCATTGGACTAGTTACGACTGTACGATGATGTATTTGCTGGGACAAAGAAATACCCTGGGCATCTGCCAGGACCTGAAAGTCTATTCAAAGCAGCTGGTTGGGGCAAGTGCTGTTGTAACGCACTGCTAGCAGAAAATATAGCAGTACCCTCTAGGGAAATACTCAGAAAAAACCTCGGACTCCAAGTCTGGTCAAAGGAGAGGAAAGATGGGAGGACAGATTCCATGAATAGACATCAAAGTTAGCTTCATCTATAGTTTATCAGACATAGGAGATACAGAACATAGCCCTTTGCAAATACAGGCATATGCAACTAAATCTAATGACGTTCTCATCTAGCAATTTAGAGGTTAAACTACAAAAGCCCACCCCAAATCATTCTGCAAGACTGCTTTCTTCTTTTAAAGGTTAGAATATTCTGTGGCTCCTGCTTCACCAGAGCCTTCTGTCAGATTATTACTCTTGGTATTTCCAGCTTCCCATGTCTCTAGAGTAGGATATAAAGAGCTGTTCTGATCCAAGCCATCTAGGTTTTCTGTGTGTGGATCTGCAGATCAATAAAATGTATTGGAGAAGAAGAATGTGTTAAGTGGAGAGTGATCAATGTGCAGGGCCATAGCTTGCTCTTTGTACAGTGGTGATCAGAAGTCCTGCTTTACACTGTGCTGCACGTGTCCTTCTCTGTTGAAGTCTTGCTTCTTTCAAGAGAGTAAGGGATTGAACACGTTGGTTCTTCAGTAAAGGCACCTTCCAATAGTCCTTGCACTGACTGCCGTGCTTTTGCCCTGAAGTCCTGTCCCACAAAAACATAGAGTTGATGCAGCTGTTGATATATGCAAGTGCTGTAGAGAGGTGATCCCAGAGGATCATTGACTCTGTCAGTCCTGTTCCAAGAGTAGGTACAAGGGACAGAATCCCAACTACATGGTATGGAGCCCAGCAGATGAAGAACACAGCTACAACAAGCACAATTGTGCGCAGCATCCTGTTGTGGGGCTTGTGGAACTGATTTGCATGCGTTCTGCAAACAATGAGGGCATAGCAAACTGCCATTATGCCAAAGGAGAGTACAAAACCAAAGACCGCCCTGGTGACATTTATTGCCTCTAAGGCAGGGGATAGAGGATAATCCTCTTCATACAAATATCCCCATAAGTCATTACCACTGTAGGCTAAAGGTGAGTATTTGTCCAGTAAGTCATGTACAGAATAATCCATATAATCTAGCACTTTTTGATCTCCAAAATTGTACCCACACTCAGTTTTACCATCATAAGTGCTGGTCTCACGGTAGTGGAAGACAGGACAGGAGAAAATGAAGACCAGGATCCAAATGCCACTACAAACTAATGATATAAATTTCACTGTTCGATGATTTTGACACCAGACAGGTTTCATCACAAGGAGGCACCGGTCTATGCTGATGGCCATGAGTAGGAAGACGCTAACAAACATGGTGAAGATTATGACTGACTATGACTTTGCAAAGGAACCAACCATATGGCCAATGTTCATGGAGGGCCAGGTGAATGAAGGAAAAAGGCAAGGACAAGCAGCACATGAAGTCAGCCACAGCGAGGTTTAGGAAACAGACAATGTTCACAGACCTTTTAATTTTCAGACCAGCGACTCAGATGACTAATCCATTGCCTGGGATACCTATGATGAAAATGATGATGAAAATAGCAATGGAGACAATGGATTCTGATGCATAATATACAGCAGCCTGTTCTTGTGTACTGGTGTTACCTAGGAGTTGAGGCATTCTGTAGCTATGAAACAGAAAGCAAATTAGAAGGCAGTTAAAACCCTCCCCCCTAAATTCTTTTTATCTGCACTGAAGCATCTCTGAGTCAGGTGACAGCACAGAGCTGTCAGGGTACAAAGCCATCAGTCTATACAAGTCTGTGCTACAAGTATACTAATCTGACCGTTACACACCTTCACCGTTCACATGGTGGCTAAGCTACATAAGCCCCACTATTCAGACAGGGTGGTTGTATACACCTAGGTTCTCCTATCTCTGTCATCCCCTTTGATTTCAGACTGGTTCTTCCTACTTTCCACTCTAAAATAGAGCTCTATTCACATGCCCGCACTGTCACCAGGAGACTTTCCTGATCAACTTCCACCTTTGTATACACTTCTTTCTTCAGAACGGTAAGTAAGCATTTTAGTACCTTTTTCCTTTAAAATGAGTCATTTCTTCTGGTATAACCAGTGAAATAGGTTTAGGTTGTGAAAGCAATGCTTATCTTAATGAAATATCTCCGCTCCACTTTCTGGACATTATAAATAGAACAGACAGAGCAAACTCTGTTTGCTAAGGGATATTTTTAGAGAAGTTTCAGTAAGCACTTGTTCCTGCTTTTGCTTTAAGCTCTCTGCTGGTTCCTTGGAAAGATAGTCTTGATGAGGAGAAAGGCAAGAAATGAATGGTTTAAGAAGAACAGGGTTGTATAGAAAGGAAAATTAAAATACAGAATAACAGCAGTAATGTTCTTGAACCATTCTATATATAAGAAAAGATGTTGTATTGCAAGACAATGAAGCTGAGACACAGAATACTTAAGTGACACTTTAAAACTATGAGAATAGTAGTGGAAAAACAATTGCTCGGTTGTTCTTGGACTTGGGTATTAGTAAATTTAGAAAGGAAAGGGAATCTAGCAAATTCATGATAGAACTTAGAAAAATAGGCCTGATCTTCATCCTTTAGGCACAAATAGACTTGTTTATAAAATTCCTGTTAACTAAACACTTGCCGAGGTAGTGCAGATGGTTGTATTGCTAAACGGTCTCTAAAAGCATTACCAGAACACAAGGAAACTGCATAGGTAAGAGCTGAATACAGCCTGCAGAAGCAACTGAAGAGACATGAATAAGACAACCCAGATTGATTCTATTTTCATCTCTGTTACGAGAGTAATAACGTGCCAATCAGGGACTGTTGTGTGCAGAATTAAATGTAATACCAATATTATTTTTTTAAAATATTCTAAATAGTCTCTTTCCTGCATGACATAAAGTTTAAACCTGGAGTGATGCAAAAGTGTTAGAACTGGTTCACCATGAAGAAACTGAGATAAACAATTGCAACAAACTCTGTAATTTACCACTTTTTGGTAACAATTGCTAAGAGGCTTTGAGGTGAGGGTGGCCTGCAAGGAAACCATGAAAGAAGTCATGGAAGGCAGCTGGGCACTTAACTTAAAATTCTAACAAGTTTGTTCCATTTCCTGTGGTCTTGCTGATAGATGCAAAAGTGACTCAGACGAATGGAGAACTGTGCTGCAAGAGCCAAATCTTGCTGCCTCCCCACATAACTACAAAAGATCATATGAAGAGGACAAGGAATCAAGGAATGCTATAAAGACAGTAACACAAATCTTACTCCAAAGCAAACTGAGGGATGAATCCCTAAGAAGATACTGCCCATGTTGTTTTCAAGAGTGCTGAAAGGACTGCTATGTGGTTATGAAGATGAGAGTGGGAACAGGAGAGGAGAAAGACATTTTCAGGAAGGAAGAGTAAGAAATATCAAGCTGAAGAGGAAAGCAGAATTCTGCAGGTTATTATACCTACCCGAATGAAGCCAGTATCCTGGTGTATCAGGGAACAAGTACCATCGGTCCTGTCTCTGGAGTGACTGAAAATAGAAACTCATATGACATTTTAGGAACTGCTTTTTTCCTCTATGTGCATGTGTGTGCCCAATATATTCTTTCACAGAAAGGCTTAGAATGACTCATAGTTGAAGTTTTAGGTATGACATGCTGAAAACAAACAATTAAACCAAAAGAAGCTGTCCCAACGTTGTCAAAATAATAGTGTCCTGAGTCAAAGAGTAATAGAAAGCAAGGGAAGGAGAGGCACAGACATATTCTTCATTATTGTTTCCATAACACAACTGAGTCAGATGTCTTGTCTGTGCTGACTTTTGCTTGGTGTAATTTATAATCCCAAACCCTGTCATGGTGGGGTATCTGATCCTGTAGCCACTTTCATGCTTTATCAGATCAGCACATTCACCTAGCTAGTCCCTTTTCTGGGATCCTTACTAATCAAGATCAGTTTTTGTCCCAGCTTGAGATGACTTAGTTCATTAAATGCAGAACATTTCACTCAGCAAAGCATAACTGATCATGTCAAAGGAATTTTAATTTGATTTTTGACCCTTCAGGATATTTAAAGTTTTGTCCTTGTTGTACTTTTTTAAAGAAGGAACTTGACTGATGAAAAGTTAGAAGTGGTTAACTGAAATGCTGATAGCACAAAATGTGGCAGAACTATTGCAAGAAAAGACATCTAGGGCAAGGCATTTCAATTGTGTAGCAGTAGGGGTCCCCTTCACTCCTCCCAACTCAGGAAACCAAGACTGCTAGCAGAAATTACAAAGCCCAGGCACACAAGTATCAGCCTCAGTATTTTGGTTTTAGTCTGGAAAATGAATCAGGACAGAGGAGAATTCTGCTCCTGAGCATGTCTCTGTGAAACACGAGTGCTGCCTCCAACACAAACCCCATGAAACCAGAACCAGAAAGGCAGCCCAGGGCTCGGCTGTTACCCCTAAAGATGGATGAGCTGTCAGCAGCCTGCCAGGCAAATTCCTCTCGCTGCATCTTATTCTCAGCTGCCATCTTTTCTGGGGAGCTGGACCCAGTTAGAAAGTGTTGATAGGAGAGTAATCCTATTGGCTCCTGTTGGCCAAGGGATGTGTGGTCTTTCCAGCACCACCTGACTTGCTGACTCTAGTCAAACTCTCCTTTGCAAGAAGGTCCTTCTCCACCAGTTGGCCAGCTCTGATCCCCACAGTTAAAACTGCTCCTCTGCAGCCAACCTTGACACAGCAAGCACTTTATCTTCAGTCCAGCCAGCTCCCCCTGGACAGTGATGAGGTGATGTGGTACCTTTCTGTTCAGGTTTCCAGACAAATGAACCTTTCACGCAGTTTGACTAGTGAAGCATTTCACTCAAGGGAGATGGTGCAAGGAGGGAATAAAGATATTTTATTACTTTCATAAAGTGGTTACTTAGATCAGACCAGAGCTTTGACTTAGTGCTTTGGTGATAATCACAAATCACCACACTGCATTCTTCTCTTCTGGATCTCTCCTTTCCCCTCATGAGAGACAAACTAAGTCATCTTAGAAAACCTCTAATGCACAGCATCAATGAACAGTTGAAGCTGGGAGACTGTCTAGCCCAACCCTACTGCTCAAAGCGCATTGTGCAGGACTGTGTCCAGTCAGGTTTGAGTACTTCCACAGAAGGAGACTCCACAAACTCTACAGGTGATCTGTTCCAGTTTTCAACCCTCTCACTGTAAAAAACTGTTTTATTGTTTTCAGATGGAACTTCCTATGTTTCAGTGTATGCCCACTGCCACTTTTCCTACCGCTAGGCACTACCGAGAAGAGTCTGGCTCCATTGCCATTAAACACACCCATGAGACAGAGGTCAAGATCTCCCTGAGCCTTCTTTCCTTCAGGCTCAGCAGTCCCAGCTCTCTCAGCCTATACGTGCACGTCAGGCATACTGGTCCCTTCATTACTTTAGTGGCTCTACACAAGTTTCACTCCACTAAGTCCATGCCTTTCTAGCACTGGGGTGTCCAGAACTGGACTCAGCATTCTAGATGTGGCCTCACCAGTGCTGAGTAGAGGGGAAGCATCACCTCCCTCACCTGCTGGCAACCCTCCTCCTAATCTACCCCTGGCAGCCATAGGCATTCTTCACTGAGAAGGCATATTGCTGGCTTATGTGCAACTTTTTATCCACCAGGACTGCAACTGCCAGACCAACCTGATCTCCTTCTGTGACAAGGTTACCCAGTTAATGGACAAGGGAAAGGCTGTGGATGTGGTGTACCTGGACCTCTGTAAAGACTTTGACACTGTTACTCACAGGATTCTGCTTGAGAAACTGGCTGTCATTGGCCTGGAGAGGTACACCCTCTGCTGGGTGAAAAACTGGCTGGATGGCCGGGCCCAGAGGGTGGTGGTAAATGGAATTAAATCCAGTCGGAGGCCAATCATGAGTGGTGTTCCCCAGGGTTCAGTGCTGGGTCCAGTCCTGTTCAATGTCTTTATCAATGATTTGGACGAAGGGATCGAGTGCACCTTTAGCAAATTTGCAGATGACACTAAGCTAGGTGGCAGTGTTGATCTGCTTGAAAGAAGGGAGGCTCTGCAAAGGGATCTGGACAGGCTGGATCGATGGGCTGAGACCAATGGGATGAGGTTTAACAAGGCCAAATGCCAAGTCCTGCACTTGCGGCACAACAACCCCATGCAGCATTACAGGCTCAGGGAAGACTGGCTGGAGAGCTGCCTGGAGCAGAAGGACCTGGGGGTGCTGGTTGACAACCAGCTGAATATGAGCCAGCAGTGTGCCCAGGTGGCCAAGAGGGCCAATGGCATCTTGGCCTGTGTCAGAAACAGTGTGGGCAGCAGGACCGGGGCAGCGATTGTGCCCCTGTACTCGGCACTGGTGAGGCCTCACCTCGAGTACCGTGTTCAGTTCTGGGCCCCTCACTACAAGAAAGACATTGAGATGCTGGAGCGCATCCAGAGAAGGGCGACAAGGCTCGTGAAAGGGCTATGAGAAACGGCTGAGGGAACTGGGGTTGTTTAGCTTGGAGAAGAGGAGGCTGAGGGGAGACCCCATTGCTCTCTATGGCTGCCTGAAAGGGGGCTGTGGCAGAGCGAGTGTTGATCTTTTCTCTCAAGTGACAGGTGATAGGACAAGGGGAAATGGCCATAAGTTGTGCCAGGGGAGGTTCAGACTGGATATTAGGAAGAATTTCTTCACCGAAAGTGTGGTCAGGCCCTGGAACAGCTGCCCAGGGAGGGGTTGAGTCACCATCCCTGGAAGTGTTTAAAAAACAGGCAGCTGAGTTTTTGAAGGACATGGTTTAGCAGAAGATGGGTACGGTTGGACTCAATGATCTCCAAGGTCTTTTCCAACTGGAAGATTCTATGATTCTATGATGTTACTAATTACACCCATACACAATTCTAAAAATGTGATCCATGTATTTACAAAAGCCTTCCTACTTCAAGAGTGTGCAGGTTGTCTCCAAAACACTTTGGCAAGAACTAAAAATTCCACTTATATTTTATACTGATACTACTTCTTCTGCAGCTCTCCAAAGCTTTGCAGCCCCTCTCAGATCTCCCATTTGTTCCTCTGCAGGTGGCGTGACTAGATAGCTATGGTCTTTCATAGACCCTGACTGTTCCTTGTGTATACGGAAATCCCATCTTCCTAAAAAAAAACCTGTCCAAAACTCTCCCTGTAAATCTTAGCCATAACTAGTAAACCGGTTTCTCTAGAAATCATAGTGCAGCGGTCCGGTGGCCAGTCTTTGCTATGCACTCGTTTTCATCGTCACAGCCTTGCACTTAGTTCCATAGGGCCCCTCCAGCAACATCAAGTGTCTCCAGAGTTGCCCTGGACTGGTATTCCTCGACAATCCTCTTCAGTAAATCCACAGAATGACCCCAAAGCATTTTAGTAAGGTCAAGTAAGCACAACCTTTGGATGCCAAGCAGGGAACCAAGCCTGGCAAAGCTGCCACATACATAGATCATACCTAATGAAAAACTAGCTCTTCACAATAACAGGTTCTCAGTACTGGGTGAATTTTCAGTGAATGAAACACCATTTTAATAGTATTTGGACTGCTTCGTAAAAATGCTCATCTTCAGATTAACCTTTAAGTTATATAATGAGACTGGTTATATTGTGAGACTGGTTTCTCCTGTACCTTCTGTGCAGAGAAGGAAAATTCCAAATGTCAGGTCTACCCATTAACTACATTTCTGGACAAGGTCTTATTCTTCTCTCTTGAATAAGCGAAGTAAAAAGCAAAGCAAAAGACTAAATGATTCTTCTGCATGGTTTATTATGACACTACCTACAGATTGGCACAAACTGTGCATTTCATCCTACTTGTGCACACCATTTTTCCTTGCACACCTCATATGACTGAACATTGTTGAGTTCCATCCAAGATTTCTGTTATTCCTTGGTTTCATTCATTGAAGATTTCACAGTTTCACAGTTATCACAAGGTTGGAAAGGACCTCTGAGATCATCAAGTCCAACCTATAACCCAACACTAACACCAACCATCATCTAAACCATGGCACTCAGTGCCTCAACCAGTCTCCCCTTAAACAACTCCAGGGTCTGTGACTCCACCACCTCCCTGGGCAGCCCATTCCAATGGCCGATCACCCTTTCAGTGAAGAACTTTTTCCTAACATCAAGTCTAAACTTTCCCTGACGAAGCTTGAGTCCATGCCCTCTAGTTCTGTCACTGGTCACCTGAGAGAAGAGACCAACCCCTGCCCAACTACAACCTCCTTTTAGGCAGTTGTAGAGAGCAATGAGGTCTCCCCTGAGCCTCCTCTTCTTCAGACTAAACAGCCCCAGCTCCCTCAGTTGCTCCTCATAGGGCTTGTGCTCCAGCCCCTTCACCATCTTTGTTGCCCTCCTCTGGACACACTCCAGCATCCCGACATCTTTCCCAAACTGAGGGGCCCAGAACTGTACACAGTATTCAAGGTGAGGCCTGACCAGTGCCGAGTACAGGGGGATGATAACTTCTCTGGTCCTGCTCACCACACTATTCCTGATGAAGGCCAGAATGCCACTGGCCTTCTTGGCCACCTGGGCACACTGCTCGGCCACCTGGACACACTGCTTCCCACACAGTGGGAAGCATATGGATCCTCCATTGCTTTCATAGTCTGCTTTTAAATACACTCTCCTTCAAGATTTCAATCTCATTGCATAATCCTATTTAAAAAAAAATTAAAAAACTTTAGCTATTATTGACAGAGCTTTGTATTTTCTTGGTCCAGAACTGCTTGTTTGAAAAAGACAGAAGGATGTTATGATCTCTGCTTGCTAAGTCTCAATGGAATTGAATGGGTGACATATTCCTGGTGCCCTGGTGCTACTTGTGCATCTTTACCCACATGCCTTATAAAAGCTGGCCCTTTGCCACTCTCTCATCTTTGCTCTCCTTCTAGAAGAACTACAGGAGGATTGTGGCACGATAAAGAGGCAGGTGAAATTTAATATTGCTAACTGTGAATTATTGAATTTGGAAAAGCAACCATAACTATACATACAGAGTGATATATTCTAGATAAGTTACTGCTATTTAAAGAAAAACTTAGAAGTCACTGCTAAAAGCTCTATGAAAAATAATGCCAACATGCAACTATTCAAAAGATAAATGTAACAGGAAGTATTCAGTTGCTTCTTGAATGTTGTAGTGGCCCTCAATCCTAAAAACAATTATGGAATCAGAAATTACACAAAAAAATCCTTACTAGACAGCCATGCCTTAGAATGTCTTCTTTTGGTGGACAAGCTAAGTAGACCAGAATGTTTCTCCTTGGGAGAGAGACATCTAATCAGGTAGAAATTTGAAAACAAAAAACTACACTTTTTCATACTGCACAATTAAATTCATGTCTCCAGGGATGATATAGGTAACCAAAAGTATAAATCAGTTAAAAAAAGCAATTAGATGAATACATACAGTATATACGTCTATAAAATATTATTAGCAAATGCGGCACCAGATCCCTTGCACTCACATTACAGATTGCTAGGCTAGTATACCAGGAAAGTGTAATTCTTTCTTAAGCAGCTCTGTTCTTCTCCAAGGTTTGCCCCCCATCAACCTCTTTGCCTTAATTCTGACAGTCTGGCAAGCAATGTAATGCTGGCACACGGTAAGCGGGGAGGAGCAGGAGCTGCCTTTTGCACTGTGGCACATACCTGCATGGAGTATTGGTGCTATGTATTCCTACTACTTCTTGCACAGGCAGCATGAAAAGGTTCAACCTCTCTCTGCAGGCGGGGATCTGCCCGCCCTAGCGCACAGCCTCGAAGGGCACCCACACAGCAGGGTGTGAGCCTCTGTGCCCTGGGGCACCAAGGTCTGCCTCAAAGCAGAATGTGTCAGCCCCTCTCTCCAGCTGCAGGGAGACAGAGGAAGCTTGGCAAACAGAAGGGGAAAGGAAGCTGCGCGTTTGCATCATTCTGCATCTATTCAGATACATAGCTTGCATCAGTTGTGCATCTTCCCTCTGTTATCTACTCATACAGCTGTCAACATCATTTCTGGGGAAAACTCGGCCAGTTACATTTCAATATGCTAGCTAAATTGCAAGTATCCTTGTTAATCTTAATGACCCAACACTATTCCTGTCCTTGGCTTCAAAACAGCTTCACTTGCCAGATCCATGGCATCATCAGCACAGGCTCCTCTTCTTTGTTTCAAAGATTTTCTGCACTGGGCACTGTCAGAGATACAATGCTGGAATAGTTGGACATTTGGCCTCACAGAAGGACACCTTGTTTGAATGCTATGATTGAGGTTCTTTACCATCCTGTTCCACTTACCTCTGGAAACAGCAAGAAACAAATCTCCAGATCCTGTTTCAGCACTTCCTGCATCAACTAACACTATTCCGTATCAGGAAAAATAATTCCTCAAACTTAGTTCTCTTTCATTCGCTTTTTGCTTTACCCTCAGCAATAACCTGTGCTCACTCAGGCTTCCACAGACAAATTACTTCCTAGCACAATGTTATGCCTACCCCTGGCTCTGTGGACAAATGCAACTTTTTCGTAACTCTTCTTATGCCTTTTCTTCCAGGTTTCAGAGGAAACCTTTAGTACTTTCCATGATGTGGTCACAGGCTACTGCACAGAATACTTGTCCTCTATGAGAAGTCACTATTAAAAATAGCATTTTAAATTATACTATTCTTTATTGTCTCACGTTTGATCAATAAACTAGTATCAATACACATATTGACCGTACAATGATACCAAAAATGTTGGCAAATAAACACTTCAGAGTTTTACAAAGCAGCATCGTTTATTTCAGCACTGGACGCATGAAGGAATAATTTCCATCAGTTGTGCATAATGAGACAAGGGCTGCCTGCAGAATGTATTTCCTACTTACAGGCATATGTATAAATTTTTTGAGAAATCTTACACATATTCTGTTACTTTCCAAGGACTGATTTTAATGTTATGATCTTCACAACAGCCAAATATCTGCTATTTGGAGCTTTGGAGCCAGCTCTGTCTGACTTGGCATTTTTAATAGAGAAAGACTGCAAACAGAGGTGATTATAGCAGAAAGCACATCTGTTCAGCACATACCATACTTAACACAAGACGATATAATTTCTCAAAGAACAATGTCTGGAAAACAGTTTGAAAAAAACTGCTATAAAAAACATACTATCAGAGGGACATTCTGTCTGACTTTAAAAAAATAGTTACTTAAATGAAACCTAATTGAAGCTAGAAAACTAATTCTGCTAAAAAACTAATTATATAAGAAACTAATTCTACTTCAGCTTAAATCAAAATATTCCAGTTTTTGCAGTAGTAACTACTTCTTGTATCAACATAGCAGGCATTTTCACCAGTTCTAGCTGCAAAACCTGTGATGGCTTGGGCTGTGTTTTCCCTTTGTTTGGCTGTTATACCAAAAGCCTCCTGACACCTATACTACACAACACACAAAAATCCATCTCTATTTAAACTTCAAGCTGTAGCCCAAGCCAGCAGGAAAGGAAACCATGCTGGGAAGCACCCAGGCCCAGCACTGAGGGCATGGGGGATCCACAGCTCCCCAGGCTCGTATGGTGGCACAAAGCCAGCACTGTGTTCCAGCATGGCTCAGCTATGTCTTCATACCATCATAGAATCGCTTGGTTGGTGAAGACCTTTGAGATCATGAAGTCCAACTCAGCACTGGTGAAAGCCACACCTTAGATGCTGTGTTCAGTTTTGGGCCCCTCACTACAACAAAGACATTGAGGTGCTGGAGCGTGCGCAGGGAAGGGCAACGAGGCTGGTGAAGGGGCTGGAGCACAAGTCTTACGAGGAGCAGTTGAGGGAACTGGGAATGTTTAGCCTCAAGAAAAGGGAGGCTGAGGAGAGACCTTATTGCTGTCTACAACTACCTGAAAGGAGGTTGTGGCAAGGTGGGTGTTGGTCTCTTCTCCCAAGCGACAGGCGATAGGATGAGAGGAAATGGCTTCAGGCTGCACCAGGGGACGTTCAGATTAGACATTAGGAAAAATTTCTTCACTGAAAGGGCGCTCAGGCACTGGAAGGAGCTGTCCAGGGAGGCGGTGGAGTCCCCACCCCTGGAGGTGCTTAAAGACGAGCTGACGAGTTTTTGAGAGATGTGGTTTAGTAGTGGACAGATACGGTTGGATTGAATGATCTCAAAGCCCTTTTCCAAACAACAGATTCCGCGATTCCATGATTCCTGGCGCCACACCAGCGCCTTTGCTCAGTACCACCTCGGGACACCCAGCAGGCAGACTCTGGACCCACCCTCCCCAAGGCCACCTCAGCCCGCCTTGCCCGGCCCTGCCCGCACGGCTCCGTGACGGCGCCTGCGCCACTTCACCAGCCCGAACCAAACATGGCCGCACCAGACCCTGCGCGACAGCTGCCCAGGGTCCAAAATGGCGGTGCCGCCCCCCCCCCCGCCACTTCCCCCCCCGCAGTGTCAGAACCGGCTCCAAGATGGCCGCCTCCTCGCCCCCGTGCTCGGCTGCCAGGACCCAAGATGTCTTCCCCCACGCCTTTGACGTGTCTCGCTTCCCGCCCGGCCGTCGCGGCGCCCGTAGGCGGTGTCTGCCCTCACTCAAGATGGCGGCCGGAAGCGCCGTCGGACTTTAGGCTCCCACCCCTGCGAGTTGGTGGGCTCCGCGGTCGAGATGGCGGCGGCTGAGCTGGAATACGAGTCCGTCCTCTGCGTAAAGCCTGATGTTAACGTCTACCGCATCCCGCCACGGGCTTCCAACCGCGGGTACAGGTGAGGGAGCGTGCGGTGCAGGGGCCACCCTGGCCCAGCCCGGTCCCTACCTGCGTGGCCTGAGTCGCCTTTGGCAGGTACCTGAGCCGCTCCCTTTTCCAGGGAGAGCATGGCCACGGAATGGTTTGGGTTGGAAGGGACCTTAAAGATCATCCAGTTCCAACCCCCCTGCCATGGGCAGGGACACCTCCCACCAGACCAAGCTGCTCAAGCACCATCCAACTGGCCTTGAACACTTCCAGGGAGGGGGCACCCACAGCTTCCCTGGGCAGCCTGTGCCAGTGCCTCACCACCGTCATCGTGAAGAATTTCTTCCTAATGTCTAATCTAAATCTTCCCCCTTCCAATTTAAAGCCATTCCCCCCGTGTCCTGTCAGTCCGTGCCCTTGTGAAAAGTTCGTCCTCACCTTTCTTGTAGGCCCTCTTCAGGTACTGGAAGGCCACTGTGAGGTCTCCGTGGAGTCTTCTCCAGGCTAAACAACCTTAAATGTCTCAATGTTTCTTCATAGCAGAGCTGCTCCAGACCTCTGATCTTCATAGCAGTTTGTCATGCTTGCCGGGATGTGAGACTGATGTGATGTATTACTGTCTTTACAGCATTCCTTGATTCCCTGTCCTCTTCATACCATCTTTTGTAGCTGTACTGGGGAGGCAGCATGATTTCTGTCTTGCAGCACTGTTCTCCAGTTGTCCCCAAAAGAGTCACTTTTGCTTGGTCAGCAAGACTACAGGAAATGGAACAAATTTGTTAGATTTAACTTAGTGCCAAGCTGCCTTCCAGTGACTTCTTTCGTAGCTTTCCTTGCAGCCTACCCTCACCTAGAAGCCTCTTAGCAATTGTTAACAAAAAGTGGTAAATGACAGGGTTTGTTGCAACCGTTTATCTCAGTTTCTTCATGGTGAACCAATTCTAACACTTGGGCATCGCTCCATGTTTAGACTATATGGAGTTTGGCCTGTTGACTTTTGCGGTAGCATTCTTCCCTTCCATCCCTCCCTCCTTCCCTTTCCCCCTTCTTCCCTTCCATCCTTCCCTCCTTCCCTTTCCCCCTTCTTCCCTTCCATCCCTCCCTCCTTCCCTTTCCCCCTTCTTCCCTTCCATCCCTCCCTCCTCCCCTTTCCCCCTTCTTCCCTTCCATCCCTCCCTCCTCCCCTTTCCCCCTTCTTCCCTTCCATCCCTCCCTCCTCCTTTCTTTTCTTCTTCCCCTTGACAAGTCTGTAGCAAAGGGTTAGGTGGACTAATCAAGATGGCTGTGTGTATGGTATTTTACCTGGTGTAAGCTAGCTGCCTCTAGGTTCAGAGGTTATTTCACATCAACAGGGTAGAGTAATGGAGTGGCTTTTCAGCATACTGTTAATTACTTTTTGGAATCTTCCTGATGCTCACAAGTCACTTGAGTCACTTTTGCTTTTACTGTTTCAAGTGAATTTCTGGGTCTCAGTCTCCCCTCTTCTGCAAACTTATAAAGATAAAGACAAAGTTAATGTTCTCTGGACTGTGTCTGTTTCCCTTCACCTAGAGGAAAGAGAGGCCAGTCAGAGCCATGTGTGTTGATTGGCAGCAACAGAGAGGAACTTAATCCTCATGTATTGCTTGGGGAGAGAACCGGAATAAGGCAGCTGCATGTGTTGAATGTTTGAGAGTAAAGGCTGCTGAGACGGTTGGGAAGAAGTAGAGGGGTTGATGTATGGTCAGTGAAGAGCTGCTTTTCTTTTCAGGGCATCAGACTGGAAACTGGACCATCCAGATTGGACAGGACGGCTTCGTGTGACCTCCAAAGGCAAAACTGCATACATAAAACTGGAGGATAAGGTTTCAGGTAAGGGAAAGGCTGAGGCTTGCTGAGATTGCAATTATGACTGCTGCTGTTGAACCTCTGTTTCTAAGCCTGCTCGGAACTGTGCATGGCAGCCCTGGCCACACAAGAGGTTGCTCTCCTTAACACCCAGTTCTTTGTCTACAGGAGAACTCTTCGCCCAGGCTCCTATAGATCAATACCCTGGCATTGCAGTGGAGACTGTGACAGATTCCAGCCGCTATTTTGTCATTCGAATTCAGGATGGGACTGGTGAGTTGAGGGATCATGTATGTGCCAAGTGCTAGGGCTGGAGGACATTTAGCCTGATGGAGCTGGGTGTATGCCAGATGGATTGAAATGGTGTTGGGAGTGCTGAAAAGGCTGGGTAATGTGCCTGGAGGAGCAGGAAGACAAGGTTAACAGAGAAGGGTTCTCTACATTGCACAGAGTCCAGGGGCTAAGAAGGAATATTCAGTTTCTGAGAGTGCCACCTCATGCACTTCAGGATGCATCCTGAAGGCTAGGAAAAATATAGTGCTGTGAACTGCTGGTGTCCAGCTGCAGGGGTGTCAGAGGGAGATAGCCTGGAGTGGTTCATGAGAATCAGAAGGATTTTGGAGTGAACGAACACAAGGGCTCATTTGCAGGGCACCTCCAATGATTCCTCCTGTCTCCTTGCTAGGACGAAGTGCTTTTATAGGCATTGGCTTCACGGATCGTGGTGATGCCTTTGACTTCAACGTCTCTTTACAGGATCACTTCAAGTGAGTTGTGCTTTTCTGGAATGCTGTTTTTCCTCTGACCCGTAGAATGTGGTGGGTGGTGGTACAATGTTCATTTAGCACAGGCTTCCTTGGGATAGTCATGAAGCCCTACTCTGGCTCCATCAGGGACACTGAGTGTGCTGCCAGCTGTCATGCAAGCTGAGAGTCCTGTAGAATCGCATCTCTAAATATTAAGCTTAGTCCCTGTGCTGCTACAGGTGCAATGTTAGTCTCTTGGCTTTGTGGTGGTCCTAGCTTTATGCTGTACTACACTGAGAGTAGGAGGTAGCTCGTTTGACAAGGCAAGGTAGTTCTTTGGCTGGGTAGGGAGGGGAACCATGCATTTTTCTGAAAACCCTGTTCACTTTTGTCTTCCTCACTTCTTTTCAGGTGGGTGAAGCAAGAGACTGAGATCTCCAAGGAGTCCCAGGAAGCTGACACACGTCCTAAATTAGACTTAGGGTTTAAGGAAGGGCAGACCATCAAACTAAACATTGGGGTAAGCAACCAAGTTTACTCTGCATCTTTCTATGTATGGGTGTATGAATGGGGACTCTTCTCACTTGTCCCTTCTTTTTACACAGAACATGACAACAAAGAAAGGAGGAGCAGCCAAGCCCCGGGCACCTGTATCAGGGAGCATAAGCCTGCTGCCACCCCCCCCAGGGGGCAAAATTGCAGTTCCTCCTATCCCTCCCCCTTCTTGCACAGTTATTGCCAACCATGTCACACTGCCACCTGTGCAGAAATCCAGCAACGTGAGCAGTGCAGGTAAACATTAGCATAGAGCAAATGGTCTGTCAGACACTAGTAGGTGCATAGAGAGGACTGAGGGCTGCTTCAGGGAACCGGTGTTCCCTCTAGTGTCAGCAGTGCCCTGTGAGCCATGATGTGTCCTGAGGGCTTTGCTCTCTTTGACCTAAGGATCTCCATGCTTATTTAATAATACCTGCTTATTCTCCTTGCAAGAAGGACAGCGTTGTAACTTCTGTCCTTGCAGAAGGAGAGACCAAACAGCTTGGGCCAAACAGTTGGGGGGGCTGGGTATGAAATTTAAATAATTGGATTTTTCTGAACTGATATATGTTTTAGGGACACTGGCAGATCTGTCTAGGGTGTCCGGAAAGGTACTGCACGGTCACTTGCTTTCTGTGGAAAAATACAGATAGACTTGTGGTTGTTGTTGAAAGGTGCAGGAAAAGCACTTCTTGAGTGGTTTTGAATAGGCAGAGAGTACGAGCTTCAGTATGAGCACAGAAAGAGGTGCAAAATGTAGTGGGGTTGTGGGTATAGTGCGTTGTTTTAAAAGTATGTATATAATTTTATATAATATAAATAATAATAAAACATATGAAAATACATATGCTGAACTTCAGATATAAACATATGTATACATAGGTATGAAGTTCAACAAGGTCAAGGTCATGCACCTGTGGTGGGGCAATCACCAGTGTCAGTACAGACTGGGGAATGAACGGATTTGCTGGAGTCCTCAGTGTAGGAAGGACATGGACCTGTTGGAGCAGGTTCAGAGGAAGACCTCAGAAATAATCAGGGATGGAACACCTCTCTATCCCTGAAAGGATGTACTTGGTGTTACTTAGCCTGGAGAAGAGAAGGTTCCAGGGAGACCTTATTGCGGCATTTCAATATACAAGATAAGAAAGACTTTTTACCAGGGCCTGTAGTGACTAGGACAAGGGGACAATAGTTTCAAACTGAGAGATGGTAGATGTAGTTTGTATATGAGGAAGAAATTCTTTACAATGAGGTCAATTAAATATTGGAAGAGGTTGCACAGGGAAGATTCCCCATCACTGGAAATGTTTAAGGCTGGATTGGATGGGGCTTTGAGGAACCTGATCCAGGGAAAGACATACCTGTCTATTGCAGTAGTGTTGGGCTAAATTACTTTTGAAGGCCCCTTCTAACTCAAAGCCATTCTGTGATTCTATAACAAAAAAGCTGTAGTCTTCTAGGTGCTGTACGCACTTCTAGATGTCTGGAGAGCTGATGATACTCTTGTGAAGGCAGAGACTTTAGCAGTCCTGTATGCAGATCAGAGTGAGAAGAAACTACAAGCTTCTGAATAGGGCTGGGATCCAGTGCGTGATTTGTGCTGTTAAGGTGATGCCTGCTTGGCAGCTATTATGGTTGCTGAGGTTGGGCTGAGTCAGAGCCTTATTTCTGCTGGGAGAGTTAATATGTCATGAGTCTGCTGGTTGGTATGCCAGGTGGAGACTGAATAGTTCTTGCAGATGATGTACCCCTATAGTAGGAGCTGGAGGCTCAGAGCACATTCAGCAAAAGGAACTGCTGTTACAACAAAACCCTTAAGAAGTCTGTCTCCTGGAGGGAGAGCTAGAGTCTCTTCAAAGATTCTCTGCCCCTGAATCGATCAGTCTGTGTAAGGTGATTCTTTAAATGCCTGCAGGGTTTCTTCATGATGTTTTTTTCTCTTCTGCGTTAGATGTTCTACTAGACTTAGATGCTCCTGCATCCACACCCAAGGCACCAGCATCGGCTACCACAGACCTCTGGGGAGACTTCAGCACTGCATCCAGGTAAACTGTGATGAAGGGAACTGCACACAAGAAGGGCAGTGTCCTGATGGGCACCAGAAGAGCCATCAGTTAAGAAGTCTTATAAGATCTGTTCCTTTGATTCTCCTTTCTTTATTTCAGTGTTGTTCCCAATCAGGCTTCTCAGCAGTCCAGCTGGGTCCAGTTCTGAATGGTCAAAGCAGTGGAATGGGACAGACTGATGACCAAGAGGCTCTAGAGGCACCAAATCGGGATCAGAGAGGGCACAAACCTCTCTAGACTTCAATCAAAAACAAATTGGGACAATCCTTCCTTTTTAAACCAAATCTTCACTTCAGACAAAACTTAACTACTTCTGATCCCACAGTGGAACCACTGAACCTAAAGAGAACATGCTGACTCCTCACAAGATGGGCAAGGAGGAAAGAGGTAGCCTCATCTCTTCCACCTACTTGGCCATTACATGGTACATCCTAGCTCTTTTTCTGTGTCTTGTCCTGAAGAAGGTGGGTACAGGAGGAAGCTGGATAGGTGCTTCTGGGTTTCTTGTCCTTTAAATTTTTGCTGGTTAGACTGTTGCATTTTGTCACTGCTTTCAACAGTGACAGGTCTCTGCAGCTCAGCCTGCATATGCCTGCAGCTTGCAAATGGGATCTGTGAGGAGACAGGTCTTGCCTCAGCACAAAACCCTCTGATTAATTACGTATGTTGTGAGGAGTGAACCTCCCCGTGCTTGCCCTACTCTTCCTCTGTTTGGTGCGATTCTTGATAGCACTGAGTATTCCTGTGCTCTTCTGGGAGAAGTCACAAAAGTCCTTGAGTAGACCTGCTGCCATTGTGCTGTAGCTTCAGGTGGGCACCCCATCTTGAGGCTCCTCGTTTGGCTTGCAGATTCACTGGAGGAACTTCTCACATTTTCACTCCTTTCTCCCTCCCACCCCATGCAAAAGCCTCATTGTCATTAAGCTGGTTTAACTGGAAATAGCTTAAAAAAACAAACAAACAAACCTGTTTTTATAACTTAGTAGTTTCTTGCACTAGATGACAACCAGGTAATCCCACCACTCAGCATTCCACATTCTTGCATTACTGTCCTGACCCCTGGCCTTGTGTTGTGTCTTGGCACTGTGTTACTAGTATTGCATATCCGTGCCACACTAAGAACTATGGTTGGACAGCAGTGAAGGGACAGTTTCCTCTTTTCAGCTCACAGTTATTATTTGGGCAAGCAATGTATAGTAGGCCAAAATCTGAGAACTGTGGCAGCCAAGTTCTCCCATCTGTGTTCCTTCTTGTGGCTTTTCTCCTGAGGCTAACTTTCTAGGTACGTGAGCTGGTTATTGAAATTTGGGGTTTTGTTTTCATTTTTAGTGTGCCCCCAACCTCTTCCATTTCCTCTGCAGTTTAGGATATTAGAAAGATGTCGAAGGCCCTTGCTTTATCCTGTTCTCTTTGGGAGAGTTTCCTAAGGCACTTTGATCTGGACATTATTTCGTCTTCATCAGGTATGGATTTGATCTGGGATATAAGTCTGATTAATCTGGGCAAAGCCCGTAAGCAGGCTGGAAGCCTCACAGTACTGGCTACCCACCATGCTAGCTGATGAACCAAAACACTAGCTCTGGAGGTGAATCTCGGTGACCCATGTACAGCTGTATCCAGTTACTAGAACACTAGGATTTTAGTACTTCACTGGAAGGGTTCTTCCTGTTTTGAACACTCAACCAGCAGCAACACATCTGTAACTGGGATATGCTCTGCAAGCACACCTGTGGCACAAATTTTTTCCCTTTGGGTGAAGATTTCCTGCTGAGGCTTTTAAAAGAGAGTAGTTAGCTGTATGCACCTTGCACTTGCAAAGGTCTCGTGTCGTTTTTTGTCTTCTTAGTATACAGGGCATTTTGGAGACAAAGTTTTACTTAGACCATTCCTCTGGGAAGCAAAATTCTTGAAAATAGCTCTAAAGCTGCTGCAGTTCCACTTAAAGAAGTGGGGACCAGACTGCTCTTGGATGTATTTTAAGTTGTCGTTTAAACCTGATCCCCTGGCTCTTTTGGTGTTGACCCTGCTACCCTTCCCCCACCTTCATAGTCTTTCCTGCAGTCTCCCTACCTCCTCTGAATTTGTGGGTGGTCGTAATCTGCTAGTAAAGTTATGGACTTTGCTGGCTGGCTTTTTGTTTTCTTTTTCCTTGTTTTTGCTCAAATCATTGTGAGATCCTGTCATTTCAACTCTGTATCATTTCCCCAAATGAAGGAAGTTCATGGCACCAATTAATAACTAACTAGGAGCCTCTTCTGTGTTGTTTTGGTTAGTGTTCTGGAGATAATATATTATGTATTTGCAAAGCTGAAGAAGCAAAAATTAAAGATATATGTATATAAAGCGTAAGATGTATTGGTGCAAATGGTAATTAAACAAGTAATATTGGGGAAAAGACTGTCATGAGTCTTCTAAGTCATCAGATTTTTGTTGCTGTGGAAGCCCTGCAGATTGAAAGTCTTCATGTCTCCAGCAAGATCCTAGTAGACTAATTATACTTCTACATACTGGAAGAGAGCATCTTTAGAAGTGAACAGCTTCAGGCTCTGTCTGGTTGAAGAAGTAGGAGCATGGAAGAAGGACATGAAAATTACCTATGGCTGTTTCAAATGGGGAAAAAGACAATCCAAACAACAACATGGAAACAGGCCTGACTGTAGGGGTGTGTGTGTGATGCTTGATAAGAATGTGGATAAAACTAGCAAGTGAAAAAACTTAGCTGCCCTGCCATTTAGCATTTGAGACATTAGAGGCTTCTACACCCTGCAGATATTTTCAGAATTGGTTCTTGCCACACGAGTAACGGGGAAGCAGTCTCTGCTGATTGCAAAGATGAGCAAGGTGAGCTGAGTGGGCCCTTTGTCAGGGAGCAGCAAGGGCAAGCTGCTCTGAAAGGGAAAGTGAACTGGAAGCTGAGTTACAGCAAAGGCAGAGGCAGTGGCCTTGCTGACAAAGGAACAGTCCCACAGTGCCTAGGCTGGAAGATCAGAGCAGGTCAGGGTGAGGACTTAGATCAGCAGGGTGCATGCTCAGCCATGGGCATGGCTGCACTGGCTTAGGCAGGGACCAGGAGTGAGAGTCTTGGCTGAGATAAGCTGACAGGCAAATGTTGCTGAAGTTTCTGGAAGTCTGACTTACATTATGTAAACTGGACTTCAGTCCAGGCAGTCGGTCTCCCAGAAGATGGAGAACATGCTCAGGGCTGTGAAATTCTTGTCAACCCTGATCAGAGCCATCTCTTCTTGCACAGACGTGATTGATTACTTGGTCAGACAGCAAAGCTCTACAAAGGATTGTGTTGAAAGTATAGCAGAAGTCCTGTGGCCTGGGTAAAGATGAGAAGTCTTAATCTTTTAAGTCAGCTGTTTGAATGACAGCAGTAGACTCTGGTGACATTGTCAAATATTCTAGCACCTGTACTAACCAAAAAAATAAAATTCATCAGACCGAGGAGCAAGGCTGTTATACTGGTTTAGTGAAGATGGTGGATATGTTACATAGGTCCTGGCCAGGCAGAAGGTGGAGGGTTTTGTCCCTGAGCTTCTCTGACTTTGCAGTTGGTACTTGCAGCAAAAGGAATTGAGTAGTCTAAGAGAGTATTTCTCCAGAATAGGAGGATTTTCAGGTCAGTTGTACTTAAGGGAAATGCTGAAATATGCTCCTTTTTGTGCATAGAGGACTGGGAAACAGTTCATGAGGGAGAGCTTTGTCTTTTCTGTAGATCTTCCTACTACCTGTGTCTTTCCTCCCAGTGAGGCCTGCTAGTAGAACACTACAGCCTTATTATGTCCTGTATAAATCCTCTCCCCTTTCTCCTTGGCAACCATCAGGAACAATCTTTCCATCCTTAGTGAGAGAAGTTGGATGTGATGGTAAGTTACTGGTGAAATGACTTGGCCTGTGACTGGACTGGCTGAGTCCTGTCATGTCTTCCTGCACTTTCTGTTGCCAGTGGTTTCTTCAGTGTAGCAGAAGCCAGTGTGCAGGCTCCTTGAGACCTACAATCTCAGATGTTGCAGACAATAGGAACATTAAGAATTAAGGCCAGGCCTTTAGTATGGATCAGCAGATTAAACTGAGCAATATCTCCTGAACTTTTGTTATGTTCCATATAATACAACAACTGGTTTCCTTAGGCAGCTGGAAAGAGCTGCCTTGTCTGAGAGAACAGAGAAAAGTTAATGCCAAGTGGGAGACAGACTGCATTTAAAAAGAATCAAGAAACAGGCATCAAAGGGAAGATCCCTGTCATACCTTTTGTGAGAGCTGTAGCTGAGGTGGGATGTGAGCCTTTCCCCCTCCTCGCTCCATTGTTTCTGTTCTACATTCTGTAACTTAACACTCCCATTTCTCAGCCATTCAGTAGCTGTTCCTACTATACGCAATATGGATTACAGGCACAAACTTGCTAGCTTTGACAAAGCTTTGATGCTGTGTGTGGACTCCCGAAAAAAATGGAGAGGAAGAGATATCCATTGGAAGAAATTAAACAAATTAAACACCAAACAAGAAACCAAAAACCCAAGTCTTCCGGAGCGGTTTTGATGATGAGGGAACAGATTCTGAACCTGAACTGATCTGGTTAAATCACCATAAACCTACAAAGCTCCAGGAGGGGGCACAACCAGGCTGTAAATGCATGAAAACAGAGCACTGGGGCCCATGTAGTTAACACACATTTTAATGACTCAAGGTCTAGACAATCCTCTGAGTGCTCGTTGTATTATGTGAAAAATAGATGCTCAGTCTAGAGATGTTTTAAGCCTCTTTCTTCCAAGTCAATAGCTTTGTCCATGCTTAGTCAGGAAAAGCACATTATGGGATGTAATGCCCTTCTAGTTTGATAGCTTAATTTTGCCAGCTGCCTTTAGCTGTAGGTGTGTGCCCTCAACCAGAGTTGGGTTTCTGACAGACATCCCTTGAAACTGCCTCTGAGAATGGGAGGATTAGTCAGCAGCAGCTGGTGCCTGTGCTGTCTCCAAACAAGAGCTGTGTTTTGCCAGCTGTCACTGCCAGCCAGGTAAGTTGCAATGGACTACTGTACCTTTCCTTTCCCACACATGGTAGCATGGCAGCTCCTGCATATGGGGGCAGAAGCAGTGCTTGCTTAGGAGACTCTTCGTTTAATCCTTGAAGCAGTCTGGAGAGACATTCCCTGAAGGAGTGAACTACCTGTAACTTGCAGCCTTTACGTCGAGCCTTGTTCTTTAGGTAGGTAAGGAGATGTGGTGCTCCGTTGCCCTCCTTAACCTGGCTGGGTTGGTGACGCCCGGCAGTTGAGTCTCACGCGTGACTGCGTGCTGCCACCTGCTGCTGAATACCCTTGTTGCGAAGCTTGGCAGTCCCGGAGACGGAGATGCAGACAAACATCACTTGAGACCTGGCCAGTACTGGTGAAGTGCTCTCTGAAAAGTCATCTGCCAGCAAGAGCATGCTGACTCCTGGGCTGGCTGCTTGCAGTGACCTCCCCTAGGCAGGGGACAGCTGTGCCTGGGAGAAATATGGGCAATCTGTGTATGGAACAAGCCACAAAGTAGAACTGCAACATTTGGAGGTGTCCCCAGCAGCATCTGGGACAGAGGGGAAAGGAAAGGGTGCCTTGACTTTAGCACGCAGGAGGCACAAAGGCGAAGGAGGTAGGTGACAGTAAGATGCCAGAACAAGACTTTTCATGGGTGTGTTTTAAAATGGACCAGAAAAGCTTTGGGTGACAACAGAGTTTGTATTGGCTTTTATTGAACACTTCCGTCGGTCCAATAGCAGCTTTGCCTTCATGTCCACCAATGCCATAACTTGTAATTCTTTCCTGAATGACTTAAAAGTGACTCTGGTTATGTTTACAGAAGCACGTTCTTTTGGGTTTTTTTTCTTCATCTCTCTTAACAGTTTGGCAGTAATGGAACATGTGCTTCCAAATGTACCCATGTTCTGCTGTTGCAATGTCCACTGTGCTTCAGTGCCTTCATGCACAGAGATCATAGTGTAAGCCTTGCAATTGAGATGTCCCAGGGCAAGCACACTGTCTCCTCTTGTGGTCTGCCAGTGTGCATACATGTGTGTACATCTTTTAAGGTTTGGCCAGAAAAACTGAACTCCTCCTAATCTTTTTTCAAGTGAAATCTAAGAACTTGTCCGTAAGTGCTGATTATGGTGTTAAGCAAACTGTTCGAAGATGTGGAGATGCTACATCAGTAGTGCTACTCCAGCAATTGCTTAAGGTAAGTGGCAGTTAACTGCTCCAGTAAGGAGCAGTGCCAACAGAAGAGGAGTAGGAGAGCATTTTCTTTGAATGGTATGTGCTAATGGGACTGTAGATACAGCTGCATAGGCTGCATGTCTGGCCCAGAGTTAGGGACTGCTGTCACTAGTGTCTAAAGCTGAATTTAATACCATGGGTACACATACAAAGCATGCTTGGAAATGACGGCTGCATACTTTTTTTTGGATAGAAGAACAGGAAAAGTCCATTAACAAGGAAAAGTCCATTCTGTAGGCAGAGAACCTGCCCTGGGTAGCCTGGTCCAGATGCAAAAGTAGCTCTGCTTTGAGCAAGGTTTGAACGAGATACTTCCAACCTGTACTATTTCCTAGCACAACTTTTGTGCCTGGTCAAGGTGAGGTGGGTTCTGTGGTGGGCTGGCAGTGTCTGGTGAGACCTCTGACATGGCAGGTTGGTGGGTGGTGAGGAATACTCAGATCTGAGGGTGATCCTTCAGCTCAGGAAGGGCAGAGGCTGTGCAAGGACCAGCATGGAGTGCTGTGCGTGCCTGGTCTTAAAATGATAAATACACAAATAACTGTGAATTGGAGGCTGAATCTAAGACACGGGCTGTGGTGCTGCAGGCCAATGTGAGTCAGCAAGGAGCAGTTTACCCTCTGCATCAGTCCCCACTGGCAACTCCATCCAGGGCCTGGGAGGAGACAGCGTCAGGGGCCCGTTACACTCTGAGTCAATGCCAGATCGGTGCTGGAGGCTGGTACCCAGGAGCACCATTTACCTGCACCATTACACTTCACTGTGCTGATGCTGACTTGAGTGTCCTTGTGTGGTGAAAGTAGGTGATGTTGGCATGTGGAGAGCATGTGTTCTTCAAAACCAAAAAAATACCCTTCCTCATCTCAACATGTTTACATCTGTGTTGAGAGGAGCCTCCCGTGTACAGTTCAACCCCAAAGCTAGAGGCTTCACTGCCTGGCATGAAAACTTTCCCAGCGTGTTTCAGTGACAAGGTGCCAGGGAGCATCCAGCTGAGCTGACTATACTCCCTAGTTTTAATTCAACTTTCTACGGTTGTTTCCAGATGGCTTTTGCCTTGTCCCATCCTGACGATGCCTAGGACAGCTGTGCTGCTCTGGAGGCAGATGACAACCTGTGACAAGGTTACCTGTTTAGTGGACGAGGGGAAGGCTGTGGATGTGGTGTACTTGGATTTCGCTAAAGCCTTTGACACCATTTCTCACAATATTCTGTTTGAGAAACTGGCTGCCATTGGCCTGGAGAGGCACAACCTCTGCTGAGTCAAAAACTGGCTGGATGGCCGGGCCCAGAGGGTGGTGATAGATGGAGTTAAATCCAGTTGGAGGCCGGTCACGAGTGGTGTTCCCCAGGGTTCAGTGCTGGGTCCAGTCCTGTTCAATGTCTTTACCAATGATTTGAACGAAGGGATCGAGTGCACCTTTAGCAAGTTTGCAGATGACATCAAGCTGGGTGGCAGTGTCGATCTGCTTGAAAGAAGGGAGGCTCTGCAAAGGGATCTGGACAGGCTGGATCCATGGGCTGAGACCAACGGGATGAGGCTCAACAAGGCCAAGTGTCGAGTCCTGCACTTGGGGCACAACAACCCCATGCAGAGTTACAGGCTTGGGGAAAACTGGCTGGAGAGCTGCCTGGAGGAGAAGGACCCGGGGGTGCTGGTTGACAACTGGCTGAATATGAGCCAGCAGTGTGCCCAGGTGGCCAAGACAGACATAGTGTGTCCAGCAGGACCAGGAGGGGATTGTACACTGGTGAGGCCACACCTCGAGTACTGTGTTTAGTTGTGGGCCCCTCACTACAAGAATGACATTGAGATGCTGGAGTGCGTCCAAGGAAGAGCAACAAGGCTGGTGAAGGGGCTGGAGAACAAGTCCTAGGAGGAGCAGCTGAGGGAACTGGGATTGTTTAGCTTGGAGAGGAGGAGACTGAGGGGAGACCTCGTCACTGTCTGCAACTAACTGAAAGGAGATTGTGGTGAGATGGGTGCTGGTCTCTTCTCTTAAGTGACAGGTGATAGGATGAGAGGAAATGGCCTCAAGTTGCACCAGGGGAGGTTCAGACTAGACATCAGGAAAAATTTCTTCTGAAAGGTTGATCAGGCACTAGAAGGGGCTGCCCAGGGAGGTGATTAAGTCACCATCCCTGGAGGTGTTTAAAAGATGGGTAGATGAGTTTCTTAGGGACATGGTTCAGTGAGGGGACAGGTATGCTTGGCCTCGATGATCTCAGAGAGATTCTGTGGTTCAGATGGTGTCCCTCACCTCACTGCTGGCTGGCAAGAGCATAGCATGCTATAGACACAGATGCTCCAAGCAGCATGCAGGACTTTCTTGGCGATAGAGCTACTTGCTGGCCTGGTGACTGTGGTCGTTTTCCATTTTTATGCTTTTCTTACCATTCCCCTTCCTCCCCTTCAAAAGAGGCAGATGAGGTGCATTCGCTCAAACTGAATTCAGGATTGTTGAGATCTGTGTGATCCTTGGACAGAATTGACAATGAAACATGAAGGATTGCTTCTGTGGGGAGATGTTAGGTGGCCATAGCTTCTTTCTGCAAATCCCACATGCCTGCTGTAAGAAGCTAAACTTAATAGCCTTGCTTCTGAAACAGGCCACTGGGTCTGACAAGGACTTGGTCCAGATTTGGAGTCAGATGTGCAGCTGTGGCAGTTAACTTCAGTATCTGGATCCGATCTTCAACAGCCCACAAGAAGGGGGTGAAGGGGTGATGTTCCCAGTAATGGCATAAAACAGAGCTCAGATAATGCATCTGAATGTGTCCTTTGCTGACTTTGGTTGGATAATTTGTTAATTAGGGGGAATAAATGGAAGATATCTATTATCTTTTGAAGAGACAATCCTGGGTTAATAGTATATATGAAGTGATGGGCTGGGGTTTCTTGTCTGTTTGAAGGTTCCTTGGATACTGTTCTTCGTTCTCTTATTCCTCCCCTGAGACCTGAGGGATTTCGGGAGCCTATCATCACGTATGAATGCACAGCTTTCGCTTTCTGAAGACTAAATCTGAGCTCCCTCAGCTCAGATAGCTTTGGTCTGTTCTGCTTGAAACCCTCAGCTCGTAGTAAAACTTGGCAGAGATGTGGGCAGGGAAGGAAGGCACAAATCCTTTTGGGGAGGAAGATTTCTTTTCATCTCTCCTACTTTTCCTTCCTTCTGCTAGGTACTGTATGGTGCTATAACTGTCTCATTTTGGGAGCTCCTGAGATTTGTCGAAGTACTAAAAGCGTCACTTTAAGTGGTTTTTTCAGGACATAAAGTATTGCTGTTGACTTAGGCATGCCTGTGGTGAAGTGCTGCCACCTACCACAAATGAATGTGACTTTGCAGTGCAACCTTCTGAGTCATCTGTCCCCCTCTCTGCTCTGGCCTCCCTTTCTCTCTCTGCTCAGTTCTTCATTGTATCCTCTTCACTTCTTGCTGCTCAAATGTCTTTTCTCTGAGATTTTACAGCTCCACATAATCCATTTCTTCTTAGGTCTCCTAGGCATTCTGTATGGCATCCTGGTTCACCTTCTGTCATCAGCAGGACCTTCCGTAAGAGGCCTTTTCTCCCTGCAGCTCTGGCCAGTGTTGTGAGTCCTGCATGAGAAGAGTGTATGATGCTTTTCTCTCAGATCCCAGCAGTGAGAACTGCAGCGTTCTGCCCCTCCCTTCTGTAGTCAGTTCCTTGCAGCCGGCTACACAGTGAGATTACTTGTTGCTAGATTCCCTCTAACCTGCCAAATCATTTGGGAGCTCTTAAGAACCTTTCACTGCCTGAAACCCCTACAGCCTCTTGGTGACAGATGTTGGGGTCCCATTCCCCATGCTTCAGTGCTTTTTTTGTGTTCTTCCCTTGGCTGTAAGGGCTCTGCTCTCCCTTTATTACCTCCATGGCCAATTTTGCCTCAGTCTGGAGAAGGGCAAGGTGATGTGGAGAGGGAAGACCAAGAGGGTGGCATGCATTCACTTCTGATGCTCTCTTCACACAGGAGCAGGGACAAAAAAAAAAAAAGCGCTTAAAGTGTCTTTGTCTGAGTGACCTGGAGCACTGCACTAGCTAGAGGTGCCATAAGAGCAGGGTGATCACAGGGCTGTCCTATCAGCAGGCAGCTAGGTCCTGTTACAGATATGGTAGAGTTCTTGTAGGTGCTTCCCGTCCACCGAGAGAGCTGGCCATTAATTCCAACCCACCTTTTCTGTCTGCTTACCATGAAAAGATCTACTTTCTTATGCCATGGCTGTCCAATTTCCTTAGAAATATTTGCTGAGGAGCTTCACAAGTAGCTGGATTGTTCTCGTGCACATGACTATTGACCCCTTCAGAGAACTATGTGAGGCAGGATTTTCTTAAAAGAGTTATATTGACCACTTCCTAAAATACAGCGTTCTTATACAAATGTCCAGTAATTTTATTCTTTTGTTATAATTTCTATTAACTTACCCACTATAGATGTAAAACCTTTAGCTTCATAAATTACCCTAGATTTCTCCCCTCTTGTTTTTGGTATATTCCTTCCTATCCTGTAATTCAGTGATTAAAAGGCTGTTTAAGGCAAGAGGCCATCCATTGCTATTAGCAACTGTTTTGCCCCTGAGTTTCTTGGGAAACCCTGGGACTATCTTGCCCAGACCTGCTAATTCGATTTTGTTTGCACAATGTCACTTTTATTTTGGACAGGTCTTTGTCTTAGTGACCCACAAAACAGGGTTTTTTTTTGTGAGAATTTCTCCCATTTCTTTTAGTCAAATATTCTAAGGAGGTGCTAAGTATTGGCTTTGTCCCTGTGTAACCTCCATGCCACCTGTGATGATTGAATTCCCTCTGAGTGGTTTGTAACAAGTGTCTCACTTCTCTGCAGCTTCCACCATGGCTTTGCTCAACTTCAAAAGGGTTTGGGGTTTTTTTTTTTTTGTATGTATAGTGTCGCAAGTTTAGGATTTAAGTCCTTCTCTTTGCTTATGAATTCAATTTTAACTCAACTGATTCAGTCTGATTTTCAAATGGAGTAAGGCATATGCAATGGTGCCATCTCCTCTGCTGTTACGTGGACCTGCTTACTAAATTGTGTGAAGCTGGCTGTGAGATGAAAAGCTTGCAGATACTACCATACTCATACTTCGTTGATAGGTAGGGGAGAAAAAAACATTAGTGCTTCTGCTGCCTTCTGTTCAGGTCAGCTAACCGAATGGTACCTGCACAAGCTTGCAGAGAAACCACCTAAAGGCAGCAGCTGGAACATAGGAAAGGAGGGAAAGCAGGATTGTTTCTGTGAGCAAATATACGAGTCCTAGGAAGGAGCTGAGCCTTGCGGGTAATGTGGGAGGTACCTGGCAGTACTGAATGGGGTTGAGAAGAAAGATATCTGTGGGGAGACACAAGTATTGCAAGAAGATGAGGTTATACTACATGGGGTGGACAGAACACCGGTGGAGGGGGAAGGGAAGAAAAGAGGAACAGCAGTGGGAGTGCAAGGAAACAAAGTGTGATTTGTTTTTTTTTTTAAGCAAGGTTATCTTTTTCCTATTTTCAGCCCCTCAACTAACTGCTGGGCTCAATTCTCTGTATCTCCTACCCATTTACATGCTGCCAGCATGTATGAAATTCAAAGCACAAATTTTACTCTCGAGAATATCACTTCACTGTTGTTACATGAGAGTCCAGCATGATATCCTGTAGAAGTATGGTTCAGGGCTGAGTTTTGACAGCAGGCAACAATTCTGATGGTTGAGAGGGAAGAAACGCCTCAGCTGGTTTTGGAGATGTGTTTCAATGGCAAAAACCTCATGAAGTTACCACTGTGACTTCCTTCCCTGTCTGCTGATTTTATTTCCCATTTCTTCATGGTGGAAAGTTTGAAACCCTACCAGGAAGTAGGCCTTTTCCTGATGAGACTGTGAGTCTCTTGTGGCTTGTTTGGCTGGGGACAGGGAGGGGGAAGCATGCAGGAGATTACTCTGTCTGGGATCTCATTGTGAAACCTGAGGGCATAACCAAGTTTCAGCAAACACTTACGGAGGCTTAAGTCCAGTGAGAGGGCCAAGCCTGAAGATGAAAGGAGAAGTGAAGCCAGCTCAGTGCACATGAGATGTGAGGGGGCTCTTTGGTAATAAAATCCGATTACATATGCCCCATTCTATTTAGGGGCAGTTCTCCCTAGTCTATGTCCAGATGTCCACAATATCCCTCCCTTGCCCTTTACCTTTTGCCACATTTTTCTCCTCTGTTGTCTGATGCATCTTCTTCTTGCACTGTCCTATCTCACCTCCAACTCTGCCCTGTGTATCCTTTGTGCTTGGTCCCTGGATGTCCTGCTAGCATGTTATTTGGGTTTGCCTTAAGGAAATTCCAGCTAGCCCAACTGACCAGGCAAAGCTTCCTCCTTCTTCATTCTGGTTGTTTTGGAGACCTTATTGTGGTTTTTCAGTACTTAGAGGAGGCTCATAGGAAAGATGGAGAGAGACATGAGGGTGGTAAACAGTGAAACGGATTGCCTAGAGAAGCTGTGGATGCCCCATCACTGGAGGTGTTCAAGGCCAGATTGGACAGGACTTTGAGCAGCCTGATCCAGTGGAAGGTGGCCCTGCTCATGGCAAGGGGGTTGAACTAGTTGAGCTTTAAAAGTCTCTTCCAACTCAAACCATTCTGTGATTCCTGAGTCCTATCTCATCAACCCTTTTTCTCCAGGCATCCTGACTCATTGGCATTTCTTCCCAGAAATTTTTCAGATTAAACATGTATCTCAGCAGCCATTTCCCTTAATTGTCTCCTTTCAACATCTGCCTCAGCATGAAATCAGAATAAATAGTAGTCTGACATTTTCCCCCAAGGTAATATCAGAGACCTTTACCAGAAAGCAGAAAAGGGAAATAAATGACAGTGTTGGAGAAAAGGATATAGACCAATCCTTTTCAGCCTTAGAAATGGAGCCTGACTCCCTGAAGCAAGCACTGCTCTGAGCTTCCAAAGGCTGTAAACCAAGTTGTAATAGAAAGGTCTATGTGTGTGCTCTTCCCAATAACCTCTCAAACCATAAACACCATTTTTTAAATTCCACTTTGCCTGTTCTCCTCCCCAGATCTAGCCTCGTCCTTCTCCATTTCTCATTGGATGTATCAAACTTCTGATTATTTCTATTCCTCTGCCTAAAGCTGCAACTCCCAGTCTCACTTCTACAAGAACAGTTCTTTGTTTGAGGTTTGTTCTCATGCTAGCTGCCATCCGGGGCTGACTTCCCAGGATGAACAGCATGTGCTATTTGATGTAGCAAATCCAGCTTAATCACCTGCGACAAGTGAGGGCAGATTGTATATTATATTGGCTGCAGGCTAAACTGAGCTGAGACCCATGATAGCTGCAAACCTAAGAACAATGTCAGAATTACTAACAAAGAAAGGCATGAAGAAAAGGGAAGTGAGACAGTAAAAAAAGAATGGTGAACAAAAAAAAAACCACACAACCAAGAAATCTTAAAAAGGAAACTTGCCAGATAAGAATTTGGTATGAGGAAGGAGTGCAACTTCCTTTTCAGTTGTTAGGTTCTCCTTTTTCTTCTTTTCTCTCAGAAGTTTCCATAGTACTGAGGCTGATTTCCGGCGTTAAAATCTGAAGCTCTGTTCAGAGCATTTCTGAACTCTCAGGAATTCTCAGGTTATCACCAGAGCTTCCAGTGTTAAGCACTGCCTTCTTTGACTGTCAGAGTGTGAATGAGCAGAGAGGAAAGGCTCAGTAACTTATTGGTGTCTGCCTCCGGAAACAGGGACCAAAAAGGCCCACATTTTACTTTGCAAAAATAAGGACAGGGATCAGTGATCACATTGCAATTAAATGGCATCAGAAATTACCTATGCTGAGGTAAAGTTCAAGAATGCATCACTGGCTGCAGCGGCTGAAGGTAAGGAATGGGTAAGTTATTCAGGGGAAGAGGACATAGAGGGAGGGGGCTGAAGAACTGTCAGTGGAGACTTTTCCTTCTGTGACTCTTGTTCCTACCTGGTCTTGACAAATTGGTGAGAAAAAGGAGTTGTCTACCACTAAATGGAGAAGATAGATTGGAGGATTTTTGAAGTAAGAAGGTCAAGGAATGTCTACAAGAGCAGAGGTGGGCATCTTCAGGTGGTAGAGGTGGCAACATGAACCAAGATGATTACTGGGAGTGCAAACAGTAGGTTTCAAGTGAGAATTTGGTAAGGAGAGTGTTTGGGCTCCCTTAGTCCCCTGGTTGCAATGGATGGGTGCTTAGCCCTGGTACAATGTGGGTAGCAGCTGCCTCTCTGTACGTTATCTAGTGTTGGATGAGAGAGTAATTTTTGGACAAATACTGAGTACCAACAATAGAGACTATGGTTTATTGCAAACCATCTGATCTGTCACAAAGCTGGACAGGCTCCCAGGATAGCAAATGGTGGCAAACAATCCCAAACCCTGGCTGCTACTACTCTTGCCTGAGAGAGTGAGGTTACAGATTCCTGCTTATGGAAAAAGCAGGGAGCAGAAAACCAACACACCTCCTTACTGTAGAGCAGTCAGTTGCCCTCTACAGCTTTGTGAGAGGTGGCACTGGCTGCAGAAGCTTATATCCTAATTGTCCTTGTTTCATTGAGAAATGATCCTTGGAGAAGAGAGACCCAAAATATAAAAGGAAGACGGGACTTGAAAAAAAAATCCCTAAAGTACACAGAGGAAGAATTATCTAAGAACTGGAGGAAGACCGTATTCTGTGATTGATGTCTACCACTCCTGAAAAAAATTAACACACCAACCAAACAAATTTTTATTGCTATTAAAAATCACAGTTGTAGAATGGTGTCTTTACTAGGCTTTGTGCAAATTTAAGACATGGTCTCATCAGTATGTATTCTGTAGTCATTATGTAACAGTAGGACACATAGAGGAGGTCCAGGTATAGCTCATTGTGTTGTCTGAAAACTTGGGTTCATTTGCAGTATGCAAATATCCAATCTCGCATACCAAGTCGAGACATTGATTTTATTTCAGAGTTGCCCAAGTCGGGTGGATTTTTGGAAAGCCACGGATCACCCAAAATAGAACCTCCATGCTCAATTTATTACAAAAATTACAAAGTGAATACAGGATTTACATAAAGCTACAGGTGATTGTATCATACAAGTTCTCTACTACGCAGGCTCAGTGAGTAGGGGCATTCTTCTGGAGGAGGGTTGCTTTTGTTCCTCTGCCAAACTGACAGACCTAATTAATATGTCCTGCCCTAGTCCAGATGCCCAAGATGTACTGTATATCAGATTCTCTGGGTACTCTGCTCTTTTAATTAGTACAAGGTCTATTACTTTAATATAAACAAGTGTTAGTTTGTTCTGCTGATGGCTTATCAAGAGGTTTAGAACAGTACACTCTCTTGCAACAGCTATCTCCACCCTAAGATACAGAGCCCTACCAGCAGCAGGTTCCAGAGGGATTAAAGTATGTGTGTGTAAATGAATGACTGAATGAATATATAATTGTGCTGCTAAGGATATTAGCTTGCCTATTTACGGCTTTATCTCAGTTTTACAACCCCAAACAGAGCAGGCATCAGGTCCAGGTTATTTCTTGCCTGCTCTGAGATGTGAGTCATGGAGATAATGTACATACTCCTGACTGACTCAGTAGGACTTCTCACTGTTTTTAGTACACCAAGATTAGCTGGTTCTGTTTTCCACTATACTAAGGTGGGGGTGGTGGGTGGTAGTTCCTCATTGACCTATTCCAAAGCCATCCAGCCATGTTTCTTGAGCTGCTGATGCCAGGCTCATGCTATAGGTTTGGGTGCATGCTTCAGGGTCTGTCTTTGAGTGTACCTGTCCAAGTGATCACACACACTGGTTGCAGCTTATACTTTGAGTACTACTGGAGTGCCCAGTAGTACCATTTCACACAGAGCTGATGTCTCTCACAGCCACATGGTATAAAATGAGAGTTATGACTCAAAATTATTCAAAGATTGATTGAGCCTTGCTGCTCTGCTGTCCTTCTGAGTGGTTACTCTGGCCATGCAGATTCCACATTGCCCTGGGTTTTCACATTCTGTAGCTTCTTCTAGTTGGGCTCTAGAGATAAAAAAATTGGTGGTCATTAGAAGATAGAGAGGAGATGGCAACAGCTAATCAAACAACATTTAATCTGTGGCAGAAGATGGCACAGGTTGGGTTTCACACCACAGTGCAGTTAAGATTGTTGCATTTCCAGCCGGGATTTCCCAGGCAGAAACATAAGCATCTGTGCTGCACTGCACTTGTTACATGTGTCTAGAAGATGTTGAGTTTACATGCTGAATAACCAGCTCATCAGATCTTTTGTGTTGTGATTGTGCTGAACATTTTGCAAATATTCATGCTAACTATAGGAGGCATTTTGCAGAGAGATCAACCCACTGAGTATGTATAAGATCTACTGCACTTTGGTTGTGTTGTTGAGGTGCACGTGCATGGCAGTGCTCTCTGTGCCACCTGGGAGTGACTGTGGAATGAATGAGTTGGACTGGGCAGGTTGGACAGTCTGTGGACAAGCAGCACACTAGTCAGATCTATTGTCTGAGAGAGCTGGCTGGACTCCAGATAGTGATCCAGGTCCTTGTTTTCACTACAGACAAAAGCTCTGGCTAGAAAAACATGATTTGGCCAGGGAAATCTGGGTCTTGCCTATCCATGAATCTTTTCTGATAATGAAAGTTTATGCTTTATGCCCTGCTGTAACAGCCTTCCCCAAGCCTTTGGGAAGCAGTCCCAAAGTAGAAGTCCCAGTAGTAGTAGAAGTTGCGCTTCCCCAAATAGTATGGTTTTTGCAGTCTTGCTTACTAGGCATGGCTGGCAGACATATGAGGCTGCTGACACACTTGGGAGTTTCATGCTGAACAATAATGAAGGCTCTCTAAAGCTGCTCATGAATATCATTCTCTCCCAAATCTTCTTCATTGCCGTTAGCAGTGAGTGCTGCTTTCTCTTTACCCTCCTGTTTCCCCTGGTTTGTGTACCTCCCACAACCTAGAACAGTCTCTTAACAAGTATCTGCTCCTCTTTCCCTGTGACCTGCCTGCTCCCAAACCTTCTCAGTACTGGCAGTGTCCATCTAGACAAAAGGCCCCAACAAGGCTGAATCTGAGTGGGATACTTTATCAAGCCTGCCAGACACAGCCCTCTGTTCTCCCCAGGCATCCAGCCTAGCATCACCTAGTTCTACCACAGCTTGAAAAGCAGAGATGGAAAGGAAAAAATGTTTTTCTTTCCCAGTGATTCTGTGCCATTGTCGCATTGTGCATTTCTTTTATATCCTTATTCACCTTACACCAGCCTTCTTCTACAAAGAAAGTCTGAAAGCTAAGAAGGAACTGAAGCAAGCAAGTTTTCTGGGGAGACATCAACATGAAATTTCACATGAATGTCTTAAGTATTACAGATAGAGCAATGTTGTATTTGGCAGTTCTGGGCTCAATCTCAAAAAACTCCGGATTTTGAGATCATGTGAAGGCCCCACCCCTGAACACCAGCAGTTGGTATTGATAGCTCACCAGTGGGGCTGGGGCTGTGAACAGTGTTGTTGAGCCTGGCCTTCTCCAGAAGGTCCCCTGCTCTGTCCCAGTCTGCCCCCTCCCAAACTGTTCTTCCACATCACAACTGAAAATACATTTTTTCTGAGCATCTCTCCCTTGAGATGTATACCCTTAGTATGTGGGCTGACTGAAGCATAGTTGACTGTGTTTGGTGTTTTCCTTCATTTTTAGTACCTCCTGAGATGAAGACGGATGAGCAACATCCTCAGAAATACCCACCTTGGCTCCCATGGCTGATTTCACTGCTGCTCCTCTTGTTGTGCATTGCTCTTGTTGTTGTTCTCCTTGGTGAGTATGTGCAGGCTGGTTACTGAAGAGAGCTCTGTGGGAAGTGCTGGGAGAAAAGTAGAGAAACCATAGCCCACAGGGGAACCAAAACAGACCTTTTAGTCAGGAACAGTTTTGTCTTGAGAAAGGATGCAAGTGCCAATATCTGGGCTTGGAAAACCTGTGTGTTGAATATTTGAAAGGTGTGATTAGCATCAGAATATTTTCTGACTGCTTAAACATTGGGGATTTAAGGGTACAGTTGTGACATGACACAGAATTCTCTCTTGTAGAGCAGCCAGACCAGAGGTTTTGGCCAATTGGTATGTGGGAGCTAGGAATAGCACAGCATTATACCAGATGATTCTGTTGTACACATTCTCCTTCTTAGAATGATGGAAAGAGTTAGATGGGAAGGGACTTCTGGCGGTCTCTAGTCTAATGCCCTGCTTGAAGCATGCCCACCTTTAGAATTTCAGAGTTGCTTGGGCTTTCAGTAGGGTCTCAGGCTTTGCTGCCCTGACTTTGTACATGTCTGCATACACCCCCCTGTCCCTGTTTGTTCCGAGGCCTTTTCAGTGTTTCCAGATTTTACACCCCTCTTGCTGGTCTGACTAACTCGGGAAGAGTTATGAATTTTGAAGGGATGAACAGTTACACAGCTGGTCATTTCACTCAGCTGATACAACTGGTTGATTCACTTAGCTGAGCTAGAACAAAGGCCACTGTCTGATCGTCTTTGTGTTGAGGTAAGACCACCTTCTTTCCAACAAGTGTGGTAAGCAACTTAGAGCCCTTGCCCATCTCCTCTTCCATGACAGGGATTCACTCATCAGTCACAGCCATCACTATGATTACTTTGACTTCCTCACTAGTAACAATATTTCTAAATGAAACAGTTAATAAAATAGACATCAGTATTACTTAACACACCCTGATCAGCTTCCAATCAGTATCCTTGAGTGTGTGAGTTAGTGATAAGACCTTCAGGTTATGGATGTGGCCTGCTGACATCTGTCACCAATACCCTATAAACTAGCTAGTAAGTCCTAGGAGTTTACCTTCCACCCTGGTTTCAGCAGCTCTAGCTGTATGTGACTGCTTTCACCTAGACTGTCTTTGTTGCTGATGAAATAGGCCCATCTGATGTGTTACTCATCCAAAATACTGTTGATGTCTATTTCAGGAAGAGGTAATCCTGCCACCTTTCCTTTCTTTTTCCAGTCACACCTTTCTCCCATAGAGGTGACCAGCCCACAGCCCTACAGCAGCAATTCATGGAGTGGTGGTGTGTCTCAGCAATGTCACAAGACAAAGGTCAGTAGTGCTAGCAGGGGTGAAGGAGGTCTTTGGGATGAGGTCAAGGAATGCTGGGGTCTGCTCTGAGAGCGAGCATCAGTGGGAGCAGACTCTGGCAAGGCAGAGTCCAGAGGAGAGCTAACAGCTCAGGGTGGGGAAGGGAGGTCTCTCTTAACAATGTCCTCGAGGGCAGAGTGGCTGTGAACGCTGGCACAAAAAAAGGCACAGCATACAGAGGACAGGGAAGGTTAACAATAGAGTAGTAATAAAAGAGCAGCTCTAGTCAGGGAAAGAAGCAATATTCCCTGATCCCTGGGTCTCAGGACCTAAAGGAGACTGTACAGGGAGAGGTTGTAGATCACTAAGAGTAAGACCTGAGATCATGTTACAAGGCTTACCATGATTTGAATACACAATGTTCACTGGTCATATGCCAAAGCAACTGGAAGAAGTATCTATACTATCCTTGTTTATTCAAGCCCTTTCTATCAGAAAAAGTGATCTAAGTGAACATGAGCATTGTCCCTGGACAACAGGGATCCTTGCAGTCACCATCTCTCTTGTTATTACCATTCATATCTGCAATTTCTCTCTGCACAGATAGAGGCTGGATGTGCTGCCCAAATGGCTGGAAACACTTTAAAAAAAGCTGCTATTACTTATCAAGCGATACCATGAGCTGGTCTGAGAGTGAGCAGAACTGCACTAGGATGGGCTCCCACTTGGTGGTGATCAACACCAAAGCAGAGCAGGTACGTGCAGGGCTGAAAGAGGTGTACAGCAGCCAGAGACCCAGTCCCAGGGCCTTGTGGAGGACTCAGAGCTCCTCCTTGCTCCTACATCCCTTCAGCACTGGCTCCCCACCGCCACCAGCCCCATACTGCAGGGACTCCTGCCACCTCCCTCTGCTCAGTCCTGCACCTCATGGACATTGAACTCTCCCTGACTTCCAGACTTTCCTCACTGAAGAACTACAACAACCTGGAAAAGCAATGAATTACTATATTGGTCTGACTGCAACGGTGGTGGGCCAGTGGCAGTGGTTGGACCAGACACCATATAACAAGTCAGCAGCGTGAGTATTTCAGGATGGAGAGTATTTGGTGTGGCTCCTGGTAGTTCAGGAGAGCATGCGAGGGTGTTCTGTTGGTGCAGAGAGAGGTGAGACAACTTCCTGTGAGAAGACAATGGTGGAGTGGGAGGGGGCTGTGTAAGACATTAGGTTCACATGGCCCAATCCGTGCTGGTTAGCAGTTCTTAGTTAGCTACCTGGGATGCGGCCATCAGTGCTGTAGGCAAAGAATAAGCTTCATTTCACCAGCAGAAAGAACTCTTCAGAGATGACCAGCCTTGCCTGACCTCCATACTGCCCTTACTATGCACATGTGCACGTATATGCACAGTCATGGCTAGTGCCATGATGCTGAGGGAGAGAGAGGGCACAGGGGGACGTCACCAGGGCTGTCCAGACTTGCCCCAGAGGCAGACACATGCCCATGCTGGGTGTGAGGTGCATGAGGTGGCAATGAGCAGCTCCCCCACCAGAACCAAGCAGGTCCCTGTTATGTTGGCTATTAGGAAGAAGGCAGATTTCCATGTAAGGCTGGTACCAGCGGGATAGTAGAGCAGGAGGAATGGTACTACTTCTGTCTGTGAGTCAGCATCTGGATTTTTTCTCTCATCCCTCCAAGCCTTGCATCTTGCTGTGGTCTTTTCCAGCAGTGCTCTATGGGGTATGCTGGGGATTAACATGTTTGTCTCTATCTCAGGTTCTGGCGGGCAGGGGAACCAAGTAATGTGGCTGCTGAGAGGTGCGCTGTAATCCACACAGCTTCGAAAATATACAACTGGAATGATGTCCGATGTGAGAACAATTTTCGAATTTGTGAGGCTGCAGCAGTAACTGTGTGATGGAGCAACCCTCATCCTGAGTAGAACTAGGAACACCTCAGGGCTCTGTTGGAGGGATGGGGGTCCCCTGAATCACACATCTTCACTCTGCTAGGTGGAATGATGCGAGTGGAGGTGATATTACCCTGTGTTCAGCATTGCCAGTGCACGTATCAGCTCAGGGAACACATGAAGGCTCAGGATCAGGTCCTGGGCTCTTGTGTCCTCTTCCCTCTGGGTGGATCCGGCAGCCACTGGCTGAAAAGAGGTTGAGTTCTCCAGGAAGAAGAAACAGGAATGCAAGACAGGTGTTCAGATCTTTGATTTCCTTTGTTTCCTTGAGAAGAGGTGTCTGCTTTTTCTTGGAGTACACAGAGAATGTCTGCTCATTTTACTGAATAAATATTGATTTCCTATACAAGGAAAATAAAACATCAGACTAATGAAAAAGTCTTTGTGCAGTCTCTCCCTCTTTCCCTCTCTTGGCTTTGTATAAACAGGATCAACAGATGTTGCTGTGCCAGCATATAGTCTTACACAGCTACTGCATTGTGTCCACCCAGTGAGAGCAAACCCCTCAGAGACAACCTGGCTAAGCAGTCCCATTACACACAGCCAAAGCTCTGGAGGGGACTGAGCACAGGAAACCGGGTCTAGGGATATTATGACTATTTGTTGCCATGGCTGAAATTCTTGCCCAGTATTGTTAACAGGAACTTGTGCCAGGAATCTGGCCTGCACATGGTTGACCAAGTATGAGGAGAATCCTCTGTCTGTGTCCCAAAGACAGGAGAGATCTTGTACTATAGACAAGGTGATGAGGAGACTTGCTTTCCTAAATCGATCAATAGGAGTAGTTCTGTGAAGAGCAGTGGGTGGTGGCAGGATCTGCTGAATCCCATAGCCCAGCAAGGACAAGGCTGCTGCAACTCCACATCCCAGCTCCATCTGCCACTGAGGTTGAGCATGTATGTACATATACAGATGCATAAAGTAGAAAAAGAATATGTACATATAAGCAGCCACACAAGTCAACACAAACAGAAACTGCTGATGTGAACACAAATACGCGTTGAGATCCACCAGAAGGCAGAAGTAGACCTGAGCTGGCACAATCTTCCACACGAATGACAGCCATTTTTTTCAAATATCTGAAGCTGCTGCATCAACTGTCTGAAGGAGGAAACCTCTCCCTATGTAAAACTGAAAGACCAGTAGTGACCTGGCAAGAACACAGAGGATTTTTTGGAACAGGTGTCAATGCTGGAGCCTGCACCTTCACTCTGCAGAGAGGGAATATGTGAGTGAAAGTGATTTTGTCAGGCAGCTGGTGAATGCCAGGCTTCTCTTTTCCAGGCTGAACAGTTCTCTCTCAGCCTCTCCTCATATGAAAGACATTTCAAAAGGCGCTCCATTTGCCTTCTCAAGACATGGAAAACTTTCCTCAATTAGTGCAGCCTACCAAAGACATTGGCTTTGCAATGAGATTGGCCTTTTCCTGTAGCTTATTTGGGCACATGGCTAGTGATAAGGTCAGCTGCCTGGGGGACAACCTGCAGAGAATACTCCAGCATTGTCCTCATGACTTTGGTGACTGTCCAGACAACAGGCCATATTCCCTCTCTTGTCTTCTTGGCAGAATTCACTCTGTGGCCTGCTGTCATTAGTGAAAGACTGGATATGCTGCATGATGGCCTGGAAGTGCTTTGAAAAATGTTGCTGCTACTACATGTTGACTGAATAGATGTACTGGAATGAAAACAAGGACACCAATACAAGGTTGGACTCCCACATGGTAGTAAGCAATACAAAACAAAACTGGGTAAGTGGCAGTCTTCCAATGGGAGTCTTCCAAGCATACTCTATACTGAAAGCATCTTGGTAAGTAGATTCAAGGTTCTCCAGTGCCTCTTTTAGAAGTGTACTAGTTATAACCAAGTACCATTGTCTTCAGTGGTTCAGGGACAGGAGTCCTTGGCAATTGTGCACTGCCAGGTGCCACCCTGTTATCCCAAAATAATGATCTGACACATAATTGTGAAGAGAAATAACCAATGGTCCTTCATGAAGATCTTCATAACTGGAGCAAGCAGAAAACAGCTGAGAATCTTTACTTACAGAACTCTGCAAAGATGTTCAAGAAGACTGAAGCCATTAATACCTCCTCTCCCCAAGCATGCTGCTGGTGTTTATGGGGCAGGAAAAGGAAAGAAGTTCCTGCCATTTTGGAAATATAAGATATTTGCAATGGTTCTAGAGCCTTCCACTGAGGAGGTAACCTCTCTCACCACTGGCTCCAGCTACCTGGCACCAGGACTACTTATAGGAGTTTCAGTGCAGGCCAGTGCAGAGTCTGGCTGCTATCATCACCTTGAGACTCTTTATGCTACAGTGGGACAGAAGCATAGAATCACAGAAGAGTTTGGATGGGACCTCTGGAAACCATCTAGTCCAAACCCCTCTGCTAAAATAGGAACACCTAGAGCAGATGCCACATGAATGCATCCAGGCGGGGTTTGAATATTTTCAGAGAAGGAGACTCCGCAACCTCTCTGGGCAGCCTGTTCCAGTGCTCTGACAACCTCACTGTTGGGGGTCACCATTTGTTAAGGACACCATTTGTCGAAGACGGTGGGAGAGTTAACGACACGCATATGGTGTTTGATTAACAAGTCTCCGTCTTTATTAGCAGTACTTCTACCTAAATAGTTTAGTTAATGAGCTTCATACATATTACAAAACTTTGGCTCCTTATTAGTTACAGACTTTATCATTGCATAAGCGTCACATACATTCCTGTAGTTTTAGAAATCCATCTGGTCCCATGGGAGACATCCTGTTATCTCCCTTGCCTAAGGTTCACTGTACAACAAGGGCCCACTGACCTTGCTGGTCAGTATTTTTTCACTTAGCTCAGTATTTTCCCACTCAAGGCCTAAGCAGCTTGCTTTTGTCAGGCTCATGTCTGCTTTCAATGATCCAGGTTTCAGTAAGTCTCTCCACACCTCACAGTAAAGAAATTTTTCCTCGTGTTCAGGTAGAATTTCCTGTGTTCCTGTTTGTGCCTATTGCCCCTTGTCCTGTCTCCAGGTACCATTGGAAAGAGTCCGGCCGCATCCTCTTGACACCTGTCCTTGAGATATTTATGAGCGTTGAGACAATTCCACTCTCAGTCTTCTCCAGGCTATACAGACCCAGGTCTCCCAGCTTCTCCTCCTAAGAGGGTTGCTCCAGTCCCTTAACCATCTTCATGGCCCTTCACTGGACTCTTTCCAGTAGTTCCTTGTCTTTCTTGATCTGGGAAGCCCAGAAGCGGACACAGTACTCCAGATGGGGCGCCACTAGGGCAGAGTAGAGTGGGAAGAGAACCTCTCTTGACCTGCTGGTCACTCTCTTCTTTGTGCACCCCAGGATTCAATTTGCCTTCTTGGCCAAGAGAGCACATTGCTGGCTCATGATTAGCTTGTTGACCACCAGGACTCCGAGATCCTTCTCTGCAGAGCTGTTTTCCAGCAGGCCAGCCCCTAACTTGCATTGGTGCATGGGTTGTTCCTCCCTAGGCATAGGACTCTGCGCTTGCCTTTGTTGAATTTCACTAGGTTCTTCTCTGACCAACTCTCCAGCCTGCCCAGGTCTCGCTGAACAGTAACACAGCCTTCTGGTGTATCAGCTACTCCTCATGGTTTTGTGTCATCAGCAAACTCACTGAAGACACACTCTGTCCCCTCATCCAGGTGACAGATGAATAGCTGAACAAGACTGGTCCCAGTGCTGACTCCTGGGGAACACCACAGGCTACAGGTTTCTAACTAGACTGCACCGGCAGTCACAACTGACTGAGTTGTGCCATCCAGCCAGTTCTCAATCTACCTCATTTTCTACTCATCTAACCCATGCTTCCTAATCTTCCCTATGAGGATGTTATGGGAGAGTGTCAAAAGCCTTGCTGAAGTCGAGGTTGACAACATCCACTGCTCTCCCCTCATCTACCCAACAAGTCACGCCATCATAGAATGCTATTAGATTGATGAAGCATGACTTTCCCCTGGTGAATCCATGTTGAAAACTCTCGATAACCTTCTTTTCCTCCAGATACTTGGAGATGCCTAAGTTTTGTGATGTCAGCTGTAGATTGGATTTGTGTTGCTGAAAGGAAAGCAGTTTTCTGCCTTTCTGCTTTGGACCCTGTGCATGCACCAAACTATTTTCAGGTGAGGATACTTGCATAGACCTTCACGTTGGTCAAACGGCCTGGACAGGAAAAACTGATAAAAAAGGAACGTGAATGTAAACAGCTGTGTGAATTGAATAACTGAAACTATCTGAGAGGGCACCTGCCCCAAACTCAACATTGTTAAAGAAGAACATGACCATCGACCGGCTTAACAGCAACCTGGAAATTAGTGAAAGGCTTTTGAGACAGAGGGAAATCAGTCTGAAAAAAAACAAGAACATTTCAACAGAGAGAAGAGAGAGAACTGGGAAGGCAGTAGCAGTCAAAGACTGGTTTGACTTTGCAACCTTTGTCTGTGACAGCATATCCTTTGTGTTGGGTGAGGCGGGTACCCAGGGTGCAACATATGTACAGACCCATAATGGTTAGTGTGCACCTGTGACGTTTTTTTCTCATTGATCAGTGGGTTCGCAGACAGTACGGGTGGTGTGGATACACATGAGCTCTACATGTCCAACACTAAGTGCGTGAGAATAGAGGAACCTCTGCTCCCAGAAAAGGGGATGTGTTCTTGCAGTCTGAATTTCCTGTGGCGAGGTGGGAGATGGGATGTTGCACAAGTAAATGTGTGAATATATATGTTTGTGGGGGCTAGAGCTTCTGGGGAATTGTTATGTGAAAACACTTATAAATTTGTAGATGTTTATTGATATTTTGTGTCTGGTATCATGTTTTATCTGTTGGTTTGCTGGTACTGATCCTGAATGTACAGATCATGATTTGTCAATTACTTACATGTCATGAATAAATCAGTGAAATGCTTAGAACCATCCTGATTAGATTTAAACCACATGAACTGAGTGCATTTTTCCTTCTGACAGTTTTGCACCCTCTGCCTTTTCTGTACAGATCCGCTGAAGTCAGCTCCCTGCCCATATGCCCAAAAGCAAGTGTATTTTATATTTTAGAGCAATAACAAATACAATGCACTCTCATTTTGGGGCACCTGTGGTACAATTTGGTTCTGTTTTCCAGCACGGTGGCTGGGAACTTTTTAAAATACCATTCGAAGTTCTCTCACCACGCTATGCCTTCTAGTAGCTCATACCTCCTATGACAATACCAGCAAGCATGTGTGGACCATCTTTCTAATGCAACAGAGCTGTTGGATGGTTTGGCCCTGCCTGCAGCATGAAAAAAGAGTCTCAGAGGATACTTTCTACATACAATTCTGGCTTGTGCTCATTTGCAACCAGTTTTGTGCCCTGCCTTTTTGAGACTTCAACTGATATGCTTGTGCTATTGCATTTGCTATCCTATTCCTTCCTCAGCACAAGCCTCTTCACAGGCAGAATCTAGCTGATTGAACATGGAAGAGCAAAGGTTGGCTTACCCACTCCAGTCCATTCAGAGTACAATGAGATCCAGTAGGCATTCTTTGTCCTTAAGGGTGTTTTTAGGAACACTTTATCCTGCAAGGTTTTGAATCAAGTCACCTTGAGCAGTACTAGAATCACCATATATGGCTTTGACTTTTGTAGTTGTGACCAAGTAAAGCTTCATAATTTGTAATGCACAGGGATTCTGGCACTGTCTAGTGGTCCCTTCTGACCTTCAGCTCCATAATGACAAGTCACATGCAATCCCTCCACTCCAAGCTACATCCTTTTTTTTCATGAGCAATTAGTTAAAAACAATGTTGGCAAGTTCTTTGTTGTGCTCTGGGTTACTGAGCTCAGGCTTCACATGGGGACTTGCCCTGACTGAGTCACTGAGTCACATCACAAAATGCTCTCCTGCCATTTTTTTGACTCCCTTATGCAGGACTTTTTGAGTAGGTTTATCCCTTTGCTAGCAAATACCAACAGTGTAGGCATTTTCACACATGTACTCACTCACCAGGGAAGAACAAGCACCGAAGAGCCAGTAGTATGTCCTGTGAAACTGCTGGAACATGTTCAAAAATAGGTTGTTTGAGCTGGAATGTTGCTACCCTTCATCTGTTTTTATTTGTCTCTGTAATATTCTGTGTTGCAACAAGCATCTTGTGAAATGTCTTGGTAGAGAAATGATGAAAATTCCCCCCATCTCCATGTGCTGTGGGGAACACCCAGGATACAGCTTTTTCTGCACACCAGTTTGTGTGTCCCATCACAGAGACAGCTCACCATTGTGAGCTGCCCCAGTGCAGTATTTTGTGCAGGAGGAATGCTGTATTCATGGCCATATAGCTAATGTGGACTGTTGGTGGAGAAGAGTGATACTGTGGTAGAGATAATGAATCGCCGAGGGAGAGTCAGTCCTGGAACTGCAGGTAACCACAAAGCCTTCCTTTCTGTCAACCTGCAGAAGAAGGAGAAGGTAGAGGAAAATACAGGGTTGGGATAGATAATGGGCATGGTACAGTAGCTGGCCTCATACCAGGAGAAGGGGCTTATGACAAGAGCAAAGCAACAGATAAGGGAACTGAGGAGTGCCAGGGCTGGGAGACTGACCTTTTTCCCAGAGCCAGAGAAATGAAAATCCAGGCAGACTATGGTCTGCCATTCCTTTCAGTGTTTTTTCTGTAAACCGTGGGACTGAAGAGTGTTATCCTACTGTCATTATTCAGGTAAAACTATCTGCACCAAGCTAAGCATAAGTAACTGCTTCTATCTCTGGTGTCTCTGAAGAGAACCCAGTGAGGACTCCTCCCAAAAGCTTCAAAGTGCCTGTTCTCCCTTTGGCAACAATCTCTTCTGTTTATCTGCCTCTGCAAACACTGAGCTGGACAGTCACTCCTTTGACTTGGAGCCAAAAGACAGGTAGCTGAGAGAGTCTTTAAAGAGAGATGAAAAGGAGGAAGGTACGGAAAGAGCATTCATTAAGACAGGGGTAATTGAGGGCGACAAGAAAGATATGTTGAGAAGAAAACAATTGTGACAGGACAAAGAAAGGAGGAATGCAGTTTGGGAAGTGTATAGGCAGGGTTTGTGATAAAAAGTGAAATAAAAGAGCAGCTTCAGTGCATTCCCTGTGTTGCCCTACTCTGTGGGTCTGACCCACTCCTAATGACAGGCAGCAAAACCTGGTTACATCAGGAAGTCATTGCAGCTCTGTGGGGCTCCCAGTAGGTTGTTGGGGTATAGAGCCCAGCTGTCTCCAGCTCTGGGCTGGGATATTCCCACTCTTGCCTTGTGTTTTTCAGCCCCATCGGAGGAGAGAAACTGCTCCTGGATGAATCTCCGGGTCTTCATTGTTTCTGTCGTTGTCATCAAAACTGCCTTTGTAACCATCTGCCTTGGTGGGTTCCAGGATCCCTTCATTCTCTTGAACCAACTACATTTTATAGATGGATAAACAATATAATATCCTAGTCCCTCTACCAGCAGGCACATGCCTTTCACTAAAACAGCCTGTAAAGGTGCCCCTCTCCTGCCTCTGCTCTCTTAGTCAGGGAGGAGGGTCCCTTCCACAGTTAAGGTTCATTCCCTGGCAGGGCCTCCCTCTGCTCCTCTCACTTTCCCACCTGCCTGAATAAAGCCAGTCCTGGATGAAACCAGTCAGTTTCTCCCCTCCCAGAAAGAGCTGAGAAGTCTCTTTAGTGTCAGAGGGCATCTGAATAGGCTCCCCAAAGGTGAGGTGTAGGATGTTGGTTCTCCTGACCTGGTCTCTCTCTCAGAGCTCCTTCTGACAATATTGCAGCCAGAGAGCCAGTGTGATCTTCTTTGAAATACTGTTAGGCTGCCCTATTTAGCAGTGCGCGGGTGAATCCATCAAAATGCTCCAGCCACATGCCACCCACACTGCCTGCGTGGACCAACCGAAAAGGAAATCCTTTTGCTTGTACTGTCCTGGAGTGTCATATTGCTCTGTGATGATTTCTCCTGTGCCTCTTTTTAATTCCCTTGGGTGAGGCCTCATCACTCAACAGTTCTACCCTTTCTTGATAAGGGTAAAAGTGGTGCTCTAAAGCTGTAATGCCTAGGAAGCTCAAGAAAGAATGTATATTAATGTTCCACCTTTATTAAGCTTATCCCATGATTTGTTTGACTGTTTTCTGACCCCATCCTCAAACCTCATCTAAGCTGGTTTTGACAGCTGGGAAAATTTTAAGCTGAAATAGGGTAGATTTAGGTTAGATATTAGGAAGAAATTTTTTGCTGTATTGAGACACTGGAACAGATTGCCCAGAGAAGTCGTGGATGCCCCGTCCCTGGAGATGTTCAAGGCTAGGTTGGATCAGGTTTTGTGCAACCTGATCTAGTGGAAGGTGTCCCTATCCACGGCATGGGGGGGTTGGAACAAGGTGATGCCCTTTCCAACCAAAACCATTTTGTGATTCTGATTTTAAGAAAATGAGACTCCCGACCAGCAGATGTGAGAGGACCTCATCTGATTAATGCCTATTGAAAGGAGGGAGTGACTAGTAGTGGGAGAAACAGCCTGCTGTTTCTCATCTCCTTGTTCAATAGATTTCAGAACTTGTTAATGTAACAGAGTGTCTTTCGGGGTTCTAAACCAGAAGGTGGAAAATAGGACAGATTGCTCATGAATGAGGAGGAAATGATAACAGTACTTTCCTTCTCTTCCCTCTCTTCCCAGTTGTTTTACTTCACAGAAACTATGGCCAGTACAAGACTCTGCTCCAGAATGCTACAGAGTGGTGCTGCGTCCCCAACATATCTGCAGGTAAAAGCGAGCGATGCTACGAGCCTCATAAACATACTAAGTACCTCACCAAAATTTACTCTGGTGTCAGTCAGCCTTTGATGTTGGGAATGTGATTGTCAGCCAGAGCTGGATTGTTTTAAGGAAGAAATCTGGAGAACTGAAGAAAGAAAATGCTATATTGCACAATTCTACTTCAGATGCTATGAAAACATGATCTGGGCCATGGAAGAGTGTGGGTTGTTCCAGACCTACCTTTGATCACCCTTCTCACTCTTTCCCTCTCATTGGCTCTCATACAACCACTTGACTGCTGGTCCAGCTCACTAATCTAGCTGAAAGTAGTTTGTCCTTTTATAAAGACTGGTTCAATCTAGCTCACTCCCTGTGCTGGCTTACTGCCTGTTCACACAAGCATCACCATCAGTGTGAGGGAAGAGATGTAGGAGTGGTAGGAGGATATTGTTAAGCAGTTTAGAGTAGCTGGAGAGGTGAGCTGCGATTGCACATGAAGCAATGGCAATGGCAAGTGCTGGAATTCCTGCAGCGTGAATTCCCAAATTCAGTTCAGAGATCTGTTCTCACTGTGCACTGCATTTGGAAATGAAGCAGGCTGTATTTTGCACAGAGGCTAACTCCTACATGTTGAGTACATCTGAGCTAGCTGCTCAGAATCCCTTTACAGTCCATGATAAAAAGGTGTTTGCAGGTATAAGATAGGTATCACCCACCTATTCTTATGGTGGACATCTTGCTTCCTCAGGAAATGTAAGGCTGTCTCTCACCAAACAGGAGTTGCATGGACATGGCACAGATAGAGAAAGGGAAAAGCACTTCAGACAGGAGTGGTGTGCCTGTCAGGCTGTCGAGAGCTTTACTGTGGAGGATGGAAGACAGAATTTACCTCTGTTCAGATTAAAAGTGCTGTTCAAATCCCTCTCCTAACACTGGGACCCTATGCTGAACTCACTAAGACGAGGGACAGTACATCTTGTTCAAAAGCAGGATATTTTTTCTCACACAGAGGAGAGCTGCCCAAAGGGTTGGAAACACTTTCAAGAAAAGTGCTATTACATGTCGGATGATAAAATGAGCTGGGCTGAGAGTGAGCAGAACTGCACTGGGATGGGCTCCCACTTGGTGGTGATCAACACCAAAGCAGAGCAGGTATGTTTGGGGCTGAAATAGTGGTGCAACAGCCAGAGACCCAGTGCCAGGCCCTCGAGGGGACTCAGAGCCTCTCCTTGCTCTTGGGGGGGGGGGGGGGGGGGGGGTGTCCTTTCTGCATCCCTTCAGCATCAGCCCCACCCCACAGGGACTCCTGCCACCTGCCTCTGCTCAGTCCTGCACCTCATGGATATTGTGCTTTTTCCAGGCATTCCTCTTCAACTTGGCGAAAGGAGTATTTATGAACACCTATGAAACAAAATACTACATAGGCTTAACATCTTCCAAAAATGGGCAATGGCAGTGGGTGGATCAGACTCCATATAATAAGACAACCACGTGAGTATATTCCAAAGGAGTGAGGAAGGTCCTGTAATTCATGCCCCTCAGTCCAAATCACCAATTCACTGTGTGAGGTAGATATGTGTCAGAGAGTGGTCGCTGTCTCTAACTGCTGATTAGTCAGAAAACTTGACTAGTTTTCTACTAAAAACATGACTAGCTTTTGATTTGCCAGAGCTCCTGGTTTCTGTCACAGGAATCTTCCCCTTTCTCTGCCACAACTGTTTGGTGTGACTTTACTCCCACTATCATGCATGTCAGTGCATTCCCGATATGGGAATTTTCTTTTACAGGTTCTGGAAGCCTGGGGAACCCAATTTACTCTTTGCAGAAAAATGTACTGCAATTCACGTCAAGGGAAAAACAGACTCCAACACTTACAGTAACTGGAATAACGTCCTTTGCTTCACGAGTTGCTATCGATTTTGTGAACTGGCAGTCAAGTTTGTTTGAGGAAGGAAACTCCACTTTGAATGAAGAACCTAAAGGAGTATCCTTGAGAAAGGGCAGCTCATGAAAGAGCTGATGAAAAGCTGGTCAGAACCTACAAAAATGCTTTATCTTGAAAAGTAGAATGAGCAAGCCTGCCACAGCATCCCAGCTCTGAAGGACCTCAGTTCCTAAGCCCTGAAAAATCAGTCCTCATTAATGTCACTCAGGCCTGCTGTGCCCCTTTTCATTATCCTCCTTCGTACATGTGTGCCTTCATCCTCCAGTACTGTCAGTCAGTATTTCAATGATGCAGAAAAGGTCTGTTCTCTGTTTCGTGAAAGGATACTGGTCCTACAATTCACTAGAGCAGAATTTGAAAGAACAGCATTGAGTGGAGTGTGCTTGGCCCACCGCTGAAGGGAACGATTGTTCATGGCTTATCGTTAATGTTTCCTTTTACCTTCAGCATATTCTGTGCAGATAACTTAAAAAACCCCATACCAATAAATGTTTATTCTACTCTTTGTATGAAGTTGTCTTTTAAGTAACAAGTCCTAGCCCCTTGCCACCCCAGCCTCTCTGCACGGCAGATTTAACTTTTCAGTGTATTTGGCACCTATAGGTGAGAATATTACTGTGAATGTGCTGGACTGGCTAGGAACAGAGACAACCTACTGTGCACGTGCAGAGCATCTCCAAACATGTGAGAAAGGCTATGAACCTTGTTTTTTGAGAATTAAGTGTGAGGGAAGCAAAAGAGTAGGCTGTGTAGTAGTCAATGCCAACAACTCTTTGCTTAGGATGTAGCACAAAGGAAATGGACTTTGGAGATCCTGCTGAGAAACTTGGCAGGATTAAGCATGGCGATGAAAGGGAGAGAAAACAATTAAATATCATGTGAAGGATAAAAGCCAGAGTCTCCCCAGGAGGGATTTTTAATGTGAGAAAAAGGGTAGAAGACCCCTATCAAGAAGCATCACTGGAAATCAGACACACAGAAGTCTTGAGCGAATACTCTTCTTCCCTTAAATTCCCCAAATTTCTGTCTGATATTGCTCCCTTTATTTATAATCCATACTCCTTGAAGAGCTGGGAGTTTCCAGTTTGGTACTAAAAACGCACCCTGGAAAATCAGTTCTGGGTGATATTCTTTTTTTTTTTTTAATTCATCAAAAATCTGAGCACAAATTTATGTTATTTCCACCTGAAACTGTATTTGCCAGTTGTCTCTTTTAGCTATTGGACTAAAAGCTTCATTGTTGCAAAGTCATGGCCTCCTATTTCTAAAGTTGCTGGGATCTTTTCACAATTGAGAAAATTTTGTTGTCCTGTCCAACATGGCAGCAAAGAAAAACATTGCAATGGACTTCTCTTTTCAGTTTCCCACAACTCAGTTCTGGGAACAACTGCAGCAGGGCTTTGAGGAAGAAAAAGAGGCAGGTAAAACACACAGAGAGTGACTGATGTTTTACAGGAGGTTTTAGAGTCAGCTGCAGTTCTGGCTCTTGGGAGGTGGTATTGGGCAGAGCAGAACTCACACCAGAAGACTTGGTTTGCAAGAAAATGTAACTTGCTAGAAACAGTCTCCATGCCCCAAATTTCTAATGCAAAGTTTTTCTGTTCTTTTAGATTTGGGTCCTCGGGGCAGGTTTACTACAAGCTGTGGATGTCCACACTCCTGCCACTGCAGGATCTGCCCTCCCTCGTTCTTTGTCCAATTTTATACTTTATTTTCCCTTTTTTCCCATTTTTGGAACCAACTTTTTGCCTTGTTAATATTAATCTTCCTCTACCAAGTCTCCTCCCAAGTAAAAATCCTACATCTGATTACCCTTTCCCCATTGATCTCAGTTTTGCTACAACTATATCTAAGTTTGGTGTTTCTGAAACCATTTCCTAAGAGATCCTGTGTAATGTATCAGGTACTGTTAGCCCTGCAAGGTTCTTACTATCCAAGAGATCTCCAATTCAGTTGTCCAGTTTATGCTGTCACCCATTGTTTACCTCACATGTTATCTAAGACAAATCCTGTGACTTTAGCCTCTATATTTCCATCTGGTTACAAGTAAACACAAACACTTTCTTATTTTATATGCAGACAGTCCACATAACAGAGCAAGATTCTTTCACGATATGCAATATGAAGCTGTCTTTCTACCTGGTACTTTCATGAATCATAGAGCACATCTGGAGGTGTTCAGTCTTACCTACTGCTAGCAGCAAGGCTATTTTCAGGGCTACATGAAGTTGCTTGGGTTTTTTTCCTGTTGAGTTTTGACAGTCTCAAGGATGGAGATCTCATGATCCTTCTGGTTAGTGTTCCAGTGCCATACCACTCTCAGGGAATAATTTGTTTCTTTTATCTGATCCAACTTCCCCTTGCAGAAATGCATGAAACTGCTTTTGTTGCTCTTCATGCTGACTTGGCGGAATGCAAAGGAATGTATGGGTTAATGAGTTTATGGAGAAGGAATACCCACAGCCCTGAGCCTTCTCAACTCCCCTTTATATTGAGCCATCAATATATATTTGCAGTGTCCAAATCTCTTCACCATTTTACTCAAGAGGAAATAAAAAAGAAATAAATCTTTTTCTCTCTCCACTCGAAGAAGATGTAGGAGAAATCCTCTGCAAATGACCAGTTACAGGTCAAGTGCCCTTTTCATCCACCTCAGAAAATCAGTTATTTCAGATTTTTTGGTGCCAGTTGCCCAGTGGTTCCAAACAAGAACCACTAGATAAAGCCATTTTCAGCTGTGGGCAGCTGAACAATACAGCTCAACAATATGTCTAAAGTTACAAATAAATGTAATTTCCAACTGAAAATGAAACGATTGGATCATTACAGCTCTTCCAACAAGGACTGGGAGTCTCTGCGGGGAAGCAGGGTGGAAAAGGATCTACCAGGTAGGAGTGGGGGCCCTGTCAGAGCTGTGTGAGGACCTCAGAACTAGAGCAGCAGACTACAAGGCAGAGATCCTTGGATCACAAAAAGCAGGAACGCAGCTATTCACAAGGGCCTTTGGCTGAAGGGCTGGCCTGCCTTCCTCCTGAGCTGGAGGCTGTTGCCTCACAGCCCTGCATGCTGGCCACTTAGGCTGCAGGACACGTGCTTTTGTGCAGCTTGCCAAGAGATGGCAGGGTCTGAGTGGGATGCGTTTGACGGGACTCATGTAGGAGACCACTAGGAGACAGGAGGAGGTGAAGGAATCTGGGAGAGGGCCCGTGAGACCAGTAGTTGTGACTGGGAAGACATGGGAATGGAGGCGGGGCAGAGGCAGCTGAACAGGATCTGCAGGGTGGAGAAGGCCCCCTTCATGGAGGAAACACCTCCTCTTCCTGCCAGAAGAGAGTCAATGACTTCTGTCTGTTCCCTCCATCCCTGTTTGGATGCAGATGGATGCAGAAGTTTACTTCTTTGCTGCCTGTGACCATACCAGCCAGCCTGCACCACAGCAGTGTAAAGGGCCAGCCAAGACAGGTCGCTGGTGTAACTGGGGTGGTTGCTGGGAGTGCTGGACAATTGAGCTGCATAGGGAACAGCTGCAAGCTTGTGAAATGAGAGCTGCAATGCAGAAATCTTCTCTCACAGCTCACGGACCTGAAGAGACAGCTTTTCAAAGCTTCAGCAGCAAAATGTTGCTGCTTCATGTTGCCAGGTTACCCCAAAGCAGTCGCACCTGCTAAGAAGAAATTTTTGTTATTTTTCTGCCCAGAAAGGTTCACATATCCCACACACAAATATGCACAGCAGTCACAAGTATGCACAGTCAGATCCTGCATGTCTAGTACCTGTGGTAGACACATTTGTCTCAGAGGGTTTCTGCCCAGTGTGTGCAGTGCTTGTGAATCAACTGAGAGACACTGTGAGATCTTTTTCATGTGGCAAACTAGGACACAATTTGAGCTGGCTTAGAGGAAGGCAGGCTGGACAAAATGTCTAAATATAGGCTATAAGACACGCCCTTGCTTCTCTGTTGACATTTTTCTTATTCCTTCTAAGATATTAGAAACTATGCTGTCCCCACCTGGAAAAATGTACATCTCCACTGGAGCCAAAGCAGTTAACAGGTAGAAGTTTGGACCTTCATTACCAAGAAGTTGAACCTTTTCTATCACAGGTTTCCTTACTCTTGTTGGGACAAACCTGTTGGATCCACAGCATTCACACAGAAGCAGAAAGTTTGGCAGTATGGGTCTCATTTGCCCTGTATCAATTCTCACGAAAAATCTGTGTTCAAGCAACCTCTTTCAGAATATGTTTGGATGCTCATAAGAAATCTTTACATGGTCAGTTGGCCATCCTACACTGCCACATCATAAATGTTTGAAATTTGCTTAAAGAATAATGCTTGTTTCCTGATTTCAAGATGGTGCATCAATCCACCTCAACCTCTCCTCTTTTGGAGGAGGCAATAAGAGACATGGTTCAGGGTTTCTCATGTCCTCTCTCATCAGATTCTCTCACAAGAGTCAGGATAGTCTCTCTTGCTGTAGGTCCACACTGAGGAGACCAAATGAATCCTTCCACAGATGTTTTTCTAGTGTGCCACAAAGGTGACAGGCTCTCAAGGAAAAACAGGCAATTCCTGTTTCCATTCTGGTATTTTATTTTTTCAAAATCCTCCCTGTCTCTATGGTTAAGTACCTCTGGGTAGCAGCTTCTGCAAGAGGGAAATGTCCTTGCATCAGAAGGGATTTATTAGGCACATTATATTGCAAAGCTGGAGCTGTAAGGGTGGGAGGAGCATCAGAATTACACATAAACATTTCTCTTCTTTGTCCTGAGATGAGTTTCTCCCAATACAGTCTTCTCTGCTACAAGAGAAAGACTTCCTTCCAAGTAAGGAGAATGATCTCTAGCATACATGCATTAGCATCCAGCCACACACATACCTGACAGCATCTTCAGCCCTGTTTATCTCCAGTGTGCTCTGCCAAACAGTTTCCATCATAGAGCATACAAGTATTGCAATGCAGTATGTCTGGTGGCTTTACTCTTCTGTTTACTCCACACCCAGACTGATGCAGAAGTTTACTTCTTTGCTGCCTGTGACAAGTACTTAGAGCCAAATAGAAAGGAAATTCTGCTAAAACTTAAAATTAATTGGATTTGTGGATTGATCACAGGACTGAGGGCAGAAGCAGCCCAAACAGACAGAGTCCAACTCAGGAGCAAGGTGGGTGGTATAGGATCTCATCAGAACTGCTGAGCTCTGCAGTTGCCTTCCAAGCACCTGCATACAGATCAAGTAGGAAATCCATCCCATTGCAGTTCTCATTCCCGTTGCTGGGACATTATACCAGACAATGTACAAGACTGGCTGGCTTGAAGACCTCTGGGACAGCTCTGTGTGTGGAGGACAAGCACAGAGCAAGCACTAATGATTTCTGTGGGATATCCCATACTCCCTGGCAACCATACAGGATCATTTCACACAGTATCACAGTATCACAAGGTTGGAAAGGACCTCTGAGATCATCAAGTCCAACCTATAACCTAACACTAACACCAACACTAACACCAACCATCATCTAAACCATGGCACTCAGTGCCTCATCCAGTCTCCCTTTAAACACCTCCAGGGTCGGTGACTCCACCACCTCCCTGGGCAGTGCATTCCAATGGCCAATCACCCTTTCAGTGAAGAATTTTTTCCTAACATCAAGTCTAAACTTTCCCTAACGAAGCTTAAGTCCATGCCCTCTGGTTCTGCCACTGGTCACCTGAGAGAAGAGACCAACCCCTGCCCGACTACAACCTCCTTTTAGGTAGTCATAGAGAGCAATGAGGTCTCCCCTGAGCCTCCTCTTCTCCAGACTAAACAGCCCCAACTCCCTCAGTCGCTCCTCATAGGGCTTGTGCTCCAGCCCCTTCACCATCTTCGTTGCCCTCCTCTGAACACATTCCAGTATCCTAACATCTTTCCCAAACTGAGGGGCCCAGAACTGTACACAGTATTCAAGGTGAGGCCTGACAAGTGCCGAGTACAGAGGGACGATAACTTCTCTGGTCCTGCTTACTACACTATTCCTGATGCAGGCCAGGATGCCATTGGCCTTCTTGGCCACCTGGGCACACTGCTGGCTCATGTTGAGCTTCCTGTCCACCAGCACTCCCAGGTCCTTTTCTGCCTGACTACTCTCCAGCCACTCTGTCCCCAGTCTGTAGCTCTGCATGGGATTGTTGTGTCCAAAATGAAGTACCCGACATTTGGACTTATTAAACATCATCCCATTAGAATCAGCCCATCTCTCCAATCTGTCCAGGTCCCTCTGTAGGGCCATCCTACCCTCTAACAGATCAACCCTTCCTCCCAGCTTGGTATCATCTGCAAATTTGCTGATGATGGACTCAATCCCCTCATCCAAATCGTCAATAAAGATATTAAACAGGACGGGACCCAATACCGATCCCTGGGGGACACCACTGGTGACCGGTCGCCAACTGGATGAAACACCATTCACCATCACTCTTTGGGCTTGGCCATCCAGCCAATTCCTAACCCAGCACAGAGTGCTCCCATCTAGGCCACGGGCTGCCAGCTTCTCTAGGAGTCTATTGTGGGAGACAGTGTCAAAGGCCTTGCTGAAGTCCAGGTATACCACATCCACAGCCTTCCTCTCATCCACCAGGCGAGTCACATGGTCGTAAAAGGAGATCAGGTTGGTCAGGCAGGACCTACCCCTCCTAAATCCATGCTGGCTGGGCCTGATTTCTTGACCGTTCTGCAGGTGGCGCATGATTTCACCCAGGATTATCTTCTCCATGATTTTACCTGGGACCGAGGTCAGGCTGACAGGTCTGTAATTACCTGGATCATCCTTACGGCCCTTCTTATGGATGGGCGTCACATTGGCCAACTTCCAGTCTTCCGGGACCTCTCCAGTGAGCCAGGACTGCTGAAAGATGATGGAGAGCGGCTTAGCAAGCTCATCCGCCAGCTCTCTCATCACCCTAGGATGGATCCCATCCGGCCCCATAGACTTATGAGGGTCCAAGTGGCTCAGCAGGTCTCTAACTTCCTCCTCATGGATTGCAGGAGGGCCATATTTCACCCTGTCCCCATCAACCACTTCAGAGGGCCAACTGTCAAGCGAGCTGACATCCTTGCTGTTAAAAACTGAGGCAAAGAAGGCATTAAGTACCTCAGCCTTCTCTGCATCTCTGGTTACTATATTTCCCTCCACATCCAACAAGGAGTGGAGGTCGCTGCTGCCCTTCTTTCTGCCATTGATCTATTTATAAAAACTCTTCTTATTGTCCTTAACAGAAGTGGCCAATTTGAGCTCCAGCTGGGCTTTTGCTTCCCTGATTTTCCTCCTACACGACTTAACAACATCTTTGAACATGACCTGGCTTACATCCCCTTCTTTCCAATGATGATACATCCTCTTTTTCTTACTTAGTTCCTTCAGAAGTTCCCTACTCATCCAGGCCGGCCATCTGCCCCTACGACTCTTCTTACAACACACAGGGACAGCCCGCTCCTGCGCCTGCAAAATTTCATTCTTGAAGTGTATCCAAGCTTCCTGGACCCCCTTGCCACTAAGAGCTATTTCCCAGGGTACTTTCCTGACCAGTTCCTTAAATAATCCAAAATCTGCCCGCCGAAAGTCCAGCATCGATGTTCTGTTCCTGGCTTTTCTTATTACATTGTTCAGAGAGAACTCAATTATCTCATGATCACTACACCCCAGAATTTCCGAAATTATGAAACTGTTTTGCAGTTCTGAAAAGGAAGAAGTAGTGGTTTCCTATTTCCAGAACACTGTGGGTTTTGCTCCTGGAGTACTGAGGTTTTCAGCTATCCCTCCACAGCTACTGAACTCACCAAAGAATTACAAAGCAAATGAAAGTAGTGGATGAAAGCTGTCCAAGAAACAAACATTGTCTCCTTGTTAATGGGAACGTATCTCCCCTACTCTCGGTAATTTCAAACAACCCAGTTATTGATAACTTATACCCACATGAGAACAATAATCTCTGCTATGTACACAAACATTCAAGTACCATTAACCAAACCAAACATAACTCCATAACGGAAGCTCTGTCTATGCCAAAACATTGCTTGTACTGCAGTTGCGACTGCATGCTGTCTGAATGCCTCCCCATGTCTGTGAACTAGGCTAGCAATCCAGGCAGTTCTGGCAGGAAACAGGCATTGGGGCACAGTATACATCACTTCAACGAGGCAGACAGTGAAGTTCTAGAGCTCCTGCAAATTATGCACAGCAAGGTAACTGCAGACCTGCCATTGCTATTTATTTTTCTTCCGGCACAGCCATATGGGCAGGAGAATATCCTGTATTTCCGCTAGGCATGTGAGTTGAGTGGTGGTAGAACACTGCAAGCTCCATACAGGTGCAATAGCACTGGTATGTTGTAGAGCACAGGGGAGGCAGATCTGCTGCCATTCTGGTGGTGTCCCAGGATAGTTGCATTATTAACGCCTGTCTAACAAAGTAGTACAGAGCTGAGGTTCTAACCTGCTGCTGTGGTTTCCTTTTGGATCTCCTAGACAGGCTCAAGGCAAAAGTGAAGTTTCTTTAAAGGTGATCTTTGGATCAGAAGGGGTCCTCTCTCTGCTGGGGCCACCTCTGCCCCAGTGGACAATTCTCTTCTCTAGGGAACTAAGGTTCCCATTTGCCAACCTGATATATCATCCAGGCAGGTTTGCTGTTTGCCAGGGACTTGCATTCATGAAGTTGTGGGAAGATTACCAACACTTGTCCAGCCCTCAGACTGTTACTCCTTGCAGCTTTTCCATGTGGGCAACAACAGTACCACTATGGGAAACTTGTAACATACCAAGCATGACTACATGGCCCAGGGGCTTTTCCCAGGGGCAAGGTTTGAGGGCATGGGAGCCTTCTTCTTTGATCCTGCCAGTGAGGTGGAAGGAAACTGTGGGTCAACAACCAGCAACAAACTGCACATCTGAAGTCAGGGTTCTACACCAAGAAATGCTGTTTCATTATAATCCTGGTAAGAAAGACACTCAGATTCTGTAAAGCACTAGTTAAAATGCTTTTTATCAGAGACAGATTTATAAAGAAAGACTGAATATTACAGGTAATCATGTTCCTTTGGGTGCTGGGAACCCTGAGTTGTGCAGCACTGAATGGTCCTACAATCAGGCCACAGAACCCTGAACAGATCTCATCTCTGCAAGAGTGAATTCATTTTGCTCCTCTGAACTCTTAGGATTTATTACAAGGAAAACAATTCTAGTCATAATTTTTTTTCTGTCAGACAAAAGGATGTTCATAGAAGTACTTCTTGCTGCAGTCTTAGATAAAGACAAGTATACATGGTGCAACTACTGGTACTGAGTGGGAGCTGCCTGCAGGTTCCTGTTACAATCAAGCAGCTAAGTTTATCCTGTAGAGAAGGGAAATGGGCAGCACAACACAGTCTGAAGGCCACACTGTACACACGTCATAGAGTAGCACAGACCTGCGCCAGCTCAGGTTAACTGATACATGGATCACTAACTCTTCAGTGGCCTCGTGGTTAGGGTAACTACAGCTGGCAACAAGGGTTTGGTTTCTATGACCATGGGACCCTCTTCGATGATTGACAGCTGCTTGGAAGAGATGCTTGGAAAAGATGGCATCGACCTGATGAAGTGGGACAAAAGTATCTCTGACAACAGGCTGGCCAAGCTGATAAGAGGGTGATCACTGGTGCAAAGTCTAGTTGAAGACCAGTAATTAGACATGTACCCCAGGGACCTAAACTGGATCCAATTCCACTTAACAACTTCAACAGTGACCTGGATGGTGGACCAGAGTTTACCCACAGTGAATTTGCCGATGACACAAAACTTGGAGAAGTGATCGATACACCAGAGGGTCATGCTGCCATCCAAAGAGACCTCGGTAAGTTGGAGAAATGGGCTAATAGGAACCTTGTGAAATTCAACAAGAGGAAGATCAGAAAAATCTCATTTCCACCCAGCTGGAAATCAGGTTGGCAGAAAAGGACCTGGGGTCCTAGTGGACACCAACTTGAACATGATCTGACAATGTGCTCTTGCTGCAAAGAATGCTAATGCATTAGATGGGATGCATTAAAAGAGTGTTGTCATCAGCTCAAGGGTTGTGATCCTTCCCCTCTAATCAGCACTGGTGAGGCTACACCTTGAGTACTGTGTCCACTTCTGGGCTCCTTGGTACAAGAGAGACATAGACACCCTGAAGAGTGTCCAACAAAGGGCCACTAAGATGACAAAGAGACTGGAGCATCTCTCCTACAAGGAAAAGCAGGGAGAGCTGGGACTGTTCAGCCTAGAGAAGAGAAGTCTTGGGGAGGATCCGCAGAAATACCTGAAAGCAGGTAGAAAGAAGATGGAGCCATTCACTTTTCAGTGGTGCCCAGTGACTGGGCAAGAGACAATGGGTACAAACTGAAACATAGGAGGCTCTGTGATGGTGACCAAGCACTTGTATAAGGTGCCCAGAGAAGCTGTGAAGTCTCCATCCTTCAGGATATTCAGAAGCTCTGAGCCTACAAAGGAAACTCTTGATGCGGAGTTCAAAATAGTTCTGCACTTTAAATTTTCATCCTGTTTCCCATACTGTAGTTTTCAGTGACATCTGATTCTTTTCATAGAATATTCATATACTCTGTAGCAACAATGCTCATGTATTTGGATGGCAAGACTTATTAACATGAGAATATAATGAAAATGCTAATTGAAATTTGTGACAAATACAATTCTTCATACTCAGTACATTATGAAGGAAACATTTACAACAAAATAGATATAATCACTAAATCCCAGATGTGTTAACAGTATGCTATCATATTGTGTACAAACAAATAAGATCAAAGAACCTTTTTTAAAGACACCAGAAAACACCAGGGGCAAAAAGAAGTTCTAGAAAACTTGAATATCAGTGTTAAAAGTACCCAGTTCAGAAGAATATCCCCTACTCTAGAAAAGGAAGCAAGTTGAATTTCCTGGATATTTAAAACTAGATCTGTTAGGCTGTAATTCCTGAGAATCAAATCATGAAGTTTTCAGCTCTTTCTCAGCTTAGAATCCCCAAAACTTAAAAACAGAATAGTTGTAGGACTTTGCCAGAAGAAAAAAACCACATTTGGCTTTGAAGTGTAGAATAAAGTTTTTCAGGTTCAGAATGGCTGAAGGATCTGGGGGATTTTCTGGATAACAAGTGCTGAAGTACCAAATGTTTCAGCCACAAGAAAAAGTTTAATGTCATGTTGTATGCTCTTCTGCTTCACTTCCATGCCTTGGCCCTACCGAATGCAAAGAGTGGAAATCTAATTCTATCTGTAGAAGAATTTTCTGTTGACACAGGTGTTTTCTTATTTTCAGATATGCCAAGAAAGAAGCTATTGCCAGGACAGTTTGTATTCTTGTACGGCCAAAGAACTGTATTTTTTGTGTTTAAGAAAACCAGCTCTTCATAGAAACTCTGTAATGTAAGTTCTGGAGGAAACACATGGGGAGAAAGCCTCACAATAAATAGCAGACACAAATAAAGTAGAAAAATTAATTATTTTTCCTGACATCTCCCAAAGAAGAAACAGATTTTCATTTTGAAGGCAGGGGACTAAAATGTTTCATTGCAAAATGTGTCAGGGTCCTGAGTGCATCAAAAGGCATTAATGGCCTTGAGCAGCCCCCACCTGGGGATTTCACCTGCACCTCCTGTTGGCGGCCCCAGGGGCTGCATTTCAACTCAGCCCTGGGCTATTACTCCCTGCCTTAGCTGTGATGCAATTGTACTGGTCAACAGCTCTGCCACAGCCATGCCTGTGTCTGGCCACGGACCCTGTTGATCCAGTCCTTGATGCGTGACTTCCTCACTTCAATTCAGACGTGCCTCATCATGATGGGCCTGTTTGGTAATCACTGGGCTACAATCGCTGGTTACAATCCTGGTTACAATCGCTGGACCTGACCCTGACCTGCAGATTGGTTTCCTTGCATGACCTCAGATCTACCTTATCCCTGAAGATTTGTCTAGTTATCTGGACTCTCAGATCTGGCTGTTGGGCCAGGTCTGCCCTGCTTGACTGACTCAGGAGTTGTGGTATTGCTCCCAGCTGGCGAAGCACCTATCCCGCTGGCTGTGTTACAGCAGTTGGCTTCTAGCTTCCTGTCCCTCAGGGAGCAGCTGGGCAGCTGGCCTCCACTGTGCCCTGACAATGTCTATGGTACCAGAAAGCAAGACATGAACTGGGGATTTTTTTCTTTTTTTTTTTTTTTTCTTTTTTGCGAAGGCAGATTCTTGTCAATATTTTTAGTGTAGCAGCTGTTTACCATTGAAAAACATTCCACAGTTCACTTCAGCTTTGGAGAACCTGCTGCTGCTGGCCAGTTACTACTTCACTACAATTGTAATCACTTTGGTTCCAGTTTTGTTGTTTTTAGAAATCTTTTCTCAGAAAAGAGAAACATATTTAAAATACTCCTTAATATCTCCCATGAGTTTCTCATTATTGCTGACTACTATAACCACCTTTAAAAAATACGTTTTAGTAGCTTTTCATAGGAATTTACTACCTTATTTCTTTTTCCTTCAGTGCCAATTCAATAGGGTCACTGGATCCTTCAGTGGTTTCTTAGAGTTCCAGAACAGTATAGGGAGGTTTGAGCTGAAGCAGAATTAATTTTCTAGCTTTTCAGTTAAGCTTTGTCTAAGTAACTTTGTTTTCTAAAAGTTAACTACATGTTTTTCAGACAATGACGGTCAACAACTGTCAACTGTGGCAACACTTGAAAGGTATGCAAAAAAGCCATTACTTATACTTACTCCTATAGAAACCAAGGCCATCCTCGAGCTGGTGCAACGCCATAAGTCAAAGTGAAGAAAAAGGGTCACATCTGCAGGGAGGAGCAGACAGGACAGGCGATCCAAAACTGACCAACAGAATATTCCATACCATATATGTCATACTTGTTATAAAAATGAAAGATCATGAGGGCCAGGTTCTTTTCTTCAATGGACAGCATCTAATAAGGATCCATCTCTCCTTTGCTCTCTGATCCCAGATCTGCGCATTCCTGAATCCAGTTCCTGAGTCCATCTCCCACCTGCCAGTGATTCCAGCCTGGGTCCTTTCCCTGTGCTTGCTCTGCAGCAGCAGTAGTGACATACAGTCATCAGATGGGTCAATTTTGTATATTTGTATACATTTTATTATTTTCTTATTAATATTATTTTCCTTATTACTGTTTCATTAAAGCTGTTTTAGTTTTAGTTTCAAATCCACAAGTGTCTCTCTGTCTTTTCCTCTTTCCCTGGTTAGGGCGTGGGATTGGTATCACAACTTCTCATGTTTAGCTGCTGATCAAGCTGAGAAGAGGGGGAACTGTGACAGAAGGATACAGAACTATTCACATCTCTGAAATGGTGCTACTCTCCACCTATTTCAGCAGGCATGATAGAAGTTGAAAGAGCTTTATGTTTTGGGTTCTACCAGTGTGGCCTCTGGTGGACACAGCTGTCTATCACATGGTGCATATCTGTGCGGAGGGCTGGAATACTTTAAGAGAAGGAACCATATGAATCAATAATCTAGAAGCTTTGTTTCTGAGTGCAGATTCACTTGGAGAATGGCTGCTATACAAACAACAAGTGTTTCTTGGGGAAGCTTCTCAGTCAGTGTAAACTCATTCAAGAGATCTGTTTCACAGCAACTGTGAATCAAGGCTGCATATGTTCAGAGTCATGTGCTTTTTTTACAATTCCTGTACTCTCTCTACAGCTCAAGGGAAGGGAGAACTAGTGGCTTAAAATTCACCTCCATCTGTAGAAATCCAAGGATTTTAAACTCTGACATTTGGAGGTCAGTTCATCATGTGCATCTGTAACAATTACCACAGAGCTACCACTCGTGTCAGCACAAAACTACTGATTGGCCTGGGTCGTACATATGCCATGGTTTATTTACTAGGTTTATGGAGTCAATACAGCTAAAACAAAGCAGGGAAAGGGATGGACTCTGCTTCTGACATGCACTGCCACATGAACTGTTTGCTCACCTTTACACCTGTACAAAACTCTTCATGACAATTATGTTACATTTGTGTCCCAAGACTGAATTTTTAAATAGTCTGTCTTACTAGTGGTAAGAATGATTCAGAAAAATATAATACTCCCATGTTCCTTGTTGAGCTTTTTGAAGTTTTAGCAGGGTTTTTTAGCAATTTGAGGTTTTAGCAGTTACAAAACTTAGCAACTTACGTGTAATCTAAACACAACTGTTGCAGAGTCACTGACAGATTACAACTTCATTCTTAAATTCAGAGCCATATGCGGCCAGATGTAATGAATAGTCTGGTAAAATCTTTCTTATAAGAGGATAGGCTTGGAGGAGCATATTGCAGCATGGAAACACAGCACCTATTTATCATGGAAACATGGAATGGTTTGGGCTAGAAGGGACCTTTAGAGGTCTTGTGGTCCAACAACCCTGCGACATCTTCAAATAAATTGAGTTGCTCAAAGCCCCATCCAATGTGACCTTGAATGTTTCCTGGGATGGGGCATCTACCACCTCCCTGGACAACTTGTTCAGTGTTTCACCACCCTCATTGTAAAAAAATCTCTTCCTTATGTCTAATCTGAATCTACCCTCCTTTACTTTAAAACAATTATCTCTTGTCCTATTGCTTTAGGGCCTACTAAAAAGCCTCCATCTTTCTTATAAGCCCCTTTTAAGTATTGAAAGGGTGTTTATTATTTATTTTGGTTATATTTTGCTAGTGGTTATAATTAACTGGTTTATTAATAACTGAAGTGCAAGTTGTCTACATTCAAGCCCAGGCTCTCTTGTATTAATCCTACTTGACTGACAGCAGGTACACAATGTGAGTTAAATGGCTAGAGCTGTGGATTATTGACAGAGTGGCAGCCTGGGCAGCTAATTCAAGCTGATTCCCACCAATTCAAATGGGGAGAGAACATCTCTGGTGTTGCAGTCAAACAGAGCTGAAAACACCCACCAATCCTACTCAGAAAAGTGCAATACTTGAACAAACTTCAACTGCAAACAATGCTAATATTTGGCCTTTAGGAGCCTCCTTACCACCCATAACTGACTCCAGCCTGTTCAGTTCCACTGGCATAGTGAATTGTCTTTATGTAGCCTGTTCTTAAATGACGGATAGCAAAATGCTGCTTACAACAAACCTTTATCCTGAGCACTACCTTCAATTCCCCACAAATGTAAGTGATCCTATGCCTGCTAATATCAGGGTCTTATTACATAGTGGGCTGCTCGTGGGTCTATTACATGCCTCCATTTAAGTTTCAAGATCTCATTTGTCCTGCCTAAAGCAGCTAGCTCTGCTTCCTTTTTTTTGTGTTGCAATTAGCATAAACTCACTCTCACAGTACTAAGAGTAACATGATATATAGTACACATGTCATTGGTGGCCAAGCTGTCTCCCTCCACTGTGTTTTACCCTGGGGTAGCCTCAGATTTAGCAGCAGAATGTTATTTTTATGTACAAGCTCTTGACATTCACAGAAGATTCTTATCATTCACAGAAGATCTTTACTCTCATGAGCAGTCTCCTTGAATTTGGTGAGATTAATCGGTTGATTTGAGTATCTGCATGATCTTGTGATAATGTTACTCGCTTGAGTATTTCCCTTACAAATATCCATCATACATAAAGACAAAATATTCTAGTTATTATACTTGCCATGAGATACCTGGACATCTGCCACCATCCTCTCTGGCTTTGGAAATGTTGCTGGGATGGCTGCCAGTCTGGGTATTGTGTTCATCATTTTGTTCCAGATGGGAAGCAGACTCTCTGGGTTGTCCAGCTAGTGTGCATCAGCAGCTGGTACTGTCAGAATAATGTTCTCTGTGGCCAGCTCGCAGCAGGGGCCTGGGTACTAATGGATGAGCGACTGTCAGGCAGAGATGTCAGTTTCCCATAACTCAGTATTCAGATGAAAAAAGGTAGCCAATTTTAAAAGAAGTTTTAAGTGTGAGGAGAAAGGAGAATTACCATAGCTAAACCCCTCTGCATAACCTCGGAAGCAGTAAGTCAATCTAAAGGTAAGTGGGTTTTACTGAATCAGGGGAACATTCTGGGATTCTGGTGAGGGGTCCAGTCGTCTTTGGTGACTCCATGTCTGCTGTTGCTGAAAGAAGTTGAAGATATTCCCTTTTTAATATCAAGCCATTTTAAAGGTATCTCAGACATGCTTATACTGGTAATATAGTCAGAAATTAATTCCTAAATGAAAGTCCTATGAATACAATTTCTGCACTAAAACATACGAGGCTTTACGCAAAGGCTTTCCTGAGGCAATTACTTATTCTGAGGCCTGAGGTCTTCTCTATACATGACCACAAAAAAAAAACAAACCAGGAAAATGTAGGCAAGCCATCAATATAGAAATACTTCTTTACTCCCCTGACTATAGCCAGGTTTAGGGACAACTTACCAAGCCTGAAGAATGATATTTAGCCTAATGTGCTCTCCTTTGGCACTATGAGGCTATATATGAGGCTATCCCATTGACTAGATACCTCCATGGTGTTTTTTTCAACTTTACCACCAAGGAAGGCTGCTTCAGCTTTGCAGAGTAGCTCTGCGGTCATCAGTGTGACAGCCAGTCTGCATCTGTCGGGGAACAACAGTTAACAAAAGGCACTGCAACTTGAACAGGCTTGGGTAGTTTAACTCCAAACTCACTCTGTTCTGTAGCTACCACAGGCAATAGGACACTCTTGTCTCAGTAAGGAATGGGAACAGTGTGATACCACATGGAACAGAATGACAGAATGGTAAGGAAGGGACATCTGGAGTTCATCTAGTCAAACGCCCTCTGTTAAAGCAGGATCACCTAGAACATATTGTACAGGAACGTGCCCAGCTGGGGTTTGAATATCTTCAGAGAAGTAGATTCCACAGCCTCCCTATGTAGCCTATTCCAATGCTCTGTCACCCTCACAGTGAAGATGTTTGTCTTCATGTTTAGGTGGAACTTCCTGTGTTCCCATTTGTGCCTGTTGCCCCTTGTCCTATTGCTGGGCACCACTGAAAAGAGTCTGGCCCCATCCTCTTGACATTGGCCCCTTAGATCTCTGTAAGCATTGATAAGGCCCTCACTCAGTGTTCTCTTCTCCAGGCTACACAGGCCCAGGTCTCTCAGCTTTTCCTCCTAAGAGAACTCCTCCAGTCCTTTAACCATTTTCTTGACCCTCTGCTGGACTCTCTCAAGTAGTTCCCTGTCTTTCTTGATCTGGGAAGCCCAGAACTGGACACAGTACTCCAGATGGGGCGCCTCTAGGGCAGAGCAGAGAGGGAGGAGAACCTCCTTTGACCTGCTGGCCACACTCTTCTGGTTGCACCCCAGGATAGAATTGACCACCAGGACTCCCAGGTCCTTCTCTGCAGAGCTGTTTTCCAGCAGGTCAACCCCTAACCTGCATCAGTGCATGGGGTTGTTCCTCTCTAGGTGCAGGACTCTGCGCTTGCCTTTGTTGAATTTCACTAGGCTCTTCTCTGACCAACTCTCCAGCCTGCCCAGGTCTCACTGAACAGTAACACAGCCTTCTGGTGTATCAGCCTCATGGTTTTGTGTCATCAGCAAACTCACTGGAGGTACACTCTGTCCCCTCATTCAGGTGACTGATTAAAATGTTGAACAAGACTGGAGCCAGTACTGACCCCTCGGGAACACCACAGGCTACAGGCCTCCAGGTAGACTCTGCACTGCCTCTGAGCTCTGCCATCCAGCCAGTTCTCAATCCACTTCATAGAAGGCTCTCAGATTGGTGAAGCATGATTCTCCCTAGCTGAGTCCATGTTGACCACAGCCAATAACCTTCTTTGGCTCTAGATGCAGGATGAACTGTTCCATCGCCTTTCCAGGGATGGAGGTGAGGCTGACTGGTGTGTAGTTTTCTGGGTCCTTGTTCTTGCCCTTTTTGAAGACTGGAATGACACTGTTTTTTCTCCAGTCCTCCCACACCTCTCCTATTCTCCATAACCTTTCAAAGTTAATGATGAGTGTCTTAGTAATAACATCTGTCAGCTCCCTCAGCACCCGTGGATGCATCCCATCAGTGCTCATATATTTGTGGGTGTCCAGCTTGTCTAGATGATTTCTAACCCGACCTTCCTCAACCAAGGCACCACCTTCCTTTCTGTGGAGTTTCTTTTCGCCAGGGTCTGGGATTCC